>LR738712.1:550434720-550518905 GCA_902687465.1 Secale cereale
CACGCAGGTCATACAATAAAATAAGACAACTCCAATGGCTCCTGCCGGTTGTCATACTCATCGACATGCAAGTCGTGATTCCTATTACAAGAACATGATCAATCTCGTACATCACATATATATATATATATATATATATATATATATATATATATATATATATATATATATATATATATATATATATATATATATATATATCATTCATCACATCCTTTTGGCCATATCACATCACACGGCACATACTGCAAGAACAAGTTAGACGTCCTCTAATTGTTGTTGCAAGTTTTCACGTGGCTGCTATAGGTTTCTAGCAAGAACGTTTCTTACCTACGCAAAAACCACAACGTAATATGCCAATTACTATTTACCCTTCATAAGGACCCTTTTCATCGAATCCGATCCGACTAAAGTGGGAGAGACAAACACCCGCTAGCCACCTTATGCAACTAGTGCATGTTAGTCGGTGGAACCTGTCTCACGTAAGCTTACGGGTAAGGTCAGTCCGGGCCGCTTCATCGCACGATGCGGCCAAATCAAGATAAGACTAGTAGGGGCAAGTAAATTGACATGATCTACGCCCACAACAACTTGTGTTCTACTCGTGCAAACTAACTACGCATAGACCTAGCTCATGATGCCACAGTTGGGGATCGTTGCGGAAAATCAAAAAAAATCCTACGCATCACCAAGATCTATCTATGGAGATTACTAGAAACGAGAGGGGAGTGCATCTTCATACCTTCGAAGATCGCGATGTAGAAGCGTTGCAAGAACGAGGTTGGTGGAGTCATACACGAAGCGATTCAGATCGCGGTCGAATCCGATCTAAACGCCGAACATGCTGCCCGGTGACGTCTCCCGCGCCTTGATCCGGCAAGGGGAGAGGGAGAGGTTGGGGAAGACTCCGTCCAGTAGCAGCCCGACGGCGTGGTGGTGATGGACGAGCGTGGCACTCCAGCAGGGCTTCGCCAATCTCTACGAGAGACGAGTAGGGAGAGGGGTAGGGCTGCGCCAAGAGAAGAGGAGACTCGTGCATCTGGCAGCCCCAAACCCCCCACTATATATAGGGGGGAGGGGCTGAGCCCCCATCTAGGGTTCCCCCCCCCCCCCTAGGGGTGGCGGCAGCCCTAGATCCCATCTGGGGGGCCGGCCAAGAGGGGGAGAGAGGGGGTGCCCCTAGGGTGGGCCTTAAGGCCCATCTGGACCTAGGGTGTAATGCCCCGGATGTAATACTTTCCCTTTTGGGTATATAATATATCTCCGGCTTCATCTATTTCCATTCCGGGTTCTTTGTCTTTCGGGTTTTCGTCGTTTTGTTGTGTGAGTGTGTGGCATTCATTCATATCATGTAGACATGTGCATCGCATTGCATTTGTGTTGTCGGTTGCATCCGGTTCCACGCGTTTCTTCCCGTTGTCCGTTTCGCGTTCCGGAGCTCCCTCACGTGTCCGTGACGTCCCGTAGGCCTACTTTGTTGTTTGGGCGTGTAACGTTACCGGTGTGCCGCGAGGTTGTTGTCTGTGTTGTTGTTTTGTTGTGTGCAACCCGCCTCTCAAATCTCGTCTCGTTTGGACTCCGTTGGTTTTTCCATCCGTTGTTCGTGTGGGTCCGAAGTGCCTTCACTTCGTGTCCCGGAAACACCCCTACTGCAGTCTTTTATCTCCTCCTAGGCCTTTAAATCTACCCCCGCGATCGGATCCGTCGGATCGCGATCGGAGGGCTCCTAGCACCCTCAGATCCCTCCTAAACCTAAAAACTGCTATATAATAGACCTAGGTCTATTTTGGGCATCTAGTTGTCTTCTCCACTTCTCCCCCCTCAATTTTTTTAGATCCACCAACCCCCCTTCTCCACTTGGCCAGATCCACGAAGGATCCAGCCTCCAGCCGCTCGAACCACCGGATCCCTCGATCCGTCGCGAGTCAACGTGCCAGGCCGCTCGGCCGCTCCTTCCCGCCAGGTCGCTTCGCATCGCCGCCGTTCCTTCGAGGGCCGAGTGGACCACATCATCTGCAGCGCCACAACCGAGCGGTTCCCGCACCGCACCGCACCAGGCCCGCTCGCCCGTCGCGCCAGGTCCAGGCCAGGACCACATCGCCGGATCGAGCGCCTGGGCCGTTCCCTCCGTCCCGCATCGCCGAGTCGCCTCTCCAGCGCCGTGATTTGGGCCCAGCAGCCGCCCCCGCTTCGCTCCTCCGTGCTCGCCGATCTGGGCCTCGCTGAGCCGGCCCGCTCCCGCATCCAGCCGCCGGGCGACCCGAGCGCCGCGCCTGGGCGCCTCTCCTTCGCGGGCCCCGCATCACCTCTTCGCCTGGGCCGCGCCGCCACCCCGCACTCCCGCCAGGCCTCGCCTCCCGCCGGGCCCAGGATCCGCCCCAGCCAGCCACGGGCCGGCCCGTCCCTCTGCCTCCACCGCTGGGCCGTTCCAGATCCGGCCCGAGAATTTCAGATCTGAGGTTGAACCCTAAAATCCACTAAGTCCCCAGTAATTTTTCTTGTTGTCTGATGCTAGTTTCAAACATGCATATCTTTCTGCCTGCTGCTCCGTTTCGCGCGTATAGCATGTCCAGACGTTCGTGGAGACTTGCTCTACGTTTTACCTGTTGTTGTCATGCATGTTAGAGATCATCTAGGTGCTTGTTTTGCTGTTGCAAGAGTGCATCATGATATAAACTGCTGCTATGTGTTATTTTTATGCCACCTTTGCCATGTGATATCTTCTAGCTCGTTTGTCCGAATGATGCAAATGACATGTCCACGTGTTCGTCTTGCCATGCTCTATGTGATGTATGTGATAGGTTGCATGGTAGATTTATTATTGCCTTGTTATCATCGTTGCAAAGTGCCATGTGGCTGTAATGTGTTTTCACTTGTTATGAAATGCCATCTTGTTGAGCTCGTTGCAATCGTTGTGTTCACCTCTATGATGCATGCTTGTGTGTTTCGGGATCACCTTCATGTGCACTTTGATGAGGTGCTTACCTCTTGTCATGTTTAGTTTCGAGGTGACTTAAACATGCTCTTTTATATGCCATGATGATATTGCTGTTTTAGGACTTAGTGGATTTTCACTAAGTCTGAAATATGTAACGTTCCGATGCCATGTTCGTGTGATGTTCTAGGACAAAGCATGTTAGTTTTGGAGTGGATCTTGATTGTTCCTTGTAGTATATATTTTTGTCTTTCCATTCTTGTCCTCACATGTCCATTTAAGTGGCTGTAGCATGTTTATCTTTTGCTCCAAAGTTTCAATAAAATTCTGCTGCCAGAATTTTATTGTCAAGTTCCATATGTCCAAGATCATTGCTAATGATCCGTGACTCCGTTGGGGGTGCACCTTTGGACTTAGTTGCTGTACTATATGTCTAGTTTGTGTTCATGTCCTCTGCCATGCTTTTTGGGTGCTGTAGCTTAATTATTTTGAGCTCCGAAGATGCTATGATGCTGTAATTTTCAGCTTTCGCTCAAATCTTGTTTCGGGCATAACTTTTAGCCCGTAACTCCGATTTCAGCGAATCTTATATCAAACTTGATTGATTTTCTGTGTAGATTAATAATATCAGATTGTTGTCATGTTTTGAGGTGATTTGCTTGAGTGATATTTTCCGTGCTCCATGTGCATCCTTAGTGCATCCATCATGCATTCATCTTTTCCGAGTGCGCATTGCATTTTGTTGATTGGTGCTTGGTGTGATTGTTTTGTTTAGAGCCGGAAGCTGAGACCGAGTACGAGGTTGAGCACGAGGTTTCCAACGAGGTTGAGCACGAGGACCCTTCTTACGATCCGAACGACTTCTCTCCAGGCAAGATGACCGAACCCCGATAACATTACTATCTTTGCCTATTGCTAGTAGTCTCGATCTATAGTTTTGCCTCGATGCCCATGATCTTCTTGTCAGCCTCCTACTTGTAACCAATTGCCATGTTTAACCAACCTACCTATGCAAACCGTTGCTTGGCTAAGTACGCTTCGCTCAGCCCTTCTTATAGCATTGCTAGTTGCAGGTGAAGATCGAAGATGATTGCTTCATGTTGAAGTTTGGTTGGGTTATATCACACTATATAAATGCTTAAAATGAAATCATCTATATATTGGCAAGGGTGGAAGGCTAAGCCTTTTGCTTGGTGATTTGTTCCACTCCTGCCGTTAGGATCCGTTTAAGCCGGTATTATGTTCCTTGATTATGCGTTCCTAACACGGTTGGGGTGTATGGGACCCCCTCGATAAACCGCTAAGTGCTAAGTCTTTTCCAGCAAGTCCCAACATTGGTACTATTTGCCTAATAACAAACTAAACTTGCATAGGGAGTAATTAACCCTCTTTCTTAATCAACAACCCCGGGCCAGTGCTCCACATGAGTGTTGGTCCGAAACGGGGGTCCTGCAGGGCCGCCTTGGGGCAACCCGAGGTATCTGGCATACACCTGTAGCATCACCCATCCGGTCGTGTCCTGAGACTTAGATACGCGCGGCTACTATCAGGGTGTCGACACGCCGGGAGGATTTGCTGGATTAGCCTTACCTTAGCTCGGTATATCTTGAGCACGGGATTCCGAGGATACTCGGGTCTTCCCACCTTGGAGTTGCGACTCCGCGGATCGTGGGCTTGTAATGGGTCAAGTTGGAACACCCCTGCAGGGTTTGAACTTTCGAAAGCCGTGCCCGCGGTTATGTGGCAGATGGGAGCTTGTTAATTCCGGTTGTAGAAAACTTGACACAATGTTACTAATACACTACCAGTGTGTGTTCCGTGACTGTCAATTTCCGAATAGGGATTCGGGAGTTGAACACGGAGGGGTTATGATTGTGGAGCTTGTAGCTAGGATCACTTCGTGATCACTTCTCGCCGAGGCCTTCTCTTCTCGCTCTCACTTACGTAAGCTAGATGCTAGGTGCTGCTGCAAACACTTATTCTTTTCTTCAGCCTTTTCCTCACCCAAAGGCTTTGATAGTCTTGTTACCCGGAGACGGGATTGCTGAGTCCTCTGTGGCTCACAGTTACTTCACACACCAGATGAAGGTCCAGCTGTGAGCTATCCAGGTGATGGCACCGAGCTGGATTGGGAGTACGACGAGGAGCGTAGTCGGTACTATGTGCGATACCCGGATGATCAGTAGTGGAGACTCTTACTAGGATTCGATCCGCCTGTGGTTTATTTATCTAAGTTTGGTACTTTGACATTTGGCTTTTGCCCTTAGAGGGTTGTGATGTTCTTAATGTATGATGATCGAGGCTTGTACTGTAATTCTGTGACGTGGCGAGTGTAAGCCAACTATTTTCTGTTTACTATCCCCTCTTTTACATGAGTTGTGCAAAGATTACCGAACTTGAGATCATTCTAGGATGGATTTATGCCTTTAAGTCGTGCCTCGACACGTAGGAGGTATAACTCCATCCTGGGCATTACAAGTTGGTATCAGAGCCTTCTCCGACCTAGGAGCCCCCACTGTTTGATCGAATCGTTGACGGTCGAGTCTAGGCACACACTGAAAACTTTTTGAGTCCTATATTATATCGGAGAGTAGGATTTCTTTGCTTCTCATCCCCTTTCTCTCTGGTGAGGACTCCTGACGACTACTCTTGTCTCTCCTATCTTCAAAAATTGCACAAATTTTTTTTAGGAATCTCGCGAGTATTCTGGGATTGTTTCGATGTTCTTGTGACAAGGATATTGTTCTCGATGCCTCCTGTTACCGAGGAGTTGAGCTTCGGGGTATCGTTGTAACAAGTATATCGCGACAGTACTAAATACTTAAGACGGCCGACATCGAAAATCTCTCCTATACGGCCAGTGGCAAGATAACCCCGACATCACCCAGTACTGGGGAGGTAGTTCGGGAGTATTGCCATAGCTTGTTATAGTGGATGCTTTTCGAAGGTCCGAGGTACACAGTTTCCGAGAAAGACTGGTTATGTGTTGAAGGATGGATACACCTGGATGTAGGTTAGAGTTGATTGCGCGGTGCTTCCCGTGTATCCCCAACACCTGATTGCATAACTGGAATCTTTCGGAAATCTATAGGTGGGTTTTATCCAGTAGATCGTAGGCATTCTTCCAACGAATGCAGGTTAGTGAGTTCGGGGTTCGACATTGAGTGAAGAGGTTATATGACCGATGTTACTATCAGGAGTTGCATCTTAAAGGATCCTTGGCTATGCTGATCCGGGGATTGCAAAACCTTTTCGTAACGCGTTCATATGCTTTCAGCACAAAGATGTTAGAACGAAACTCCTCTCTTGTGCTTGTTCCCGTCCGTACCTTGTTGTTTTTCTTATATTCATTTTGTCCCCTATGTGGCTTCTCGTGAAGATTGATGTTATCATTTAACTGAGAATATCATTCGTTCCTCTTGTTCGAATGATTTCATTCGTTCTTATTGTTCGAATGATTATTGTGAAGACTTGTCGCAATTCATTCCATTGATTCAGCTTATACCTTTTGTCAATCAATTGCTGATTCGTGGTCATCTCTTACAGGATGGCTCCGAAAAGGGTTCCCAACGCTAACCCAGAGGTGGAAGAGATCCCAGAACATCCTCCTTCCCCTCCTCCTCCGCCTGAGGCTTGGAGAGCAATTATGCAGACTACTGCTCAGAACACTCAGTTGATGATGCAGATGATGCAGATGATGCAATCTAATCAAGCTAATCAGGGTGTTCCAGGGAATCAAGGCAACTTCTTCCAACAGCACCATGCTACCCTCAACCAGTTCCTGGCTAACAATCCTAAAGCTTTCAGTTACTGTGTCGACCCTCTTGATGCTGAGGATTGGTTGACCGACATAAAGAAGCATTTTGAGTGCAGTAACGTGAAGGAAGATGACTATGTGAAGTTTGCAGCCTTCCAACTGAAAGATCAAGCAGCTGACTGGTGGCAGCAGTACAAAGACTCCAGGCCAGGTCAAGTGATCTCTTGGGAGAATTTCTGCAAGGATTTCCGCTCGCACCACATTCCTACAAGTGTCATCGAGGGTATGCGTGAGCAATTCCGCAACCTCAAGCAGGGCTCCATGACAGTCTATCAGTATAATGTCAAGTTCCAAAACCTCGCTCGCTATGCTAAGCAAGACATTCCTGATGCCAAGAGTAAAATCTATCAGTTCCGTGGAGGTCTCAAAGATGAACTTCAGCTTGCTCTCACTTTGTTCGAGCCCGATGAATTCGACAAGTTCTATAATATGGCTTTGAAACAAGAAGCAGCTCAGCTTAAGATGGAGGCCTCTAAGAAGAGAATTCGAGATGCTGTTCACTCTTCCTCATTGTCTCAGTTGGTCTCGAAGCATCAGAAATTCTGGCTTCCTCCTCCTCCAGTGATTCGAGCTCCATACAACAACTCCAACAACAAGAACTCTAATGGTCGTGGTTTCTCCCACCCACCCAACCCAAGCAACCAGTCGAAGAAGCAGTTTCAGCCTCAAGGCTCCAAGTCAAGTGGCTCTCATTTCCGTCCTCTCTCTGAAGTGGTGTGCAACAAGTGTGGCCAGAAGGGTCATTATGCCAACAGATGTCCGAATCCGAAGCGTCTTCCTCCTCCTCCACCTGTGAGTTCAGCTATTGTCAGGCATGATCCAAAGGCAGCAAGGGTCAATCTGATGAATGCAGCACAAGCAGAGGCTTCTTCTGATGTCATTTTGGGTAACC
This sequence comes from Secale cereale, assembly GCA_902687465.1. NCBI lineage: Eukaryota > Viridiplantae > Streptophyta > Magnoliopsida > Poales > Poaceae > Secale > Secale cereale. The sequence goes on from LR738712.1 coordinate 550,442,365, forward strand.
TTCCAGTTAACTCTTTTCCAGCTAAAGTGTTATTTGATTCGGGTGCTTCATGCTCTTTCATGTCTCAACCATTTGCATCCAAGTATAATGTTGACATCAAAAGCTTGCCAAGGGAGTTATCAGTTATTTCTCCGGGGAGACGAATGCATTCCAGTATATATGCTCCGGATGTGTCTATTCGCATGGGGGATTATCGATTTTGGCTTCACCGGTGATTCTTGGTCATTCTGATATTGACCTCATTCTCGGAATGGATTGGCTTTCTCAGCACGATGCTCACATTGATTGTGCTCAAAAGGAAGTCAAGATGACTCATTCTGATGAAGATGTGATTATCTTCGCCTCCAGGGATAATACTATTCGGCTTTTCTCTCTTAATGATAAGGGCGAAATTAATGCCATAAATCAAATTCCGGTGGTGAACGAATATCAAGACGTCTTTCCAGAAGAACTTCCAGGCATGCCTCCACACCGTCAGGTGGAGTTTGTCATTGAACTCGAGCCGGGCACTGAGCCTGCATGCCGACGTCCGTACAAGCTCTCTCCGGATGAGTTGAAGGAATTGAAGAAGTAGCTTGATAAGCAGGAGAGTATGGGTCTCATCAGACCTAGTACATCTCCGTGGGGCTGTGGTGTCTTATTTGTCAAGAAGAAAGATGGCACGGAGCGTCTCTGTGTTGACTATCGGCCATTGAACAAGAAGACGATTAAGAACAAATATCCGCTCCCCAACATCAACGAACTCTTTGAGCAGCTCAAAGGAGCTAAAGTGTTCTCTAAGCTTGACCTCCGAATGGGCTATCATCAAATTCGCATTCGCGAGGAAGACATTCCCAAGACGGCCTTCAGAACGAGCTACGGTTCATACGAGTATACCGTCATGTCCTTCGGTCTCGCCAATGCTCCTCCTACCTTTTCAAGGATGATGCATTACATCTTCAACCCCTATACGGGCGAGTTCGTGCTTGTGTATCTGGATGATATTCTGGTGTTTTCCAAGAATGAAGAAGATCACGAAAAGCACTTACGTCTGGTTCTTGATCGACTCCGAGAGCATAAATTCTATGCCAAGTTCTCCAAGTGCGAGTTTTGGCTCGATAAGGTTTTGTACCTGGGCCACATCATCTCAGCTGACGGCATTGCGGTTAATCCCAAGAAAGTTGAAGCAATTGTCAACTGGGAAGCTCCTCAGAACGTCAAGCAGCTCCACAGTTTTCTGGGTCTTGCCAGCTATTGCAGAAGATTTGTTGAAAACTTCTCCAAGATTGCCAAGCCTCTTTCCAACCTGCTTCAGAAGAATGTCAAATACTTTTGGTCTCCAGAGTGTGAAGTGGCTTTCAAAACCCTCAAAGAGAAGCTTGTTTCTGCTCCAGTTCTGACTCCTCCAGATGAATCCAAACCCTATGAAGTACTCTGTGATGCTTCTCTTCAAGGTCTTGGTGGTGTGCTTATGCAAGATAAGAGAATTGTGGCATATACTTCTCGGCAGCTCAAGCCAAGTGAGAAGAACTATCCCACACATGATCTCAAGCTAGCAGCTGTGGTACATGCTCTGATTACGTGGAGACATCTGTTGTTGGGCAGAAAGGTCGACATCTTCACTGATCACAAGAGCTTGAAGTACATCTTCACACAGCCGCATCTGAACCTCCGCCAGACTCATTGGGTTGAAATGATCCAAGAGTACAATCCCAGCATTGAATACACTCCTGGCAAGGCGAATGTGATTGCAGATGCTTTGAGCAGAAAGGCATATTGCAACAGCCTTCTTATCAAGCCGTACCAGCCTGAGCTTTGTGAAGCATTCAGGAAGCTCAACCTTCAAGTTGTTCCGCAGGGTTTTCTTGCAAATCTCCAAATTGCTCCTACCTTGGAAGATCAAGTCCGTGAGGCCCAGCTCAGTGATACCATGGTGAAGAAAGTGAAACATGGGATTGCAAAGGGCACTCCAAAATACAAGTGCTTCCGTGTTGATGAGAGAGATACCTTGTTCTTCGAGGACAGACTCGTTGTTCCCAAAGGTGATCTCAGGAAGCTCATAATGGAAGAAGCTCATGATTCTCTCCTTTCCATTCATCCTGGCAGTTCCAAGATGTACCAAGATCTCAAGCAGTCTTACTGGTGGACACACATGAAAAGGGAGATTGCCCAATTCGTGAATGAATGTGATGTATGTAGAAGAGTGAAAGCAGAACATCAACGTCCAGCCGGTCTTCTCCAACCTCTTCATATTCCCGAGTGGAAGTTCGACCACATTGAAATGGACTTCGTCACTGGATTTCCTAAATCCAAGCGAGGAAATAATGCTATCTTTGTGGTGATTGACAAGCTCACCAAAGTCGCTCACTTTCTTCCAGTCAAGGAATCAATCAATGCAGCTCAACTTGCAGAGCTGTACACTTCCAGAATTGTGTCCCTACATGGCATTCCTCAAGTGATATCCTCATACCGTGGCAGCTTGTTCACATCAAGGTTCTGGGACTCCTTTCAGTCCGCCATGGGCACTAAGATCAGATTCAGCACTGCCTTTCACCCTCAGACTAGTGGTCAAGTCGAGCGTGTGAATTAGATTCTAGAAGACATGCTCAGAGCCTGTGTCATCTCCTTCGGCATGAAATGGGAAGACTGCCTTCCATTCGCCGAGTTCTCTTACAACAACAGCTTTCAAGCAAGTGCAGGCAAAGCACCGTTTGAAATTCTCTATGGCAGAAAGTGTCGTACCCCTCTCAACTGGTCTGAAACAGGCAAACGCCAACTTCTTGGCAATGACTTGATCTCAGAAGCCGAAGAAATGTGCAAAGTCATACGTGAGAATCTCAAGGCCGCTCAGTCGCGTCAGAAGAGCTACTATGACGGCAAGCATCGTGATTTGGCATTCGACATCGGTGATCATGTCTATCTCCGAGTTTCTCCGATGAAAGGCACCCAAAGATTCGGTATCAAAGGAAAACTTGCTCCTAGATACGTCGGGCCTTTCAAGATTCTTGGCAAAAGAGGCGATCTAGCCTATCAGCTTGAACTCCCTACAAACTTCGCCAATGTTCATGATGTCTTCCATGTGTCTCAACTTCGCAAATGCTTCAAGGCACCTGAGCGCATGATTCCGTTTGAAGAGATTGATCTTCAACAAGACCTGTCCTACCGAGAGCATCCAGTTGCCATTCTCGAAGAAACCGAACGCAAGACCCGCAACAAGTCCATCAAGTTTCTGAAAGTCAAGTGGTCACATCACACCGACCGAGAAGCTACCTGGGAACGAGAAGATCATCTTCGTTCCGAGTACCCTTCCTTTTTCCAGTCCTAGATCTCAGGACGAGATCTTTTTGTAGTAGAGGAGAGTTTGTAATGCCCCGGATGTAATACTTTCCCTTTTGGGTATATAATATATCTCCGGCTTCATCTATTTCCATTCCGGGTTCTTTGTCTTTCGGGTTTTCGTCGTTTTGTTGTGTGAGTGTGTAGCATTCATTCATATCATGTAGACATGTGCATCGCATTGCATTTGTGTTGTCGGTTGCATCCGGTTCCACGCGTTTCTTCCCGTTGTCCGTTTCGCGTTCCGGAGCTCCCTCACTTGTCCGTGACGTCCCGTAGGCCTACTTTGTTGTTTGGGCGTGTAACGTTACCGGTGTGCCGCGAGGTTGTTGTCTGTGTTGTTGTTTTGTTGTGTGCAACCCACCTCTCAAATCTCGTCTCGTTTGGACTCCGTTGGTTTTTCCATCCGTTGTTCGTGTGGGTCCGAAGTGCCTTCACTTCGTGTCCCGGAAACACCCCTACTGCAGTCTTTTATCTCCTCCTAGGCCTTTAAATCTACCCCCGCGATCGGATCCGTCGGATCGCGATCGGAGGGCTCCTAGCACCCTCAGATCCCTCCTAAACCTAAAAACTGCTATATAATAGACCTAGGTCTATTTTGGGCATCTAGTTGTCTTCTCCACTTCTCCCCCCTCAATTTTTTCAGATCCACCAACCCCCCTTCTCCACTTGGCCAGATCCACGAAGGATCCAGCCTCCAGCCGCTCGAACCACCGGATCCCTCGATCCGTCGCGAGTCAACGCGCCAGGCCGCTCGGCCGCTCCTTCCCGCCAGGTCGCTTCGCATCGCCGCCGTTCCTTCGAGGGCCGAGTGGACCACATCATCTGCAGCGCCACAACCGAGCAGTTCCCGCACCGCACCGCACCAGGCCCGCTCGCCCGTCGCGCCAGGTCCAGGCCAGGACCACATCGCCGGATCGAGCGCCTGGGCCGTTCCCTCTGTCCCGCATCGCCGAGTCGCCTCTCCAGCGCCGTGATTTGGGCCCAGCAGCCGCCCCCGCTTCGCTCCTCCGTGCTCGCCGATCTGGGCCTCGCTGAGCCGGCCCGCTCCCGCATCCAGCCGCCGGGCGACCCGAGCGCCGCGCCTGGGCGCCTCTCCTTCGCGGGCCCCGCATCACCTCTTCGCCTGGGCCGCGCCGCCGCCCCGCGCTCCCGCCAGGCCTTGCCTCCCGCCGGGCCCAGGATCCGCCCCAGCCAGCCACGGGCCGGCCCGTCCCTCTGCCTCCACCGCTGGGCCGTTCCAGATCCGGCCCGAGAATTTCAGATCTGAGGTTGAACCCTAAAATCCACTAAGTCCCCAGTAATTTTTCTTGTTGTCTGATGCTAGTTTCAAACATGCATATCTTTCTGCCTGCTGCTCCGTTTCACGCGTATAGCATGTCCAGACGTTCGTGGAGACTTGCTCTACGTTTTACCTGTTGTTGTCATGCATGTTAGAGATCATCTAGGTGCTTGTTTTGCTGTTGCAAGAGTGCATCATGATATAAACTGCTGCTATGTGTTTTTTTATGCCACCTTTGCCATGTGATATCTTCTAGCTCGTTTGTCCGAATGATGCAAATGACATGTCCACGTGTTCGTCTTGCCATGCTCTATGTGATGTATGTGATAGGTTGCATGGTAGATTTATTATTGCCTTGTTATCATCGTTGCAAAGTGCCATGTGGCTGTAATGTGTTTTCACTTGTTATGAAATGCCATCTTGTTGAGCTCGTTGCAATCGTTGTGTTCACCTCTATGATGCATGCTTGTGTGTTTCGGGATCACCTTCATGTGCACTTTGATGAGATGCTTACCTCTTGTCATGTTTAGTTTCGAGGTGACTTAAACATGCTCTTTTATATGCCATGATGATATTGCTGTTTTAGGACTTAGTGGATTTTCACTAAGTCTGAAATCTGTAACGTTCCGATGCCATGTTCGTGTGATGTTCTAGGACAAAGCATGTTAGTTTTGGAGTGGGTCTTGATTGTTCCTTGTAGTATATATTGTTGTCTTTCCATTCTTGTCCTCACATGTCCATTTAAGTGGCTGTAGCATGTTTATCTTTTGCTCCAAAGTTTCAATAAAATTCTGCTGCCAGAATTTTATTGTCAAGTTCCATATGTCCAAGATCATTGCTAATGATCCGTGACTCCGTTGGGGGTGCACCTTTGGACTTAGTTGCTGTACTATATGTCTAGTTTGTGTTCATGTCCTCTGCCATGCTTTTTGGGTGCTGTAGCTTAATTATTTTGAGCTCCGAAGATGCTATGATGCTGTAATTTTCAGCTTTCGCTCAAATCTTGTTTCGGGCATAACTTTTAGCCCGTAACTCCGATTTCAGCGAATCTTATATCAAACTTGATTGATTTTCTGTGTAAATTAATAATATCAGATTGTTGTCATGTTTTGAGGTGATTTGCTTGAGTGATATTTTCCGTGCTCCATGTGCATCCTTAGTGCATCCATCATGCATTCATCTTTTCCGAGTGCGCATTGCATTTTGTTGATTGGTGCTTGGTGTGATTGTTTTGTTTAGAGCCGGAAGCTGAGACCGAGTACGAGGTTGAGCACGAGGTTTCCAACGAGGTTGAGCACGAGGACCCTTCTTACGATCCGAACGACTTCTCTCCAGGCAAGATGACCGAACCCCGATAACATTACTATCTTTGCCTATTGCTAGTAGTCTCGATCTATAGTTTTGCCTCGATGCCCATGATCTTCTTGTCAGCCTCCTACTTGTAACCAATTGCCATGTTTAACCAACCTACCTATGCAAACCGTTGCTTGGCTAAGTACGCTTCGCTCAGCCCTTCTTATAGCATTGCTAGTTGCAGGTGAAGATCGAAGATGCTTGCTTCATGTTGAAGTTTGGTTGGGTTATATCACACTATATAAATGCTTAAAATGAAATCATCTATATATTGGCAAGGGTGGAAGGCTAAGCCTTTTGCTTGGTGATTTGTTCCACCCCTGCCGTTAGGATCCGTTTAAGCCGGTATTATGTTCCTTGATTATGCGTTCCTAACACGGTTGGGGTGTATGGGACCCCCTCGATAAACCGCTAAGTGCTAAGTCTTTTCCAGCAAGTCCCAACATTGGTACTATTTGCCTAATAACAAACTAAACTTGCATAGGGAGTAATTAACCCTCTTTCTTAATCAACAACCCCGGGCCAGTGCTCCACATGAGTGTTGGTCCGAAACGGGGGTCCTGCAGGGCCGCCTTGGGGCAACCCGAGGTATCTGGCATACACCTGTAGCATCACCCATCCGGTCGTGTCCTGAGACTTAGATACGCACGGCTACTATCAGGGTGTCGACACGCCGGGAGGATTTGCTGGATTAGCCTTACCTTAGCTCGGTATATCTTGAGCACGGGATTCCGAGGATACTCGGGTCTTCCCACCTTGGAGTTGCGACTCCGCGGATCGAGGGCTTGTAATGGGTCAAGTTGGAACACCCCTGCAGGGTTTGAACTTTCGAAAGCCGTGCCCGCGGTTATGTGGCAGATGGGAGCTTGTTAATTCCGGTTGTAGAAAACTTGACACAATGTTACTAATACACTACCAGTGTGTGTTCCGTGACTGTCAATTTCCGAATAGGGATTCGGGAGTTGAACACGGAGGGGTTATGATTGTGGAGCTTGTAGCTAGGATCACTTCGTGATCACTTCTCGCCGAGGCCTTCTCTTCTCGCTCTCACTTACGTAAGCTAGATGCTAGTTGCTGTTGCAAACACTTATTCTTTTCTTCAGCCTTTTCCTCACCCAAAGGCTTTGATAGTCTTGTTACCCGGAGACGGGATTGCTGAGTCCTCTGTGGCTCACAGTTACTTCACACACCAGATGCAGGTCCAGCTGTGAGCTATCCAGGTGATGGCACCGAGCTGGATTGGGAGTACGACGAGGAGCGTAGTCGGTACTATGTGCGATACCCGGATGATCAGTAGTGGAGACTCTTACTAGGATTCGATCCGCCTGTGGTTTATTTATCTAAGTTTGGTACTTTGACATTTGGCTTTTGCCCTTAGAGGGTTGTGATGTTCTTAATGTATGATGATTGAGACTTGTACTGTAATTCTGTGACGTGGCGAGTGTAAGCCAACTATTTTCTGTTTACTATCCCCTCTTTTACATGAGTTGTGCAAAGATTACCGAACTTGAGATCATTCTAGGATGGATTTATGCCTTTAAGTCGTGCCTCGACACGTAGGAGGTATAACTCCATCCTGGGCATTACATAGGGTTTGCCCCCTCTCCTCTCCCTTGCACCCTGGGCCTTGGTGGGGACGCACCAGCCCACCTAGGGGCTGGTCCCTTCCCACACTTGGCCCACGCAAGCCTCTAGGGCCAGTGGCCCCTCCCGGTGGACCCCCGGAACCCTTCCGGTGGTCCCGATAACGCCCAGAACACTTCCGGTGACAAAAATGGGACTTCCCATATATAAATATTTACCTCCGGACCATTCCGGAACTCCTCGTGGCGTCCGAGTTCTCATCCGGGACTCCGAACAAAATTCGGTAACCACATACTACATTCCCTATAACCCTAGCATCACCGAACCTAAAGTGTGTAGACCCTACGGGTTCGGGAACCATGCAGTCATGACCAAGACATATCTCCGGCCAATAACCAACAACGGGATCTGGATACCCATGTTTGCTCACACATGTTCCACGATGATCTCATCGGATGAACCACGATGTCAAGGATTCAATCAATCCCGTATACGATTCCCTTTGTCTAGCGGTATAGTACTTGCCCGAGATTCGATCGTTGGTATACCGATACCTTATTCAATCTCGTTATGGCAAGTCTCTTTACTCGTTCTGTAACACATCATCCTGTGACTAACCCCTTAGTCACAATGAGCTCATTACGATGATGTATTACCGAGTGGGCCCAGAGATACCTCTCCGTCATACGGAGTGACAAATCCTAGTCTCGACCCATGCCAACCCAACAGATGCTTTCGGAGATACTCGTAGTGTACCTTTATAGCCACCCAGTTACGTTTTGACGTTTGGCACACCCAAAGTATTCCTACGGTATCCGGGAGTTGCACAACCTCATGGTCTAAGGAACGGATACTTGACATTGGAAAAGCTTTAGCATATGAACTACACGATCTTGTGCTAGGCTTAGAATTGGGTCTTGTCCATCACATCATTCTCCTAATGATGTGATCGCGTTATCAATGACATCCAATGCCCATGGTCAGGAAACCGTAACCATCTATTGATCAACGAGCTAGTCAACTAGAGGCTTACTAGGGACATGTTGTGGTCTATGTATTCACACATGTATTATGATTTCCGGATAATACAATTAAATCATGAACAATAGACAATTATCATGAACAAGGAAATATAATAATAACCAATTTACTATTGCCTCTAGGGCATATTTCCAACAGTCTCCCACTTGCACTAGAGTCAATAATCTAGTTACATTGTGATGAATCGAACACCCATAGAGTTCTGGTGTTGATCATGTTTTGCTCGTGCAAGAGGTTTAGTCAACGAATCTGCAACATTCAGATCCGTATGTACTTTACAAATATCTATGTCTCCATCTTGAATATAATTTCGGATGGAGTTGAAACGGCACTTGATGTGCTTGGTCTTATTGTGAAACCTGGGCTCCTTGGCAATGGCAATAGCTCAAGTGTTTTCACAGAAGAGAGTCATCGGGCCCGACGCACTTGGAATAACTCCTAGGTCGGTGATGAACTCCTTCATCTAGACTCCTTCCTGCGCTGCTTCGGAAGCAGCTATGTACTCCGCTTCACATGTAGATGCCGCCACGACACTTTACTTGCAACTGCACCAGCTGAGTGCCCCACCATTCAAAATATACACGTATCCGGTTTGTGACTTGGAGTCATCCAGATCTGTGTCGAAGCTAGCATCGATGTAACCCTTTACGATGAGCTCTTCGTCACCTCCATAAACGAGAAACATATCCTTAGTCCTTTTCAGGTACTTCAGGATGTTCTTGACCGCTGTCCAACATTCCATACCGGGATCACTTTGGTACATCCCCACCAAACTTATGGCAAGGTTCACATCAGGTCTGGTACACAGCATGGCATACATAATAGAACCTATGGCCGAGGCATAGGGGATGACACTCATCTTTTCTCTATCTTTTGCCGAGGTCGGGAATTGAGCTGTGCTCAATCTCATACCTTGCAATACTGGCAAGAACCCTTTCTTGGACTGATCCATATTGAACTTCTTCAATATCTTGCCAAGGTATGTGCTTTGTGAAAGACCAATGAGGCGTCTTGACCTATCTTTATAGATCTTAATGCCGAATATGTAAGCAGCTTCTCCAAGGTCCTTCATTAAAAAACACTTATTCAAGTAGGCCTTTATGCTTTACAAGAGTTCTACATCATTTCCCATCAGCAATATATCATCCACATATAATATGAGAAATGCTACAGAGCTCCCACTCACTTTCTTGTAAATACATGCTTCTCCCCAAGTCTGTATAAACCCAAACGCTTTGATCATCTCATCAAAGCGAATGTTCCAACTCCGAGATGCTTGCACCAGCCCATAGATGGAGCGCTGGAGCTTGCATACCTTGTTAGCATTCTTAGGATCGACAAAACCTTCCGGTTGCATCATATACAGTTCTTCCTTAAGGAAGCCGTTAAGGAATGCTGTTTTGACGTCCATTTGCCATATCTCATAATCATAGAATGCGGCAATTGCTAACATGATTCGGACGGAGTTCAGCATCGCTACAGGAGAGAAAGTCTCGTTGTAGTCAATTCCTTGAACTTGTCGATAACCTTTAGCGACAAGCCGAGCCTTAGAGATGGTCACATTACAATCCGCGTCAGTCTTCTTCTTAAAGATCCATTTATTTTCTATGGCTTGCCGATCATCGGGCAAGTCAACCAAATTCCATACTTTGTTATCATACATGGATCCTATCTCAGATTTCATGGCTTCAAGCCATTTGTTGGAATCCGGGCCCGCCATTGCTTCTTCATAGTTCGAAGGTTCACCGTTGTCCAACAACATGATTTCCAGGATAGGGTTGCCGTACCACTCTGGTGCGGAATGTGTCCTTGTGGACCTATGAAGTTCAGAAGTAACTTGATCTAAAGCTTCATGATCATTATCATTAACTTCCTCTCTTGTCGGTGCAGGCACCACAGAAACATCTTCCTGCGCTGCGCTACTTTCCGGTTCGGAAGGGGTGACAAGCACCTCATCAAGTTCCAATTTCCTCCCACTTACTTCTTTTGAGAGAAACTCTTTCTCCGGAAAGGATCCATTCTTGGCAACAAAGATCTTGCCTTCGGATCTGAGGTAGAAGGTATACCCAATAGTTTCCTTAGGGTATCCTATGAAGACGCATTTTTTCGATTTGGGTTCAAGCTTTTCAGGTTGAAGTTTCTTGACATAAGCATCGCATCCCCAAACTTTTAGAAACGACAACTTAGGTTTCTTCCCAAACCATAGTTCATACAGTGTCGTCTCAACGGATTTAGGCGGTGCCCTACTTAAAGTGAATGCGGTAGTCTCTAAAGCATAACCCCAGAATGATAGCTGTAAGTCGGTAAGAGACATCATAGATCGCACCATGTCCAACAGAGTACGATTACGATGTTCAGATACACCGTTACGCTGAGGTGTTCCAGGCGGCGTCAATTGTGAAACAATTCCACATTTCCTTAGGTGCGTGCCAAATTCGTGACTTAAATATTCTCCTCCATGATCTGATCGTAAGAACTTTATGTTTCAGTCACGTTGATTCTCAACCTCATTCTGAAGTTCCTTGAACTTTTCAAAGGTCTTAGACTTGTGTTTCATCAAGTAGACATACCCATATCTACTTCAGTCATCAGTGAGGGTGAGAACATAACGATAGCCACCGTGAGCTTCAACACTCATTGGACCGCACACATCAGTATGTATGATTTCCAATAAGTTGGTTGCTCGCTCCATTGTTCCGGAGAACAATGTCTTGGTCATCTTGCCCAAGAGGCATGGTTCGCACGTGTCAAATGATTCCTAATCAAGAGACTCCAAAAGTCCATCTGCATGGAGCTTCTTCATAAGTTTGACACCAATATGACCAAGGCGGCAGTGCCACAAGTATGTGGGACTATCATTATCAACCTTACATATTTTGGCATTCACACTATGAATATGTGTAACATCTTGTTCGAGATTCAATAAGAATAAACCATTGACCAGCAGGGCATGACCATGAAACATTTCTCTCATATAAATAGAACAACCATTATTCTCAGATTTAAATGAGTAGCCATCTCGCATTGAACGAGATCCAAATACAATGTTCATTCTCAAAGCTGGTACTAAATAACAATTATTGAGGTTTAACACTAATCCTGAAGGTAGATGCAGAGGTAGCATGCCGATGGCGATCACATCGACCTTGGAACCATTCCCGACGCGCATCATCACCTCGTCCTTCGCCAGTCTCCGTTTATTCCGTAGCTCCTGCTTTGAGTTACAAATGTGAGCAACTGCACTGGTATCAAATACCCAGGAGCTACTACGAGCGCTGGTAAGGTACACATCAATAACATGTATATCACATATACCTTTGACGTTTCTGGCCTTCTTATCCGCTAAGTATTTGGGACAGTTCCGCTTCCAGTGACCCGTTCCCTTGCAATAAAAGCACTCAGTCTCAGGCTTGGGTCCATTCTTTGGCTTCTTCCCGGCAACTGGCTTACCGGGCGCGGCAACTCCTTTGCCGTCCTTTTTGATGTTCTTCTTACCCTTGCCTTTCTTGAACTTAGTGGTTTTATTCACCATCAACACTTGATGTTCCTTTTTGATCTCCACCTCCGCTGACTTCAGCATTGAATACACCTCGGGAATGGACTTCTCCATCCCTTGCGTATTGAAGTTCATCACGAAGCTCTTGTAGCTAGGTGGGAGCGACTGAAGGATTCTGTCAACGACCGCGTCATCTGGGAGATTAATTCTCAGCTGAGACAAGCGGTTGTGTAACCCACACATTTTGAGTTTATGCTCGCTGACAGAACTATTCTCCTCCATCTTACAACTGTAGAACTTGTCGGAGACTTCGTATCTCTCGACTCGGGCATGAGCTTGGAAAACCATTTTCAGCTCTTGGAACATCTCATATGCTCCGTGTTGCTCAAAACGCTTTTGGAGCCCCTATTCTAAGCTATAAAGCATGCCGCATTGAACCAGGGAGTAATCATCACTACGCGACTGCCAGGCGTTCATAACGTCTTGAGTTGCTGGGAAAACGGGTGCATCACCTAGCGGTGCTTCAAGGACATATGCTTTCGTGGTAGCTATGAGGATGATCCTCAATTTACGGACCCAATCCGTATAGTTGCTACCATCGTCTTTCAGCTTGGTTTTCTCTAGGAACGCGTTGAAGTTGAGGGCAACATTAGCATGGGCCATTGGATCTACAAGACATATTGTAAAGATTTTAGACCATGTTCATGACAATTAAGTTCATCTAAACAAATTTAATGAACTCCCACTCAGATAGACATCTCTCTAGTCATCTAAGTGATACATGATCCGAATCGACTAGGCCGTGTCCGATCATCACGTGAGACGGACTAGTCATCAACGGTGAACATCTTTATGTTGATCGTATCTTCTATACGACTCATGTTAACATTTCGGTCTTCCGTGTTCCGAGGCCATGTCTGTACATGCTAGGCTCGTCATGTCAACCCAAAGTGTATTGCGTGTGTAAATCTGGCTTACACCCGTTGTATGCGAACGTTAGGACCTATCACACCCGATCATCACGTGGTGCTCCGGAACAACGAACCTTAGCAACGGTGCATAGTTAGGGGGAACACAATTCTTGAAATTTTAGTGAGAGATCATCTTATTTACTACCGTCGTTCTAAGCAAATAAGATGTAAAACATGATAAACATCACATGCAATCAAATAGTGACATGATATGGCTAATATCATTTTGCTACTTTTGATCTTCATCTTCGGGGCTCCATGATCATCATTGTCACCGGCATGACACCATGATCTCCATCATCGTGTCTTCATGAAGTTGTCTCGCCAAACATTACTTCTACTACTATGGCTAACGGTTAGAAATAAAGTAAAGTAATTACATGGCGTTTTCAATGACACGCAGGTCATACAATAAAATAAGACAACTCATATGGCTCCTGCCGGTTGTCATACTCATCGACATGCAAGTCGTGATTCCTATTACAAGAACATGATCAATCTCATACATCACATATATATATCATTCATCACATCCTTTTGGCCATATCACATCACATGGCACATGCTGCAAGAACAAGTTAGACGACGTCCTCTAATTGTTGTTGCAAGTTTTTACGTGGCTGCTATAGGTTTCTAGCAAGAACGTTTCATACCTACGCAAAAACCACAACGTGATATGCCAATTACTATTTACCCTTCATAAGGACCCTTTTCGTCGAATCCGATCCGACTAAAGTGGGAGAGACAAACACCCGCTAGCCACCTTATGCAACTAGTGCATGTTAGTCGGTGGAACCTGTCTCACGTAAGCGTACGTGTAAGGTTAGTCCAGGCCGCTTCATCCCATGATGCCGCCAAATCAAGATAAGACTAGTAGCGGCAAGTAAATTGACATGATCTACGCCCACGACAACTTGTGTTCTACTCGTGCAAAGTAACTACGCATAGACCTAGCTCATGATGCCACTGTTGGGGATCGTTGCGGAAAATCAAAAAAAATCCTACGCATCACCGAGATCTATCTATGGAGATTACTAGAAACGAGAGGGAAGTGCATCTTCATACCTTTGAAGATCGCGATGCAGAAGCGTTGCAAGAACGAGGTTGGTGGAGTCGTACACGAAGCGATTCAGATCGCGGTCGAATCCGATCTAAGCACCGAACATGCTGCCCGGTGACGTCTCCCGTGCCTTGATCCAGCAAGGGGAGAGGGAGAGGTTGGGGAAGACTCCGTCCAGTAGCAGCACGACGGCGTGGTGGTGGTGGAGGAGCGTGGCACTCCAGCAGGGCTTGGCCAAGCACTACGAGAGACGAGGAGGGAGAGGGGTAGGGTTGCGCCAAGAGAAGAGGAGACTCGTGCATCTGGCAGCCCCAAACCCCCCACTATATATAGGGGGGAGGGGAGGGGCTGCGCCCCCATCTAGGGTTCCCCCCCTAGGGGTGGCGGCAGCCCCAGATCCCATCTGGGGGGCGGCCAAGAGGGGGAGAGAGGGGGCGCCCCTAGGGTGGGCCTTAAGGCCCATCTGGACCTAGGGTTTTCCCCCTCTCCTCTCCCTTGTGCCCTAGGCCTTGGTGGGGGGCGCACCAGCCCACCTAGGGGCTGGTCCCTTCCCACACTTGGCCCACGCAAGCCTCTGGGGCCGGTGGCCCCTCCCGGTGGACCCCCGGAACCCTTCCGGTGGTCCCAATAACGCCCAGAACACTTCCGGTGACCAAAACGGGACTTCCCGTATATAAATATTTATCTCCGGACCATTCCGGAACTCCTCGTGACGTCCGGGATCTCATCCGGGACTCCGAACAACATTCGGTAACCACATACTACATTCCCTATAACCCTAGCGTCATCGAACCTTAAGTGTGTAGACCCTACGGGTTCGGGAACCATGCAGTCATGACCGAGACATATCTTCGGCCAATAACCAACAGTAGGATCTGGATACCCATGTTGGCTCCCACATGTTCCACGATGATCTCATCGGATGAACCACGATGTCAAGGATTCAATCAATCCCATATACGATTCCCTTTGTCTAGCGGTATAGTACTTGCCCGTGATTCGATCGTCGTTATACCGATACCTTGTTCAATCTCGTTATGGCAAGTCTCTTTACTCGTTCCGTAACATATCATCCCGTTACTAACCCCTTAGTCACAATGAGCTCATTACAATGATGTATTACCGAGTGGGCCCAGAGATACCTCTCCATCATACGGAGTGACAGATCCCAGTCTCGGTTCGTGCCAACCCAACAGATGCTTTCGGAGATACTTGTAGTGTACCTTTATAGCCACCCAGTTACGTTGTGACGTTTGGCACACCCAAAGTATTCCTACGGTATCCGGGAGTTGCACAACCTCATGGTCTAAGGAACAGATACTTGGCATTGGAAAAGCTTTAGCATACGAACTACACGATCTTGTGCTAGGCTTAGAATTGGGTCTTGTCCATCACATCATTCTCCTAATGATGTGATCCCGTTATCAATGACATCCAATGTCCATGGTCAGGAAACCGTAACCATCTATTGATCAACGAGCTAGTCAACTAGAGGCTTACTAGGGCATGTTGTGGTCTATGTATTCACACATGTATTACGATTTCCGGATAATACAATTAAAGCATGAACAATAGACAATTATCATGAACAAGGAAATATAATAATAACCATTTTATTATTGCCTCTAGGGCATATTTCCAACATTGATGCCTCGCAGAATCTCTTGATTAGCTCGTTCCGCTTGACCATTAGATTGGGGATGAGCCACGGAGGAGACATCAAGTCGAATATGTTGTGTTGAAAAAATTCTCTCATAGCACCCTTGGATATATTAGTGCCATTATCTGTTATGATGTTGTGGGGGAAGCCAAAACGGAAAATCACCTTCTTGATGAATTGAACTGTCGTTGCTGCATCACACTTGCTAACCGGCTTTGCCTCAACCCACTTGGTAAACTTATCCACTGCCACCAAAAGATGGGTTTTCTTAACCTTGGACCTCTTGAAGGGCCCCACCATATCAAGCCCCCAAGTCGCAAACGGCCAAGTTATTGGAATCATCCTCAATTCTTGAGCCGGAACATGAGCACGTCGTGAAAACTTCTGACAACCGTCACATCTGATGACCAAGTCTTTAGCATCAGCATGAGCCGTCAACCAATAGAACCCATGACGAAAAGCCTTAGCCACAAGAGATTTAGAGCTGGCATGATGACCACAATCTCCTTCATGGATCTCTCGCAGGATCTCACAGCCTTCTTCAGGAGAAACACAATGCTCAAACGCCCCTGTAACACTGCGATGGTGCAATTCCTCATTGACAATCGTCATTGACTTAGACCACAGGGCTATTTGTCTGGCCAAAATCTGGTCCTCGGGTAACTCGCCCTGGGTCATATGAGCCAAATACGGAACCGTCCAGTCAGGAATGACATGAAGAGCCGCCACCAATTGTGCCTCCGGGTCAGGGATGGCAAGATCCTCTTCTGTGAGTAATTTAACAAACGGGTTAAGCAGAACATCCAAGAACGTGTTGGGTGGCACCGCCTTACGTTGATACCCTAACCGGCTTAAGGCGTCGGCCGCCTCATTCTTCCTCCGATCAATGTGCTCAACTTGGTAACCCTTGAAGTAACCCGCAATAGGATCAACCTCACGATGATAAGCCGCCATGAGCGGATCCTTGGAATCCCAAGTGCCAGAGACCTGCTGGGTCACCAGATCTGAATCGCCAAAGCATCTCACCCGGCTTAAGTTCATCTCCTTAGCCATCCGAAGACCGTGGAGCAAGGCCTCATACTCAGCTGCATTATTAGTACAAGGGAACATTAACCGGAGAACATAAGAAAATTTATCACGTCGCGAGGTAGTTAAGACAACTCCAGCCCCCGAGCCTTCTAACTGCCTGGATCCATCGAAGTGAATTGTCCAGTATGCGTTATCCGGCTTTTCCTCAGGCGCCCACAACTCTGTCCAGTCATTGATAAAATCCATGAGTGCTTGTGACTTGATGGCCGTACGAGGCACATACTTTAAACCATGGGGTCCAAGCTCAATGGCCCATTTGGCTACCCGACATGTGGCTTCTCTATTTTGGATGATATCTCTTAAGGGAGCAGAACTCACCACAGTGATGGGATGTCCCAGAAAATATTGCTTAAGCTTTCGGCTCGCCATGTAGACCCCATACACCAGCTTCTGCCAATGCGGATACCTCTGTTTAGACTATATAAGTACCTCGCTCATGTAATAAACCGGCCTTTGAACCGGATACTCCTTGCCTGCCTCTTTCCTTTCCACCACGATGGCCACACTGACAGCCCGGCTATTAGCAACCACATATAACAACAAGGGCTCCTTATCAACGGGAGCAGCAAGAACTGGCAGTTCAGCCAGCTACTTCTTAAGCGCTTCAAACGCCTCATTAGCAGCCTCACTCCAAACAAAGTCATCTGTCTTTTTCAACATCTGATAAAGAGGGATTGCCTTTTCTCCTAGGCGGCTTATGAACCAGCTCAAAGCCGCTATCCGTCCTGCCAGGCGCTGGACGTCATTAACACACTTTGGCCTAGCTAGGGAAGTGATAGCCTTGATTTTCTCCGGGTTAGCTTCGATGCCTCGTTCTGAGACCAAAAAACCCAAAAGCTTGCCTGATGGTACATCGAAGACACACTTGGCGGGTTAAGCATCATCTTGTAAACCCGGAGATTGTCAAACGTCTCCTTCAAATCATCAATCAGGGTCTCCTTCTTTCTGGATTTCACCACTATGTCATCCACGTAAGCATGAACATTACGCTCGATCTGGCCATGAAGGCAATTCTGTACACACCGCTGGTAAGTTGCATGGGCACTCTTGAGCCCGAAAGGCATAGACACATAGCAGAATGCTCCAAATGGAGTAATGAAAGTTTTCTTCTCCTGGTCCTTCACTGCCATCTTGATCTGATGATACCCAGAATAAGCATCCAAAAAACTCAAACGCTCACAACCCGCCACAGCATCAATAATTTGATCAATACGAGGGAGGGCGAACGGGTCAGTCGAACGGGTCTTGTTTAAGTCCGTGTAGTCTAGACACATTCGCCAAGTGTCGTTCTTCTTAAGCACCAAAACCGGGTTAGCCAACCACTCCGGATGAAAAACTTCAACGCTGAAACCGGTCGCCAATAGCCGGGCCACCTCTTCAGTCTCTCCTCGTAGAAACGACGAAGGAACTGTCTGACCGGCTTATACTTCGGATCAATATTAAGAGTGTGCTCAGCGAATTCCCTCGGTACACCCGGCATGTCTGAAGGCTTCGATGCAAAGATGTCCTGGTTCTCACGGATGAACTCGATGAGTGCGCTTTCCTATTTCGGATCCAGATTAGCACTGATGTTGAACTGCTTAGATGAGTCGCCAGGAACAAAATCAACTAGCATGGTGTCGTTTGCCGACTTAAACTTTAACAAAGGGTCATCCTCTGTGGCTGGCTTCTTCAAAGACGTCATGTCCGCCGGGTCAACATTATCCTTGTTGAATTTCAGCTCCTCTATGGCACAAACTGACTCCGCATAAGCCGCGTCGCCTTCTTCGCACTCCAAGGCTATCTTGCGACTCCCATGCACCGTTATGGTGCCCTTGTGACCCGGCATCTTAAGTTGTAGATAAACATAACACGGCCTCGCCATGAATTTAGCATAAGTCGGCCGTCCAAATAGGGCATGATACGGGTTGTGTATCCTGACAACCTTAAACGTTAGATTTTATGAAGCTTCTGATCCCGCTTGCACAGACTTGTGGTAAAAACGTGGTAGTGCCCACTGCTCAGTTGCTTCGGGTTACTCTGATAACCAGACTGCTGCTGTTGATTCCCTTGATTATTCTGCTGATTGTTACCGCCTTGATTGCCTTGGCCTTAAAACCCGGAACTTGAGCCTCCGCCTCCATGACCCGGACCATGAGAGCCGGACCCTGAACTGCCGTTCGGACCATGGTTGTGTTGGATAGACTCCCTGAAGTGTCTCATAATGCTGCAATCCTTCCACATATGGGTAGACGGTCTTTCCTCGATTCCGTGCTTCGCACATAGCTGATTCATTATCTCGTCAAGGTTATATCTCGGAGCCGGCCTCCCCTTGCGACGCTAGTTAAAATTTCGTGTCGCGGTTTTAGCTACAAAATCATCAGCCTTGCGCTTACCGCCACCACTCTGACTGACCGGGTTAAACTGATGTCCTCTCATATCATTACTCTTCTTTCCCTTTCCCGATCTTTTAGCCTCAGAATCAGGGTCCTTGGTACTATCAGAGTCGGCATATTTGACAAGAGCCGTCATGAGCTCCCCCATATCATCGCAATGGCGTGTAAGCCAGCCCAACTTCTGCTTGAGTGGAAGGAAACAGCAATTCTTCTCCAACATTAACACTGCTGAGACGATGTTGATCTTATCTGAAGAATGTATAATGGTTGAGACCCGGCGCACCCAACTGGTCGTCGATTCAGAACACAAGAAGCTAAATCCACAATTGACATCGGCTGCTTACATGTATCTTTGAAATGTCGGATGAACTTGGCCTTCAGCTCTGCCCACGACCCAATGGAGTTGGGAGGTAGTCCCTTCAACCAATTACGGGTTGTGCCTTCCAGCATCATGGTGAAATACTTAGCATATGCAGCCTCACTAACATCCAGCATCTCCATAGCCATCTCATAACTCTCCACACAAGCCTCAGGTTGTTGATCTGCTGTGTAGTTAGGCACCTTACGAGGGCCCTTGAAGTCCTTGGGCAAACGCTCGTTCCGCAGAGCCGCAGTTAAACACGGCACGCCCCAAGTTCTAGAAGGTACACCCGTCTCCACTGAAGTTGTTGGGTAAAACAGCGTCGGTTGATGACCTCCGCCAGCTCGGCCTCCCGGCGTCTCCTGCCCTGATTCACCTAATCTTGCGCATTGGCACCATTGTGTGCCGGGTCATGCCCACGAGGCTGGTTATGGTGCCTCTCCGTGCTTGAAACTGCTGGCGAGTCAGCGTGCCTGTTGTAGCTGACGCTTGGTCGAGGGGTCGAATGAATCTTGTCACGACTATAAGAATAAGCCTACTACTGCGCCAGTGCTATCTGAAGAAGCTCCCTAGCCCTCTGGGTTTCAACTGCCACCGGAGTCTCACGGTCGATTGGTAGAGCCGCCAATTGCGTAGCTGCAGCAATCATATTATCCAAAGGGTTGGAATAGTGACCCGCCAGTGTTGTCGGGTGATGAGGTGCGGCGTGATTCTTATATGGAGAACCTGCCACGCGTGGCTGAACCGGTGCTCCACCCCCTGGCACTTCAGCCGTTCGGTTTATCCCCGGCGGGTTATTGGTCCCTGCTCCAGTTGTGTTGAAGAGATTCCTCGGGTCATAAACAAAAGGCAGACTGCTTCGGTGCTTTCTCCTCAAGACTTCATTGGAAATGTTCTGATCCACCGTGAGCCGGTACGAATCTGCTTGAATCTGCTGGGCTTGAGCGTCCAAAACAACTCGTTCTGCAGTCATTCTAGCATTCTCCGCCGCCAGGTCTTCTTTTCCATGTGCTATCTCCTCGCGTAGTTTAGCCACATCCGCCTTGTGCTGCTCCGGGTTGTCCGGGGTTACCTCTGTTCCCCTCAGAGTCGCCAGAGCCTCCAATAGATATGTTAAGACTTGAGTCGGCGGGCGTGCTGGTCCGCCCGTGCCTGCTTCTGTTATCGTCGTTGTGCCGGGTGTCATGGCCATGGCGGTTGTCGAACCGAGAGCCGGCTGGGTGCCAGTCATGAAGATCGCCACCCTGTTCGGCGGCTCTCGGTGGTCCGGAATACTGTTATCATCGGACCAGCCCCCAAGCCGTCCGTTCTGTAGCTGATACATTGAATTGGTCTCACCTGTGGACGATTCACCATCAGAGTAGACGGCCGCCTCACCGCGAGATCCGGAGCCTTCGACCCCATGGATATATCCAACAAAGGCACGCCTCACGATGGGCTGAACCCGGGCAGGTCGTGCACGCTGAGCCGTCTCGATGATGTCGTTGCAGATGTCCGGCTCAGGGCCCTGTTCGTCGATCTTGCCGATGAAGACGTGGATTCCGCCGAAGGGGACCCGGTACCCGTACTCAATTGAGCCGGCCTCGGGACCCCAGCCTACGTCGTCGATGAAGAGCTTGCCGCGACGACTCTTGGTCATTCAGCCCACAGCGTATCCCTTGATCCCTTCGAAGCTGCCGTTTAAGAACTCAAAAATACCGTGCGCGGGCCCCACGGTGGGCGCAAACTGTCGTGGAGTTATCACGGTAGATGTCCTAAGGGAAGGACTTAGTTGCGGAGCCATTGCGACGTGGTTAGCTTAAAGGGGTTAAAACGGGACAAAAGACACGGAGAGTTTATACTGGTTCGGCCCCTTTTGGTGAGGGTAAAACCTAATCCAGTTTGAGGTGGTATTGCTAGGGTTTCGATTGCTAGGGAGTGAATACGCTAGCCTAGCTTTCGATCTGTTGTTTCCTGCCCTAAGCCGCTGCCGGGTCGTCCCCTTATATACACGGGTTGACGCCCTGCGGCTTACAGAGTCCCGACCGGCTCATACAAACGTGTACGGTCTGGTGACTTATCTTTACATGCCTTATAGTACAAGTTGAACATACATGGCGGTTTACACTTATGGGCCATAAGCCGCTCTGGGTTTTGGACCCTTTATACGTCTATCTTTCTGAACCGCCATCTTCAACATGCTCATGGGCTTGGCCCATGAACCGCCATTGGGGTAACCCGGCCCCTCCTGGGCGGGTCATATCAAATAGTTATATCCCCAACATAAAGTGAAATGACTTGACCAACATCCTGAAGAATTTACCCATATAAAGCGAAGGAAAGAGTGTTGGACGCATGCTGCATGGAGATTCTACAAGGAGTTATGTAATCTACTCCAGAAGGGCTCTCTACTTCTCTATCAATTGTGTTCATATCATTTAATTTTTTTATAAAATATCCATCCAATTTTATCTCATAAATTCTAGAATCTTAATATACCGGTTGCCGGATGTCACAGGAGAGGTGGGAGCTTACGTCTCACCAAAAGACGCCACTTCTTGCAATGGTCATAGACTCTAGGCTACATAAGTTGTCTTTAGCGTTAGAGGTAGGCGAAAAACAATAACAATGGGAAAATAACGGTCCATAGCAACATGGTGCAAGAATTATATTCTAAACATATGGTTGCGGTTTTGAGGGAAATAGTCTTGTTGTGCGGCAGGTCTGGCATGATTTTTGTCTGTGCAAGAAACATCGTCTACACTATGACAAGCTACATAAAGAGCTTGCAACCAACTATGGACAAACAAATGAATTGGGTTCCATGTGGGAGGGCATCTCCCTTTTTTAGGACGACTTGTATTCTTAAAAACATGTTTATTCAACATACTTGTATACTCTCTTTCTTTATAAGTATTCAAATTATTAACTCCAAGGTGTTGCATCTCTTTAATTTGGGACACTCTATACGGTCAACGTAAGTACCATTTGGTCAGTCGGGTTTGGTTAATAGAGTAAAGAGTTGAGAGGTTTAGGATTTGAGATATTTATATTTTTCTACTTACATATTTGAGGGTCAAGAGATATTTCCAAGGAAAGTGAAAGATCTGGATGCTATCATAGATTAGAGCATGGTACCTTAACGCTAACATCCTTTGGGCCTTCTACTAAAATGGTTCCTATTCTCGAAGTGCTTATTTTGGGCATGTCAAGCTAGTAAACTATATATATGATACAGCTGGAACATTAATAATGTTACTAATAAATCTAGAAAACTAAATGGCTAGATAATTTTGGCTTTGTAGTGTACTCTAAGATGTTTACGTTCTAACAGATAAAAAATGGTTCAACTTGGGCAAATCATATGAATTGATTCACTTGATTGAGGGTTTCTTGAACACCGAGGAGAACCCTCTCAACACAACTTCAAGCCTAGTTCAAGCATTTGCAACTTCAACATTTCATAGTTCAAGCATATACACCTAGTAGTTGAGTGTGACAAACAATAAAGGAGGGACCGATTGCAACAACCTGAGCTAAATGACACAGCTTGGCCAATCGATGTTGAGAACTTAGAGAGATCATGACAATCAATGAAGGAGGGACCAATTGTGACAACCTATGCTAAGTGACGCAACTGAGCCAATCAATGTTGAGAACTTAGACTGAGAGAGAGGATAACCTGACTCGGATTTTCGCACACATGGTTGAGTGCCCACAAAATATAAGTCAGACACATGTAGTTCGAGATGTTTACTTTGTTACTATTATTTCACATTAAAAAGGAAATATGTAGTTGATATATAGTACATTCTCATGGATGTGTGCCCAGAAATGATGACATTTTTGGCCTTGGCTATGTTCACACGGGTACATGGATATTAATACATTTGTGTTCTAAAAATTAAAAAAAAATTAAACACCTTTAGCATAAACTACCTGCCATATTTCCCCCAAAAATATGCCTATCATGGCCCGTAACTAAATGTTTTCATAGCTTCCACATCCACCATCTATGCGCGACTCCAGATGATGAATTCAATGTCCTGTGAAGAACAACAATATCTCAAAACACTGTAAGTCTACCAGCATTGTGATGTCATTTCTGCGGTATACACAGGGACAACGAAAGTAGTGAGTTTTGGTGAATGCTTGACATAATTGTTCAAAGTATTCAAATATTACAAATCTAAAATTGGTACTTTGAGATTTTAGTCAAAAATAATGTGGATGCTTAAAATTGGAATATATAACTTATATTGTGGTTTCTTAATGTGAATTTGTTAGTGATTTTCAGTTTGAGTTGCATGTCCGACATATTATATTTTGAAACTCTAGGTATTTCTAATATGTCATAAATTTATACTCTTCGTCATCTTTTTGGAGTTGACTCAAAAAAAGGTATAACATTTAAATTACCGAGAAATGTGAGAATTGTTTTAAAAAATAGGACATGCTCAAGAGGAGACTCTTCATTATCTTATTTGGAGTTGCCCTTTTTCTAAAGAATGCTGGAATTTTGTTTGCCCTCAAAGAGGAAGGAATCTATCAGCCCTGGAGGCGTTTCATGTCTTGATGTAGAAATTAAGGGTTCCCTTTTTCATGGATATGATCATTTTTTTCGCTTGGACCATCTAGATGCCTAGGAACAACCGAATTTCTAGAGCCAAGGTGTCAAGTTTTCAAAGCTGGAGCCAAATATACTTTCATGAACTTTTCCTTGTTTGATTATAGGACTAAAAGGAAATAATGCCCCACTATGTCTGTCTTTTTTGCGGGGACCCACTACTTCTGTCTTAGCTCCATGATCAGCTGCTCATGTAACATTAGATAGGTGCTTGGGTTTCCCACTATTGTAAATATTTATTGCCTCACGGTTGTAAACATTTTAAATTCTTCTTCAAAGCAATAAATATTGCATTGGGCTTCTTCCCCACTGTTTCCCTTTAAACATTTGAGTGTTAAAGATAATATTACAACTTAAAATATTTTAACTAATAAAAGGTGTAGATACTTAAAATTGGGAGTAAAGCTTAACTTGTACTCACGCGGGATCAATCAATGCTCACGGCACTGGTGCAAGACATTCAAGTGTTGATTGCTGAGAGTACAAGAGAGATAGTTATTCCTCATATTAACCGCTGACAGGACAAAGTCGCTCATGACCTTGCTGCGTATAGTAGATGCACACCTTGGTCTGCGGTGTGGTTCGGGTCAGGGACTAGTGAGGTTGTAAGAGTTGGAGGATACAATTCACTCTCTATTGATCATCAAGTGTTACATACATGGTTTATATACACCGGGCGTTGCCCAAGTCATGAGGCACGCAGGCCCTTGATCCTACATACATGGGCATGCATAACAGCCCGTTACACCATAACTCAACACACACCCTCAGCCGGAACTCCATTGGCATGGACGTTGAGGCTGGATCGGAACTCGTGGAACACCGGAGATGGCAGGCCTTTTGTGAACAAATCAGCAAACTGTGAGCTCGAAGGGACATGCAAGACACGGACGTCGCCGAAGGCAACGCGATCACGCACAAAGTGAAGATCTATCTCGATGTGTTTGGTGCGTTGATGTTGAACCAGATTGCACGCGAGGTAGGAGGCACTGATATTGTCACAGTAGACGATTGTGGCACACTGTGGTGGACACTTGAGTTCGTGAAGGAGTTGGCGTAACCAGCAGGACTCGGCAACGCAATTAGCAACACCATGATACTCGGCCTCCGCACTAGAACGAGAGACGGTGGCCTGGCATTTGGAGGACTAAGATATGAGATTGGAACCAAGGAAGACACAAAAACCCGACGTGGATTTCCGCGTGTCAGGGCAACCGGCCCAGTCCGCATCTGTGTATGCGATGAGTTCCTTGGAAGATGACTTGTAGAATTGTAAGCGATAGTGGGAGGTGCCTTGGAGGTAACGGAGAATGCGCTTGACAAGCTGCATATGAGTGTCGTGGGGCTCATGCATGAAAAGGCACACCTGTTGGACGGCATAAGAAATGTCTGGCCGGGTCAAGGTGAGGTACTGAAGCGCGCCTGCAAGACTACGGTAATATGTGGGGTTCGAGAGAAGCCGGCCATGTGAGAGGGACAGCTTGGAGCTCGTTTCTATGGGGGTAGAGACGGGCTTACAATGTAGCATGTTGGCACGCTCAAGAACTTCCAAGGTGTACTATTGCTGGCTTAGAAAGAGTCCCGAGGTGTTTGGAGTGACGTTGATGCCGATGAAATGGTGGAGGGGCCCCATATCGGTCATGGAAAACTCAGACTTGAGAGCCGAGATAATGTGTTGTAGTGTTTGAGGAGAGCTGGCGGTGAGAATGATATCATCTACGTACACAAGCAAGTATGCGATGGAGGTGCCGTGATGAAGAATGAACAAGGAAGTGTCACTCTTGGAGCTGTGAAATCCAAGGGAGAGAAGGAAGGACCGAAAGCGAAGAAACCACGTGCGGGGAGCTTGCTTGAGGCCGTAAAGCGACTTGTGGAGGCGACAAACATGATCCGGACGAGCGGTGTCTACAAAACCAGCCGGTTGGGAGCAGTAAACGAGCTCGTTGAGATCACCATGAAGAAAGGCATTCTTGACGTCCATTTGATGAATGGGCCAAGAGTGGGAGGTGGCAATGCTAAACACCACACGGATAGTAGCCGGCTTGACCATTGGACTGAACGTCTCGTCATAATCCACACCTTCCCGTTGCGTGAAACCTCGAAGCACCCATCGAGCTTTGTACCGAGCCAAGGATCCGTCCATATTAAATTTGTGGCGAAAGATCCACTTCCCCGTGACCACATTAACACATGCAGGCTTAGGCACCAAAGACCACGTAGAGTTATTCATTAAAGCATTGTACTCATCTAGCATAGCTTGGCGCCAATTTCGGTCTTTGAGGGCCGACTTGTAGGTGGGTGGGATGGGTGAGATGATGGTTGATGGCGTGTCGGCAAGGAAGAGGCGACGAGGCATGCAAAAACCGGATTTGGCGCGAGTAGAAATTTTGTGTGTGTTATTGGGTGGTGCAACAGGGACAGCACGAGACGGTACGTGGTGCGGTGGGGTGTATGGGAGCGGCGATCCCGAGGAAGATTCGGTGGGGCTGGTGGCAGAGAGATCCGATCGGTAGGGCGCGTGGACCGAGGAGGATGCGGGCGGAGTGGGGCTGGCAGGTGCGGCAGAGACGGGCGGTGATTGGGTGGGGGTGGACGCGGTCGATGCGGTAGTGGTGGACCCGCAAGAGTGGCCGTTGGATGGAGGGCATGTAATGCCCAGTATGAGATTATACCTCCTATGTGTCGAGGCATGACTTAAAGGTATAAGCTCATACAAGAATGATCTCAAGTATGGTATCTTTGCACGACTCATGTAAAAGAGGGATGAAATTGCAAAAGAGTAGTTGGCTTACACTCGCCACGTAACACAATACATTACATAAGCAATCATCATCCAAATAACATCACAGTCCGACTACGGACGAAGATCCAAATGAAAGATACCAAATATATAAAGCCACAAGGTCCGATCGCCCCTAGTAGAAACCACTACTGATCCTCTGGGTAAGACACATAGTATCGCCCACGTTCTTCATCGAACTCCCAGTACAGCTATGTGCCGTCACCTGTGTAGTTCACCATAGTACCTGCATCTGGTGTTGTGTAGAATCTGTGAGCCACGGAGGACTCAGCAATCCCGTTCCCGGGTAGCAAAACTATCTAAGCCTTGCGTGTGGATCAAGGCTGGAGAATAAAGGTTGCAGCTGCACTAGCACTAGCTTACGTGTTTAGAGCGAGAAGAGAGTGCCACGAGCGTCAAAGTGATCACGAAGTGATCCTATCTAAGCACGTCAAACATAACCCCACCGTGTTCACTTCCCGAACCCCTTTCGGAAAATGACTGTCACGGTTACTCACGCTGGTAGTGTATTCTGAACATGGTGTCAAGTTTTCTACAACCGGATATTAATAAATTCCCATCTGCCACATAACCGCGGGCACGGCTTTCGAAAGATCAAACCTTGCAGGGGTGTCCCAACTTAGCCCATCACAAGCTCACGATCTGCGGAGTCGCAACTCCAAGGTGGGAAGACCCCGAGTATTCTCGGAATCCCGTGCTCAAGATATTCCGACATAGGTAAAACTAATCCAGCAAGACCTCCCGGCGTGCCGACACCCTGACAGTAGCCGCGCGTATCTAGTCTCAGGCCACGACCGGATAGGTCAGCCTACAGGTATATACCAATCCTCGAGTTTCCTCGTGGTGGCCCCGTAGTCTGCCCAGTTTGGACCAACACTCATGAGGAGCACTGGCCCGGTTTGTAAAATTAAGTACTCGGTGTCCGGAAAGTCTCTATGCAAGTTATTTAGTTATGGCAAATGGTAAAACCAAAGTTGGGCCTTGCTGGAAAAGCTTTAGCGCTAAGCGGGTTATCGAGGGGGGCCCATAAACCCCAACCGTGTTAGGGACGCATAATCAAGGAACATAACATCGGTTTATACGGTTCCTAGGGCGGCATGAGTGGAACAAAACACCAAGCAAGAGGCTTAGCCTTCCACCCATTACCAATATATAGATGATTTAGTTTAATAGAATATATATATTGCGATATCCCAACAATAACTTCAACATGAAGCAAGAATCTTCAAATCTTCTCCTGCAACTAACAATGCTATAAGAGGGGCTGAGCGAAGCTTAGGTAGCCAAACAAAGGTTTGCTAGGTTGGGTGGTTAGAGAGATTTATGGCTACAATAGGAGGCTGACAAACAAACATGGGCATCGAGGCAATAAGCTAAAGAGCGAGACATCTAGCAATAGGCAAAGATAGTAATGATATCTGGGTCAGGTCATCTTGCATGTCGAGTCATCGATGGGATCGTAAGACGGCTCCTCGTACTCAACCTCGGTAGGAACCTCGTTCTCGGTCTCGGCTCCCGGCTCTACTCAACACAAGAACACAACATGGCACAAAATCAAACAAGTTGCAATGCACAATCAACATGATGCAAGCCAAGTCTATATGATGCATCTCATGGCAAGGGATGAAGCACACAAGAACAACACAAAACAACAAGTTTAAATGAGGCCGGAATCAACATATAGCAAATCCGGTAAGTCCTCATATGCATATTTTGAAATTGGACCAGATATGATCAAACCTTAAGTTAAAGTTGTCAAACAGCAAGTTAACATGCACCAAGATGATCTACATGAAATTCTAGTCAAGTTTCATATAAAGTTTGTTTAATTCGGAGCTACGGTCTAGAAGATATGAGCAAAACAAGACAAGCAAGGCAACGGTGCAAGATGCATCCAAACATCAAGCAATCACACTCCAAACATGTAAAAAACATGACATTATGATTCTACGGGCAAAATCACACAAGTTTCGTATAGGTCACGCTCAAAACGGAGCAACGGTTCAACACATACACACGAAACAAGATACAATGCAAAGCTGAAGTTAACAGCCACATAGCAACTTTGGAGCAAGAGATATATACTCTACAGCACCCAAACATGATGACAAGAAGCATGGACATGAAGTAGACATATCCTACAGCAAACAACTTCATTGGAGCAACTCCATAGGAGGCATGGATCAATAGCAACAAGCTACACCAAATTGATCATGCTGATAAAAACCTGACAGGCATAATTTATAGCAACTTTAGAGCAAGAAATAAATAAGCTACAGCAAGCCATACGCGCAAGTGAGGGCATGGATGGATAGACAATAACATTGACAACAAGTAATGATAATTGGCCACTCCAAAACAAGCATGGAAAAATGACACCTAACATGGCAACAGAGATTAACATGGCAAAATGACACCTAACATGAATGCTACAGCAACCAACATGTAGAGAACTTCATAATGAACATTTTGACATATCATATGCTCCATTTGGATAAACATGCACCAAGTTATCACATCTCAAACATGGCAACAAAATAACAAGTTACATCAGTTTATAACAAGTAGCACTCTTGTCACGATGATTAAGTCATCAAGATGATCTCAAACAAGCATGCCACAATGGAACAAAATGTAGAGCACATCACCACAATCATTTGATATATCATACACTCAATTTGGACATACACACATCAAGTTACAGCCATGCAAACATGCAACATTTTAATGACAGAAAAGACTTAGCAGTAATTTTGACTTAGGGAAAAAAACTCAACGGGCATCAAATCACTAAAACGTGACCGGGCGGGGGATAGTGGGCTCACCACTGTGGGCCAAGGCCTAGTTCGGTAGGAGGGCTGAGGCTGCCGGCTCGGGCCGCCCGGAGCTGGGCCTGGCCTGGCTGCGCCTTGGGCCGCTTCGGCCCACGCGGAAGGAGGCCGGCCCGGAGGTGGCAGAGGCGTCGTCCTCCCTCTGCTCGCTCGAGCAGGAGAGGCGACCGAGGCAGGGCGGCGGCGCCCGGCGTTGACTTGCCGGCGGGGAGGGCGAGGGACGGTCGGAGGTACGGGAACGGGCGGATCCGGTGGCGGCTCGGCAACTGGAGGCGGCGCGGAGGTGGCAGAGGGCGGCGGCGACGTTGTCCAGCGCGGCGGCGGCGAGGCGCGCCGGCGGCGGAGCTGGAGGCGATGGCGGCCAGGCGGTGGCGAGCGGCAGCCGGCGGCGGGGAAGAAAGGCGCGGGGGCGCGCGGGTAGCTCGGGCCGGGAAGCGGCGGCGGAGGGCCGGAGACGGGCCTTGCGGGCCCGCGGCGGCTGGGGCTCCCGGTGGGACACGTGGTGAAGCGGGATTGGCTGGGCGCGCGGCGGCGGACGTGTCCGGCTGCGGTCGGACGCATCCGGCGGCGCGAGGAGGGAGGAGCTAGGGTTTGCCCGAAAAATGGACGTGGAGAGGCTAATTTATAGATTCTGGGAGCTAGGAAGGTCCAAATGGGGTGTGGTTTTCGGCCACATGTTCGTGAACCGACGAACGAGATGATGGAAGTGGTTGTGCTGGGTTAGTGGGCTGTTGTGGAGGGGGTCTTGGGCCAAAAGGAAGAGGTGTTTTTAGCCCACTAGGTCAACCGTTGGAGTACCAAACGAACTCCAAACGCGACAAAACTTGACAGGCGGCCTACACGTACCAAACCAACAACGCACGACAAGTCTCACGTCATTCCGGGAACGTTACACGGCCACACACGAAAGAAGGACTCAGGGGTACCACGCGCACGTGTGTGAGTGTCGAAACTCGAAACGGACAACGGGAAGAGGCG
Source organism: Secale cereale (assembly GCA_902687465.1). Taxonomy (NCBI): domain Eukaryota; kingdom Viridiplantae; phylum Streptophyta; class Magnoliopsida; order Poales; family Poaceae; genus Secale; species Secale cereale. The sequence continues at coordinate 550,473,167 of LR738712.1, forward strand.
AGTGGAACCGGGTGCAAGTGACAACACGAATGCAATGCAATGCACATGATAACATGACATGGATGAAATGCACACACGCACACGACAAAACGAAGAAACCCGAAATGAAAGAAGAGCCCAGAATGGAATTGATGAAGTCAAAGTTTCATATATTGCCATAATTGGAAAGTGTTACATCTGGGGCATTACAAACTCTCCTCTACTACGAAAAGATCTCGTCCCGAGATCTAGGACTGGAAGAAGGAAGGATACTCGGAATGAAGGTGATCTTCTCGTTCCCACGTAGCTTCTCGGTCGGTATGGTGTGACCACTTAACTTTCAAGAACTTGATTGACTTGTTGCGGGTTTTGCGCTCAGTTTCTTCAAGAATAGCAACAGGGTGCTCACGGTAAGACAAGTCTTGTTGAAGATCAATCTCCTCGAACGGAATGGTGCGTTCAGGTGTCTTGAAGCACTTGCGGGGTTGAGACACGTGAAACACATCATGAACATTTGCAAAGTTGGAGGGGAGCTCAAGTTGATAGGCTAGATCGCCTTTTTTGCCAAGAATCTTGAAAGGGCCCACATACCTAGGAGCAAGCTTTCCTTTGATACCGAATCTTTGGGTTCCTTTCATAGGAGAAACACGGAGATAGACATGATCCCCAATGTCGAAGGCCAAATCATGATGCTTGCCGTCATAGTAACTCTTTTGACGTGACTGAGCGGCCTTGAGATTCTCACGTATGACTTTGCACATTTCTTCGGCTTCTGAGATCAAGTCATTGCCAAGAAGTTGACGTTCGCCAGTCTCAGACCAGTTGAGTGGGGTACGGCACTTTCTGCCATAGAGGATTTCAAAAGGAGCTTTGCCGGCACTTGCTTGGAAGTTGTTGTTGTAAGAGAACTCGGCAAACGGGAGACAATCTTCCCACTTCATGCCAAAAGAGATGACACAAGCTCTAAGCATGTCTTCGAGGATCTGGTTCACTCTTTCGACTTGAGCACTAGTCTGAGGGTGAAACGAAGTGCTGAAACGGATCTTAGTGCCCATGGCTGACTGGAAGGAGTCCCGGAACTTGGATGTGAACAAACGTCCACGGTCTAGGAGATAACTTGAGGAATGCCATGTAACGACACAATTCTGGAAGTGTACAACTCTGCCAACTGAGCTGCATTGATGGATTCTTTGACGTGAAGGAAGTGAGCTACTTTGGTTAGCTTGTCAATCACAACAAAGATAGCATCATTCCCATTCTTGGACTTAGGAAACCCAGTGACGAAATCCATTTCAATGTGGTCGAATTTCCACTCGGGAATAGGAAGAGGTTGGAGAAGACCGACTGGACATTGATGCTCTGCCTTCACTCTTCTGCAGACATCACATTCATTCACGAATTGGGCAATTTCCCTTTTCATGCGAGTCGACCAGTAAGATTGCTTGAGGTCTTGGTACATCTTGGAACTTCCGGGGTGAATCGAGAGGAGGGAGTCATGTGCTTCATTCATTATGAGCTTTCTGAGATCACCCTTGGGAACCACAAGTCTGTCATCAAAGAACAAGGTGTCTTTCTCATCAACACGATAGAACTTGTATTTGGGAGTACCCTTTGCAATACCATGTTTCACTTTCTGCACCATAGCATCACTGAGTTGGAACTCACGGATCTGATCTTCCAAGGTAGGAGCAACTTGAAGATTTGCAAGAAGGCCTTGCGGAACAACTTGGAGGTTGAGCTTCCTGAATGATTCACAAAGTTCGGGCTGGAACGGCTTGATAAGGAGATTGTTGCAATATGCCTTTCTGCTCAAGGCATCTACAATGACATTGGCCTTTCCAGGTGTGTATTCGATGCTTGGATCATACTCTTGGATCATCTCAACCCAACGAGTCTGGCGAAGGTTCAGGTTCGGCTGTGTGAAGATGTACTTCAAGCTCTTGTGATCGGTGAAGATGTCTGCTTTTCTGCCCAACAGAAGTGTGACGCCCGAAGACCGACGTCCCAGAAGATTCCAGAAGATTCCAGATGTTTCGGGTTGCCCGTGTGTTTCTTTTGCTTGTGTTATTTATTTTTGCATTGCATCATGTCATCATGCCATCATGTCATATTTATTTTTTGCATCTCAACCTAAATAAATTGTGTGGGCCTTCGGTCCATTTAAATCGAGGGAAGGTGTCTTCTCTTTATAACATATAAAAGTCTCTCAATATTTAGGGAGCTATATTTATTAATTATTCCATTGCTTCGGAATCACCATAACACACTTGCATAATTTCCCCATGTCTTTTCACTTCGAGTTTCACCTTAAAAACCCTTGCCAATAATTATTTTCCGTTGTTTCGAGGTTCCTCCGAAAATTGGAACATTTTTGGACACTTCAATATTCAAGTCTTAGTTCAAACTATTTGAATTAAATTCAAATATGTTTGAATTATTTTCCGATCTGGCCTTTTGTATTTTTCTCCGGTCGTGCTTATTTTTATGAGCCCGAGAAAAATATAATTCCAGGTGCTAACTTTTTCCTAACTCCCCTCCTCTTTTCTTTCTTCTCTTTTATTTTCTGCTAAAGAAAATAAATAAAAGAAGAGCAGCAGCCCACCGGCCTCCTGGCCATCTGGGCCCATCTCCTCCTCCCCGCGGCCCAAGAATCCTAACCCTAGCGTGCGCCGCACCAATCGCTCGCTCGCTCCCATTTCCCTCGTGCCGCCGCCGCAATCTTTCTCTCCCCATCGCCCGAACCCATCGATCCGCTCGTCTCCCGCAGCCTCATCCCGTTTCCCTCGCTGCTCTGCCCGAAATCCCTTTCCCTCAGCCACCGCCGCCATCCCTCGCTCCCGTGCGCCCTTCTCCTCCGCAGCTGACCACGGCCAGGACCGCAGCGCCTCCGCGCGGGGCCGCAGCGGCCGGATCCCGCAGCGCCCGAGGCACCCCGTCGCTCCTCTCGCGCGTCTGAGCGCCGGCAGGCCGCTCCCATCTCCCTCCTCCGCGCCTCTAGCGCCGGCCAGGAACCCAGGGCCTCGACCAGCGCCTCGTCGCCTCCCGCCTCTTCTCGCCAGGGCCGGCCGGACCCGTCCTCCAGCAGCGCCTGCTGCCTCCTCTTCGACCTCCGTCCGCGGCCAGAGCGCCCGCACGCCGCGAGCCGGCCGCCCCGAGCCCGACGGCCTCCTTCTTCGCCTCGCCGAGGTCTCCCCTCCGACCCTGTGCCGATCTTCCTCGTCCCCGAGCCGCATCACCAAGGAGCTCCCTGCCTCGCCCGGATCCGTCTCCCTCCGTCCGCGCGCGAGATCTTGCTGCTGCCGTGGCCTCGTCTCCGTGCGGCCCCTTGTTTGGCTCCTGTGTTTTGTTGTGTTGTGTTGCCTTGCTGTTGTCTTGACAGAGAACGTGTACAACTACGACTCGAGACCGAAGATTCAAGTACCTCTACGACCCGAGTACCGCTACCGACGCCCGGAAACGCCAAGTACCTCTACATGACCGACAAGTACCACGGCGACCCGACCAAGTACCCCGACGTCGCAAGTACCACGACACGAACGTGAACAACTACCGTCGCCGGAACAACTACTTCCTCTTCGGAAACGTGTACCACTACTTCCGCTACCGTCGCCCGAGTACAACTACCGCCTCGTGAACGACTCCTTCCTCTACGTCTTGAACCGCCCCGAAACGCACGCTTCAAAGGTATAACGAGACGACCCCGTGGATGACCCGTGTATGCTTGCTTGTGTTGTATGAAATGTTTCCCGTGTGTGCTTCGTGCCCGTGTCGTCTTTTGTCATGTTCCTCGGTTGCCTCGTCGCCGACCCGTGGGAACCCGGTGACGGGATCAACCCACTTTCATCTCGTTCAACTTGCTCACGCCATCTTTCCTTTTGCACCGGACTCTCAACGAGTTACCGGAACCGATATGTTGCCGTGGCATCATTTTCGGATCGTTGCCATGGCACCTTTCTTTCCACCACGGTGACAAGTGCTTCATATCTTGTTAATTGTCAACCTTTTAATAAATTTGCATAAACTTGATCATGTCATCCGCATCATGTTAACAACATTATATATGTGTGAATTGTTGTTGCTTTAATAATTATTAAACATGCTCATGGGGATTTTCCGGACATGTTGTTGTTCTTTTCCGGCCTCATTTAAAATGTCTAAATAGTGTAGTTTATTTTGCTTCACCTCTTGCCATGTTAACAAACAATTTAATCTTGTCTTGTAAATAATCGAGAGTCAACTAAATAATAAAATGTGGTGTTTCGTCAATATGCAACTCGTTGCATATTGAGCCCCACTTAACTTGTAGTTTTGTTTGTGCACTTGCATTGCCTTGCATATTTAAACCGGACATGCATCATACTTGGATGTGCATCGTATGCCATGTTTATGCTTGTGTGTTTACCGTGTTGTTTCTTTCTTTCCGGTTTGCTTCTCTTGATAGCTTCGGTTTCGTTCCGGAGTTGTGAGGTTTCGCTCGACTGTGTTGCTTCGTCTACTTCATGGATCCGTTCTTCTCCCTTGTGGAATCCCAGGCAAGATGACCGAACCCGGATACCATTACTATTTTTGCCTATTGCTAGTAGATCCGCTCTATAGTTTTGCCTCGATGCCCATGTTCTTCTTGTCAGCCTCCTACTTGTAACCATTGCCATGTTTAATCACCCTACCTATGCAAACCGTTGCTTGGCTAAGTACGCTTCGCTCAGCCCGTCTTATAGCATTGTTAGTTGCAGGTGAAGATCGAAGATGCTTGCTTCATGTTGAAGTTTGGTTGGGTTATATCACACTATATAAATGCTTAAAATGAAATCATCTATATATTGGCAAGGGTGGAAGGCTAAGCCTTTTGCTTGGTGATTTGTTCCACTCATGCCGTTAGGAACCGTATAAACCGGTGTTATGTTCCTTGATTATGCGTTCCTAACACGGTTGGGGTGTATGGGACCCCCTTGATAAACCGCTAAGTGCTAAGTCTTTTCCAGCAAGTCCCAACATTTGGTACTATTTGCCTAATAACAAACTAATAAAACTTGCATGTGGACTAGCTATCCCTTTTATTTTAATTCTACAACCCCGGGCCAGTGCTCCACATGAGTGTTGGTCCGAAACGGGGGTTCTGCGGGGCCACCTCGAGGAAACTCAAGGTTTGGTAAAAACCTGTAGAATCGCCCATCCGGTCGTGTCCTGAGACTAGATACGCGCGGCTACCTATCAGGGTGTCGACACGCCGGGAGGATTTGCTGGATTAGCCTTACCTTAGTTCGGTTTAACTTGAGCACGGGATTCCGAGAATACTCGGGTCTTCCCACCTATGGAGTTGCGACTCCGCGGATCGTGGGCTTGTAATGGGTCAAGTTGGAACACCCCTGCAGGGTTTGAACTTTCGAAAGCCGTGCCCGCGGTTATGTGGCAGATGGGAGCTTGTTAATTCCGGTTGTAGATAACTTGACACAATGTTCTAATACACTACCAGTGTGTGTACCGTGACTGTCAATTTCCGAATAGGGATTCGGGAGTTGAACACGGTGGGGTTATGTTTGACCGGCTTTAGTTAGGATCACTTCGTGATCATCTCTCGACCGAGGCAACTTCTCTTCTCGCTCTCTATTACGTAAGTTAGTTCTAGTTGCTGCTGCAGACTCTTGTTGTTCCTTCACCTCTTATTCTTTCTTCAGCCTTGTTCCACACCCAAGGCTTAAATAGTCTTGTTACCCGGGAACGGGATTGCTGAGTCCTCTGTGGCTCACAGTTACTTCACCACACCAGATGCAGGTTCAGCCGAGTTTGAAGCAGGAGTTGGTTCAGTTCTTCACAAGGAGCTCGTTGAAGAGTGTGGCCGTTTGCTTGTGACGTTCCGATGTTCAGTAGTGGTTTCTACTAGGATTCGATCCTGACCTGTGGCTTTATGTTGTTTTGGTATCTTTCTTTTGGTTCTTCACCCGTAGTCGGATTGTGATGTTTTGAATGATGTATTGCTTATGTATTGTGTGAAGTGGCGAGTGTAAGCCAACTATCTCCTTTTGCAGTTTAATCCCTCTTTTACATGAGTCGTGCAAAGATACCAAAACTTGAGATCATTCTAGGATGGGCTTATACCTTTAAGTCGTGCCTCGACACGTAGGAGGTATAGTCCCATCCTGGGCATTACAAGTTGGTATTCAGAGCCTTCTCCGACCTAGAAGCCCCCACTGATTGATCGAATCGTTGACGGTTGAGTCTAGGCACACACTGAAAATGTTTTGAGTCCTATATATATATCGGAGAGTAGGATTTCTTTGCTCCTCATCTCTTTTCTCTCTGGTGAGGACTCCTGACGATTACTCTTGCCTCTTCTACTTTCAAAAATTGCACCAAATTTTTTTTTAGGATCCCGCGAGTATTCTGGGATTGTTTCGATGTTCTTGTGACAAGGATATTGTTCTCGATGCCTCCTGTTACCGAGGAGTTGAGCTTCGGGGTATTGTTGTAACAAGCATATCGCGGCAGTACTAAATACTTAAGACGGCCGACATCGAAAATCTCTCCTATACGGCCAGTGGCAAGATAACCCCGACATCACCCAGTACTGGGGAGGTAGTTCGAGAGTATTGCCATAGCTTGTATAGTGGATGCTTTTCGAAGGTCCGAGGTAAACAGTTTCCGAGAAAGACTGGTTATGTGTTGAAGGATGGATACACCTGGATGTAGGTTTAGAGTTGATTGCGCGGTGCTTCCCGTGTATCCCCAACACCTGATTGCATAACTGGAAACTTTCGGAAATCTATAGGTGGGTTCATCCAGTAGTTCTAGGCATTCTTCCAACGGATGCTCGATATGAAGTTTGGGGTTCTACATTGAGTGAAGTGGTTTTATGGACTTGTTCTGATCGGGAGTTGCATCTTAAAGGGTCCTTGGCTATGCTGATCCGGGGATTGCAAAACCCTTTTGTAACACGTTCCATGAGCTTTCAGCACGAAGATGTCGAACGAAGCTTCTATCTTGTATTTGTTCTATCTGATCCTTGTTCCTTTTTATTTATCTTTTGTTCTCCAAGTGGCTTCTCGTCTAGTTGATGTACCTGCAGAATTCATTCGTTCAATTCTTTGCTCGGATGATATTGTGAAGATTAGGCTGCTACACATCTATCCTTTGTTTCGTTTTGATTCTGGTATTTGAGTTGCTTCGATGTCAAATGTTGATTCCATACCTTTCTTAATCGGTATTCTCATATTTCTATGGGAGTGTCAATTCTTCTTGATCATCAAGATGGTCATGTTAATCCTTTTTCAACCGGTGTGCTTTCTCTTCAAGTTTATTCCATACGGACGTCGTTGAGAAATCTGACCAATTGTCTGTTTCATTCATTCCAAGTTGTCTTTGTTTTCCCCACCCTCCCTCCCTTCTCTTTTTGGAGCCAGAAATTCTCAGATGAAGTATACATTTTATTCATGTGATATTTCTTCATTCTTTTCCTTCAATGTTCTTATCCGGTGATTATCGTGAAGATGCTCAAGAGCTTCTAGTTCATCATTCTTTTGTTCTCTAATTCTGCCGGTGGATGTAATTCAAGATTTCGGTGTTGATCTTATCCTTTTCCTCATTTCACAATGCTTTCTTATTCCGGTGCACTAATTAATCATTCTCCTCTTGCTATTCATATCCGGAGTGCTCAAGATTCATAATTCCATTCTTAATCCGTTCAAGCAATTATTTTAAGGATTGCTATCTTATTCAAGCCATTTAATTCAACTGGTGCAATATCTCTTAAACAATATTTTCAACGGTGATTTCTTTGAGTGGGCCCTAACCCACAGGTCTTTTCCAGGATCTTACCTGACTCTTCTAATTTTTTTCTGGAGTATACTCAAAGTCTTTTCAAAGTGTGACGTAAGAATGATCTCCATCAGTCACATGCCTTCCCCAAGATCGTTTTCAAATTCTTGTTCATCATTGGTTCAACCTTTTAATTCTTCATTACGGAGTGCTCAACAATTCTTATGGCATTTCTCGTCTTCATTCTCAACATTTGGAGACCGGAGAAGTGTTTCTCTTAAATCCTGACCCGTTCTCTTGAAGATTCGTGGTTCTAGCTTCATGCCATCCTCATAATTGTTTTCGATTGTGGGAATTGTTTTCATGCCCTTTCGGAGCATTTCATGAATTCTTTTCTTTGTGATCCTCCGAAGGCCATCATTTCAGAAGATTTCTTCGTTCTCAGTTTTCAACTTCGTCCTCCAAATATTCTTCATTGATGTCTCTTCGTTCGTCTCCATATTTTACGGTGGTTCATTCAAGTTTTCTCTTCCGTTGTTATCGTTTTAATTCACTCATTCTTTTCATAATCCTACCGGTGGTTTGTTGAAGTTTTATCCAAGCTTGTGCTAGATCTCTCTTTAATTCTTTGCAACGAGAATAAGTAGTATGCCAAATCCTTTGGTTGTCATCAATTTAAATTGGTGAAGGAGATGCATAACATAATTCTTATTCTTATTCCTTCAAGGTGACTTAATTCTTTTGTCTGGAGCTTGTTCATCATATCATATCCTTGGTTCTAAGTTGTTCATCTTGTTTTCCGGAGCTCCATGTTATTTCAATTATCATTTCAAGCTCCATCTAATTCATTGCAGGCCTCGAATCTTTTTCTTAGCATCTTTCACTTCTCATGCTTTTATTATCGGAGTTTTCATGGTGGTTCATCATCATTTAATTCATCCTCGTAGTCTCCATCAAGATTACTGTTGGAGCTCAAGCATTCTTCATCATGCTTTCCAAGTGCAATTCTTTCTCCCTTATCTTTTGAGATGGTATTATGTCATTTTGACAATTCCTTCATGTTTCATGATTCACAAGTTGTCTGGAATGAAATATTTAAACCCATCATTTTTCCTTGTTCAGGAGATCTTTTCAACTCTTCAATTTATTTGTTGGAGTGATTTGGGTTATATTTCACCTAAAAGCTTTTCCTAAAGATTGTTGCTTTTATGGTGCTCATAAATGACCCAAGTTCGTCATTTATCATTCCGGTGAAATAAGTTTATCATCTCCTTGTTGATCCCAATCCAATCAAATGTTTTTCGTCAGTGGCTGGTTGTCACCTCTTCATTTTGAGATATTTTCCATAAGCCCACATGAACCTCATTCGTTTCGTTGTTGATTTCCATCAACCACGTTCAACCCTTCTTCGTAAGGATGCTCTTTCAATTCAATTTTGAGAGAAGTTGTCATACTTTTCTCCGTTCATTTCTTTCATTGAACTATATTCTTTATTCTTTCATTCCGGAGGTTTTGTGATATTGCTCTCTTAAACCATCATCTTGTCATATCAAGATCATATTCTTTTCCTTGTTTATCTATTTAACCGGAGTGTTGTGTCCTCCATTCTAATTCTCTAATCTTATCAAGTTTTTGCCGCTCTTTTCAACCGGAGTGCTGTCTGAAATCTTTCTTACCCTTGTGCCATTCTTTAAATTGTTTCAGAGGCAATATGTTGTTGTTTTCATCAAGTATCTTCCCAACTTGGCAAGTTTTTGTTCAATTCCTTCCATTTTCAGACGGAGTGCTGTCCAAATTCTGTCATTCTTATTCCTTGGCTATAACAATGCGGTTCCTTATTCTTTTGGTTCATAAGCTCTTGTTTCATGTCTTTCAACCTACAAGGTTCTTGTTATGTTCCTTGTTCCTCTTTTCTAACGGAGTTTTCATCTTCGTTCATCTCCGTTGCATTCTTTCTTTCAACTTGTTCAACCTCTCAAGGTTCTTTGGTTTTCACTCGTTTGTCAAAGAAGCAACTTTGTTTTACCTCTTCCTCTTCGTTTTTACCCGGTGATATCTCTAGGATCTCGGGTCGAGATCCTCTGTTAGTGTGGGAGAGTTGTGACGCCCGAAGACCGACGTCCCAGAAGATTCCAGAAGATTCCAGATGTTCCGGGTTGCCCGTGTGTTTCTTTTGCTTGTGTTATTTATTTTTGCATTGCATCATGTCATCATGCCATCATGTCATATTTATTTTTTGCATCTCAACCTAAATAAATTGTGTGGGCCTTCGGTCCATTTAAATCGAGGGAAGGTGTCTTCTCTTTATAACATATAAAAGTCTCTCAATATTTAGGGAGCTATATTTATTAATTATTCCATTGCTTCGGAATCACCATAACACACTTGCATAATTTCCCCATGTCTTTTCACTTCGAGTTTCACCTTAAAAACCCTTGCCAATAATTATTTTCCGTTGTTTCGAGGTTCCTCCGAAAATTGGAACATTTTTGGACACTTCAATATTCAAGTCTTAGTTCAAACTATTTGAATTAAATTCAAATATGTTTGAATTATTTTCCGATCTGGCCTTTTGTATTTTTCTCCGGTCGTGCTTATTTTTATGAGCCCGAGAAAAATATAATTCCAGGTGCTAATTTTTTCCTAACTCCCCTCCTCTTTTCTTTCTTCTCTTTTATTTTCTGCTAAAGAAAATAAATAAAAGAAGAGCAGCAGCCCACCGGCCTCCTGGCCATCTGGGCCCATCTCCTCCTCCCCGCGGCCCAAGAATCCTAACCCTAGCGTGCGCCGCACCGATCGCTCGCTCGCTCCCATTTCCCTCGTGCCGCCGCCGCAATCTTTCTCTCCCCATCGCCCAAACCCATCGATCCGCTCGTCTCCCGCAGCCTCATCCCGTTTCCCTCGCTGCTCTGCCCGAAATCCCTTTCCCTCAGCCACCGCCGCCATCCCTCGCTCCCGTGCGCCCTTCTCCTCCGCAGCTGACCACGGCCAGGACCGCAGCGCCTCCGCGCCAGGCCGCAGCGGCCGGATCCCGCAGCGCCCGAGGCACCCCGTCGCTCCTCTCGCGCGTCTGAGCGCCGCCAGGCCGCTCCCATCTCCCTCCTCCGCGCCTCTAGCGCCGGCCAGGAACCCAGGGCCTCGACCAGCGCCTCGTCGCCTCCCGCCTCTTCTCGCCAGGGCCGGCCGGACCCGTCCTCCAGCAGCGCCTGCTGCCTCCTCTTCGACCTCCGTCCGCGGCCAGAGCGCCCGCACGCCGCGAGCCGGCCGCCCCGAGCCCGACGGCCTCCTTCTTCGCCTCGCCGAGGTCTCCCCTCCGACCCTGTGCCGATCTTCCTCGTCCCCGAGCCGCATCACCAAGGAGCTCCCTGCCTCGCCCGGATCCGTCTCCCTCCGTCCGCGCGCGAGATCCTGCTGCTGCCGTGGCCTCGTCTCCGTGCGGCCCCTTGTTTGGCTCCTGTGTTTTGTTGTGTTGTGTTGCCTTGCTGTTGTCTTGACAGAGAACGTGTACAACTATGACTCGAGACCGAAGATTCAAGTACCTCTACGACCCGAGTACCGCTACCGACGCCCGGAAACGCCAAGTACCTCTACATGACCGACAAGTACCACGGCGACCCGACCAAGTACCCCGACGTCGCAAGTACCACGACACGAACGTGAACAACTACCGTCGCCGGAACAACTACTTCCTCTTCGGAAACGTGTACCACTACTTCCGCTACCGTCGCCCGAGTACAACTACCGCCTCGTGAACGACTCCTTCCTCTACGTCTCGAACCGCCCCGAAACGCACGCTTCAAAGGTATAACGAGACGACCCCGTGGATGACCCGTGTATGCTTGCTTGTGTTGTATGAAATGTTTCCCGTGTGTGCTTCGTGCCCGTGTCGTCTTTTGTCATGTTCCTCGGTTGCCTCGTCGCCGACCCGTGGGAACCCGGTGACGGGATCAACCCACTTTCATCTCGTTCAACTTGCTCACGCCATCTTTCCTTTTGTACCGGACTCTCAACGAGTTACCGGAACCGATATGTTGCCGTGGCATCATTTTCGGATCGTTGCCGTGGCACCTTTCTTTCCACCACGGTGACAAGTGCTTCATATCTTGTTAATTGTCAACCTTTTAATAAATTTGCATAAACTTGATCATGTCATCCGCATCATGTTAACAACATTATATATGTGTGAATTGTTGTTGCTTTAATAATTATTAAACATGCTCATGGGGATTTTCTGGACATGTTGTTGTTCTTTTCCGGCCTCATTTAAAATGTCTAAATAGTGTAGTTTATTTTGCTTCACCTCTTGCCATGTTAACAAACAATTTAATCTTGTCTTGTAAATAATCGAGAGTCAACTAAATAATAAAATGTGGTGTTTCGTCAATATGCAACTCGTTGCATATTGAGCCCCACTTAACTTGTAGTTTTGTTTGTGCACTTGCATTGCCTTGCATATTTAAACCGGACATGCATCATACTTGGATGTGCATCGTATGCCATGTTTATGCTTGTGTGTTTACCGTGTTGTTTCTTTCTTTCCGGTTTGCTTCTCTTGATAGCTTCGGTTTCGTTCCGGAGTTGTGAGGTTTCGCTCGACTGTGTTGCTTCGTCTACTTCATGGATCCGTTCTTCTCCCTTGTGGAATCCCAGGCAAGATGACCGAACCCGGATACCATTACTATTTTTGCCTATTGCTAGTAGATCCGCTCTATAGTTTTGCCTCGATGCCCATGTTCTTCTTGTCAGCCTCCTACTTGTAACCATTGCCATGTTTAATCACCCTACCTATGCAAACCGTTGCTTGGCTAAGTACGCTTCGCTCAGCCCCTCTTATAGCATTGTTAGTTGCAGGTGAAGATCGAAGATGCTTGCTTCATGTTGAAGTTTGGTTGGGTTATATCACACTATATAAATGCTTAAAATGAAATCATCTATATATTGGCAAGGGTGGAAGGCTAAGCCTTTTGCTTGGTGATTTGTTCCACTCATGCCGTTAGGAACCGTATAAACCGGTGTTATGTTCCTTGATTATGCGTTCCTAACACGGTTGGGGTGTATGGGACCCCCTTGATAAACCGCTAAGTGCTAAGTCTTTTCCAGCAAGTCCCAACATTTGGTACTATTTGCCTAATAACAAACTAATAAAACTTGCATGTGGACTAGCTATCCATTTTATTTTAATTCTACAACCCCGGGCCAGTGCTCCACATGACTGTTGGTCCGAAACGGGGGTTCTGCGGGGCCACCTCGAGGAAACTCAAGGTTTGGTAAAAACCTGTAGAATCGCCCATCCGGTCGTGTCCTGAGACTAGATACGCGCGGCTACCTATCAGGGTGTCGACACGCCGGGAGGATTTGCTGGATTAGCCTTACCTTAGTTCGGTTTAACTTGAGCACGGGATTCCGAGAATACTCGGGTCTTCCCACCTATGGAGTTGCGACTCCGCGGATCTTGGGCTTGTAATGGGTCAAGTTGGAACACCCCTGCAGGGTTTGAACTTTCGAAAGCCGTGCCCGCGGTTATGTGGCAGATGGGAGCTTGTTAATTCCGGTTGTAGATAACTTGACACAATGTTCTAATACACTACCAGCGTGTGTACCGTGACTGTCAATTTCCGAATAGGGATTCGGGAGTTGAACACGGTGGGGTTATGTTTGACCGGCTTTAGTTAGGATCACTTCGTGATCATCTCTCGACCGAGGCAACTTCTCTTCTCGCTCTCTATTACGTAAGTTAGTGCTAGTTGCTGCTGCAGACTCTTGTTGTTCCTTCACCTCTTATTCTTTCTTCAGCCTTGTTCCACACCCAAGGCTTAAATAGTCTTGTTACCCGGGAACGGGATTGCTGAGTCCTCTGTGGCTCACAGTTACTTCACCACACCAGATGCAGGTTCAGCCGAGTTTGAAGCAGGAGTTGGTTCAGTTCTTCACCAGGAGCTCGTTGAAGAGTGTGGCCGTTTGCTTGTGACGTTTCGATGTTCAGTAGTGGTTTCTACTAGGATTCGATCCTGACCTGTGGCTTTATGTTGTTTTGGTATCTTTCTTTTGGTTCTTCACCCGTAGTCGGGTTGTGATGTTTTGAATGATGTATTGCTTATGTATTGTGTGAAGTGGCGAGTGTAAGCCAACTATCTCCTTTTGCAGTTTAATCCCTCTTTTACATGAGTCGTGCAAAGATACCAAAACTTGAGATCATTCTAGGATGGGCTTATACCTTTCAGTCGTGCCTCGACACGTAGGAGGTATAGTCCCATCCTGGGCATTACAAGAAGGTGTCTCCACGTGATCAAGGCGTGTACCACTGCTGCTAGCTCGAGATCATGTGTGGGGTAGTTCTTCTCATTTGGCTTCAATTGACGAGAAGTGTATGCCACAATTTTCTTGTCTTGCATGAGAACACCACCAAGTCCTTGAAGAGAAGCATCATAGAATACTTCGTAGGGCTTGGACTCATCCGGAGGAGTAAGAACCGGAGCAGAAATGAGCTTTTCTTTGAGTGTTTTGAATGCCACATCACAATCCGGAGTCCAGTTGTACTTGACATTCTTCTGCAGCAAGTTGGAGAGAGGCTTGGCAATCTTGGAGAAGTTCTCAATGAACCTTCTGCAATAGCTAGCGAGACCAAGGAAGCTTCGGAGTTGCTTGACGTTCTGCGGGGGTTCCCAGTTGACAATCGCTTCAACTTTCTCGGGGTTGACAGAAATACCCTCAGCAGAGATGATATGGCCAAGATATAAGACCTTATCCAGCCAGAATTCGCATTTGGAGAACTTCGCATAGAACTTGTGTTCACGGAGTCTGTCGAGGACCAAACGGAGGTGCTTGGCATGGTCTTCTTCATTCTTGGAGAATACCAAGATGTCATCCAGATAGACGAGAACAAATTCATTGGTGTAGGGGTTGAATATGTAGTGCATCATCCTCGAGAAGGTGGGTGGAGCATTTGCGAGGCCAAAAGACATGACCGTGTATTCATAGGAGCCGTAGCTTGTTCTGAATGCGGTCTTGTGAATATCTTCTTCATGGATACGGATCTAGTGATAACCCATCCGGAGTTCGAGCTTTGAGAACACATTTGCTCCTTTGAGCTGCTCGAACAATTCATTGATATTTGGGAGCGGATACTTGTTATTTATTGTTTTCTTGTTCAATGGTCGGTAATCAACGCAAAGGCGCTCCGTGCCATCCTTCTTCTTGACGAATAGAACACCACAGCCCCAAGGAGAAGTGATAGGCCTGATTAGACCCATACGCTCTTGCTCATCGAGTTGTCTCTTCAGCTCCTTCAACTCTTCAGGAGAAAGCTTGTACGGACGCCGACATGCTGGCTCGGTACCGGGCTCGAGTTCAATGACGAATTCAACTTGACGATGCGGAGGCATGCCTGGAAGCTCTTCAGGGAAAACATCTTCATATTCATTGACCACCGGAATTTGAGAGATGGCATTAATCTCGCCCTTGTCATTGAGAGAAAATAGCCTGATTGTGTTATCTCGAGAGGCGAAGATAATCACGTCTTTGTCAGGATGAGTAAGCTTGACTTCCTTATTTGCACAATCAATGTGAGCATCATGCTTGGAAAGCCAATCCATCCCAAGAATAAGATCAATGTCGGAGTTGCCGAGAACAACCGGAGAAGCCAGAAAGCGGTAATCACCCATACGAATAGATACATCCGAAGCCCTCAAATTGGAAGTCATGTGCTTGCCCGGAGAGATAATTGATAACTTCTTATCCAGAAATGCCGGAGTGAAATTATGCTTGGTAAAGAATGGTCTTGATATGAAACTGAGTGATGCACCAGAGTCAAACAAAACTTTTGCAGGAATACAGTTAACTAGAAGATTACCAATTATCACATCAGAAGAATTTTCTGCTTCAGCTGCACTCATCAGGTTCACTCTTGCATGCTTGGGATTGTGCTTGACAATAGCAGTGCTGACAGGTGGAGGAGGCGGAAGGCGCCTCTGGTTGGTGCACTTGTTGGAATAATGACCCTTCAGACCACATTTGTAGCAAGTGGCCTCAGAAACTGGACGAGGAGGAGGAACACTTGGTCTTGGAGCTTGGTACTGCGACTTGGACTGATTGCCTAGGTTGCGTGGGTGGGAGAATCCACGGCCGCCAGAGTGCTTGTTGTTGCTTGGAGGACGGGGCACTGGAGGAGGTGGAAGCCAAAACTTCTGCTGCTTTGCAACCACTTGGGAAGAAGAGGAGGAATGAACGGCATCTCTGATCCTCTTTTTGGAAGCTTCAACCTTGAGCTGGGCTGCCTCTTGCTTAAGTGCCATGTTATAGAATTGATCAAATTCATCCAGCTCGAACAAGGTGAGAGCTAGCTGGAGTTCATCCTTCAGACCACCACGGAACTGATAAATCTTGCTCTTGGAATCTGGGATGTCTTGCTTGGCATAGCGGGCAAGGTTCTGGAACTTGACATTGTATTGATAAACAGACATGGTGCCTTGCTTCAGGTTGCGGAATTGCTCACGCATACCTTCGATGACACTAGTTGGAATGTGGTGAGAGTGGAAATCCTTGCAGAAGTCAGTCCACGAGATTTCACGTCCTTCTCTGGAATCTTTGTACCGCTACCACCAATCGGTGGCTTGGTCCTTGAGTTGGAAGGCGGCAAACTTGACATAATCCTCAGGTCTCACATTACTGCATTCAAAGTGCTTCTTGATGTCTATTATCCAGTCTTCAGCATCTAGCGGATCCACACAGTAACTGAATGCCTTTGGTTGGTTTGCCAGGAATTGGTTGAGAGTAGCAAAGTGAGGTTGGTTGAACAAATTGCCTTGTCCTTGGTTCCCATGACCACCTTGATTTGCTTGATTTGCTTGAATGTTCTGCATCATTTGCATAAGCATCTGGGTGTTCTGGTTCGTCGCTTGCATAATTGCTCTCCAGGCCTCAGACGGAGGAGGAGGGGAAGGAGGACGATCAGGAACTTCTTCACCCTCTGGGTTAGCATTGAGAACATTTTTAGGAGCCATCCTGAATGAGATGACAACTATTAGCCATTGATTGAGAGAATATATAAGCTGAATCAACGACTAGAAATTGCAACATAAGTCTTCACAAGAACATTCGAACAAAATGAACGAATGTAATCCACAGTTCAATGGTACAACATCTTCTCGAGAAGCCACTTGGGAGAACAAAAGGTAAATAAAAACAACAAGGAGCAGATAGAACAAATACAAGATAGAAGCTTCGTTCGACATATTCGTGCTGAAAGCTTATGGAACGTGTTACAAAAGGGTTTTGCAATCCCCGGATCAGCATAGCCAAGGACCCTTTAAGATGCAACTCCCGATCAAAACAACGCCCATAAAACTACTTCACTCAATGTAGAACCCCCAAACTCCATATCATGCATTCGTTGGAAGAATGCCTACGAGCTACTAGATGAACCCACCTATTAATTTCCGAAAGTTTCCAGTTATGCAATCAGGTGTTGGGGATACAGGGGAAGCATCGCGCACTCAACTCTAATCCTACATCCAGCTGTATCCATCCTTCAACACATAACCAGTTATTTCCGGAAACCGTTTACCTCGGACCTTCGAAATGCATCTGCTATACAAGCTATGGCAATACTCCCGAACTACCTCCCTGGTACTGGGTGATGTCGGGGTTATCTTGCCACTAACCGCATAGAAGAGTTTTTTATGTCAGTCGTCTTAAGTATTCCAGAACTGCTGCGATATATTTGTGACGACAACACCTCGGAGCTCAACTCCCCGGGACACTGCCACAACCCCTAAATGACAAGAGGCATCGAGAACAATGTTCTCGTCACAAAGACATCGGAACAATCCAAACAATACTCGCGTGATCCTAAAAAAAGATTTAGTGAATTTTTTAGAGTAGAAGAGATAAGTAATCGTCAGGAGTCCTCGCCAGAGTGATAAAAGGGATGAGGAGCAAAAGAAATCCTACTCTCCGATATATATATGACTCAAAACATTTTCAAGTGTGTGCCTAGACTCAACCGTCAACGATTCGATCAATCAGTGGAGGCTTCTAGGTCAGAGAAGGCTCTAATTACCAACTTGTAATGCCAAGTATGAGATTATACCTCCTACGTGTCGAGGCATGACTTAAAGGTATAAGCTCATACTAGAATGATCTCAAGTATGGTATCTTTGCACGACTCATGTAAAAGAGGGATGAAATTGCAAAAGAATAGTTGGCTTACACTCGCCACATCACACAATACATTACATAAGCAATCATCATCCAAATAACATCACAGTCCGACTACGGACGAAGATCCAAATGAAAGATTAATAAATAAAGCCACAAGGTCCGATCGCCCCTAGTAGAAACCACTACTGATCTTCTAGGTAAGACACGTAGTATCGCCCATGTTCTTCATCGAACTCCCAGTACAGCTCTGTGTCGTCACCTGTGTAGTTCACCATAGTACCTGCATCTGGTGTTGTGTAGAATCTGTGAGCCACGGAGGACTCAACAATCTCGTTCCCGGGTAGCAAAGCTATCTAAGCCTTGGGTGTGGAGCAAGGCTGAAGAATAAAGGTTGCAGCTGCACTAGCACTAGCTTACGTGTTTAGAGCGAGAAGAGAGTGCCACGAGTGTCAAAGTGATCACGAAGTGATGCTATCTAAGCACGTCAAACATAACCCCACCGTGTTCATTTCCCGAACCCCTTTCAGAAAATGACCGTCACGGTTACTCACGCTAGTAGTATATTCTGAACATGGTGTCAAGTTTTCTACAACCGGATATTAACAAATTCCCATCTGCCACATAACCGTGGGCACGGCTTTCGAAAGATCAAACCCTGCAGGGGTGTTCTAACTTAGCCCATCACAAGCTCACGATCTGCGGAGTCCCAACCCCAAGGTGGGAAGACCCGAGTATTCTCGGAATCCCGTGCTCAAGATATTCCGACATAGGTAAAACTAATCCAGCAAGACCTCCCGGCGTGCCGACACCCTGACAGTAGCCACGCGTATCTAGTCTCAAGCCACGACCGGATAGGTCAGCCTACAGGTATATACCAATCCTCGAGTTTCCTCGTGGTGGCCCCGCAGTCTGCCCAGTTTGGACCAACACTCATGAGGAGCACTGGCCCAGTTTTTAAAATTAAGTACTCGGGGTCCGGAAAGTCCCTATGCAAGTTATTTAGTTATGGCAAATGGTAAAACCAAAGTTGGGCCTTGCTGGAAAAGCTTTAGCTCTAAGAGGGTTATCGAGGGGGGCCCATAAACACCAACCGTGTAGGGACGCATAATCAAGGAACATAACACCGGTTTATACGGTTCCTAGGGCGGCATGAGTGGAACAAAACACCAAGTAAGAGGCTTAGCCTTCCACCCATTACCAATATATAGATGATTTGGTTTAACAGAATATATATATTGTGATATCCCAACAATAACTTTAACATGAAGCAAGAATCTTCAAATCTTCTCCTGCAACTAACAATGCTATAAGAGGGGCTGAGCGAAGCTTACGTGGCCAAACAAAGGTTTGCTAGGTTGGGTGGTTAGAGAGATTTATGGCTACAATAGGAGGCAAACAAACAAACATGGGCATCGAGGCAATAAGCTAAAGAGCGAGACATCTAGCAATAGGCAAAGATAGTAATGATATCTGGGTCAGGTCATCTTGCATGTCGAGTCGTCGATGGGATCGTAAGACGTCTCCTCGTACTCAACCTCGGTAGGAACCTCGTTCTCGGTCTCGGCTCCCGGCTCTACTCAACACAAGAACACAACACGGCACAAAATCAAACAAGGTGCAATGCACAATCAACATGATGCAAGCCAAGTCTATATGATGCATCTCATGGCAAGGGATGAAGCACACAAGAACAACACAAAACAACAAGTTTAAATGAGGCCGGAATCAACATATAGCAAATCCGGTAAGTCCTCATATGCATATTTTGACATTGGACCAGATCTGATCAAACCTTAAGTTAAAGTTGTCAAACAGAAATTTAACATGCACCAAGTTGATCTACATGAAATTCTAGTCAAGTTTCATATAAAGTTTGTTTAATTCGGAGCTACGGTCTAGAAGATATGATCAAAACAAGACAAGCAAGGCAACGGTGCAAGATGCATCCAAACATCAAGCAAACACACTCCAAACATGTAAACAACATGATATTGTGATTCTACAGGCAAAATCACACAAGTTTCATATAGGTCACGCTCAAAACGGATCAACGGTTCAACACATACACACGAAACAAGATACAATGCAAAGCTGAAGTTAACAGCCACATAGCAACTTTGGAGCAAGAGATATATACTCTACAGCACCCAAACATGATGACAAGAAGCATGGACATGAAGTAGACATATCCTACAGCAAACAACTCCATTGGAGCAACTCCATAGGAGGCATGGATCAATAGCAACAAGCTACACCAAATTGATCATGCTGATAAAAACCTGACAGGCATAATTTATAGCAACTTTAGAGCAAGAAATAAATAAGCTACAGCAAGCCATATGTGCAAGTGAGGGCATGGATGGATAGAAAATAACATTGACAACAAGTAATGATAATTGGCCACTCCAAAACAAGCATGGAATTGAGTGGGGCATCAAGCAAACATAGCATCAGATTAAAACAGATTCCAGACTTAGCAGTTTTTTCACTAAGTATAAAACAGTAACATTGGCATGGTAGGTTTACAAGCTTGTTTAAGTCACCTCAAGACATATCATGGAAATTGTTTTGCACCACAGCAAAGACCATATGATGGTGCTTCTAAAACATATCGGCATGTGACATGGAGATAAACACATCAATAGCAAAGAGCATGTCAAAACAGCATCTCATAACAAGTTTCAGCACTTAAGAGCCACATGCACTTTTGCAACAGAGATTAACATGGCAAAATGGCACCTAACATGAATGCTACAGCAACCATCATGTAGGGCACTTCACAATGAACATTTTGACATATCATATGCTCCATTTGGATAAACATGCACCAAATTATCACATCTCAAACATGGCAACAAAATAACAAGTTACAGCAGTTCATAACAAGTAGCACTCTTGTCACGATGATTAAGTCATCAAGATGATCTCAAACAAGCATGCCACAATGGAACAAAATGTAGAGCACATCACCACGATCATTTTGTTATATCATACACTCAATTTGGACATACACACATCAAGTTACAGCCATGCAAACATGCAGCATTTTAATGACAGAAAAGACTTGGCAGTAATTTTGACTTAGGGAAAAAAACTCAACGGGCGTCAAATCACTAAAACGTGACCGGGCGGGGGATAGTGGGCTTACCACTGCGGGCCAAGGCCCAGGTCGGTAGGAGGGCTGAGGCGGCCGGCTCGGGCCGCCCGGAGCTGGGCTTGGCCTAGCTGCGCCTTGGGCCGCTTCGGCCCACGCGGAAGGAGGCCGGCCCGGAGGTGGCAGAGGTGTCGTCCTCCCTCTGCTCGCTCGAGCAGGGGAGGCGACCGAGGTAGGGCGGCGGTGCCCGGCGTTGACTCGTCGGCGGGGAGGGCGAGGCACGGCCGGAGGTACGGGAACGAGCGGATCCGGGGCCGGGATCCCCAGATCCGGCGGCGGCTCGGCAACTGGAGGCGGCGCGGAGGTGGCAGAGGGCGGCGGCGACATTGTATGGCGCGCCGGCGGTGAGGCGCGCCGGCAGCGGAGCTGGAGGCGACGGCGGCCAGGCGGCTGTGAGCGGCAGCCGGCGGCGGGGAAGAAAGGCGCGGGGGCGCGCGGGTAGCTCGGGCCGGGAAGCGGCGGCGGAGGGCCGGAGACGGGCCTTGCGGGCCCGCGGCAGCTGGGGCTCCCGGTGGGACACGTGGCGAAGCGGGGTTGGCTGGGCGCGCGGCGGCGGACGTGTCCGGCTGCGGTCGGGCACGTCCGGCGGTGCGAGGAGGGAGGAGCTAGGGTTTGCCCGAAAAATGGACGTGAGGAGGCTAATTTATAGATTCTGGGAGTTAGGAAGGTCCAAATGGGGTGTGGTTTTTGGCCACACGTTCATCATCCGACGACCGAGATGATGGGAGTGGTTGTGCTGGGTTAGTGGGCTGTTGTGGAGGGGGTCTTGGGCCAAAAGGAAGAGGTGTTTTTAGCCCACTAGGTCAACCGTTGGAGTACCAAACGAACTCCAAATGCGATGAAACTTGACATGCGGCCTACACGTACCAAACCAACAACGCACGACAAGTCTCACGTCATTCCGAGAACTTTACACGGCCACACACGAAAGAAGGACTCGGGGGTACCACGGGCATGTGTGTGAGTGTCGGAACTCGAAACGGACAACGGGAAGAGGCGAGTGGAATCGGGTGCAAGTGACAACACGAATGCAATGCAATGCACATGATAACATGACATGGATGAAATGCACACACACACACACACACACACGACAAAACGAAGAAACCCGAAATGAAAGAAGAGCCCAGAATGGAATTGATGAAGTCAAAGTTTCATATATTGCCATAATTGGAAAGTGTTACATCTGGGGCATTACAGGGCACGCGGTCGAGCCAGGTGATGGGGGCGCGTCGCGACAAGCGCGCACGGGCGTGCATGGGGTGGTGGGGCCCGGAGAATCGGGTCGATCGGGCGGTGGATCCGAGGAAACAGGATCGGCCAAAGAGTTGGTGAGGGAAATACGGTGGGCGGGATCGTCTGTGGACGTGCGGGTTTGTGGTTGTGTGTATGGAAAGCACGTTTCGTCAAAAATGACATGGCGAGAGACGATGACGCGGCGCGACTCCAGATCAAAACATCGATAACCCTTGTGCTCGAGGGGATACCCAAGGAAGACGCAGTGGACAGAGCGAGGAGAAAGCTTGTGGGCCATGGTGGAGGATGTGTGAGGGAAGCACAAGCAACCAAATACTCGGAGATGATCGTACGTGGGATGGGAGCCATGAAGAAGATAGTACGGTGTGACGCTGGCAATAACACGAGAGGGGCGGCGGTTGAGCAAGTATGTGGTGGTGTGAAGTGCTTCTACCCAAAAGGGAGGGGTGAGATTGGCTTGGAAAATAAGGGTACGAACGATGTCATTTGTGGTGCGGATGAGGCGTTCAGCCTTGCCATTTTGGGGCGACGTGTGTGGGCAGGAGAATCGGTAGGCGACGCCGTTGGAGGAGAAGAATGAACGGAGGGAGGTGTTGATGAACTCACCACCGTTATCGCATTGCATGGCCTTAATGACTACGTTGTATTGGGTGTGGATAAAGGAAAAGAAGCATTGGAGAGTGGTGGACGTGTCGGACTTGTGACGGAGAGGGAAGGACCATGAGTAATGAGTGAAGTCATCCAACACAACAAGATAATACTGATAACCAGAGAAGCTTACAACCGGTGAGGTCCACAAATCACAATGAATGAGATCGAATGGTGCATACGATTTACTAAAAGAAGAGGGAAAGGGGAGACGAGGCTGACGGCCTAGTTGACAAGCAGTACAAGGTGTATGAGCCTCTTTATTACAATCGGGAAGAACAGTTCTAGCTAATGTGGAGAGTGTATGACCGCCGGGGTGTCCGAGCCGGTGATGCCACAAGTCAGGCGAGGCAATGGCAAGGAGTGCAGACGCCGAGGACACTTTATTGCCAACAAAGGGGTAGAGGTCGCCGTTGCTAATGGAGATCATGAGGACCCGCCGCGTTTGAAGATCCTTCACAAGAAAGCCACATGGGTAAAACTCAACGGAACAAGAATTATCCTTAGTGAACTTGCGAACGGAAATGAGGCTAGTTACTACGTGTGGAGAAACGAGAACATTGGTGAGGCGGAAATCGTTAGGGGGAAGGGCGACAGAGCCGGTGGCCGTGACGGGTAGGTGTTGGCCATTGCCGACAAGAATGCTAGTTGGCACATGCTTTAAAGAAGAACTAGACGAGGTGAGGGTACCTGGATTGCCGGTGATGTGGGAGGAGGCGCCACTGTCGAGGTACCAGTACGGCGACGGAGTGGGGGGAGGCCGCCGTTGCTGTAGGCGGCGTTCAACATGGCGAGATGCTCCCGTGAAGGTGGTGCAGGCGGGTAGTATGGTGAGGACGGAGGAGGTGCCGGCGGGTACATCGGGTAGGCGTGGGCATGTGAGCCCGGCCGGGGGCCGAGAACCCCGGCGGAGTTGGGCGGCACCCATCCAGGTCGAGACAGAGGGAGCGCCATCCCATACGGGGCGAAGTAGCCTGTGAAGGGGGCGGGCTGCGACGACAGGTTGCGTCCGCCAGAGTCGTGACGGCCACGCCCGCATCCACGTCCACGCTCGCGGCCACGGTCGGCACCGTCACCGCGGTCACCACGGCCGCGGGGCTGCTGCGGAGGGAAGGCGGAGCCTGGGAACGATCGGAGCCGCGGTCACCAGAGCGGTCGCCGCGATCACCCTGAGAGCGCACACCAGATCCAGAGGCATCGCCCGATCCAGAAGCGCCAGGGTGGGCGAACGCTGAAGCGCTCTCCTCAGCAGCACGTTGGGCCTGGGACTCCTCCGCCAGGACGACGCGGGAGAGGACGGTGTCGAAGGGCATGGTGGATGCCTGATCGTCGAGGATGACGCGGATGGTGTCGAGCCGCTTGTCGAGGCCGTGAAGGAACTGGGTGGTGAGATCCACCTCTTTGACGGCGTGGTCGATGTCGGCGAGACCGTCAGTGAGCAGCTTCATGCGACGGGCGTACTCGGTGAAGGAGAGGTCGCCCTGCTTCAGATTGCGGTACTGGCGGTTGAGCATCATGAACCGCGCAGCCCGATTGGCGAGGAAGGAGGCCTGGATCTTGGTCCAGAGGGCGTACGTTGTGGTGGCGCCGACGACGTGGTCGATGAGGGGATCGGCGAGGGTGGCGTAGATCCAGAGCACCACATGGGCGTCCAGCTCCAGGTACTGGGCGTCGGCGTTGGGCGGCGGGGGATGCTCGATGAGGAAGGTGACGCCGTAGCGGATGAGGATGAGCAGGAAGAATGACTTCCACTTGTGGTAGTTGTGTTCGGCGGGATTGAGCTGAAATTTGATGTGGTTGGTGATGTGATCGAAGAAGATCGGATTGCGAGGGGATGGGGTGGGCGGCGCAGGAGTGGAGGACGAGAAGAGGGGAGCGAACTGAGAGGGACCAGTGTTTCCGGATGCGCCGGAGAAAATGAACGGGGAGGAGCCGGGCGAGGTCGCCGAAGAGGTGGCAGGGGCAGTCGCCGTAGAGGAGAGGCAGCTCGGCGAGGTCGTGGTGTCGGTGGCGGCGGAAAAGGAGCCGGGCGCGGCCATGGCGACGGAAGAAGAGGGCCTGATAACTGATACCAAGTTGGAGGATACAATTCACTCTCTATTGATCATCAAGTGTTACATACATGGTTTATATACACCGAGCGTTGCCCAAGTCATGAGACACGCAGGCCCTTGACCCTACATACATGGGCATGCATAACAGCCCGTTACACCATAACTCAACAGTAAGCCTTTGTATGACAGACTCTCCGCCTTAAGTAATAAAAGTCCTCAGTCATCAAAGTCCTCAGTCCTCACGTGAGTTTATAGTCTAAATTGTACTGCTACGTGGGTTTATAGTCTAAATTGGAGATGAACCACTTGACGTGTACTACATGCTTGCACTACGGGCAACGAACGAGTGGCGAAGGGGCTGCTGGCTCTGGATTAGAACGGTCCCATTGATTGATGAGGATGATTGAGACATGGACTTGCACATGAAAAACTAGGCTTGAAGCTCTGTGGAGATAATTTGCATATATGCACGTTTTGCTTTTCTTTTTTTGAAGTGGTCCAGTTGCTCTTGGCCTTATCAGGTGTTTAGCAAGAGTTTTTCTATGAAACAAAGACAAGTGATTTCGAATGAAACCCTTCATCACTAAGCACAAGCGTTAGCCCATAACGATCTTTCTAATCCTATAAACTTAAATAGTTAATTCTCACTAACTTTAATTCTCTCGACGTGTTATGTCAATCGCCATGTCACCATGCCTGAAAAAAAATACCCTTATTAATCACTTTTTTTCGAAGACCCTTATTAATCACTTATCTCAACATGCAACTACTCCCTCCGTTCCTAAATATTTGTCTTTCTAGAGATTTCAACAAGTGACTACATATGAAGCAAAATGAATGAATCTATACTTTAAAATATGTCTGCATACATCCGTATATTGTGACCATTTAAAATGCCTAGAAAAACAAATATTTAGAAACGAATGAAGTATATGTCAGCTCAGCACGGCAGCCACCATGAATGGGAAAAGATACACGTTAACATTAAATGCCACAAGCCAAAGCAGCCAACGACCCAACGTTACCGATCAATCCATCACTCTATCAGGTTCAGGTGCGCCTACAAAGAGCTATTTAATTTAGGTTATTTTTCTTTTAAATAATTATATCAATGAGTATACATGCAAACACTATATTGAGTAATTACAAATTCTAGTTGGTTCATCTTGGCAAACACTATTGAATAATTATATTAGTTCCATTCTTTTCATATTTTGGGTACTTTTTTTATAAAGGCGTTAACAAAATATAGCATCAGGTGGATATAATGACTAACACCCGGCCTCTGCATAGTTAGGATGTATATAGCCAATCGCGGATAGTCTGACAAAAGAAGAAAAAATGCCAACATATTGGCACCAGTAAAGTTGTAAAAGACCAACATTATGCCTATATGTAAGGAGGTGGTGGACCGATTCGAAGATTATGTTGCCACTCATATTGGATGGAAACCTCCTGGCCACCCGCTCCAGCCGCATATGCACCACCTTGAATGACAGTTGATACTCCATTCTGTTATCTTTTTTTTAGAAAAGGAGGAGGACCCTCGGCCTCTGCATCTGGACGATGCATGCAGCCACTTTATTAATTATTCACAAAGACCTTACAAAGAAATACAACAGTAAGTCTGAAGCCACCGTCTAGGCAACAACTATCGCTACTCATATCCAGTTGATGCAGCGATGCTGATAGTCTAGACCTAATACCAAACAGACCTCGCAGCCAAACCTAACATCTAAGACCTGAGGCCCCAACCAAGCCACTTGCCGGGTATGGTCCGGTGTGCTCTCAGAAGCCGCCGCCGCCAACTGCCACCACTCCATCATCAGAGTTGTACTAACACATCAACCTTGCCCAGTCTAACTATCGTCGACGCCACCACGGCGCCAAACGGCACCACCTCCCTGCGCGCTGCGCGCGAACTGCTGAGCACGTCGCGGTCGCCGTCGGTACATCTCAGCACCATGCCGCCAAGTACCACCAATCGACACAGCTTGAAGTCTTTGGACGATTTGTCGTGCGTAGCACCTACCGAACATGCATGACAAAGTGTAGCACTTGTCGACTAGGCATGACTTGACATATCCACCGAAGCTCCGTGCAAGACGAAGCCGCTCCACCTCCTGCCTCTATCTTCCAGCGCTGCTCTACAAACGATGCTCCCAAGAGAGAAACGATACCTTAATGCCGCCATCGTCCTATCTGGAAGACCAGAACCTAGGGTTTCCCCCGAAGCATGCACAAAATTATACTCCCTCCGTTCCTAAATATTTGTCTTTCTAGACATTTTAAATGATTACAACATACGGATGTACGTAGACATATTTTAGAGTGTAGATTCACTCATTTTGCTTTGTATGTAGTCACTTGTTGAAATCTTTAGAAAGACAAATATTTAGGAACGAAGGGAGTATAATTTAGTGAGAGTGCGTGTTAGTCATATTAGTTCTTTATTATAATTAAAAGATTTTTTAAATATTTAGGGACTGATTTTACATTTTGCACCAGAACCTCAAATTCCTAGAGACGGCCCAACCCACCGAAACAACGTGAGCGCCACGCTCTAAGACCGCGTCAAGCAGAGACACCACGCTGACTTCTCAACTTTGTACGTGCAGCCGAGCCTACGCGCATGATCAGCATCCATGAATAGGCGCCCTTGCCATCATCACCGCTGGCGATAACAACCTGCGGGTCCGTGTAGTTTGTTCCATGAACGTGCATACAAAACATCCTACTCCTGCTTTTTCAAACGCAGCTCTCCTGATGGGCGTCTCATCTGAACGTATGCGGTATGCTAATGGTCTCATGTGTATGCTGCAAACGGGAAATACTCGTTAGGAACTTTCAACGCCATAATATCATCGTCGTACGGGCATGATAGAGACCTGCCTCTTCTTCTGTGGGTGGTGCTCCACGCCACATCGTCTGCGTTGGATGGTTTGGTCGCTAGATGCTCCAGAATGAAAACAACATCTAGGCAGATTTTTCCTCCACGCACAGCTGAACGAGATAGACATCTACAGTAGCCCGCAACGTACACTGCAAGTGATGTTTGCCGACCACTGTTTTGTAAGCATATCAAACTTCTTTTTTTGTTGAGAAAATCTGTCAATTTCGAGTCTACCTTACAAGTGAAATCTAACGGCTGCCCTAGCTCCTTCCTCGCGCCTCGCCTGGCCCGCCATCTATACCACAAGTTTCAGGTAAACTCAGATGCTCTTGGTAATTTACAACTTATCAGCTCCCGTTACGGAAAATGTTAAAACTCAACACTTGTATGATTAAGTGAAGAAAATGTAAAAGAAAAATATCCAATTTACCGGGGGAAACTTGGCCCGGGGTTCACTTCAATCCTTGCTCCACCAGCCCTAGCACTAACCAGGAACTGAATTGCACTGTACAGAACTTGAAACCGCATATCGCAAATCCGATATTTCTAAAATCCTTCTTGCTATTCTTTTTTTTTGAAATGGAGGTCACTTGTATGATTATTGATAGTTTAAAAAAGTCAATCCAAAAAGGTCTTACAGCTCACAAACGGAGCAAAAGTAAGGGTAAAACAAAATTACATCATGACTCCAGCAACCGGTAGATAAAAATGTGACTCCTATCCTGTTATGTGATCGCCATCCAAACCGGTTAAATATAGCCCGAGCTACCATCTCCCATCGGTTGCACCCAGTAACCAAAGGCTCCCTGGAGTCCATAGGAGTGAGTAAGGACCACGTACGGATCCAAGTTGTAGCTCTGAAGATGACCTGCAAGAAAGTTAAAGTATGTTGTCTGTTAAATATCATATCATTTCTGCAGTTCCATATAGCCCAGTAAAGCGCACATATTCCAATCCGAATACAAGCTGCAGTAATCTGATCAACCCCAGCTAACCACGTCCCAAACAATGACGCAATATCAACAGGGGGATTAATGTTGAAAGCTATATGAATCGTTCTCCACAATAGTTTTGCCAAAGGACATTCAAGAAAAAGGTGTTGTATTGTTTCATCATGATCACAAAAACAGCACCGCGAGCTTCCTACCCATCTTCTTTTGATTAAGTTATCCTCAGTAAGTATCACTTTCCTGTGAACAAACCAAATAAAGATTTTAATCCGCAAAGGAACCTTAACCTTCCAGATGTGTAATGACCTTGATATTGGACCCGAATTAATCAAATCTAAATAGAAAAGATTTCACCGTAAAAATCCCATTTTTAGCGAGCGTCCAGTGTATCGTATCCGGTTGGTCAGAGAGTTGAACTCATATCAATCTCCGAACCAAATGTAGCCAGGCATTCCATCTCTCACCAACTAATGTACGTCGAAACTGGATGTTTAAGGGAGTAGTTTGCATAACTGTGCCCACGTAATCCTCCTTCCGTTGCACAATATTATAAAGTGTTGGATATTGGACGACCAAAGGCGTCTCTCCTAACCACGTATCTTCGCAAAATCTCGTTGACAAACCATTGCCAACCAAGAATTTGACCCTATGAAAGAACAAATTCTTCATTCTCATAAGGCCCTTCCAGAATGGTGAGTCCGTTGGTCTCATGGTTACCTGGGCTAAGGTTTTGGATTGCAGGTATTTATTGCGCAAGATTTGTGACCACATACCCTCTGGCTCGGTCTCTAGCCTGTACAACCATTTGCACATAAGGCATTTATTCTTGATTTCTAAGTTCTCAATACCAAGTCCCTCTTGTTCTTTCGGTCGGCAAAGAATATCCCATCTCGTGAGACGGTATTTTCTTTTGACCTCATCAGACTGCCAAAAGAATCGAGATCTAAAAAAATCAAGTCGCTTTCTAACTCCTATCGGAATTTCAAAGAACGAAAGTAGGAACATCGGCATACTAGTCAGAACCGAGTTAATCAAGAATAGTCGACCTCCATATGACATAAGCTTGCCCTTTCAGCAGCTAAGTTTTTTTTAATTCGTTCTTCAATACATTTCCACTCTTTATTGGATAGTTTACGGTGATGTATCGGTATGCCCAAGTAATTGAATGGTAAAGCACCTAACTCACATCCGAACAGTTGTCTATAAGTGTGTTCCTCGTCTTTGGCCTTCCCAAAACAGAACAACTCGCTCTTATGAAAATTGATTTTTAAGCCAGACAACTGTTCGAAGAGGCACAAGATGAGTTTCATGTTACGTGCCTTAGCCAAGTCATGTTCCATAAAAAGAACAGTGTCATATGCATATTGTAGAATGGATACCCCTCCATCAACTAGATGAGGGACTAATCCATCGACATGTCCGTGTTGCTTGGCCCTGCCAATAAGGACAGCCAGCATGTCAGCCACAATATTAAACAGGATAGGAGACATGGAATCCCCATGTCTCAACCCCTTATGAGTCTGAAAATAGTGACCAATGTCATCATTCACCTTGACTCCGACACTACCCTTCTGGACTTGGGTGTCCACTTGGTTCCTCCAGCCTTCACTAAAACCCTTCATGCGCATTGCCTGCTGAAGAAAAGGCCATTTGACTTAATCATATGCCTTTTCGAAATCCACTTTGAAGATAACCCCATCCAGTTTCTTCGAATGAACCTCATGAAGTGTTTCATGCAGGACGACCACCCCTTCCATAATGTGTCGTCCGGGCATGAACGCAGTTTGACTTGGTTGGATCATGTTATGAGCAACTTGTGTTAAACGATTGGTTCCAACCTTAGTGAAAATTTTAAAGCTCACATTCAAAAGACATATGGGCCGAAATTGTTCAATCCGAATTGCCTCTTCTTTCTTTGGTAGCAACGTTATTGTACCGAAGTTGAGATGAAACAACTCCAAATGACCGTTGAAAAAATCTTGAAACATAGGCATAAGGTCATCCTTTATAATATGCCAACATTTCTTATAAAATTCAGCAGGAAACCCATCTGGTCCCGGTGCTTTATTCGGTTTCATTTGTGAAATTGCCTGAAGGACCTCTTTCTCAGTAAACGGTGCAGAGAGAACATCATTCTCCGCTTCGTGTAGTTGGGGAATATCCTCAATCACCGATTCATTTAGTGTTACCATGTTTGCAATAGGTGATCCAAAAAGTTGTTTGTAGTAATTAGATATATATGCTTTCAAATTTTCATGCCCCACTATTGTCCCCTCGTCCTGTTCAAGCTGGATAATTCTCTTCTTCCTATGTTTACCATTTGCAATCATATGAAAGAATTGTGTATTGTCGTCCCCTTGAAAGCGTCTTAGCGCGTAATGCCCACTTAAGCTCCTCCTCCCTCAGGAGAGCTCGTAGACCTTGCTCAGCCTCAGACTTGGCCCTTTGCTCATCTACCGAGTGAAGGGTATGTTCGGCCTTCAAGTCTAGTGTCTCAATTAACTGAGTAAGACGCTCTTTTTCATGTTTATATAGACCACTCTCATTTCTGGCCCAACCTCTCAAAAACTGCCTAAGATGTCTAATCTTGTTCTGCCATCTATCAACGTGTGTCTTACCATTAACCGGCTTTGTCCATTCACGTGTGATGATCTCCAGAAATCCTTCTCTCTCAAACCAACTTTGTCCAAAGGAGAAATAAATTTTATTTTCCACATGGGTAGCAACACCCGAGTCTAAAAGAAGTGGTGTATGCTCCGAAATCGCTCTCTGCATCGCGTGGACCGTCACTAGAGGGTATTTTTGTTCCCACTCCACACTAGCAAGTACCCTATCCAACTTTTCATAGGTTGGAACGGGTAACGAATTGGCCCATGTAAATTGTCTACCGGTGAGTTCAATTTCTCTCAAATTAAGACTCTCGATAATCATGTTAAACATCATAGACCAACATCCATCAAAATTGTCATTATTCTTTTCCTCTCTCCTCCTAATGATATTGAAATCCCCTCCAACAAGTATTGGCAGATTTTCATCACCACAAATCCGTACTAAATCGGCCAGGAAGTCCGGTTTGAATTCAGGTTGTGTTGCTCCGTAAACAGCAACAAGTGACCATCGAAACCCATCTAGTTTTGATTTCACCCTAAATTTTACCGAAAAATCACCCTGAACCACATTAAGCACCTCAAGCGTGTCACACCGTACACCTAGTAAAATCCCACCGGATCTTCCTCTAGGTGGTAAGATGTGCCAGTCGAAGTCAATCCCATTGGAGAGAGTTTGCAAAAATTGTGATGTAAAATTATCTCGTCCTGTCTCCAACAGTGCAATGAAGTCCAAATGTTGTTCTAACGTTGTTTCCGATAAGAACCTTTGTTTAGCCAAGTCAGCTAGACCTCTGCTATTCCAAAAAAGTCCTTTCATAAGTCATCATGAAATTTTTTTCTTAAGCTTAACGCGATTACTCCTCCGTACTGCCGAAGTGGGATAAATTTTCCTCTTCCGGGATCGTTTGGGCTTCTCCCCATTACCCTGTGGGGGGTAGGCTCAGCTAGCGTGGATACCATCCCCCCCCCCCATCAAGAGAGGCTCTATCGTGTCTGCCTTCTCCGATCCCTCCTCATCTTCGGCCTCCGTCTGTGGTAAAAGATTATTGCAAATGTTTTCGAGGGCAGCCATTCCTAAGTTGGTCATGTCATTATCATCCATAGGTTTGATAGATGCAAGGTTACGAATGATTTCTGAAGCTCTCTCCGCTTCCATGTCTAAAAGATCGTTTACGGATTTAGCCACCTCAGTTTCGTTGGAACCCAAAGAAATCCCCAAGTCATTTGCTTTATCTACTATTTCATTCTCAGTGAAATGCAAAATTGAACAACTTTTATCAAAGGACGTACCTGTCGTAACCTCGGCATGGCGAAGCATGGCTGTCCTCTTGGCACGCGCTAGCTGCATGTCGTCCGCATCTGGCTGCCCCTGAATCCGATCACTGACACGCCTGCCAGCTGTCACCGGATCCGCAATCCCACCGAAGGCGATAAGCTCCTCCATCGTCCTCTCCCGTGGAAGAGGGTCCGGACTCCCATACCCTTCCCCTAGTGTCGGTGAAGAGGGGTGAGGTATGGTCGTGCGGCCACTGTCCGCGGTAGGGAAAGGGGATTGGGGCCGTGGAGCCGCCTGCTCTGTGGTCCCATTCCCCCTCTCGGTGACAGGAAGGCGTAGTCCCCGTCCGTCCAGAGCGGCGTGGTCCTGTGGAGGAGAAAAAGCACAGGCCTCCTGCCCGCCCTTTACTCCCAAGTCACTCGGGGCAACCGATAGCGGAGAAGCACAATGGACCTCCTGTCCGTGTGCCTCTCCCTGAGGTGTCTGCTGCGTGCACATATAGAAAGAATGCTAACCAACGTACTGCTGGCAAACACCCAATGAGGACAATGAACATACATCACAGTTTGTAGATCCAACCAATGAAGGTCGTAACAATGGTTTTAACCCCAGTATTGGAGCTTAAGGGAACAAGTTAATTGATGACCCACAAGTATATGGGGTCAATCGTAGTCCTTGCAATGAGTAAGAGTGTCGAACTCATTGAGGAGCAGAGGAAAATGACAAATGGTTTTCAGTAAGGTATTCTCTGCAAGTACTAAAAGTAGCAGCGGTGGATAGTTTTAGAGCAAGTTGATTCGTAACAAGTAACAATAGTAACCAAGGTGCACAAAGATGGCCCAATCCTTTTTATAGCAAAGGACAAGTTGGAAAGTTCTCTTATATAAGGCAAAGTGCTCTCGAAGACACATGAGAATTCTCGTCAAGTTACGTTCATCATGTTTAGTTAATTCATGTTCACTATTTTGATAATTTGATATGTGGGTGGACCGGTGCTAGGGTGATGTTCTTACTTTAACAAGTAACCCTCTTATGATTTCTCCCTCTCGCCAGCATCCACAGCTATGAAAGAAGAACTAAGATAAATCTATCCATAGCATGAAATATGTGGATCCAAATTAGCCCCTTACGGAATAATGCATAAACTAGGGTTTAAGATTATGTCGCTCTCGCAACCCATCATCTACTTATTACTCCCCAGTGTCTTCCCATGGGCCAAATTATGGTGAAGTGTCATGTAGTCGACATTCACATGACACCACTAAATGAAGAACAACATACATATCATCAAAATATTGAACGAATACCAACTTCACATGATTACTTATAGCAAGACTTCTCCCGTGTCCTCAAGAATAAAAGTAACTACTCAGAAATCATATTCATGTTCAATATCAGAAGTGTATTGAATAAGCTTAAGGATCTGAACATATAATTTTCGACCTAATAAACCAAGTAGCATCAACTATAAGATGTAATCAACACTACTAGCAACCCACATGTATTGGCGCTACCTGAGCTCATGACTCCCTGGTATGCCCCCTCCTGGTATTTCTTCTGCCGATAATTTTTATTAATCCCAATATAAGTCCCTGTAATTTTTCAGGTCATTTGGAGCTTCGGAGAATATCCAACTCTGTTGTAGCTTTTTCAGGTCCAGAATTCCAGTTGCGGGCAATCTCCCTCTTTATGTGAAACTTGCAAAATAAGAGAAAAGGCATTAAAATTGCTTCATGAAGTGAAATAATAACTAGGCTCTACTCAAGAGGAGACTCTTCATCATATTTTGTGGAGTTGCCCTTTTGCTAAAGAATGTTGGGATTTTGTTTGCCATCAAAGAGGAAGGAATATATCAGCCCCAGAGGCGTTTCATAGCTTGAAGCAGAAATGAAGGGTTCCCTTCTTCATGGATATGATCATTTTTTTTCCGCTTGGGCCATCTGGATGTCTAGGAACAACAGAATTTTCAGAGCCAAGGTGCCAAGTTTTCAAAGATGGAGGCAAATATACTTTCATGAACTTTCCTTGTTGGATTATAGGACTACAAGGAAATAATGCCCAGTATTTCTATCCTTTTTTTGCGGGGACCCACTCTTTCTGTCTTGGCTCCATAATCAGCTGCTCATGTAACATTAGATAGGTGCTTGGGATTCACACTGTTGTAAATATTTAATGCCCCGCCGTTGTAAATATTCTTCATTAAAGCAATAAAAATCGCATTGGGTTTCTTCCCCACTGTTTCCCTTTAAACATTTGAGCGTTAAAGATAATATTGCAACTTAAAATATTTTAATTAATAAAAGATGTAGATACTTAAAATTGGGAGTAAAGCTTAACTTGTGCTCACGTGGGATCGATCAATGCTCACGGCACTGGTGCAAGACATTCAAGTGTCGATTGCTGAGAATGCGAGAGAGATAGTTATTGCTCATATTAGTCGCTCATAGAACAAGGTCGCTCATGGGCTCATGGCCTTGCTGCATATATGGTAGATGCACACCTAGCACTGCCGTGTGGTTTGGGTCAGGGACTAGTGAAGTTGTAAGTCTTTGTATGGCAGACTCTTCGCCTTAAGTAATAAAAGTCCCCTTTTTCCCTCGCCAGAAAAAAAGAACTTGTGCTACTATGTGGGTTTATAGTATCAGTTTGTGCCCGCACGTGTAGAAGTGCCTCCGAGGATTGACCTTTCTTTGTCTTGGAGATGAACCACTTGACATGTGCATGCTTGGAGACGAACGAGTGGCAAAGGGGCTGCTGGCTCTGGATTAGAACGGTCCCATTGATTGATGAGGATGATATGATTGAGACATGGACCTGCACATGAAAAACTAGGCTTGAAGCTCTGGGAAGATAATTTGCATATCTGCCCGTTTTCTTTTTCTTTTTTAAAGTGGTCCAGTGGCTCTTTGGCCTTATCAGGTGGTTAGCGAGAGTTTTTCTATGAAACAAAGACAAGCGATTACGAACGAAACCCTTCATCACTAACCACAAGTTCAGCATCATCTCCCATAACAATCTTTCTAATCCTATATATACCTAAATATATAGTTGATTATCGTTAACTTTAATTCTCTCGACATGCAACTATGTCAATCACCATACCATCATACATGGAGAAACACCCTTATTAAGCAGTTATCTCAGCATGCAACAATATCGACTCGCCATAACAGCCATCACACGCATGGGAAAAGACACGCATTAACATGCATTATGCATGTTACTCATATTCAATAAATATTCTAGATGCAATAAAATATATTAGTTTCAATTATCATATTGTTTAGCCAAAACAATGTTTCATACAACAAAATCGTATAAAGTAATTGCAACCAATTATTGCAGCAACATGCGGGGTATCATCTCTAGTTTATACATGGAAGCATCAACCCACCGAAACAACATGAGCGGCACGCCATAAGACCGCATCAAGCAGAGACACCACGCTGACTTTTCAGATTTGCACACGCATGATCAGCACCCATGCATGCATGAGTAGGCGTCCTTTGCCATCATCACCGCTGGCGATAACAACCTGCGGGTCCTTGTAGTTTGTTTGTTTTTTGTTTTTTTTAGGAAAGGTCATCATGGCTAGCTTTATTGATTCATGCATAAAGATACATAGTTTGCTCACTAAACAATCTGGAGGCTCTTCAGTCCAACTAAAAAAAAGTTTATTACAATAACTAAAATTAGCTAGCACATGTGTCGCTTGATTTGCTGATCGAACACAATGCTTAAAGTTGACCTTCCCAATCAAGATAGAAATGTCCACACATTTCGCGAATATCGCCGCCGCCTCATCCCATCAAGTACTCTGACCGGAGCAGCAGTTGATCACTGTTAGAGAGTTGGATTCCGCTTCAACATGCTGGAACCCTAGGCTATTTGCCAAGTTCAGCCCGTCTCTCATCGCCATTGCCCTTGATGTCATTGCGTCCGCTGCATATGGGATAAACTTACATTGAGCTGCAAGGAAAATACCTCGTTCATCTCTAATAATTGCTGCCGTAGCTCCAACTCCTTGCTCCGTAAAAAAGGTCGCATCCACAGTAAGTTTGATGAACTTTGGGTCTGGCTTCAACCATCTTTCCTCTTCTCTCACAACTATCTTCGCCATGGCTCATTGATAGTTGCTTGTAATTGCCAAGACCGACAAAGGCCATCTTACCATCGACGGGCAACTCTCATTATGTGTTATAAGGCGGCATGTCCGCCAGAGGTACCAACATCCCACCACTACGACATGTTTAATCTCCAATGTCGGCATTAGAGGTAGTGGCGTTTGATCGATAGACAAGATATACTCCATAATAACCGACCCAGATCTATCAACATTTGATGCGGTGTTGATGAAATCTGTCAATCCAAGTCGGCTCCACATACCTCTTGAGTGAATACACGTGAAGAATAGATGGCGAATATCTTCAGAGCTCTTGTGGCAAATTGGGCACCCTCCAATTGCCCCAACGTGTCTATTAGCGAGTATACCTTTTAGGGGCAGAATTGCCCCCAACGTGTCTATTGGCAGGTCCTTGTAGTTTGTTCTATGAACGTGCAGACAGAAACATCCTACTCCAGCTTTTTCAGGCGTAGCTCTCCTGATGGGCACAACATCTCAACGCATGTGGTATGGTAATGGTCTCATGTGTATGCTACAAACAGCAAATATTCGGGAACTTCCAACGCCATAATATCATCGTCGTTCGGGCATGATAGAGACCTGCCTCTTCTTCTGTGGGTGGTGCTCCACGCCACATCGTCTGCGTTGGATGGTTTGGTCGCTAGATGCTCCAGAATGAAAACAACATCTAGGCAGATTTTTCCTCCACGCGCAGCTGAACGAGATAGACATCTACAGTAGCCCGCAACGTAACTCTGCAAGTGATGTTTGCCGACCACTGTTTTGTAAGCATATCAAACTTCTTTTTTTGTTGAGAAAATCTGTCAATTTCGAGTCTACCTTACAAGTGAAATCTAACGGCTGCCCTAGCTCCTTCCTCGCGCCTCGCCTGGCCCGCCATCTATACCACAAGTTTCAGGTAAAGTCAGATGCTCTTGGTAATTTACAACTTATCAGCTCCTGTTACAGAAAATGCTAAAAACTCAACACTTGTGTGATTAACTGAAGAAAATGTAAAAGAAAAATATCCAATTTACCGGGGGAAACTTGGCCCGGGGTTCACTTCAATCCTTGCTCCACCAGCCCTAGCACGAACCAGGAACTGAATTGCACTGTACAGAACTTGAAACCACATATCGCAAATCCGATATTTCTAAAATCCTTCTTGCTATTCATGTGACTAAGAAACAAAGTATAGCTAACAAGTTGCGTACACATCGAAAGAATGCTAACAAACGTACTGCTGGCAAACGCCCACATTGCTGGCCGAAAACCAAAAGAAAGAAAAAAGGTAATTACCACAGACAACTTCAAACGCCACCTGCTTGCATTTGATGAGTAAACTACCACTCACTAGTTACAACGTGCTTTTTTCTATACACATCCTATCAGTCAGCTGTTCGCTTCTATAGGCAGTCTTGTTCAAGATAACGCTGAAGACGAGTTTCTGTTTGACAAAGCGGGATTTCCCTGTATCAATGGCTGTAAAATTCCTAGGGCTGTATCGGACATTGCCAGTCAGGGTCTCTATCATTCTTGTACAGCGTTTGCAATCGACAAGACTGCTCCGTTATCAACTTATAAGTTGAGGGATGATCGCGTGCCACCAGGGAGAAGTCGTCGTGGTACATATGTGTTCCTTCGACCATCAGCTGCCAAACAAGAGCACCGCCGCCTGCCTGAAGCTTCCTCGCTGAATCATAGATTTTGTCGTAAACAACTCTTAGAAGAATATCTCTATCAACTGTGCTGTTACCATCTACGTGCTGCAGGTAACCTACTTCTGAGAACAGAACGGGTTTTTTCAAGATGTGTTCGCTGTCATTAGCGTGTGAATCAACCCAACTGGAAAGGTATCTGATTTTCTCTTCCATGCTTGCCTTTGGTAGCCTGGGAACAAATATATGCATCAATGGCATATAAAGAATGATACATTTGTACAAATAATCAGGAAAAATACATACCAGCTGTCAGGGTAAGCATGCACCGATGCAAAATCAATATTCTCCACTGCTGAGTTCTGTATGAAGTCTGAGCAGAGTGAAGCTGCCCAGTCCCCAGGATTATAACCCAGCCTCTCAGCTATTCCAGTGCCATAAAACCCTTCAATTCCTACTGCAACAAGATGTTTAGCGTCCAGACTCTTGACATATGCTGCCATCTCTGCTATCCAAGCCTGCAAGGGACATCGGGTTGAAGTGCTGAGTGTTTTCACTCAGAAAAATCCCCATGTACTGAAAGTAAAAAATGGATCTTTGAATGCCACATTACCTGAAGATGGGGACCAGATGAGTTGGACACACACCTAGGCTCATTCATGAGTTCCCAAGCAAATATAGCAGGTTCATCAGAGTATCTGATTCCACTGTAAGAGTTCCTTCTGGTTAATATTGCCTGTTGGTAATACATTATATAGGAGTAGCGATAAAATCGTCAAAAAATGGCCATAGAAAGAAATTGGAGAACAACATGTTTCTAAATAGTGCTTCTGCAAACATAGCTGCAAGTTTTGTTTACCCAGGTCAATTAGAGTCGCAATAGAGGACACACATCACTCCCTTGTTTATTTATTTTAACACATTTACAAGCTACTATGCATAAAAGAAGGTCTCATAAGTCATGCTAGTCACTTAGCAGTGGCCACAGCACAATACACTTTTTTCGAGAAAACGCAAATCGATTTTTGCGTTTCATTGCATTGGAAAGGTGAGAAAGTACATGCCTCCTAGGAGGTAATATTTACAGAGTTACAGAGTTCTAGCGTCTTCGATCAGTGGACATCCCAGGAGGCGGGCAAGACTACTCGCAGCCCTTGTGCCCCAGCTTGTGCCCAACATTTGGCCTCGTCTTTAATCCTAACAACTAGCGCATCTATCGAGGGCCTTGCATTGTCGAAGACACACTCATTCCCCTGTTTCCAGATCATCCAGGGGACGAGCAGTGTTATCGATTGCAGGGCCTTGCGTAGCGTAGGAGGGGTTTGCGCATTCGCCCGCAGCCACCAGTCCATCAAGGTAGTATCATTGGCTGGCGTTTGGGCCGGGATGTGCGCCCAGTCCAGGATGAGGTGCCAGATCTGCTTAGCAAATGGGCATGCCAGTAGCAGGTGTTGTATGGTCTCCGGGTTTTGATCGCAGAGGAGGCACCTAGGGTGGTGCTGCAGGCCGCGGCTGGCAAGTCTCGACGCCGTCCAGCATCGATCCTGATGGGCAAGCCAGTGAAAGAATTTGACGCGGGGTGGCGCCCAACTCTTCCAGATCAGCTTCCAAGAGTGGCAACGTGTGGATCCCTGGAAGGTTGCTGCGTAGCAAGATTGGGCCGAGTATGTAGCATTAGCTGTCCATCTCCAAAGAAGTCGATCTGGTTCTTCCGAGATGGTGGAATGCTGTATCGCCTGCCATAGCATCAGGTATTGGCCGATCTCGTGTATTCCAATAGTTCCTTGAATATCTCGGGCCCAAGCGTTCCCATTGAGTCCGTCAACCACAGTTCGTGTCTTGCGTCGCTGCTTGGGTATGCATTGGTATAGCAGGGGGGCTATCTCGCGGACAGATTGGCCGTTAATCCATCGGTCATCCCAGAAGAGTGCTGTCTGGCCATCTCCGAGTATCATAGTGGTGGAAGCGAAGAACAGAGCTCGCTCCTCCTTGGAGAACTGGAGATCCAGGCCTTGCCATGCGCGATCATTGTCCGTGCGGGCAAGCCACATCCATCGCAGCCGTAGCGCAAGGCCTGCCCGCTCCAGGTCACGGATCCCAAGGCCGCCATATTCCACGGGGCGGCAGGCGTGGCGCCAATTGACATGACAGTTCCCTCCATTGGCGACGGCGCGGCCGGCCCATAGAAAACCCCGCTGGATTTTCTCTAGTTGCTTCAGTGTCTTCTTGGGCGGTGCAAAGGCAAGCAGCTGATGGACTGGAATGGCGCTCAGCACTGATTTGACTAGTGCAAGCCTCCCGGCTTTGTTCATGAGCCAAGCCTTCCAAGTCGGGAGCCGGGCGGCCACCGAGTCGACTAGGGGCTGTAGCTGTGCAGCAGAGGGTCGGCGGAGTGTTAGCGGTATACCAAGGTAGGTGATGGGCAGCTCAACCACCGGGCATCCAAGTTGGGTGATCATCTCGGCCGTCGTGGGTTCGCCATGGAGGATGGTAGCTGAGCTCTTTGTATAGTTCACCTGGAGTCCACTTGCTCGGCCAAACAAGGCTAAGATGCCCTTGATGGCAGCCACGTCGTCCTGGGTGGCATGGCAAAATATCATCACGTCATCGGCGTAGAGTGAGATCGCCGGAATAGCTCGTCGGGGGTGCAGCGGCTGTAGTATTCTGTAGTCGTGGGCGCGTTGCATGAGGCGGCTGAGTGTGTCAACCGCGAGCACGAAGAGTTGCGGGGACACCGGGTCTCCCTGTCGTAGACCGCATCGTAGCCAGATTGGTGGGCCGGGTTCGCCGTTGACCATCACACGGGTGCTGGACGTTGTTAGGAGGATTGCTATCCACTCCCTGAAGCGAGGTCCGAATCCATATTGACCAAGAACCTCGAAGAGGAATGGCCATGATAGGGAATCAAAGGCCCGTGTGAGGTCTAATTTTAGCATGATCCGCGGGGCCTTGAGTTGGTGCAGCAGTTTCAGAGATTGTCTGACCAGAACGAAATTGTCGTGGAGGCTCCTGGCTGGGATGAACGCATTTTGGTTTGTGCTGACCAAGCCGCCAAGTCTGGGTGCAAGTCGGAGGGATATCACCTTCGCGAATATTTTGGCCACGAGATGTATCAAGCAAATCGGGCGGTAGTCACGAAGTTCGTTGGCATCGGCACGCTTGGGGATCAGAGTCAGTAGTGCCTGGTTGAGTTTGCAGAATCCTCGGCTTCGCAACTCGAAAAGCTGCTGGAAGACGTCCAGGAAGTCATGCCTAATGGTGCCCCAACAGGCCTTGACGAACTCAACAGTAAATCCATCCGGCCCGGGGGGCTTGCGAGCCGGCAAGAGCTTGATGGCGTTCCATATTTCCTCAGGGCTGAACGGCTCATCGAGTCCTGCCAGATCGCAAGGTTCGATGAGGTGCTCGAGGTCTAGCGAGCAATCGCGTGCGGCAGGGCAGCCAAAGAGCTCGTCAAAATGGGCAAAAGCTGCCTGCGCCATCTCCTCCTGGCCGGTGATAACCAGGCCGTTGACGGTAAGGGCGTGGATGTGGTTCTTCCGTCGACGGTATGAGCATTGCCTGTGGAAGAAGGCTGTGTTGGCGTCGCCCTCTTTGAGAGTGGTGATGCGAGCACGCTGCCTGGCTATGGTACGCTCAAGTGAGGCCAGTCCGAGGTACGCGATCTTGAGCTGCTTACGTAGCCAGTCCTCCGGAGGTGATAGCAGGCGATCTTCTTGGGCCTTATCGAACCGTGAGATGAGCTCGCGGGAGATTGCCATCTTGTCCCGTATGCAGCCGGTGGTCTTGGCACTCCAGCTCGTGAGCGTGCGTGCAGTTGTCTGTAGGCGCAGCATCAAGCGACGGAAAGGGTCTGTGTCATGAACCGATCCCCATGCCGTGGCCACCATGTCGTGGAACCCAGGTAATCGCAGCCAAAAGTCCTCAAAGCGGAAGCGTCGACGCGCCGTGTGCGTTGGCGAGCAATCGAGCAGGAGTGGGCTGTGGTCAGACACGACGGACGCGAGGCAACGTAGGTGGCAATCAGCGTGCGTGTCTTCCCAGTCCGCGGTGCAGAGTACGCGGTCCAAGCGCACCAAGGTGGGTGGCGATTGTTCATTCGACCACGTGAAGCGCCGTCCGTTGAGGTATACTTCTTTCAGCATGAGGTCGTTAGTGAGGCGGCGGAACCGTCCCATCATGCGGCGGTTCAGATTGCCCCTGCTCTTGTCCTCGTCACGGAGGATTAGGTTGAAATCTCCACACACCATCCATGGCCCGGGGCAGCTCGCACGCACGTCTCTTAGTTCTTGCATGAAAGCGATCTTGTCCGCATCCTCCTGGGGGCCGTAGACGACCGATAGCCACCAAGGCGCACCCGTGGCCGTGGTCACCTTGGCGGTGAGAGCGTTCATGGTAAGCAAAGGGTCCGTGATGGTCACCGTGTTGCTCTTCCATGCTAGAAGGATGCCGCCCCTCGTGCCTTGCGCCGGGAGGTACGAGTAGTCATCGAACTCGGATCCCAGGGTGTCCAGAACAACCGACGAGCAAATCAACTCCATTTCTGTTTCTTGGAGGCAAACAATGGAGGCGGAGGTGGTTACAATCAGCGAGCGGATCGCCGTGCGTCGAGCACGCGCATTAAGGCCACGCACATTCCAAACAACAATTCTAAGGTTGTGATCCATGCACAACAGGTCGACAGTGTGTGTGCGCACGGCTCATGACGCGCGTACCACAGCATTGCTTGTCGGGTCGGTTGCTGGAGTGGCCAGGCGCGTAGGGATGTCGCGGTCGACCAGAGCAGCGATGGCTGTGAGCACCGAGAGTGGAATGGGTGCTGCAAACAGATCATCGTACGCCTTCATCTCAGCCAGCGTGATCTTTTGGCTAGTCCCAACGATCCCCAGGGTGCGCAAGATCTGAATTTGTGATCTTCTTTCAGCAGTGGGCGGAGCTGCCGGTGGGGAGGTGACTGTCGAGGCTGAGCGGCCTCGGCGCGGAGTGAAGTTGAGAGGGCGCCGCGGTCTTCTCCCAGGGGTAGGCAGGGCTGCAGCGATGTGCTTCGTGGCGGCGGCCAGGAACTCGCCCAGAGTCCAAGTGCGCGGCGGAGCAGCGCGGCCTCGGGATCGACGTAGCGTAATCGGCGGGGAGGCGAATCGCCCTGATGCAGAGTTGTGCCGGTCTTGCTGTCC
Organism: Secale cereale; assembly: GCA_902687465.1. Classification (NCBI taxonomy): domain Eukaryota; kingdom Viridiplantae; phylum Streptophyta; class Magnoliopsida; order Poales; family Poaceae; genus Secale; species Secale cereale. The sequence continues at coordinate 550,516,852 of LR738712.1, forward strand.
GCTAGTTGGGGTTTGCATGTCCTCAATAGGCCTTGTCGTCGTGGGCGAGTTGGTCGTGGGCTGGGCCGCGGGCCTTTGTAGTATTCTCACCGGGGTGTGGGCCTCGGTCTGTCTGGTGGTGGGGTTATCGCCACCAGAGGCTTGCCCAACCGTGCCCTCCTCGCCGCGTGCGTGGGGCTGGTCTGGTTTGTCTGGCCCCGCGGCAGAGGATGGCGACAACGGGGCGACGCTTTGCCCCGACAGGATAGCCGGTCCCTCTGGTTGGTAGTCTGGCGCCTCGCTCAGGGCAGACTGGTCGCAACACCCCATCGGATCAGGCGAGCCAGGCGTGGGGCCATGCGCGGGCCTCTCGCGATCCACCTCGGCAGCGGTGATCTCGTCCTGGTTTGAATCTGGAGATGCTTCTGGGATGGCTGCCACCAATGACGGGCCGCCAGTTGGCACCGGCGCCAAAGTTTCCACGGTCAAGGATGGGCCACCAGCTGCCACATTCGTCATCACCCTATGTGTCTCTGCGGCGTCTGTGTCGCTGCGCTTCTGGTCCACCGGCAAAGCCCTCTTTTGCTTTCCTCTTTCCCTTCCTTTCTGGCAGCGTGACGGTGGCTGGTGGGTCCGTGCTGATCCGGCCACGGGGCCATGCTGCGGCGAGCGTGCAGTACGGGCGGCGGCGCATCCACCACGGCGGGGGTTGGCCAGGACGGAGCCATGGACACTCCATCCGCGCGGACAACACGGTTGCCGGCGCACCAGAGGAGGGAGTCCATGGCCATGCCATCCGCACGGCCCGAAGCTTGCGCGTCCGTACGCCGGCGCTTACGGCCACGGCGACGTGCCCTGCCAGGGCCGGGGCCGCGGTCACGGCTGGCGTCATCTCGCATGCCCGCTCCACCTTGCCCAGTGCCGGCACCAGGCTGGGCGCCGATGGACGATGCGCCGGTCGGCACAACCCTTGCCAGCGCAATGGCTATAGGATATGTGAGCGTCTTGATGATCGGTGCATCGGAGCTTAGGCGGGCGGGGATCTGCTCAACAATCTCCAGGATTGCGTTGCGGCGAATGCTGTCCGGACAGTGAGTGCGCCCGGCCAGCCGGAACGTGGCCATGTCCGCTCTGGAGCGGGTGCTGGGGTGGAGGCGCTCGATCCAGCAGCTCGCTCCCAGAATGTGCTCAGCAGTGGAGAGATGCCAAGCCTGGGCGGGGATGCCACGAAGCTCCAGTTCCACGCAAAACTCGAACTCGTCGGATCCGGCATGAGCCAGCTTGCTCCATGGCCTGAGGGATAGGGAGAAGCGCGGCGAGTTGATGAAGTGGTCTCCGTCCAGCCGCCGCTTGGTAGCGTGGGAGCTGAATAGGATTAGGAAGTCTTCAGGATGGTGGGCATGGACGGTAAAGTCGCCGTCGGCAAGGTCGAAGGTGTCAAGCAGCACGTCGGAGACCTCGGTGGCGGACACGCGCGGCCTGTTGCCGGTGATGCATGCAACCATGGCACGGCTCAGGACCACCTCGGCTTCCTCCATCTCGACAGAGTGCGCCATGATCACACGGACCGGCTCCTGCACGCGCGCAGCCGGCGTGGCGACCTGCTGGGCTGCAGGCGGCAGGCGGGGCGGGGACGGCGGAGTAGTCTGGACTGGAGCATGCTCCCGAACGGCCGGTCCGGCACAGCCAGTGGTGGGGCGTGGCTGCGCGGCGGGGGCGTCGCAGGAGCGCGAATCATGTCCGGAGACGAGGCAGCGTCGGCACCTGATGTCGTTGGTGCAGTCCCGCACCCGGTGGCGAGGGTCTAGGCAGCGGAAGCAGAGCCCCGCGACCTCTTCCGGGGAGGGGCTGCGCCGGCGCTGAGGGGGCGGGCTGGGCGCTTCGGCCTGGCGCGGGCGGCGCGGTTGCTGATACCCATCCGCATCGACCTGGACGTTGCTGGAGACCCGGTGAACCTCTGAGCGAGGTCCTAGACGGGTCGAGGCATGCGCCCGAGCAGGGCCCGAGGCCGGCGGGACGGGGGGACGGGGGGCGCCAGCGGCGCGGAGGGGGCCGGCGGGGTGCGCGCCAGCGGC
>LR738712.1:550520219-550601066 GCA_902687465.1 Secale cereale
GTCGTCGGAGAGGGTCGCTCGGTGCTCGACAGGGTCAGCGCTTGCGGGCGCCATGGCCGGAGGTAGCTGGTTGGGGAGAGGGGGGCTGTGGAGGAGGGCTGCCGTCGGGGATTCAACGGCGGCGGGGCTGGTGGGTGGCTGGGTCAGGCGAGAGGGAGCGGGGCGGGGGAGAGGGAGCGGAGCGGAGCCATCCTGTTGGCTTTTACTCAATCAGCACAATACACATTACCAATCCTAGATAAAATGTCAGGGCATATGAACATATTAGGTACATTCAGCAAATGTAAAACACTTCTATCTAATATCCACCTCCCTTAGGAGATAATGTACAGAGAAAACCATGATATGTGTAAGAAAAGATTGACACACTGTCGTTTCTAAGGCCCTCGTCAAAAGTAAGACGAGATTATCAAAATTAATTTTCTAACGTGCAAGTGGGGCACACCACAAGATTGCAATGAATGCACAACTAGATCTTCTGTTTTCATGATATATGTCCTGAACCTCACCAGAATCCGTTCCAAAACAACTGTCCATTGATGAAATCAAGAGTATAGTTAATCCAATATCTCCACTCAAAACCCCTACTTTAATGCTTTAGAACAGGTTAAATGGTTGTAGCATGTCATTCAACAAAGGGTATACATGGTACTTCCTTAACTACTTCATAGATTTAGTGTTTACTTGTTATGTGCACATGGTGGGTTGAGGACAGTTAAGAAAACAGAGGGAGTAGTAAATATGAGGTGCCACAATACAAAATAATTATTTGTTTCAAGCTAAATATTACCTTCACAAAATCCTTGTAGTAACCCTTAATGGTTGGGTCATAGAAAAAAGCATCGGTTGAATTCGTCAAGTTAGCTCCAGCTGCTTGTGCCCACTTAACATATTGGGCCTTCCCTCCGAAGTTATCAAGGTTGTTGACAAGGCAAAGAATCAACCTAATATGATTTCTCCGGGCTTCATATATAATGTAATCCAGTACCTGTAATGAAGAAAGTTATGATTAATATTCACATGAAGAACATCATTTACCTGTGCTTCTATAAACCTAGTTGTTGAGGTATTGCCATTTTAAAAGTAATCCTAAAAATGTATACCGCTTCAAAAAGATAAGTGTTGGGGAGTGTATACAGCCATGAAGAAAAAATCAAAGAATTTCTTAGGTGAAGGCACAGAATCTAGAAATTTCATAATAACACGGTAGAAACACAGGGTACATGTTAAGCCCTAGCTAAACTCTAGAGATCATGAAAAGTTCGGCACCACTTCATACTTCAGAAAAATCTAAATATCAGTTTGCATTCCGTTGTGTAAGCATAACACACTCAAAATTCGGGATCATAAGTTAATCATTTTGTCAGAGAACGACAAGGTATGTGGCATCATTCAGGTTACATAGCGCAAACTATTAGCAACTTGTACCATAATATAAGGAAGGTTGCTATCAATAGAAGAAATAAATAAATGAAGGATAGCATGCATCTTAAAGCTGCTAATTATTTGTGCTTGCTGAACATATCCATTGTTTGTTTCCTGGCATTGAAGTTGTTCACGATGCGAACTTGCAAAGTGTCCAATATGATTAGTAGAGGCATAACAGACCAAATAGCCTGATGGCTACAGCGGTTAAAGTTTAACTTAGTATGATACCAGTCGACGCCAAATATTGCACCTCACAGACAAATGCATGATCATTCCACTGAAGAAAACATAGTTCTTTCAGGGATTCTATTTTCCATTGTAAAAACTTGATTGCAGCAACATAATTGACAGGGCTGGTTAACTCCAAGTGTGTACAGGTATTAGAGGCCAAGATGAGATGAGTCAATCAAGGAGGCAAACTTTCAAAACTCGTTCTGTTGGTGAGTCAAATAACCATCAATCCTGAGAACTTACAGATGTGCCCTTCACAGTGCCTAGCTGACCATGCTTCAAAATTCATAAGAAACTATGCAGATGTAAGCAGGTAATGTGACATTCAAAGGTCCATTTTTCTGAGTCTTAAAGTAGCTTTCCATATGACTCCTCAAAACAGATCCCATCAGTTTCAAACTTGAAACTTCTGAGTTGCAATTTTAAACATTTGGTTAATATGCATGTGGCGCAATATATCTCAAATCAAACAAGCATGCTGCCGTTGCTAACAATAGGATTCTGTTAGGAGATTGTAACCATGAAAAACTTTTGTTCTTTGTTCGTCCTATCTATAAGAGGAAGCATATGAAAAATGCAACCCATTCTTTTGGTTTTTTTTAGGCTCACTGGCCATGCGCTGCAATTTTGGGGCTTAATGCCGATATTTTAGCAACAAATCTAACAATAGTGGTTGGTGTTTTGATTTATGCCACCGAAACCTAGACTGCGGAGGAAATTAAGTGAAGTATGCCAGATACAAAGTAAGGAAAAGTATCTAGAACTTCCCCCCTGACCTACTCCCCAACCTAGAGTAGCTAAGTGTGGAAGTAAAATCAACCCTTGTTCATACATGGACTTTTCTGGTACGAAATGGGCCACTTCAAATAGGTTCATTGCTCTGGCCCAGAATACAATTAATCCGTCATGGGCTACGTGAGCTCCAAGTAGTTTACCCGATAAATATTTATTATTCTGGCATTCCCAGCCCACCAAATAAAGCTGGTGGTTTCTTGGTCGGTCACAACCAGTTAAAACAAAAGTTCAATTAAAGAGTGTTTCCACATGGTAGAACCTCCTCAGGATTATAAGATTTTTATGAGGCTTTACGAGTATGTTCCATGACTAATGGCCGCAATACAAGGCCAGGCTTGTTAATATTACGTAATTAACCAGGCCAGTCAGGGCGCTCTATGAATTTGCAGCCAACATTAGGTAGGGTCTTCAAATATCACATGTTAACAGCGCACTTGTTTCGATGACCACACCACTAGAATATGATTAAGAAATGCAGAACCATGATTGGAAGAGGGGAGGAGACCGGTGAAGGGATCTGCCTTGATTGGTGCAATGGAACTTGCTTCTTGACAGAAGGTTCTAATCAGCGAGAGGCATCAAAGAAATCGCACCACGATATATAAGGAACTTAAAAGCTAATAGGTTCCCAAAAAGGCTAGACGCCAACCATAAGATTTATTCGATGCATAGCGGAAAGATATTACGACTGGATTTATTCGGTATACAGCAGTCTTACTGTGAAGGGTATTATGGAATCTATTAAATTTAATAACTGTTTTGCAAAACAACTTTTCTTTTCGTTAACCAGAATCATTAATATGTCCGCATGCATGCAAGGAAGGGATAAGAAGAAAGTAGCACGGTGTCATTATGACTACATGCATGCATGTATTAAACAGGTTGCTAGCACGAGAAAACATCATTAATTTTTACCTCGATTACTGTTAGTGGCCTTGTATAGATGCAAAATGTATTTTCCATAGTGGCCTTGTATAAGGGAATGGAGGGAGTACTAAACAAGAGAACATTTTCTTTTTTATGGACACCCCACAAAACATACACAGTGAAGATAATATCGTCAGATCAACTCACTTGATTAAATCTAACAGTCTATATTATTCGAATCCAAGTTAAAGGTGCGCGTAGCAATTACCTGAAGCGGACAACGCTCCGCCAGGTGAAACTACGATGACCGCGGCACAATAGGCTCATCCCCTCGCTATGCCGCTAATCCCGTGATCAGCCGTTGAACGCGCGATGGCAGCGCGAAAAGCCTTTGCTCTCGCTGGAATTTCGCTGAAACGGGCCGAAACAGAGGCCCAAGCCGACCTCGGACGATCCTTCTTCCCCCGATAGAGCACGCAACCCTCAAAGAAAAGGAAACCTAGCACGCTCTCCCATTTCCCTTCTATCCCTCCCACCGATCCGAAAGGTTGCAGCGGCTCGGCAGTTCTTCCCAGTTGCGCTCGGCTGTACGACGGCTGCTTCGTCGGAAACAATAGGTAGTGACGGGCGAGCCGCAAGGCGGTGAGCAGCGATCCGGTCGACAAACCAGAGGTAGTGACCGGCGAGCGGCCATACGGTGAGCAACGGTCCAGTCGGCAAGCCGGATGCAGTGCTGGGCGAGGCGCCAGTACGTCTGCAGATACAGGCAAGCCCTCTATGCTCTGTTTACTTGAGACTTAATTTGTGAACTGGTGATCCTTCTTTCTGTTGAACTGGTCCAGAAATTAATGGACGTGGTGTTGCTGAATTGACGATCATTCTTATGTTGAACTGGTGCAGTCCTAAAGATAAGTGGTGAACTTGTGATCCTTGAAACCTAGAAATTATATCAAATATTATGTGGCGGTGAATTGGTGTATGTTGCAGATCTCTATTATACTGGCTAAATTTGAATTTCTACTGAGAATTCCCTAATTTCTGCTGAAAATCCTCTGTTTATGGGACAAATACACACATGTACTAATTGCCTCTCTCCGTGCAGAGAAAAGACGAGGGAGGCTGGAGATTTGTAGCAGGTAATCCTTCCCATGATTCTCATACTTCTCAAGCGATTGGACATTTTAATGCAACTTTTGCAAAAGATAACCACCGGAGTTTGCCTATTGAAATGGTGACAGGAAGAACGAGACACATGGACTCATGATCAACATGTTAGTATTAATCTTGATGCATGTAGGTAGTTGGTTAGTGAATCAATTAGTCTGGTCCGTGCGTGCCGTTGGGTGGGCTAAGTAGACGGACATGCATGTGTTAGTGCGTGCATGGGAAGCGGTCAAGCTGGTAGTGGCCAAGTGCAGCAGCAGGCCTGTGTGATGTGCGTGCGTACGCGTTGTGTGCGGAGGCGCTGAGTGGCCAGGCTTCAAAGCCGGCTGGATTAGTCCAGGTTGTTAGCCAACGAGGGGTGCGTCAGGTGAGCACCCGGGTATAAAATCCCCCACAGTGTATCGATGTAAAGTGCGGGTGTAGCTCCCAGCCGTGATGTAGCCTGTGTGCTGAATATAAAGGAGGCGTTTGGGCGCCGGGGCGTTCGTCGCCGGAAAAAAAAAGTGTGCACCTTCTTCCACCTCCGTCCGACGTGAGAGAGAGAGAGCAACAACAACATTTGGTATCATGAGCTTGGTGTCTTGGGCGTGCTTGCCGTGCCGGAGGCGTGGCAGTGTTGGCGGCGCTCGCCAGCAGCTGCGCAACGGAGCTCCGAGCCATGTGTCGGCCCATGGAGGTGGGCGGCGCTGTGGCTGTTATGGCGCGTGGCGGAGGCAGCGGGCGCGGTGACGTCGTACGTGCGGCGACCGCGGAGGCCGCCGAGGCGCTGCGTGGTGGCACGGCGGCGAAGCACGGCGTGGCGGCGTGGAGGCACTGCATGGCGGCATGGAGGCCGCGGCGGTGCAGCACAATAAGCCGCGGCGGCGAGCCAGGCGCGACCGGTGCGTGTTATGGGTGCGCACTGGACGCGTCGGGCGCGTCGGGACCGCAGGCGCGCGGTGAGCGTCTGATGCGGTCGGGCTCGTCGGGCGCGTCGGATGCGCGCGGGACGTGCGGGACGCACTGACGTGGTCGGGCTCGTCGAGCGCGTCAGGTGCGCGTGGGACGTGCGGGACGCACTGGTGTGGTCGGGTTCGTCGGGCGCGTCGGATGCGCGCGGGACGTGTGGGGCGCCGAGGGACGTCAGGCGTGTGTCGTCGGTGGAGGAGGAGTACGGCGTGTGTCGCCGGAGTCGTGACGGAGCACGGTGCGACCGGCGTCGGTGCGCCAGGTCGGGTCTGCGGGCTGGGTCACGGCCGTGACAACGAAGACGGAAGCTGCAACAACTCCAGGGACGGCAAGTCAAGATTAGAAAGGAAAGTGTTAGTATTAATCTTGATGCATGTAGGTAGTTGGTTAGTGAATCAATTAGTCTGGTCCGTGCGTGCCGTTGGGTGGGCTAAGTAGACGGACATGCATGTGTTAGTGCGTGCATGGGAAGCGGTCAAGCTGGTAGTGGCCAAGTGCAGCAGCAGGCCTGTGTGATGTGCGTGCGTACGCGTTGTGTGCGGAGGCGCTGAGTGGCCAGGCTTCAAAGCCGGCTGGATTAGTCCAGGTTGTTAGCTAACGAGGGGTGCGTCAGGTGAGCACCCGGGTATAAAATCCCCCACAGTGTATCGATGTAAAGTGCGGGTGTAGCTCCCAGTCGTGATGTAGCCTGTGTGCTGAATATAAAGAAGGCGTTTGGGCGCCGGGGCGTTCGTCGCGGGAAAAAAAAAGTGTGCACCTTCTTCCACCTCCGTCCGGCGTGAGAGAGAGAGAGCAGCAACAACACAACACACGCTGCTTGGAGACGAAGTGGAAGGGAGTCATGTTACTGGCTGGTGGCTGCAAATGATATTATCATTTTATGATTTACTAACACACAATCAGATCTGGTTAAAAAAATTCCTTGACAATTTGAACAAAACCTTCCTATTGAACTCCGGTATCTATAGTACCTAAATAGTTCATCCCCACTATCTTATTTCTCTTGACATGCAACCTATCCACCTCATCATACATGTCACCTTCTATTTCACCTCATCGCATGTGCCACATCAGCAACCCTGCTCTAATAAAAATGGCTCTATTTCTGACAAACAGCCGAAGAGTCCAACTCACACGCACACACAAAAAAAACGAAGGGCCAAGCTTCCGGAACATACGCGGTATTTGAAGAGATATGATCGTTCCCTTTATATAACATGCTTTGGCTTCTTGAGAAATCTGGGCCAGCGCCTACATCTTCAAATCTTGGTAGAGCGGATGGTGTAAGGTAGGAGGGGAAGGACTGAGAAGGAGCAGTGATGCATAGGGAGGTGGGAGGGCCGCATCTTGGATCTCCACAATGTGTCGCGGCTGCAGAGTCCGAGGATGTTGCCGATCAAGTCGACCATTCACGCCGATGTGCTCCCCTCATGGTGGCACGACCTTTGGGAGCAGCAGCGGCCCGTGTCCCTTGCTCTGCCTCGGAGTTTCGTCGTCGTCCAGCATGTCCCCATTGGCAGGGACGGAGGGCCAACGCGCAGCCAGCGTCGACATGTGAGGGAGTTTAGGTGAAAGGAGAGCTGCTCAGCCGCACCGGCACAGTCGTTGTGCCGACTGCCAGCGTCGCTGGATGTTGCCGGCAGTGGGTTGATCCACACGGACACACTCCTATCGCAGGTGTTCTAGAGCTGTTGGAAACGCGGCCAATTACTGAAGGATCATCATGGGGAGCTGCTGCTACAACGCTACGACAAGTACTCTGGCTTCAGTCGGGAAACTTGCAAAACTGAAACAAAAATACATGTACCTTCTTCTTTACAGGCGTACTGATAGGCTACTGGAGTACAATATTGTAAGTTATGAGTTTGTGGTGCCGTCATTTATTCCAGTCTATCAGCTAATGTTTCAACAAGCTAATGTTTTCTTTGACAAAATTACAGGGAAGAACACATCATCCTATTACAAAAGCAGGATATGTAAGTCTGTAAGTGGTCACTTTTTTTCCTTTTTGATTCTGATTCTCACTTACGCATGTGAACTACTTTGTAGCTTATTTTGATTTCTTTTTGTGCACAAACTTAGTAGCTTATTTTGGTTTCTTTTTGTGCATACTTACGATAATACTCTTTTAAGCAATATTAAGGAGATGTCCCGTTGCTGGAAATTAATTTGGTTTGCTTGCTGTACCTGCAGTTCTACACTATTTACTGAATGAACACTCTATTCATGTGTCATGTCAATCTTCAGCTTGCAATATTAAATGACCTCTTGATACATCTTCCTTAGACAAATACCCATGTTTATCCGAACATCTTTATATTTCTATATGTAACCTCTGCATAGAGGAAATCACGAAGCCTGTACTTAACCACATGTCAATTTCTTGCGAACAACCCAAAAGAAATCAGTGCGCTATTTGTAAGAAACAACTTCTTAATTTCTAGAAAAGGGGAAACAACTTCTTAGTGATTCAGTTCAGCACTTCAAAGCCTACTAGATGTCCTGTAGCAACGCGCGGGGTATCTATCTAGTATATAATATCTTTTATTTACTATGTACGGCTCAGCTAAATAGCTTTTACTTTGCATGAATGCATCACGGAGTCACTTTTGCTTCACAATGTGTTTATTTCATCAGTTTACTTATGCTCATTCATGTCTTGAACGTACTGTAGTTTCTACTCTTCACCACTGATGTGCTACTCCATTTGTTATTGTGCTCTCATGCGCATGGGTAATGAGCCACGCAATGTGCACCATCCTATCCCGGCCACTCTCTATGCATTGTCATGAGGGACGGTGCTTGCCCCTAGGTCCCAACATGTCAGTCTAAAGTAGTTCGATCGTGAATATTAGTTCTGGCTTCACGACGCGCCACTTCCTGATTCATATGATGATTTTATGAGTTCTTTATAGTGTGATGGTTTTAGCTATATAACCTATAGTGATATGGAACTCCATTGCATCCCTCTAATATTTTTTCAGCCTTTGGAGCTGGATTCAAGATAAGAGCAAATCTGATATGCTTCAAAGTTTCTTTCAGTTATCTTAGAACCGTAGGTAATGTGTGGTGTCGTTCAGATCTGAAAAGTTAAGCTGAATGTGCTCAGTTGACATAATTAGTTTACCAATGCAGGGATACCATCAGAGAGCTACCATGAGGGATACCATCTAAAAAGTTAAGCTGAATGTGTGTTGCAATATATATGTATCGCGAAGAATACATGTTGTTGCATGTGGATGGGTTATTGGAATGCCGGTGTCAATAAGGAAGTATTGAGCTTCCCCGGTGTCCCTCATTAATTGTCATATCGTGTGTGTTTTATTAAATCTATATAGATAACACGCGCATTGTGCATTACACATGCACATTTACTTTTTTTTAAGTGGAGACGCCCATGATTTGGCTTCAGTACTACTATTGTGTTGTTTTTTTACTTCAGTACTGAAGGAAATATGTCCTAGAGGCAATAATAATGTTGTTATTTATATTTTCTTATATCATGATAAATGTGTATTATTTATGCTAGAATTTTATTAACCGGAAACTTAGTACAAGTGTGAATACATAGATAAAACAGAATGTCCCTAGTATGCCTCTACTAGACTAGCTCATTGATCAAAGATGGTTATGTTTCCTAGCCATAGACATGAGTTGTCATTTGATCAACGGGATCGCATCATTAGGAGAATGATGTGATGGACAAGACCCATTCGTTAGCTTAGCAACTTGATCGTTTAATTTTACTGCTATTGCTTTCTTCATGACTTATACATGTTCCTATGACTATGAGATTATGCAACTCCCGAATACTGGAGGAACACCTTGTGTGCTATCAAACGTCACAACGTAACTGGGTGATTATAAAGATGCTCTACAGGTGTCTCCGAAGGTGTTTGTGGTGTTGGCATAGATCAATAATATGATTTGTCACTCCGAGTGTCGGAGAGGTATCTCTGGGCCCTCTCGGTAATACACATCATAATAAGCCTTGCAAGCAAATGACTAATGAGTTAGTCACGAGATAATGTATTACGGAACGAGTAAAGAGACTTGCCGGTAACAAGATTGAACTAGGTATGATGATACCGATGATCGAATCTCGGGCAAGTAACATACCGATGACAAAGGGAATAACGTATGTTGTTATGCGGTTTGACCAATAAAGATCTTCATAGAATATGTAGGAGACAATATGAGCATCCAGGTTCCGCTATTGGTTATTGACCGGAGATGCATCTCGGTCATGTTTACATAGTTCTCGAACCCGTAGGGTCCGCACGGTTAACGTTCGATGACGATTTGTATTATGAGTTATGTGATTTGATGACCGACGTTTGTTCGGAGTCCCGGATGAGATCACGGACATGACGAACAATCTCGAAATGGTCGAGACGTAAAGATCGATATATTGGAAGGCTATATTCGGACATCAGAAAGGTTCCGAGTAATTCTGATATTTTTCGGAGTACCGGGGTGTTACGGAAATTCGTTGGGAGAAGTAATGAGCCTTATTGGGCTTTAGTGGAGAGAGGAGAGAAGGGCCAAGAGGTGACGCGCGCCTCCCCCTGCCCAAACCGATTTGGACAAGGGGTGGGGGCACGGCCCCCCTTTCCTTCTCCCTCTCCCTCCCCTTCCATCTTCTCCTACTCCTACTAGGAAAGGTGGAATCCTACTCCTAGTGGGAGTAGGACTCCACCCTTGGGCGCGCCATAGGAGGGCCGACCCTCTCCTCCTCTTCTCCTTTATATACGTGGCCAGGGGCACCCCATAGACACACAAGTTGATTTTTGTCGTGTGCGGTGCCCCCCTCCACAGATACACACCTCGGTCATATCATTGCAGTGCGTAGGCAAAGCCCTGTGCCGGTAGCTTCATCATCACCGTCACCACACCGTCGTGCTGATGAAACTCTCCTGTGATGCTCAACTGGATCAAGAGCTCGTGGGACGTCATCGAGCTGAATGTGTGCTGAACGCGGAGGTGCCGTACGTTTGGTGCTTGGATCGGTTGGATCGCAAAGACGTTCGACTACATCAACCGCGTCACTAGACACTTCCGCTTTCGGTCTACGAGGGTACGTAACACACTCTCCCCGCTCGTTGATATGCTTCTCCTAGATAGATCTTGCGTGATCGTAGAATTTTTTTGAAATACTACGTTCCCCAACAGTGGCATCATGAGCCAGATCTATGCGTAGATGGTATGCACGAGTAGAACACAATGAGTTATGGGCGATAATAGTCATACTGCTTACCAGCATGTCATACTTTGATTCGGCGGTATTATGAGATGAAGTGGCCCGGACCGACATTACGCGTACGCTTACGCGAGACTAGTTTCACCGTTACGAGCACTCGTTGCTTAAAGGTGACCGGCGGGTGTCTGTCTCTCTCATTTTAGTTGAATCGAGTGTGGCTACGCCCGGTCCTTGTGAAGGTTAAAACAGCACACTTGACAAAAAATCCTTGTGGTTTTGTATGCGTAGGTAAGAACGGTTCTTGCTAAGCCCGTAGCAGCCACGTAAAACTTGCAACAACAAAGTAGATGACGTCTAACTTGTTTTTGCAGGGCATGTTGTGATGTGATATGGTCAAGACGTGATGAGTTATACGTTATTGTATGGGATGATCATGTTTTGTAAATTATGGACAACCGGCATGAGCCTTATGGTTGTCTCTTTATTGTATGAATTGTGAAAGCCATGTAATTGCTTTACTTCATCACTATGAGTTAGCGATAGTAGTAGAAGCAATAGTTGGCGAGACGACAACGATGCTACGATGGAGATCAAGGTGTCGCGCCAGTGACGATGGTGATCATGACGGTGCTTTGGAGATGAAGATCAAAGGCACACGATGATGATTGCCATATCATATCACTTATATTGATTGCATGTGATGTTTACCTTTTATGCATCTTATTTTGTTTAGATCGGCGGTAGCATTATAAGATGATTTCTCACTAAATTTCAAGGTGTATGTGTTCTCTCGGAGTATGCACCGTTGGAAAAGTTCGTCGTGCCGAGACACCACGTGATGATCGGGTGTGATAAGCTCTACGTTCACATACAACAGGTGCAAGCCAGTTTTGCACACGCAGAATACTTGGGTTAAACTTGACGATCCTAGCATGTACAGACATGGACTCGGAACACTGGAGACCGAAAGGTCGAGCGTATTCATATAGTACGTATGATCAACATAAGATGTTCACCAATGAAAACTACTCCATCTCACGTGATGATCGGACATGGTTTAGTTGATTTGGATCACGTGATCATTTAGATGACTAGAGGGATGTCTATCTAAGTGGGAGTTCTTTAGTAATATGATTAATTGAACTTTAATTTATCATGAACTTAGTCCTGATAGTATTTGCAAATTATATTGTAGATCAATAGCTCGCGTTATAGCTCCCTTGTGTTTTTGATATGTTCCTAGAGAAAACTAAGTTGAAAGATGTTAGTAGCAATGATGCGGACTAGGTCCGTGATCTGAGGATTATCCTCATTGCTGCACAGAAGTATTATGTCCTTGATGCACCGCTATGTGACAGACCTATTGCAGGAGCATATGCAGGCGTTGTGAATGTTTGACAAGCTCGGTATGATGACTACTTGATAGTTTAGTGCGCCATGCTTTATGGCTTATTACCAGGACTTCAAAAATGTTTTGAACGCCACGGAGCATATAAGATGTTTCAAGAGTTGAAATTAGTATTTCATACTCATGCTCGTGTCGAGAGGTATGAGACCTCTGATAGTACTTTGCCTACAAGATGGACGAGAATAGCTCACCCACTGAGCATGTGCTCAAATTTCTGGGTACTACAATTGCTTGAATCAAGTGGGAGTTAATCTTCCAGATAAGATAGTAATTGACATAGTTCTCTAGTCACTATCACCAAGTTATTAGAACTTCGTGATGAACTATAATATGCAAGGGATGACGGAAAAAAATCCCAAGCTCTTTGCGATGCTGAAATCGATGAAGGTAGAAATCAAGAAAGAGCATCAAGTGTTGATGGTTAACAAGACTACTTGTTTCAAGTAAAGGGCAAAGGGATAGAAGGGGAACATCAAGAAGAATGACAAGCAAGTTGTCACTCCCGTGAAGAAACCCAAAGCTAAACTCAAGCCTGAAACTAAGTGCTTCTACTGCAAAGGAACTGGACAGTAGAAGCGGAAATGCCCCAAATATTTGGCGGATAAGAAGGATGGCAAAGCGAACAAAGGTATATTTGATATACAAATTATTGATGTGTACTTTACTAGTGTTCATAGCAACCCCTGGGTATTTGATACCGGTTCAGTTGCTAAAATTAGTAACTCAAAACGAGAGTTGCAGAATGAACAGAGACTAGTTAAAGGTGAAGTGACGATGTGTGTTGGAAGTGGTTCCAAGATTGATATGATCATCATCGCACACTCCCTATACTTTCGGGATTAGTGTAGAACCTAAATAAATGTTATTTGTCATTTGTGTTGAGTATGAATATGATTTGATCATGTTTGTTGCAATACGGTTATTCATTTAAAGTCATAGAATAATTGTTATTCTGGTTACATGAATAAAACCCTCGATGGTCATACACCCAATGAAAATAGTTTGTTGGATCTCAATCGTAGTAATACACATATTCATAATATTGAAGCCAAAAGATGCAAGGTTAATAATGATAGTGCAACTTATTTGTGGCACTGCTGTTTAGGTCATATTGGTGTAAAGCGCATGAAGAAACTCCATGCTGATGGACTTTTGGAATCACTTGATTATGAATCACTTGGTGCTTGCGAACCATGCCTCATGGGCAAGATGACTAAAACCCCATTCTCCGGAACAATGGAGCGAGCAAGTGATTTGTTGGAAATCATACATACTGATGTATGTGGACAAATGAGTGTTGAGACTCGCGGCGAGTATCGTTATTTTCTGACCTTCACTCATGATTTGAGCAGATATGGGTATATCTACTTGATGAAACACAAGTCCGAATGTCGTAACCATACTTTATAAGATAGGGTGCGATCTATGATGTCTCTTACCGATTTACCACTATCGTTTTGGGGTTATGATTTAGAGACAGTTGCATTCACGTTAAATAGGGCACCATCTAAATCCGTTGAGACGACGCCTTATGAACCGTGGTTTGGCAAGAAACCCAAGTTGTTGTTCTTAAAGTTTGGGGCTGCGATGCTTATGTGAAAAGCTTCAACCTGATAAGCTCGAACTCAAGTCGAAGAAATGTGTCTTCATAGGATACCCAAAGGAAACTGTTGGGTACACCTTCTATCACAGATCCGAAGGCAAGATATTTGTTGCTAAGAATGGATCCTTTCTAGAGAAGGAGTTTCTCTCGAAAGAAGTGAGCGGGAGGAAAGTAGAACTTGATGAGGTAATTGTACCTTCTCCCGAATTGGAAAGTAGTACATCGCAGAAACTAGTTCCAGTGATTCCTACACCAACCAGCGAGGAAGCTAATGATGATGATTATGAAACTTTAGATCAAGTTACTACTGAACCTCGTAGGTCAACCAGAGTGCGTTCCGTGCCAGAGTGGTACAGTAACCCGGTTCTGGAAGTCATGTTACTAGACCATGATGAACCTACGAACTATGAGGAAGTGATGATGAGCCCAGACTCCGCAAAATGTCTTGAGGCCATGAAATCTGAGATGGGATCCATGTATGAGAACAAAGTGTGGACTTTGGTTGACTTGCCCAATGATCGGCAAGCCATTGAAAATAAATGGATCTTTTAATAGGAAGACTGACGCCGATAGTAATGTTACTATCTGCAAAGCTCGACTTGTTGCGAAAGGTTTTCGACAAGTTCAAGGAGTTGACTACGATGAGATTTCTCACCCGTAGCGATGCTTAAAGTCTGTCCGAATCATGTTAGCAATTGCCGCATTTTATGAAATCTGGCAAATGGATGTCAAAACTGCATTCCTTATGGATTCCTTAAAGAAGAGTTGTATATGATGCAACCAGAAGGTTTTGTCGATCCTAAAGGTGCTAACAAAGTGTTCAAGCTCCAACGATCCATCTATGGACTGGTGCAAGCATCTCAGAGTTGGAATATACGCTTTGATGAGGTGATCAAAGCATATGGATTTATACAGACTTTTGTTGAAGCCTGTATTTACAAGAAAGTGAGTGGGAGCACTACACCATTTCTGATAAGTATATGTGAATGGCATATTGTTGATCGGAAATGATGTAGAATTTTCTGAAAAGCATAAAGGATTGTTTAAAAGGACTTTTTCAATAAAAGACCTCGATGAAGCTGCTTACATATTAGGCATTAAGATCTATAGAGATAGATCAAGACACTTGATAAGACTTTTGATGAGTACACACCTTGATAAGATTTTGAAGTAGTTCAAAAATGGATCAGTCAGACAAACAGTTCTTGCCTGAGTTATAAGGTATGAAGTTGAGTAAGACTTAGAACCCGACCACGGCAGAAGATAGAGAAAGAATGAAAGTCATTCCCTATGCCTCAGCCATAGGTTCTATAAAGTATGCCATGCTGTGTACCAAACCTGTTGTGTACCTTGCCATGAGTTTGGCAAGGAGGTACAATAGTGATCCAGGAGTAGATCACTGGACAACGGTCAAAATTATCCTTAGTTACTGGATGACTAAGGAAATGTTTCTCGATTATGGAGGTGATAAAGAGTTCGTCGTAAAGAGTTACGTCGATGCAAGCTTTGACATTAATCCAGATGACTGTAAGTATCAATCTGGATGTGTATTGAAAGTGGGAGCAATTAGCTAGAGTAGATCCATGCAGAGCATTGTAGACATATAAATTTGCGAAATACATACGGATCTGAATGTGACAGACCCACTAAATAAACTTATCTCACAAGCACAACATGATCTCACCTTAGTTCTCTTTGGGTGTTAATCACATGACGATGTGAACTAGATTGTTGACTCTAGTAAACCTTTTGGGTGTTAGTCACATGGCGATGTGAACTATGGGTGTTATTCACATAACAATGTGAACTATCGGTATTAAATTACATGGCGATGCGAACTAGATTATTGACTCTAGTGCAAGCGGGAGACTGAAGGAAATATGCCCCAGAGGACGCCAATAAAGTTGTTATTTACATTTCCTTATATCATGATAAATGTTTATTATTCATGCTAGAATTGTATTAACCGGAAACTTAGTACAAGTGTGAATACATAGACAAAACAGAGTGTCCCTAGTATGCCTCTACTAGACTAGCTCATTGATCAAAGATGGTTATGTTTCCTAGCCATAGACATGAGTTGTCATTTGATTAACGGGATCACATCATTAGGAGAATGATGTGATGGACAAGACCCATCCGTTAGCTTAGCACTATGATCGTTTAATTTTACTGCTATTGCTGTCTTCATGACTTATACATGTTCCTATGACTATGCGATTATGCAACTCCCGAATACCGGAGGAACACCTTGTGTGCTATCAAACGTCACAACGTAATTGGGTGATTATAAAGATGCTCTACAGGTGTCTCCGAAGGCGTTTGTGGTGTTGGCATAGATCAAGAATAGGATTTGTCACTCCGAGTGTCGGAGAGGTATCTCTGGGCCCTCTCGGTAATACACATCATAATAAGCCTTGCAAGCAAATGACTAATGAGTTAGTCACGAGATGATGTATTACGGAACGAGTAAAGAGACTTGCCGGTAACGAGATTGAACTAGGTATGATGATACCGACGATCGAATCTCGGGAAAGTAACATACCGATGACAAAGGGAATAATGTATGTTGTTATGCGGTGTAGCGACCAGACCTCAAACAGTCTGATCTCTGTGCATCCGTGTCATCCCTGGATCAGTAATGCTGACACGCACAGTACTTGAAGGATTTATAACAAAGTAGCAATCACACACTTATTACATCGATAATTCCAATGATGAACTTATTACAATAAAAATGGCTGAAGGCCATCTAACACGATAACAACGGAAGGCTTGGAAGATAAGTGAGTCCATCAACTCCAGCGGCATCACTGAGTATAGAACCACGACCTAAAAGGGGCACCTTACTCGTCGTCTGAAAAGTTTGCAACATGAAATGTTGCAGCCCGAAAACGGGTCAGCACATGGAATATGCTGGCAATGTAACACATGAGAGCAAAAGAAAGTAAAGCTATACTATATGCAATATGGCTGGTGGAAAGCTCTATGGTTACAGTTTTTGCGTAAAGCCAATTTTTCCCTACTTCAAAGGAATAAATTTTAATTTAACTATCATGGTAGTTGAAACATCGTTGAGAAGATAGACATCCTCTCAACCCCAATTAAAGTTCATCATTAAACCCAACAGTATTAAATTAAAGTAACATGATGAGATTCACATGATATCCAAGTACTAGATACTCAAGACGTCCGTAACCGGGGACACGGCTAATCATGATCAGTTTGTACACTCTGTAGAGGTTTGTGCACTTTTCCCCACAAGACCCGATCTCCTCCGTTTGATTTCTCGCACTACATGATGTTTGAGAAACGGATGACCGAGACACAGTCTTTCAGAAGCACTAGCACCTACGACCGGGTGAACCGTACCAACCTACATCCCCTACATCTGCTAGTCCACCACTGTAGATGTTCGCACAACTTACTCATACTATGCTAGAGCCCATAATAGCATTGTGGCTGCACACGGAAGTTTCTAGTATGAATAATCTCATGATCCCTTTGAGCCTGGGTGGCGGTCCGAAAAAAAACAGGCAATCCCTGGAATACCCAGATGCCTCAATCCACCCAGATGTGTATTAATGTTGCCACCTTAAGTTGAACCATTAATTAACAAACTCACATCTGTCATGGACTTCACTCACCCAATCATAGCATGGCCTAACAGCAAACGTAGAAGTAACTCCCAAAGGTTTGAATATAATGCAGGTAATAGGTACTACCTCAATCTACTTCTCAGTCCCACAAGTTAATTAATCCTACTCATGCAATGTGTGAGGGTTGATAATGCAATGAAAACTGGGTAATTGGAAAGTATGATCAAAGGGTTACTTGCCTTGCTGATGATCCGCAAAACCTAGAGATTCAAAGTAGCAAGCGACGCACTCCGGGTATTCTATCGCAAACAAACAAGCACACAATAAGTACTTAACTAATGCACGGGTAAAACTCGAATAAAAAGATCTAACCAGAAAGTTCAACTTTAGAACTCCAATTTCCAAAAGAAACGGCAAAAGAAAAACAACGAAAGACAAATGGCAAAAGAGAAACAACTACCGAACCAATCTGGACCTAAGTCCAAATTTAACAGAGGCGAACGCTTGAGCGACTAGGTTAAACGGAAAGAGAGTTTCGATACGAAACTCCGGGCGCTTGAATCACCTGATTCCGATAAACGAGCGAAAAGTTAAACTAAAACGAAGATCGGATCAGAGATCGCGATCAGAAAATAACTACGAAAAAGAAAACTAAAACAGCTTAACGAACGGACGTTCGTCAGCTGAGACTAAACCACGAATTCGTTCGTTAGAACGAACGAACGGGTGAACGTTTACTACTTAACTAAACCAGAAAAATAAAAACAGAAAACCGATCTAATAAAAAAACGAGTAGGGGTTCTAAAAAACCAACGGTTTTCTGGAGAAAACCGGCGGCGGCTACCTCGTCGGGAACTGCCGGCGGCGGCAGCTTCCGGCGATGGCGGGCGGCGGCGGGCTGCTACAGGGTGGCGGCGGCGAGAGGCGGCAGCGGCGGCGGCGTGCTGGCGCGGCGGCGGGGCTGGCGAGGGCGGCAGCGGCGGCGGCGAGAGGGCGGGGTGCGGCGGCGGTGGTTGGAGGGGGGGGGGTGGCTGGCTTTATATAGGAGGGGGATGGCTAGCTTGGGGAGGGGGTAAGGCCATGGCGGTCGGCGGTGGAGTTCGAGTCGGCCACGGGTGTGGCGACGCGGGGAAGGCGGCGGCGCGGGGCGATGGGCCGGCTCGGCTGGGCCTCGGCCCAGTCGGGTCGGTCCCCCTATTTTTTTTATTTTTTATTTTACTTATACGCCGGCGCTAAAAAAAACTCTAGAAAATAAAATAAAATCTAGAAATTGCCAAAACAAATTTTCACCGTCTAAATAAAATATTTAGAACAAGATGAACATTTTCTTGGCACTAAAATGCATTTTTAAAAACATGCAATTTTTCCTAATTCAAATAAAATCCAAATTAAAAACTCCAAATAAAAATTGTTTGATCTTTTTATTAAATCTTCTGTATTTCTTTATTTTGGGAGAGTCATTTTACTCCCTCTCTCATATATTTATGATAGAAATACTTGAAGACAAATAAATAAATCAAACGATCCTATTTTCAAAATTTGAGAAACCTCAAATATGAAAATTTAGAAATCCCCAACTCTCTCCGAGGGTCCTTGAGTTGCTTAGGATTTTCTTGGATCACCAAAAGCAAGAAAATATGATATGCATAATGATCTAATGTATAACATTCCAAATTGAAAATTTGGGATGTTACATGCGGTTTGACCGATAAAGATCTTCGTAGAATATGTAGGAGCCAATACGAGCATCCAGGTTCCGCTATTGGTTATTGAACGGAGATGCGTCTCGGTCATGTCTACATAGTTCTCGAACCCGTAGGGTTCTGTGGGGACCCCGACTTAGAAGTCGAGATCACCGAATGCACGTGTACAGTGATCCCAGAGATCAATACTCACTGAACACACAGAAGCTGAATAACAAGAGTCTTACATCCATACATACCGTCTTACACAAATTATGGCCATTATGGCCAAGTCTTACATAGATAAAGCCTCACGGGCTGAATAGCAAATAACTCAAATAGCGGAAGTCTTCGATGATAAGTAGAACCCATGCCATCTGCCTTAACCCTACAGGCATTCTGACTGGGATAGCGTCCTAGTTCGCATGTTCGTCTCCATAGAACTCTTCTTCATATTCCTGTTCCTCCATGCCTGGCCAATTAAATAACCAGTGGCAAGCCAATGAGTACTTTGAATGTACTCGCAACCAACCCATGATTTGGTTCAAAGTAACAATGCAATTGAACAACAATGAGCAATCTAGCAACGAGCTAGAATAAATATTCTACCATCAAGTATATGCATCAATAATTTCACGTAACCTCGAGGACAGGTTACCGATATCAACATGAATATGATTCAACTCAACGAGTCAAGTCACCACCTTGACTCATCACACACACATACTTTCACCGATGTAGTAAAACTCTGGACATAGTTTAAGTAGCACCACCCAACTGTCCATGACCGTGGACATGGCTATTCGAATAGTTTCACACTCAGCAGAGGTTGCACACTTTACCCACAAGATCCGGGAAGCTTTCGTGTCACCCACGATCCCGCAGTACCTCAAGTACTCGGGGGAAGTATCCGGTCATTATCTTTCCTTAGACGACAGTAACATAGAGTCCACTCGTTGGTACATGACCCTCGAGTACAAACAATAGATCATGGGACTTGCCCTAATTTCAATGTCACGCGTACCCGAAGGGACCAACGGTGTGTCCGGTGCCCTGTGAAAACAGTCATGGTCATCTATCCAAGCACGACCCCGTCCCGGGAAAGACCTCAAGTCTTCCCGTCACTAGTAATGCGGGCACCATGCTAGTATCGGCCTAAGTAATCAACAACGCCCCGTCCCATAAGGGGTAGAGTGGTTGCACATATTTGGTTGGGACGGTAGTCACACATAAATCTAATCCATCATTTCACTCATGCACAAGATCTTTACCGGCACATCACTTCTTTCTCAAGTGATGACCTAACTCAACATCACCCTCGGGCATTAGGGGCACCCGATGGGGTTTATGAAAAGATTTCAACCACGAAGGTTCATGACACACATGCATCACTAAGCATCACTACTAGCCATTTGCATGACACCTAGCACATAGCAAGACCATGAGTAAGCATGCATCATGTGGTGGTTCCTAACTAGGTCACCACCGTAACTCTTATCATCATGCATTCGGAAACAAACGGGTTCCGAAGAACACAAGTGTATCATGGTCAAAGGGCTGCTTGCCTGGATTGGCTTGGTCTTCAAAGTCTTCAAATCCTTCTCCTTCTCCTTCTTCAGCAACCTCGTCAAATACGGTATCTAATCGTCGCAAAATAACAACGGGAAAATAAGACCACAAATAAAACAGAAAAATCAAAGTGCTCAGAAAAATGTCAACTTATTTTTGTTAAATACTAGAGGGAAAACTAAGATGGCAAAAAACTTGATGCTCCTTTTTGATTTCTACCTCCGCAGCCTTGAGCATAGCGAAGAGCTCGGGAATTGTATTTTGCATCCCTTGCATATTATAGTTCATCACGAAGCCTTTATAGCTTGGTGGCAGTGATTGAAGAACTCTATCAATAACACTATCCTCGTCAACTTTGCAACCAAGTTGAGTCATATGATTGTAGTACCCAGACATTCTGAGCAAGTGTTCATTGATAGAACTATTCTCCTCTATCTTGCAGCTATAGAACTTATTGGAAATCTCATATTTCTCAATCCGGGCATTTGCTTGAAATATTAACTTCAACTCCTGGAACATCTCATATGGCCCATGACGTTCAAAACGTCGTTGAAGTCCCGGTTCTAAGCCGTAAAGCATGGCACACTGAACTATCGTGTAGTCATTAGACCGCGACTGCCAGACGTTCAAAGCGTCTACATTAGCGGGAGGGGGCTTGTCACCTAGCGGTGCTTCAAGGACATAATTCTTCTGTGCAGCAATGAGGATAATCCTCAAGTTACGGACCCAGTCCGTGTAATTGCTACCATCATCTTTCAATTTAGCTTTCTCTAGGAATGCATTAAAATTCAAAGGAACGGTAGCACGGGCCATTGATCTACAACAACATAGATATGCAAAAACTATTAGGACTAAGTTCATGATAAATTAAAGTTCAATTTAATCATATTAATTAAAGAACTCCCACTTAGATAGACATCCCTCTGGTCATCTAAATGATCACGTGATCCAAATCAACTAAACCATGTCCGATCATCACGTGAGATGGAGTAGTATCAATGGTGAACATCTTATGTTGGTCATATCTACTATATGATTCACGCTCGACCTTTCGGTCTCCAGTGTTCCGAGGCCATATCTGCATATGCTAGGCTCGTCAAGTTTAACCCGAGTATTCTGCGTGTGCAAAACTGGCTTACACCCGTTGTATTTGAACGTAGAGCTTATCACACCAGATCATCACGTGGTGTCTCGGCACGACGAACTTTCGCAACGGTGCATACTCAGGGAGAACACTTATACCTTGAAATTTAGTAAGGGATCATCTTATAATGCTACCGTCGTTCTAAGCAAAATAAGAAGCATAATAAGATAAACATCACATGCAATCAAAATATGTGACATGATATGGCCATCATCATCTTGTGCTTTTGATCTCCATCTCCAAAGCACCGTCATGATCACCTTCGTCACCGGCGCGACACCTTGATCTCCATCGTAGCATCGTTGTCGTCTCGCCAACTATTGCTTCTACGACTATCGCTACCGCTTAGTGATAAAGTAAAGCAATTACATGGCGATTGCATTTCATACAATAAAGAGACAACCATATGGCTCCTGCCAGTTGCCGATAACATTACAAAACATGATCATCTCATACAAAACCGTATAACTCATCATGTCTTGACCATATCACATCACAACATGCCCTGCAAAAAAAGTTAGACGTCCTCTACTTTGTTGTTGCAAGTTTTACGTGGCTGCTACGGGCTTAGCAAGAACTGTTCTTACCTACGCATACAAAACCACAACGATGTTTCGTCAAGTATGTGTTGTTTTAACCTTCACAAGGACCGGGCGTAGGCATACTCGATTCAGCTAAAGTGAGAGAGACAGACACCCGCCAGTCACCTTTAAGCAACGAGTGCTCATAACGGTGAAACCAGTCTCGCGTAAGCGTACGCGTAATGTCGGTCCGAGCCACTTCATCTCACAATACCGCCGAAGCAAAGTATGACATACTGGTAAGCAGTATGACTAGTATCGTCGATAACTCACTTGTGTTCTACTCGTGCATATCATCTACGCATAAACCTGGCTCTGATACCACTGTTGGGGAACGTAGTATTTTTCAAAATTTCCTACGATCACGCAAGATCTATCTACTAGATGCATAGCAACAAGAGGGGAGAGTGTGTCTACGTACCCTCGTAGACCGAAAGCGGAAGCGTTTATCAACGCAGTTGATGTAGTCGTACACCTTCACGATCCGTCCCGATCTAGCACCGAACGTACGGCACCTCCGTGTTCAGCACACATTCAGCTCGATGACGTCCTCGCCTTCTTGATCCAGCAAGACGGGCGAAGTAGTAGATGAGTTCCGGCAGCACGACGGCGTGGTGACGGTTGTTGATGAAGAACAATCTCTGCAGGGCTTCGCCAAGCACTACAGAAACTAGACGGAGGATAAACTAGAGGGTCGGGGTTGCCGGCACACGGCTTGGTGTATCTTGATGTGTCTTGGGTGCTAGCCCTACCCCTCTATTTATATGTTGAGCCCTGGGGTCGAAACTTGGAGCAAAAGCCTCCTCAAAGTCGGTTTTGCCCGAAAGGAAAGAGTCCCACTCGGACTCCAGGGCTAGACGCCAGGGTTCCCGGCGTCTACCCCCTAGACGCCAGGGTTCCTGGCGTCTAGCCTCTGGTCTCCGCAAAACTTCCTTTTGCACTTTCCTAAAGCCTCGTGGGCATTCCCCTTTGGCCCAAATAAAGTGTTCTCGTACCCAAACACTTCGGGAAACATCCGGAACCCCTTCCGGTGAATTCCGGAACCCTTCCGGAGGTCAAACACTATTATCCCATATATTAATCTTTATCTCCGGACCATTCCAGAGTTCCTCGTCGTGTCCGTGATCACATCCGGGACTCCGAATAACATTCGGTCACCAACATACATAACTCATTAAATACTATATCGTCAACGAACGTTTAAGCGTGCGGACCCTACGGGTTCGAGAACTATGTAGACATGACCGAGACATCTCTCCGGTCAATAACCAATAGTGGAACCTGGATGCCCATATTGGCTCCTACATATTCTACGAAGATCTTTATCGGTCGAACCGCATAACAACATACATTGTTCCCTTTGTCATCGGTATGTTACTCGCCCGAGATTCGATCGTCGGTATCTCAATACCTAGTTCAATCTCGTTACCGGCAAGTCTCTTTACTCGTTCCGTAATACATCATCTCGTGACTAACTCATTAGTCATTTGCTTGCAAGGCTTATTATGATGTGCATTACCGAGAGGGCCCAGAGATACCTCTCCGACACTAGGAGTGACAAATCCTAATCTTGATCTATGCCAACACCACGAATACTTTCGGAGACACCTGTAGAGCATCTTTATGATCACCCAGTTACGTTGTGACGTTTGAAAGCACACAAGGTGTTCATACGGTATTCGGGAGTTGCATAATCTCATAGTCATAGGAACATGTATAAGTCATGAAGAAAGCAATAGCAGTAAAACTAAACGATCATAGTGCTATGCTAACGGATGGGTCTAGTCCATCACACCATTCTCCTAATGATGTGATCCCGTTGATCAAATGACAACTCATGTCTATGGCTAGGAAACATAACCATCTTTGATCAATGAGCTAGTCTAGTAGAGGCATACTAGGGACATACTGTTTTGTCTATGTATCCACACATGTACTAAGTTTCCGGTTAATACAATTCTAGCATGAATAAAAGACATTTATCATGATATAAGGAAATACAAATAACATTTTATTATTGCCTCTAGGGCATATTTCCTTCAACTAGGTCACCACCGTAACTCTTATCATCATGCATTCGGAAACAAACGGGTTCCGAAGAACACAAGGGTATCATGGTCAAAGGGCTGCTTGCTTGGATTGGCTTGGTCTTCAAAGTCTTCAAATCCTTCTCCTTCTCCTTCTTCAGCAACCTCGTCAAATACGGTATCTAATCGTCGCAAAATAACAACGGGAAAATAAGACCACAAATAAAACAGAAAAATCAAAGTGCTCAGAAAAATGTCAACTTATTTTTGTTAAATACTAGAGGGAAAACTAAGATGGCAAAAATTCTTAGTTGGAGTTTTGGAGTTGCAGAATGGGATCTAAGGATTTTTGAACAGAAGTTTTATTGTTCAAATATGAATTTGAATTTAAACAGAACAGAAAAGGTTCATGGATATGTGTGAAAGTGACACCATTAAATAGGTTGGAATTTTACAAGATTTTAGGAGTTGGAATTAATTCATTTGGACAATTATTTATTTTTGTGAAATTATTTGAAATAATCTCAGAAAAGAATAAAAGGAAAAGGCCCTGTGCCACTGGGCCAGAACGGCCACAGTGCACGGCCCAGGGCGAATAGCCCACCGCTCGGGCGCCAGCGCGCGCGCGTCAGGGTTTTCAAACCTGACGGGCGGGGCCCGGCGGTCAGTGGCTGCGAGGGGAGAGAGAGAGCGGTGAGGATGACAAGCGGGGCCCGCCTGTCATCTTCAACCTCACGGCCAAAGCGACGGCGAGCTCACCGGCGGCGATTCCGGGCACGGCGGGGCAAACGGAGGGCAGGAACGGGCTCAGCGAGGAGTCGCCGTTCCAGTGGTGGTGGTGCGGCTCGCCGGAGAGGCCTGGTTCGTCGGCGGCGAGGTGGGACGGCGGAGGAGCGTCGGGAGGTTGCTGGTTGGCTCGCTCCGGGCTGCAATAGGAGTGGGAGAAGGAGGGGAACGGGTCAGTGAGGTACGGCGGTTCCAGATCGAGCAAGGGTTGGGGCTGAGAGGGGCTGTACGGCGAGATCTCCGGTCGCCCGACGCGGCGGAGCTTCGGTCGATCCCGAGCACTGGGGCTTTCTGAGGGCAAGTAGGTGGTGCTGGGGTGCTACTGGGAGTGTGGGGAGGAGCTGGGTGCTGCTAGAGAGGCTTGGGGCGTGCTTATATAGCCGAGCCCCAGTCCACCGTGGACTCGTGCGCCGGCGAGGTCATGGGCGAGGCCAGAGGCCGTGCAGGCGCTTGCGTTCGAGTCGGGAAGGTTCATGGGTGAGGTCTACGCCTAGTAGAGGGGAGAGGAGGAGCGGGGAAGGCTCCAGAGGGCATGCGCGTGTGAGGCCGACGAGTGGAGCTTGCGGGCGGCCGGCGCGCGTGCGAGGGCGGCCACTGGAGGGAGGAGGAGGAGGGGGACAGCACCGGGGGGAGTCGCAGATGTCGAGGCGCATCGGTAGGCTCGAGGGAGGAGCACGAGGTGGTCGGGGGCAAGCGATTGGGCGAAGCTACAGTGCGGGTGCGCACTGTAGCGCGCTCTGGAGCGTGCTAATTGCATGCCATGGCATGCCATTGGCCCTCTGGGCGTGTCCGCCGTGTCTGGGGGGTCCAGCACGAAGTAGATAACTCAGCTGTGGCTTTGGATGCTCTGGGAGATCAGTGAGAGAGGAGTGAAGCTCGTAAATAGGTAGAATTTGGCTATCCAGCAAGGTGAATTGGGGTTTCCACCCCACAATCATGGAGTTGTGGACATGGGGGAGTTACTGGAGGTAGAATGTAACTAGATGAAGCTGTGGTAGAAAGTTGAGGCAAAAGTAAATAGTAAAAGAGGTCAAGAAGATGGTTTTGGTAATTTGGCAGAAGGTGTTTGATCAAGTTTTGGCCAAGCAAATGATTTCCACTAGCCATGACACTTAACAGGATTGAATGTCACATGAAAATAGGGTGTTTCACCAAATTTGGGCTCATTTGAAGAAACTAGCCAATGTAACTTTGGTGAACCCTAGAAATCAACAGAAATGGCTTCATCTTGTTTAAGTTAAGCTACATCTTCCCTTGATGCACCACTTGGTGTAGTTTCATCATTTGGGATTATGATCATGCCCACAAAGTTTGTAGCTCCATGTAAAAAGTTGGTAATGTAAAGTTGTTCAAATTTGCATTTGAACAGAAAGGGTTTTGGGGTATTCTGATCAAGTTACCCTACTCCAAATCTTGTGCCATTTGGTCTAGATGCCTTATTAGGCCATTCTAGCATGTGCACCAAGTTTGAGAGCATTTGGATAAGTTTGGCAATGTAAAGTTGCTCAAACTTCAAATATGGACAGAATGGTTTTGAAGGGTTTTGAGGATGATATCTTGCTTCCCAAGGCATGGGGCTTGGCAAGATCATCAAATATGTCATATATGACATGATAGAATTTCCCTGGAATTTTTGGAGATTATTTCCTTTGTAAATATTTCAAAAGCTTGAAATATCCAGAAAGGGTTTTAGAGGGATTAGCCCATTATTTTGAATATGACCAAGTGTTGAAACTCTTATATATGGACAATATATGTCCTATGAGTCTCCCTGAATTTTGGCAAATATTTTTGAAATACTTAAATAAATTTTCCCTATTAAAGACCATTTCTCACCTTAAGAAAAAACTTTTAAATAAAATAGGAAAATAACTTTTAAAATTATACTTTTGTGGTTTCTGGGAGTCCTATGACTACTAGGTCTCAAATATACTTTTTGAAATAATTTTCTCACCCTAAATCAAGCACTTGCAGTGCAAACCTCAATTCAGGGGGTTTTGGAATACTAAATTTTAAAAATACATTTTGGCCAAATTAACTTTATAAGAAAATACTATACTGCTATATAACACTTGGCATGATCATTGGGCAGAAGTTTTGGGTAAGGAGATGAATTCTACAAGAGGTAATAGTTGACTTTAATGAGCACATGAAAAACACATGAGGCAAAAAGCTTAATTCAAATAAAAGCCAAATGATGCCAAAAAAATTTGCTGGTCCAAATTTTCATGCTTCATTGATGCAAATGACATGTTACAAAATGCAGGGTGTGACAGGTTCGCACGCTTAACGTTCGATGACGATTTGTATTATGAGTTATGTGATTTGATGACCGACGTTTGTTCAGAGTCCCGGATGAGATCACAGACATGACGAAAAATCTCGAAATGGTCGAGATGTAAAGATCGATATATTGGAAGGCTATATTCGGACATCGGAAAGGTTCCGAGTGATTCGGGTATTTTTCGGAGTACCGGGGAGTTACGAGAATTCGCCGGGAGAAGTAATGGGCCTTATTGGGATTTAGTGGAGAGGGGAGAGAAGGGACAAGAGGTGGCGCGCGCCTCCCCCCTGCCCAAATCGATTTGTACAAGGGGTGGGCCCCCCCTTTCCTTCTCCCTCTCTCTCCCCTTCCATCTTCTCCTACTCCTACTAGGAAAGGTGGAATCCTACTCCTAGTGGGAGTAGGACTCCACCCTTGGGCGTGATGACCCACAAGTGTAGGGGATCTATCATAGTCCTTTCGATAAGTAAGAGTGTCGAACCCAACGAGGAGCAGAAGGAAATGATAGGCAGTTTTCAGTAAGGTATTTTCTTCAAGCACTGAAGTTATAGGTGACAGATAGTTTTGTGATAAGGTAATTGGTAGCAAGTGACAAAAGGTAAAGGTAAATAAGGTGCAGCAAGGTGCCCAATCCTTTTTGTAGCAAAGGACAAGCCTGGACAAACTCTTATATAAAGTAAAGCACTTCCGAGGACACATGGGAATTATCGTCAAGCTAGTTTTCATCACGATCATCTGATTCGCGTTCGGTACTTTGATAATTTGGTATGTGAGTGGACCGGTGCTTGGGTGCTGCCATTATTTGGACAAGCCTCCCACTTATGATTAACCTCTAATGCAAGCATCCGCAACTACAAAAGAAGTATTAAGGTAAACCTAACCATAGCCTGAAACATATGGATCCAAACCAGCCCCTTACGAAGCAACACATAAACTAGGGTTTAAGCTTCTGTCACTCTAGCAACCCATCATCTACTTATTACTTCCCAATGCCTTCCTCTAGCCCCAAATAATGGTGAAGTGTCATGTAGTCGACGTTCACATGACACCAGTAGAGGAGAGACAACATACATCTCATCAAAATATCGAACGAAGACCAAACTCACATGACTACTAATAGCAAGACTTCTCCCATGTCCTCAGGAACCAAAGTAACTACTCACGAGACATAATATTGTTCATGATCAGAGGGGTATTAATATGCATAATGAATCTGAACATATGATCTTCCACCAAATAAACCAACTAGCATCAACTACAAGGAGTAATCAACACTACTAGCAACCCACAGGTACCAATCTGAGGTTTGGGTACAAAGATTGGATACAAGAGATGAACTAGGGTTTGAGAGGAGATGGTGCTAGTGAAGATGTTGATGAAGATAGCCCTCCCCAAGATGGGAGAGTTGTTGGTGATGACGGCGGTGACGATTTCCCCCTCCCGAAGGGAAGTATCCATGGCAGAACAGCTCTCCCGAAGCCCTAGATTGGTTTCCGCCTCGGTTCCGCCTCGAGACGGCGGTGTCTGGTCCCGAAAGCCTCCTTATGATTTTTTCCAGGTCAAAACACCTCATATAGGAGAAGATGGGCATCGGGGGCTGTAACGCCACGGACACACCCGTCTGTGGTCGTTACTCCTGGCGGGATCTAGACTGGCCTCACATATCAATACTAGTCTTTTCTGCGCACTTTGTCCTCACTCATGCGCACCCGGGAGCAACTTCTCGGTCGGTCACCCATCCTGAAACTACTCCAAGCTGAGCACGCTTAACTTTGGAGTTCTATCCGAATGGGCTCCCGGAAAATAAGGAATTCCTTATTGATATGAGTAGTCTATCATCCCTAATAAGCCAGGCCATCACATACACCCTCACTCAGAGGAACCGACATCCTCGTCGGGCCATAGGAACGTTCCTTCTTGGCACAACCGTCTGTGCTTCCAGGAAAACACATGTGCCATGCCGTGTGCCACGACGGGTCACAAACGTCATGCACAACATGACTACAAACTATCCGCAAACATCCGTGTAACCGCGAGGGTCGGCTCTGATACCAACTTGTAACGCCCCGGACACACCCGCCGGTGGTCGTTACTCCCGGCGGGATCTAGACTGGCCTCACATATCAATAGTAGTCTTTTCTGTGCACTTTGTCCTCACTCATGCGCACCCGGGAGCAACTTCCCGGTCGGTCACCCATCCTGAAACTACTCCAAGCTGAGCACGCTTAACTTTGGAGTTCTATCCGAATGGGCTCCCGGAAAAGAAGGAATTCCTTATTGATATGAGTAGTCTATCATCCCTAATAAGCCAGGCCATCACAGGGGCCTTCTGGCTGGCCCACGAGGCAGGGGGGCGCGCCCCCACCCTCGTGGGCAGCCGGTGGCCCCCCCCTCGTGGACTTTTTTCGCTAGATATTTTTTATATTTTCTGAAACGACGTTCTGTTGAGTTTCAGGGCTTTTGGAGTTGTGCAGAATAGGTTTCCAGAGTTTGCTCCTTTTCCAGCCGAGAATTCCAGCTGCCGGCATTCTCCCTCTTCATGTAAACCTTGTAAAATAAGAGAGAAAAGGCATAAGTATTATGACAAAACATGTAAGAACAACCCATAATGCAATAAATATCAATATATAAGCATGATGCAAAATGGACGTATCAACTCCCCCAAGCTTAGACCTCGCTTGTCCTCAAGCGAAAGCCGATATCGAAAAATATGTCCACATGTTTAGAGATAGAGGTGTCGATAAAAAGAAAATACGGACATGAGGGCATGATGATCATTCTTATAACAACAACTTAGGTAAATATACTCATATTATTCTTATGCTAAAGTAACAATTCATCCACAATATCAAGTATGAATCATAAACTTCATTGGAAATTAACAAACTTCGATCTCGGTCATTGAAGCAATTGCAATTTATCGTAATATCGGAAAGATTCAATATAAGAGCTTTTCAGCAAGCCTACATACTCAACTATCATATAGTCTTTGACAATTGCTCACACTCACGCAATACTTATGTTTATGGAGTTTTAATCGGACACAAAGAAAGATAGGGGCTTATGATGTTGCCTCCCAACCTTTACCTCAAGGGTAATGTCAACAGTAATAGATCATGGAAACTTACATCCAAGTGGGTATATATGTCAGGATCTTTCCAACACAATGTGCTTGCCAAAGGATAAAATGTAAAAAGGAAAGGTGGATTTCACCCTGACACTTATAAGACAGGAATAATAGATAGGCCCTTCGCAGAGGGAAGCAGAGGTTGTCATGTGTTTTTATGGTTGGATGCACAAAGTCTTAGCATAGAAGAACTTCGCTTTATATTGCCACTTGTGATAAGGACCTTTATTATGTAGTCCGTCGCTTTTATTACTTCCATATCACAAGATCGTATAAAGCTAATTTCTCCCACACTAATAAATCATACATATTTTAGCGAGTTTGTTACATGACAACTTACTTGGAAGGATCTTTCTCAATCCATGGGTAGGTATGGTGGACTCTCATGGCAAAACTGGGTTTAAGGATATATGGAAACACAAGTAGTATCTCTACTTAGTGCGAGGAGTTTTGGCTAGCATGAGGGGGAAAGGCAAGCTCAACATGTTGGATGATCCATGACAATATACTTTATTTCAGATATAAGAAGACATAACTCATTATGTTGTCTTCCTTGTCCAACATCAACTCTTTAGCATATCATACTTTAATGAGTGCTCACAATCATAAAAGATGTCCAAGATAGTATATTTGTATGTGAAGCCTCTCTTCTTTTATTACTTCCTATTAATTGCAACGATGACCAAACTATGTTTGTCAACTCCCAACAACTTTTATTTATCATACTCTTGTATGTGAAGTCATTACTTCCCATAAGATTGATATGATCTCTTTGATACTCTTTATGTTTTCTTTCGTTTATCATGACCCAAGTGAGGAAATCAAGCCCTTGACTCAACACTAATCTTTATTATATAGCTCACGGACTCGATTGGGTAAAGCTCACAAAGCAAAAGCTCACAACTAGATCATGCTAACTTTATTCTAATAGATCAAGATACTACCAAAAGGATTGAACTAAGTAAAACGGTAAAGATAGGAGTGATGGTGATACGATACCGGGGTCACTCCCCCAAGCTTGGCAGTTGCCAAGGGGAGTGCCCATACCCATATGATTATGTCTCCTTCTTCGGGGGTGGTGATGATGGAGTTGCAAGTAGTGACGGATGATCCTCATATATCGAGCGTAGGAGATCTTCTAGCTTGCGGATAATACCTTTGAGAGCAGCTATGTAATCCTTCAACAAAATATTTTCACTTGTGAGATGCTTGTTTCGAATCTGAGCTAACTCAATCATCCTGAAGGCTTCTAGCTCAGATGAGGTAAAGAGATCGGGAAGGGATTTAGAGGTGTCTTCTTCTCCCGCTGCAGGAGCCGGATCTTCCACCTCCATCTTGATCTTCTTCTCCTTGTGGATCTCCTCGGGTCCTTCCCTCTTCAGATCTATCTTCATTAGACAAGCATCGTTGCCTTCGTTGTTGGAGGAGGGAGACGACATGATGCCTGGCTCCGCAAACCATAACAGAAAACAGCTCTAAACAAGAACAGAGGACTTTTGTGTGATACAGACGTTAAAACCTTTGGGAGTATATATAATGAATTTTTACGGACCAAAAGGAGTAACCCACAAGAAAACAGAGTCCAGGGGACACACGGGGTGCCCACGAGGCAGGGGGCGCGCCCTGGGAAGGGGGCGCACCCTCCACCCTTGTGGACGCCTCGTGTCTCTTCCGGACTGCGGTTTATTTTTCTATTTTTCTAAATATTCCAAAACGGAGAAAAATTGCCTTTAGAACTGTTTTGGAGTCGGTTTACTTACCGTATCATGTACCTCTTCCTTTTTGGAGGCTGAATCGTTCTGGAAAGTGTCCCTTATGTATTCCTCCGGGGTTACGGTTTCAATAACATTGGTTTCAACATTTATAGGATTACCTGAGATGTAATGTTTGATTCTTTGTCTGTTCACCACCTTCGGATTTATGCCTTCGAAGTTGTTGATTTTATGGCACCGGAACGATATACCTGCTCGATAACGTAAGGTCCTTCCCACTTGGAGAGAAGTTTTCCTGCAAAAAATCTTAAACGAGAGTTGCATAGCAAGACGTAATCACCTACGTTAAACTCACGCTTTTGTATCCTTTTGTCATGCCATCTTTTAACTTTTTCTTTAAACAGCTTGGCATTCTCACAGGCTTGGGTTCTCCACTCATCAAGGCAGCTAATGTCAAATAGCCTCTTCTCACCGGCAAGTTTGAAATCATAATTGAGCTCTTTAATAGCCCAATATGCCTTATGTTCTAGCTCAAGAGGTAAGTGACAAGCTTTTCCATATACCATCTTATATGGAGACATACCCATAGGATTTTTGTATGCAGTTCTATAGGCACATAATGCATCATCAAGTTTCTTGGACCAATTCTTCCTAGACCTATTAACTATCTTTTGCAAGATTAGTTTCAACTCCCTATTACTTAGTTCTACTTGACCACTAGTCTGTGGGTGATAGGGGGATGCAATTCTATGGTTGACATCATACTTTGCAAGCATCTTACGGAAAGCACCATGAATAAAGTGTGAACCACCATCAGTCATTAGATATCTAGGGACTCCAAACCTCAGAAATATAACTTCTTTAAGCATCTTAATAGAGGCGTTATGATCAGCACTACTAGTTGGAATAGCTTCTACCCACTTAGTAACGTAATCAATAACAACTAAAATATGTGTGTACCCATTAGAGGCATGAAACGGTCCCATATAATCAAAGCCCCAAACATCAAATGGTTCAATAACAAGTGAATAATTCATAGGCATTTCTTGACGTCTACTAATATTACCAATTCTTTAACATTCATCACAAGATAAGACAAACTTACGAGCATCCTTGAAGAGAGTAGGCCAATAAAAACCGGATTGCAATACCTTATGTGTAGTTCTATCTCTCGCATGGTGTCCTCCATAAGCTTCGGAGTGGCACTTGCGTAGGATCTGTTCCTGTTCATGCTCAGGTACACAACGTCTAATAATTCCATCTACTCCTTCTTTATAAAGATGTGGGTCATCCCAGAAGTAATGTCTCAAATCATATAAGAACTTTTTCTTTTGCTAGTATGTGAAGCTAGGAGGTATAAACTTAGCAACAATATAATTAGCATAATCAGAATACCATGGAGCAGTACGAGAAGTATTTATGACAGCTAATTGTTCATCAGGAAAGCTATCATCAATGGGTTGTGGGTCATCAAGTATATTCTCTAACCTAGACAAGTTATCTGCAACAGGGTTCTCAGCTCCCTTTCTATCAATAATATGCAAGTCAAATTCTTGCAGCAAGAGAACCCATCTAATAAGTCTAGGTTTAGCATCTTTCTTTTCGATGAGGTATTTGATAGCAGCATGATCAGTGTGAATAGTTACTTTAGAATCAACAATATAGGGTCTGAACTTATCACAAGCAAATACAACTGCTAAAAATTCTTTCTCAGTGGTAGCATAATTTCTTTGGGCACTATCTAGAGTTTTACTAGCATACTGGATAACATTCAATTTCTTATCAACTCTTTGCCCTAGAACAGCTCCTACAGCATAATCACTAGCATCGCACATAATCTCAAAAGGTAAATTCCAGTCAGGAGGCTGGACAATTGGTGCAGAGATCAATGCTTTCTTAAGTATTTCAAATGCTTCTAGACAATCGTCATCAAAGACAAAAGGAATATCTTTTTGTAAGAGATTAGTCAGAGGCCTGGAGATTTTGGAGAAGTCCTTTATGAACCTCCTATAAAACCCGGCATGACCATGGAAACTTCGTATACCTTTGATGTCCTTAGGGCATGGCATCTTTTCAATAGCATGAACTTTAGCTTTGTCAACTTCAATACCTGTTTCAGAAATTTTATGTCCCAAGACAGTGCCTTCATTAACCATAAAGTGGCACTTCTCCCAATTCAAGACAAGGTTAGTATCTTCACATCTCTGCAAAACTCGATCAAGGTTGCTTAAGCAATCATCAAAAGAAGTTCCGTAAACGGAGAAATCATCCATGAAAACCTCAACAATCTTTTCACAAAAATCAGAGAATATAGCCATCATGCATCTTTGAAAGGTAGCAGGTGCATTACATAAACCAAAAGGCATACGTCTATAAGCAAAGGTACCGAAAGGACAAGTAAAAGTGGTCTTTTCTTGATCCCCTTTTGACACGGGTATTTGAGAGAAACCAGAATAACCATCTAGAAAGCAGAAATGAGTATGTTTGGATAACCTTTCTAGCATTTGATCAATAAATGGCAAGGGGTAATGATCTTTCTTAGTAGCTTCATTTAACTTACGAAAATCAATTACCATCCTATAACCTATAACTATTCTTTGCGGGATCAATTCATCTTTATCATTAGGAACGACAATCATACCTCCTTTATTGGGGACACAATGGACATGACTTACCCACTGGCTATCAGCAACTGGATAGATAATACACGCCTCTAGAAGCTTTAGTATTTCCTTCCTTACCACTTCTTTCATCTTAGGATTAAACCATCACTGATGATCAATAACTGGTTTAGCATTTTCTTCCAATTTTATCTTGTGTTGGCATATAGTGGGACTAATGCCCTTAAGATCATCCAGAGTATATCCAATAGCAGCACGGTGCTTCTTGAGAGTTTTCAATAATTCTTCTTCCTCCCGCTCTGAAAGGTTAGCACTAATAATAACATGATATATCTTCTTTTCATCAAGATAAACATACTTAAGATTATCAGGCAAAGGATTAAGTTCAAACACGGGATCACCCTTGGGTGGGGGAGGATCCCCTAGGATTTCAACTAGCAAGTTGTTTTTCAATACAGGTCCCTGTGTAAGGAATATTTCATCTATTTCCCTTCTCTCATTCATATGCATATCATTTTCATGGTCTAGCAAGTATTGTTCTAAAGGATCATTAGGTGACACGGCAATAGAAGCAAGACCAATGATTTCATCCTTACTGGGTGGTGCCTTTTCAAGGGGTTGTCTACGGAATTTAGCAAAGTTAAAATCATGAGACATATCCCCTAATCCAACAGTGACAATATCTTTCACGCAGTCTATCTTGGCATTAACAGTATTCAAGAAGGGTCTACCAAATATAATGGGACATAATGCATCTTGTGGGGAACTAAGAACAAGAAAATCAGCAGGGTATTTAACCTTCCCACACAAGACTTCAATATCTCTAACAATCCAAACTGGTGAAATAGTGTCTCTATTAGCAAGCTTAATAGAAACATCAATCCCTTTTAACTCAACAGGTGCAATATCATGCATAATTTCGTTATACAAATCAAGAGGGATGATACTCGCACTAGCACCTACGGCACATAAACCATGATAGCAATGATCTCCTATCTTAACAGATATAACAGGCAAGCCTACAACAGGTTTATGTTTATTCCTAGCATTGGGTTTGGCTATTCTAGCAGACTCTTCTTGGAGGTAAATAACATGTCCATCTAAATCTTCTACCAAGAGATCTTTAACCATAGCAACACTAGGTTCGACTTTAATTTTCTCAGAGGGTGTAGGTGTCCTAGTATTACTCTTACGAACTACAGTTAAAGCTTGAGCATGATCCTTTATCCTAACGGGGAAAGGTGGTTTCTCAATATAAGCGGTAGGAATAACAGGATCAACATTATAAGTGATAGTCTTTTCTTCAACTTTAATAGGTTCAACTACTTTTACTTCAATAGGGGGATGGTATTTAAACCACTTCTCCTTGGGGAGATCAACATGAGTAGCAAAAGATTCACAGAAAGAAGCTACTATCTCAGAGTCAAGGCCATATTTAGTGCTAAACTCACGGAAAACATCGGTATCCATAAAAGCTTTAACACAATCAAACTTAGGGGTCATACCTGACTCCTTACCTTCGTCGAGATCCCAATCTTCAGAGTTGCGTTTAATTCTTTCCAATAAATCCCATTTGAATTCAATAGTCTTCATCATATAAGAGCTAGAACAAGAAGTATCGAGCATGGAGCGATTATTAAGAGAAAGCCGAGCATAAATTTTTTGAATGATCATTTCTCTTGAGAGCTCATGATTGGGGCATGAATATAACATTGACTTAAGCCTCCCCCAAGCTTGAGCGATGCTTTCTCCTTCGCGAGGCCAGAAATTATAAATATAATTACGATCATGATGAACCTGGTGCATAGGGTAGAACTTCTGATGATATTCCAACTTTAGACGATTATAGTTCCATGATCCCATATCATCGCATAGCCTAAACCATGTCAATGCATCTCCCTTCAAAGATAAAGGGAAGACCTTCTTCTTGATAACATCCTCGGGCATACCTGCAAGCTTAAATAATCCACAAACTTCATCCACATAGATTAGGTGTAAGTCGGGATGCAGTGTTCCGTCTCCTGTAAAGGGTTTTCAAGCAGTTTCTCTATCATACCCCAAGGAATCTCAAAGCAAACATTTTCAATAGGTGCAGCGGGTTGAGGAGCAACTCTTTGCTCTTCTGGTCGGGGTGAAGATACCCCGAACAAGCCCCTCAAAGGATTTTGAGCCATAGTAACAAGTGACAATAAATTTCAGCACACTATATAAATTTTTCCTTACCAAATTCCACTTACCAAAGGCGCTTCACTCCTCGGCAACGGCGCCAAAAAAGAGTCTTGATGACCCACAAGTTTAGGGGACCTATCGTAGTCCTTTCGATAAGTAAGAGTGTCGAACCCAACGAGGAGCAGAAGGAAATGATAGGCAGTTTTCAGTAAGGTATTTTCTGCAAGCACTGAAGTTATAGGTGACAGATAGTTTTGTGACAAGGTAATTGGTAGCAAGTGACAAAAGGTAAAGGTAAATAAGGTGCAGCAAGGTGCCCAATCCTTTTTGTAGCAAAGGACAAGCCTGGACAAACTCTTATATAAAGTAAAGCGCTCCCGAGGACACATGGGAATTATCGTCAAGCTAGTTTTCATCACGATCATCTGATTCACGTTCAGTACTTTCATAATTTGGTATGTGGGTGGACCGGTGCTTGGGTGCTGCCCTTATTTGGACAAGCCTCCCACTTATGATTAACCTCTAATGCAAGCATCCGCAACTACAAAAGAAGTATTAAGGTAAACCTGACCATAGCCTGAAACATATGGATCCAAATCAGCCCCTTACGAAGCAACACATAAACTAGGGTTTAAGCTTCTGTCACTCTGGAAACCCATCATCTACTTATTACTTCCCAATGCCTTCCTCTAGGCCCAAATAATGCTGAAGTTTCATGTAGTCGACGTTCACATGACACCACTAGAAAAGAGACAACATAGATCTCATCAAAATATCGAACGAAGACCAAACTCACATGACTACTAATAGCAAGACTTCTCCCATGTCCTCAGGAACCAAAGTAACTACTCATGAGACATAATATTGTTCATGATCAGAGGGGTATTAATATGCATAATGAATCTGAACATATGATCTTCCACCAAATAAACCAACTAGCATCAACTACAAGGAGTAATCAACACTACTAGCAACCCACAGGTACCAATCTGAGGTTTGGGTACAAAGATTGGACACAAGAGATGAACTAGGGTTTGAGAGGAGATGGTGCCGGTGAAGATATTGATGAAGATAGCCCTCCCCAAGATGGGAGAGTTGTTGGTGATGACGGCGGTGACGATTTCCCCCTCCCGGAGGGAAGTATCCCCGGCAGAACAGCTCTGCCGAAGCCCTAGATTGGTTTCCACCTCAGTTCCGCCTCGAGACGGCGGCGTCTGGTCTCGAAAGCCTCCTTATGATTTTTGCCAGGTCAAAACACCTCATATAGGAGAAGATGGGCATCAGGGGCCTTTCAGCTGGCCCACGAGGCAGGGGGCGTGCCCTGGGAAGGGGGCGCGCCCCCCACCCTCGTGGGCAGCCGGTGGCCCCCCTCGTGGACTTCTTTCGCCAGATATTTTGTATATTTTCTGAAACGACATTCTATTGAGTTTCAGGGCTTTTGGAGTTGTGCAGAATAGGTTTCCAGAGTTTGCTCCTTTTCCATCCCAGAATTCCAGCTGCCGGCATTCTCCCTCTTCATGTAAACCTTGTAAAATAAGAGAGAAAAGGCATAAGTATTGCGACAAAACATGTAAGAACAGCCCATAATGCAATAAATATCATTATATAAGCATGATGCAAAATGGACGTATCAGAGCGCGCCATAGGAGGGCCGACCCTTTCCTCCTCTCCTCCTTTATATACGTGGCCAGGGGGCACCCCATAGACACACAAGTTGATTTTTGCCGTGTGCGGTGCCCCCCTCCACAAATACACACCTCGGTCATATCGTTGCAGTGCTTAGGCGAAGCCCTGCGCCGGTAGCTTCATCATCACCGTCACCACACCGTCGTGCTGAAAAAACTCTCCCGTGACGCTCAACTGGATCAAGAGCTCGTGGGACGTCATCGACCTGAACATGTGCTGAACGAGGAGGTGCCGTAAGTTCGGTGCTTGGATCGGTTGGACCGCAAAGACGTTCGACTACATCAACCGCGTCACTAGACGCTTCCGCTTTCGGTCTACGAGGGTACGTAGACACACTCTCCCTGCTCGTTGCTATGCTTCTCCTAGATAGATCTTGCGTGATCGTATGAAATTTTTGAAATACTATGTTCCCCAACAAGTACTACTAATGCGTTGTTTCTATTGATATAGTTTTTGACATGGAAAACTGGGCTATGACGACAACTATCTTGGCAAGGACTCATTAAGTGAAGTTCATTTGTTTTTACTTCCTAGCCAGTATTTTTTGAAATGCATGATTTGGCCTTCTGGGATGATTCTATTAATCATCTCAAATCTTTCTTAACAATTACCCGAAAACCCAAAGAGTTGTTATTCAAGAATGACGAACACATATGCTCTGATGACTTTGTATACCTTTGCATACAACCAAACCTTTGTGCAATTTCAAGGAAGATTCTAGGTTATATCTGTTTTTATAATGATTTTTCAGTTTGACTGAGCCATTTAATTACATTTCCCATATGTAACTTCAAAGTATTATGTCGCAAAGATGCACTTAAATTGATCGATTTTATTCTGTAGTATTTATTTTAGAGAGATGCTCCATTGGCAATCATCACTTATTTATGTTTTACTGAGATATACTTGCTATTATTCCTAGGTGAGTTGAATGGAAGAAAGGACGCCCACGCAAGGTGCAATTGGTTTGTTTGTTTGGTCATCATGTATCAATAGTGCTAGGAACTTGTGCGTGCGGATGTTAGTATAAGCTCCTCCTGGTAATGTTGATGTTAGTATAAGCTCCTCCTGGTGATGTTGATGTTGAAAAGAAGAATTTTTTGGAGCACACGTGGTTGGGCATCACCGTGGATGCTAAGGGGAACCAAGAAATGTGAAGGCAAGGAAGGAGACGGTTAATTAGGGACTCACATAACAACTTTGTGGCGATTGCGGTGATGGTGCATGCGTGCCACACCACAAGGTTTGGCAGCGACAGCTAATGCCGATGTTGCAACCTAGCACGCGTTTGATGAGGACCGGTGTGAAAGATTGTATTAGTCAGCTATTAGCATCACTGAGCAAGAGAATGGAAGGGTGGAATTGGTACATCGGAGGAAAAACATGAGATAGTATTATTGGTCTAAACGTGCGTTGCACGTGCATGCGTACTAGTAGCTTTATAGAAGAGAGAATAATATATACAAGAGATTACAATTTCGCTAGTTAGTTGTCACAAGTCAACATTAACCAAGCCTCCACCCCACTCCCTCACGCTACACTACTACTCTGATACTAGTTGTCCTCCAAATGCTACCGCCGTGGTCAAAGTCCTCAAATCGTCGAAGATCATGTCCACCGTATCCCACTCGTTCTTGATCTGGCCCGATCCAAACACCCTCGCATTCCTTTGTTTCCATAGTGTCCAGCAGATTAGCATCACGAATGTGCCAAATCCTTTCCGAGTTTCCTTATGTGTACGTTTTCTAGCTGTCGTTCACCATTGCACCAACCGTCAGTCATTTGTTGCGTAAAGCTCCATCCTCAAACCCATCCTAGCAATGTAATGGTACCACACTTACCACGAGAACACACACTGCTGCAATATGTGGTCAACCGTGTCCTCCTCATGGTCACATAAGTAGCATTTTGATGTTTGGTCTTGCAAACCATGTCTCGTCCTTCTATTCGACGTCCACAATCGGTATTTCACTGCCAGCCACATGAAGATCTTACACGCAGGTGGTGCCCAACATTTTCAGATGGCTCCGAAAGAGTGGAATCTCACTCCCTCACATAGCATCTTGTAGGCTGATGATGCTGTGTATACTCCTGACACGTTCCAAACCCAGATGGGGCGGTCCTCCATCTGATCATCCAATTGAACCTCCGAAATGATCTCCCAAAGTCCGATGAACTGGGTTAAACCCTCCGTGCATAGGTTACCCACTATGTCATGCATGCATACACATAGCATCTCAAACAGTCGTCTGTTGGCCACTTGCGTACGAACCATCGACACTTGCATACAACTTTTTATTTTTTGAGAATTAGTATTCCAGTGTAGTTGAGCAGTTGTGAATGTGTGTTCTTGTGGAAATTTTATAGTTTGACCCATGTTACTCGTAGAACTCTAGAAGAGATATTGGCCTCACTATCTTGATAATATGATAATCATTGATATGATAATTTTAGGTTTAAATGGCAAATTTGTATAGCAGTGTCATCATCCAACCTCAAATCTTTATAATTCATAAAGGGTGTTGTCCATGAGTCCCCATATTTGGAGGCTTGAGGTGTTGTTTGAAGCGTGCTTCATCTGTCAACCGTGCATGTGAGGAAAGATCCGATGGAAATATGCCCTAGAGGCAATAATAAAGTTGAAAGGATCGATATGGTTGACTAGAGGGGGGGGGGGGGTGAATAGGCAACTAACAATTTTTAGCTTTTCTTTACCAAATTAAACTTAGCATTAAAATAGGTTCTAGATATGCAACTAAGTGAGGAACCTATATGATGCAACAACAACAAGCACACAAGCAAGCAAGGGATACAACACAATATAAGCTTGCACAAGTAAAGGTAAGAGATAATCAAGAGTGGAACCGGTGGAGACGAGGATGTGTTACCAAAGTTCCTTCCCTTTGAGAGGAAGTACGTCTCCGTTAGAGCGGTGTGGAGGAACAATGCTCCCCAAGAAGCCACTAGGGCCACCGTATTCTCCTCACGCCCTCACACAATGTGAGATGCCGTGATTCCACTATTGGTGCCCTTGAAGGCGGCGACCGAACCTTTACAAATAAGGTTGGGGCTATCTCCACAACTTAATTGGAGGCTCCCAATGACACCACGAAGCTTCATCATAATGGAATATGGCTTCGAGGTGACCTCAACCGTCTAGGGTGCTCAAACATCCAAGAGTAACAAGATCCGCAAGGGATTAGTGGGGGGAATCAAATTCTCTTGGTGGAAGTGTAGATTGGGGCCTTCTCAACCAATCCCTAGAAAATCAACAAGTTTGATTGGGTAGGGAGAGAGATCGAGCGAAAATGGAGCTTTGAGCAACAGTGGAGCTTGGGGAGGGAAGAGGTAGTCTTCTTAGGGAAGAAAAACCCCTTTATATAGTGGGGGAAAAGATCCAACCGTTACCCACTTACTCAGCCCGCGACAAGCGGTACTACCGCACGGAGTCGTGGTACTACCGCAAATGGTCGCAGTACTACCGCGGGCCAGTCGGTACTACCGCTGGTGCGGCAGTGACCAGGCGAGGCCTTGTTGCATAGGGCAGTGAACGGTAGAACCGTCGGAGCGGTACTACCGCGTGCCCTTGCGGTACTACCGCAAGGCAGGGCTCAAATGGGCTGAAAAAGCACGGACGAAATAAATTACGTCCGTGACTACTTCCGCTGAGTTTGGGACTGCGCAAAACTCCGACACGGTACTACTGCTTACAGGAAGTGGTACTACCACGTAGGGGCGGAAGTAAAAAATTACTTTCGCGCCTACTACCGTGTGCCCCAGCGTCTGGGCTGGAGGCAGCGGTACTGCCGCTGGCAAG
The DNA here is from genome assembly GCA_902687465.1 of Secale cereale. Taxonomy (NCBI): domain Eukaryota; kingdom Viridiplantae; phylum Streptophyta; class Magnoliopsida; order Poales; family Poaceae; genus Secale; species Secale cereale. The sequence goes on from LR738712.1 coordinate 550,562,668, forward strand.
GCATGGTACTACCGCATGCCACTGCAGTACAACTGCTCCCTTGAGCAGTACTACCACATGCCCCAGACGATATAGCACATGGCATCCTTCATTTTGCATAGACAAGGATAAACGGATGGTGCTCCATCGAAGAAAAAGAAAGGTGGTGCAAAGGAACCGATGTGTACGTGTTGATTCCACCCTAACCTTTCTAAAGCGGACGCCCTCTTAATAGTACAGCTTTCCTACGACTGAATTCCACCGAAAAGAAACATAGAGAACCGCCGTCCCTGATAGGCTTCGAGGGGTACCGAATCTTCTTGTGCCTAGACATGAGATATCTGAAATGCTCAACGCACACGATTAGTCCGCAACAGTACTGTCATCAATCACCAAAACCACATAGGGGGAAATATGCCCTTACAATCTCCCCCTTTTTGGTGGACTGATGACAATACGTGATTTGCATATATAGGGATAGGAATGAGAAAAAGCAAACCCCACAATCTATAAAATATAGACAGGCTCCCCCTAGATGTGTGTGTTCTATGGATATGATTTGGACTGCACAACACACACACTAGGATCAATGCTCCCCCTATATTTTATAAATGAGGCACTCCTTGCAACAATATAATGAGCACTAAGCATGGAAGCAAGGTATTGTAAGTGAGCATTGGAGACCGAAAGGTCGAACGTGAATCATACAGTAGATATGATCAACATAAAGATGTTCACCATTGATGACTACTCCATCTCACGTGATGATCGGACATGGTTTACTTTATTTGGATCACATATCATTTAGATGGCTTGATGGATGTCTATCTAAGTGGGAGTTCTTGAGTAATTTGATTAATTAAACTTAATTTATCATGAACTAAGTCATGATAGTATTTGCATATCTATGTTGTAGATCAATAGCTCACGATTTAGCTCCCCTATTTTTGATATGTTCCTAGAGAAAATTGAGTTGAAACATGTTAGTAGCAATAATGCTGACTAGGTCCGTGATCTGAGGATTATCCTCATTGTTGCACAAAAGAATTATGTCCTTTATGCACCGCTAGGTGATAGGCCTATTGTAGGAGCAAATGCAGACGTTATGAACGTTTAGCAAGCTCGATATGATGACTACTTAATAGTTTTGTGCGCCATGCTTTACAACTTAGAACCGGGACTTCAAAAACGTTTTGAACGCCACAGAACATATGAGATGTTACAAGAGTTGAAACTGATATTTCAGACTTATGCCCATGTCGAGAGGTACGAGACCTATGACAAATACTTTGCCTACAAGATGGAGGAGAATAACTCAGCTAGTGAGCATCTGCTCAGAATGTCTGGGGTGCTACAATCACTTGAATCAAGTGGGAGTTAATTTTCCAAATAAGATAATGATTGACAGAAGTTCTCTAGTCACTATTGAAAGAACATGCGGTGCCCCCATGTTTGGTTTTGGTAATTGATGACAATCTCTATGGACTAATGGTTGCCTTGAGTTATATTTGAAGGTTTTGTCCATATGCTTTTCTTGGAGTACATGTGTTGGTTTCAAGGAGAGTTTGTGTCGACCAAGGTGCTATTCAAGGAAATACCTAAAGATTGGTCATGTGAGAGGTTGATCAAGACTAAGTCAAAAAGTGAATCAAGTTGATCAACGCACAAAGCGTAGAAGATGTACCGAGAGGGATCAAGTGATCGCATGGTATGGTAAGCATTGTTAATTACACTTTGTGTACTAACCCATGGTCTTCGTGAGAGTTCTTTGTGGGGTTAGGTTGCGGTGTGCAAGTTCAAGTGATGCATCATGAAGAAATCAAGTGCTTGAAGTTTGCCGTCCATTGTGGTGACAATGGACTTGTGAAGATGTGCCGAAGAGTGGGTCACCCATAGTGGAGCATGGGGGAGCAATCTACTAGTCTTCATTGAGCCATCGCAATCAAGAAAGGTGGTCCAACTTGAGGTAGTTAAGATCGTCTACATTTAGACCAAGTGGACTTTGTGCAAGGCAAAGGTTTGCCCTTGATAGGTTCTCTATTTTACCGGTCTCATGGTGGTAGTTTGGAGACCGGGTTATAGGATCAATTGTTGTACTATCAAGGGGGTCTCTCAAGTGAGTAGCTTGATCGTATCGTTCGTAGAGAGCTCAAACCATTGCATGCTTGCATCATCTTTGTTGGTTCTTGTTTGTTTTTTCTCCTTGTGAGATTTGGAGCTTATGGTCATCCTCATGACAAGCTCGATTTCATCGAAAACGGAGTTCACATGCATCTTCTATGATGTTTTCGATGTTGGAGGTTTTGCCGGTTCTTCTCTGATGGAGGGTTCACTCCTCTGTATCTTAGGCATACCTCCCTTCCTCTTCTTACTATAACCAGTCGCTGTCTTGATGCTACTCGTCTTCCTCTATCCAACAAGCTTGAGTTTACTCAATTCGGAGTTCATTTGCAGAAGTTATGGCACTTCCGATTTTATTGTATCCTTCTGTTGTCTTTAGCTGCGATATGAAGGCAGCCAAGTGCTAAAGCCTATGTGGCATGCGGTAGTACCGCAGGGGCCAGCGGTAGTACCGCTCCTGGTGAGCGGTAGTACCGCTGCCTCCAGCCCTGACGCTGATGCATGCGGAAGTAGGCGTGGATGTAATTTTTTACATCCGTCCTTATGCAGTAGTACGCGCCTACGGTCCGATACTACCTTGCCAGACTTCTGCACAGTTCCAACCTCAGCGGAAGTAGGCGCGGATGTAATTTATTACTTCGGTGCGTTTCCAGTACTAGTTGATGCCTGTCTTACGGTAGTACCGTAAGGGCGCGCGGTAGTACCGCTCCGGCGGTTCTACCGCTCGTTGCCCTGTGCAACAGGCCCTCATTTGGTCACTACCACGCAAGCGGTAGTACCGCACCCTGCAGCGGTAGTACCGCAACACAGTGCGGTAGTACCATGGCCGTGTGCGGTAGTACCGCGTCGCGCGGGCTGAGAGAGCGGATAACAGTTGGATTTTGCTTCCCCCTATAAAAGGGGGTCTTCTTCCCCATTGAGTCTTATCCTTTGAGCTCGTGTTCTTCCCCCATTGTTGGCCTTCTTCGAGCTTCCTATCTCTCAATCCCTCCATGGATTCTTGCTAGTTTTTTAGGGGAAAAGAGAGAGGAGATCTAGATCTACATTTCCACCAATCACATTCTCCTCTATGTGAGGGGAACCCTTTGGATCTAGATCTTGGAGTTCTTCGTGTCCTATTCTTCGTTCTTCCTCTCATTTCCCTCCCTAGCATTAGTTGCTTTGGTGGTATTTGGGAGAGAAGGACTTGGGCACTCCGTGTGCCCTTGCCATTGCATTTGGTGCATCGGTTTGAGTTCTCGACGGTGATACGTGGAAGTTACAAGTTGAGAAGCTTATTACTCTTGGGTGCTTGGTACCCTTGAGCTTGTCCCTCTTGGGTGCTTGGGCGCCCTAGATGGTTGAGGTCACCTCAGAGCCATATTCCATTGTGGTGAAGCTTCGTGGTGTCGTTGGGGCCCTCCTATTAAGTTGTGGAGATAGCTACAACCTTTGTGGTGTTCGGAGCTCAATCATTGTGGTGTAAAGCTCCGGGCAAGCATTGGGGTCTCTAATTAGGTTGTGGAGATCGCCCCGAGCAATTTGACGGGTTCCGGTGATCGCCCCCAAGGGTTGCCAAAGTGTACGGGTTCGGTGACCGCCCCAAAGGGTTGCCATTTTTACGGGTTCGGTGATCGCCCTCAAGGGCCCCTTAGTGGAATCATGGCATCTTGCATTGTGCGAGGGTGTGAGGAGATTACGGTGGCCCTAGTGGCTTCTTGGGGAGCATTGTGCCTCCACACTGCTCCAAACGGAGATTAGCATCCGCAAGGGTGTGAACTTCGGGATACATCATCGTCTCCGCGTGCCTCGGTTATCTCTTACCCGATCCCTTTACTTATGCACTTTACTTTGTGGTAGCCATATTGTTTCTTTCATATATCTTGCTATCACCTAGTTGTTTATCTTGCTTAGCATAAGTTGTTGGTGCACATAGGTGAGCCTAGTTGTTGTAGGTTTTGTGCTTGACAAATTAACCACTAGGTTTATTCCGCATTTGTTCAAGCCTAAACCGTAATTATTTTAAAGCGCCTATTCACCCCCCCTCTAGGCGACATCCACGATCTTTCAACTATCACCAAGCAACTAGAACTTCATGATGAACTATAATATGCAAGGGATGACGAAAACGATTCCCGAGCTCTTCGCGATGCTGAAATCGGCAAAGGTAGAAATCAAGAAAGAACATCAGATGGTTAACAAGACCACTAGTTTCAAGAAAAAGGGCAAGGGAAAGAAAGGGAACTTCAAGAAGACTGGCAAGCAAGTTGTCACTCCCGTGAAGAAGCTCAAAGCTGGACATAAGCCTAAAACTAAGTACTTCTACCACAAAGGAGATGGTCACTGGAAGCGGAACTGTCCCAGATATTTGGCGGATAAGAATGATGGCAAAGTGAACAAAGGTATATTTGATATACATGTTATTGATGTGTACCTTACTAGTGCTCGTAAGTAGCCCCTCTGTATTTGATACCTGTTCGGTTGCTAAGATTAGTAATTCGAAATAGGAGTTACAGAATAAACGGAGACTAGTTGAGAGTGAGGTGACGATGTGTGTCGGAAGTGATTACAAGATTGATATGATCATCATCGCACACTCCCTATACTTTCAGGATTAGTGTTAAACCTAAATAAATATTATTTGGTGTTTGCGTTGAGCATGAACAAGATTGGATCGTGTTTATTGCAATACGGTTATTCATTTAAGTCGGAGAATAATTGTTATTCTGTTTACATGAATAAAACCTTCTATGGTCATACACCCAAGTTGAATGGTCTATTGAATCTCGATCGTAGTAATACACATATTTATAACATTGAAGACAAAAGATGCAGAGTTGATAATGATAGGTGCAACATACTTGTGGCACTGCCATTTAGGTCATATTGGTGTAAAGCACATGAAGAAACTCCATATTGATGGGCTTTTGGAATCACTTGATTATGAATCATTCGATACTTGCGAACCATGCCTCATGGGCAAGATGACTAAAACTCTGTTCTCCAGAACAATGGAGCGAGCTAATGACTTATTGAAAATAATACATACCGATGTATGCGGTCCAATGAGTGTTGAAGCACGTGACAGACATCGTTATTTTCTGACATTCACAGATGATTTGAGTGGATATGGGTATATCTACTTGATGAAACACAAGTCTGAAACATTTGAAAAGTTCAAAGAATTTTAGAGTGAAGTACATAATCATTGTAACAAGAAATAAAGTTTCTATGATCTGATCGCGGAGGCGAATATTTGAGTTATGAGTTTGGTCTTCATTTGAAACAATGTGGAATAGTTTCACAGCTCACGCCACGTGGAACACCATAGCATAACGATGTGTCCGAACATCGTAACCATACTCTATTAGATATGGTGCGTTCTATGATGTCTCTTACCAATTTGCCTTTATCATTTTGGGGTTATACATTAGGGACAATTGCATTCACATTAAATAGGGCACCGTCTAAATCCGTTGAGACGACACCGTATGAACTATGGTTTGGCAAGAAACCAAAGTTGTCATTTCTTAAAGTTTGGGGTTGCGATGCTTCAGCCTGATAAGCTCGAACCCAAATCGGAGAAGTGCGTCTTCATAGGATACCCAAAAGAAACTATTGGGTACACCTTCTACCACATATCCAAAGGCAAGATCTTTGTTGCTAAGGACGGATCATTTCTAGAAAAGTAATTTTCTCTCGAAAGAAGTGAGTGGAAGGAAAGTAGAACTTGATGAGGTAATTGTACCTTCGCTCGAATTGGAAAGTAGATCATCAAAGAAAACCATTCCCGTGATGCCTACATCAACTAGAGAAGAAGCTAATGATAAATATCATGGAACTTCAGATCAAGTTACTACCGAACCTCGTAGGTCGACCAAAACACATACCGCACCAGAGTGGTATGGTAACCTTGTCCTGGAAGTGATGTTGTTAGACAATAGCGAACCTTCGAACTATGACGAAGTTATGATGATCCTAGATTCCGATAAATGGCTTGAAGCCATGTAATCTGAGATATGATCCATGTATGAGAACAAAGTGTGGACTTTAGTGGACTTGCCCGATGATCGGCAAGCCATTGAAAATAAATGGATCTTCAAGAGGAAGACGAACGATGATGGTAGTGTTACTACCTACAAAGCTCGACTTGTCGCAAAAGGTTTTTGACAAGTTTAAGGTGTTGACTACGATGAGATTTTCTCACTCGAAGCGATGCTTAAGTCTGTCCGAATCATGTTAGCAATTGCCACATTTTATGTAATCGGGCAAATGGTTATGAAAACTGCATTCCTTAATGGATTTGTTAAAGAATAGTTGTATATGATGCAACCAGAAAGTTTTTGCCAATCCTAAAGGTGCTAACAAATTGTGCAAGCTCCAGCGACCCTTCTATGGACTGGTGCAAGCATCTCGGAGCTGGAATATACGCTTTGGTGAGGTGATCAAAGCATATGGTTTTATACAGACTTATGGTGAAGCTTGTATTTACAAGAAAGTGAGTGGGAGCTCTGCAGCATTTCTGATATTATATGTGGATGACATATTGTTGATTGCAAATGGTATAGAATTTCTGGATAGCATAAAAGGATAGTTGAATAAGAATTTTTCAATAAAAGACCTCGGTAAAGCTACTTGTGTATTGGGCATCAAGATCTATAGAGATAGATCGAGACGCTTAATATGACTTTCACAAAGCACATACCTTGACAAGATTTTGAAGGAGGTCAAACTGGATCAGTCAAAGAAGGAGTTCTTGCGTTTATTGCAAGGTGTAAAGTTGAGTAAAGACTCAAAATCCGACCACGGCAGAAGATAAAGAGAGAATGAAAGTCATTCCTATGCCTCAGCCATATGTTCTATAAAGTATGCCATGTTGTGTACCAAACCTATTGTGTACCTTGTCATGAGTTTGGCAAGGAGGTACAATAGTGATCTAGGAGTAGATCACTAGACAACGGTCAAAATTATCCTTGAAGAACTAAGGAAATATTTCTCAGTTATGGAGGTGATAAAGAGTTACGTCGATGCAAGCTTATACACCGATCCAGATGACTCCGAGTCTCAATCCGGATATGTATTGAAAGTGGGAGCAATTAGCTAGAGTAGCTCCATGCAGAGCATTGTAGACATACAAATTTGCGAAATACATACAAATCTGAACGTGATAGACCCACTGACTAAACTTCTATCACAAAGCAAAACATGACCACACCTTAGTACTCTTTGGGTGTTAATCACATGGCGATGTGAACTAGATTATTGACTCTAGTAAACCCTTTGGGTGTTGGTCACATGGCGATGTGAACTATGGGTGTTAATCACATGACGATGTGAACTATTGGTGTTAAATCACATGGCAATGTGAACTAGATTATTGACTCTAGTGCAAGTGGGTGACTAAAGGAAATATGCCCCAGAGGCAATAATAAAGTTGTTATTTTATATTTCCTTATATCATAATAAATGTTTATTATTCATGCTAGAATTGTATCAACCGAAAACTTGATACATGTGTGAATACATAGACAAAACACAGTGTCCCTAGTAAGCCTCTACTAGACTAGCTCGTTAATCAAAGATGGTTAAGTTTCCTAACCATAGACATGTGTTGTCATTTGATGAATGAGATCACATCATTAGGAGAATGATGTGATGGAGAAGACCCATCCGTTAGTATAGCATATTGATCGTTCAGTTTTATTGCTATTGCTTTCTTCATGCCAAATACATATTCCTTCGACTATGAGATTATGCAATTCCCGGATACCGGAGGAATGCCTTGTGTGCTATCAAACATCACAACGTAACTGGGTGATTATAAAGATGCTCTACAGGTATCTCTAAAGGTGTTTGTTGGGTTGGCATAGATCGAGATTAGTATTTGTCACTCCGAGTATCAGAGAGGTATCTCCAGGCCTTCTCGGTAGTACACATCATAAGAATCCTTGCAAGCAAAGTGACTAATGAGTTAGTTGCGGGATGATGTATTACAGAACGAGCAAAGAGACTTGCCGGTAACGAGATTGAACTAGGTGAAGATACCGACGATCTAATCTCGGGCAAGTAACATACCGATAGACAAAGGGAATATCGTATGTTGTCATAATGGTTCGACCGATAAAGATCTTCGTAGAATATGTAGGAGCCAATATGAGAATCCAGGTTCCGCTATTTGTTATTGACCGGAGAGGTGTCTCGGTCATGTCTACATAGTTCTCGAACCCGTAGGGTCCGCATGCTTAACGTTCGATGATGATATTGTATTATATGAGTTATGTGATTTGGTGACCGAATGTTGTTCGGAGTCCCGGATGAGATCACAGACATGATGAGGAGTCTCGAAATGGTCGATAGGTAAAGATTTATATACAGGACGATGGTATTCGGACACCGGAAGTGTTTCAGGATGCACCAGGTACTTATCGGGTCACCGGAAGGGGTTCCGGGCACCCTCGGCAAAAGATATGGGCCTTATGGGCCAAGAGGGGAAACGCACCAGGCACAAAAGGGGCTAGTGCGCCCCCCATATGGGCTCGCCAAATTGGAGAGGGAAAGGGGAAGGAGGAAAGGAAAAAGGGAATATGATTCCCCCTTTCCCCTCTTCCCTTCCTGCTTCGAATAGGAATAGGGGAGGTTTTTTTTGGCAAGATTGGAGAGGACCCCAAGTAGGATTCCTCCTAGTTGTGTGCGGTGCCCCCCTCCACCGTTTACTCCCATGGTCATATTCTCGTAGTGTTTAGGCAAATCCCTATGAGGATCACTTCACCATCACCGTCACCACGCCGTCGTGCTAACGAAACTCATCTACTTCCTCAACACTTTGCTGGATCAAGATTTCGAGGGACGTCATCGAGCTAAACGTGTGCAGAACTCGGAGGTGCCGTACGTTCGGTGCTTGATTGGTCGAAACGAGAAGAAGTTCGACTACATCAAACACGTTGTCAAACGCTTCCACTTTCGGTCTACGAGGGTACGTAGACACACTCTCCCCCTCCCGTTGCTATGCATCTCCTAGATAGATCTTGCGTGAGAGTAGGAATTTTTTTGAAATTGCATGCTATGTTTCCTAATATTTTACAGACTTACGGTGAAGCCTGTATTTACAAGAAAGTGAGTGGGAGCTCTGTAGCATTTCTGGTATTATATGTGGATCACATATTGTTGATTGGAAATTATATAGAATTTCTGGATATCATAAAAGGATACTTGAATAAGAATTTTTCAATGAAAGACCTCGGTGAAGCTGCTTATGTATTGGACATCAAGATCTATAGAGATAGACCAAGACACTTAATAGGACTTTCACAAAGGACATAACTTGACAAAGTTTTGAAGAAGTTGAAAATGGATCGGTCAAAGAAAGGGTTCTTGCGTGTGTTACAAGGTGTAAAATTGAGTAAGACTCAAAGCCCGACCGCTGTAGAAGATAGAGAGAAAATGAAATTCATTCCCTATGCCTCAGCCATAGGTTCTATCATGTATGCTATGTTGTGTACCAGACCTGATGTGTGCCTTGCCATAAGTTTGGCAGGGAGGTACAAAAGTAATCCAGGAGTGGATCACTGGACATCAGTCAAGAACATCCTCAAGTACCTGAAAAGGACAAAGGATATGTTTCTCATTTATGGAGGTGACTAAGAGCTTGTCGTAAAGGGTTACGTCGATGCTAGCTTCGACACAGATCTGGATGACTCTAAGTCTCAGACCAGATACATATTTATATTGAATGGTGGCGCTGTCAGTTGGTGCAGTTCCAAGCAGAGCGTCGTGGGAGGATCTACGTGTGATACGGGGTACACAACTGCTTCCAAAGCAACACATGAAGGAGTCTGGATGAAGGAGTTCATATCCGATCTAGGAGTAATACCTAGTGCATCGGGTCCAATTACAATCTTTTGTGCCAACACTGGAGCAATTGCCTTGGCGAAGGAATCCAGGTTTCACAAGAGAACAAAACACATCAGGAGACGCTTCAACTCCGTTCGTGAAAAGGTCAAGGATGGATACGTAGAAATTTGCAAAGTACATACGGATCTGAATGTGGCAAACCCATTGACTAAGCCTCTTCCACGGGCAAAACATGATCATCACCAAGACTCCATGCGTGTTAGATTCATTACAATGTAATCTAGATTCTTGATTCTAGTGCAAGTGGGAGACTGATGGAAATATGCCCTAGAGGCAATAATAAAGTTGTTATTATTTTATATTTCCTTATTCATGATAAAGGTTTATTATTCATGCTATAATTATATTGACCGGAAACTTAAATACATGTGTGAATACATAAACAAATATCGTGTCCCTAGTAAGCCTCTACTAGACTAGCTCGTTGATCAAAGCTGGTTAAGGTTTCCTAACCATAGACATGAGTTGTCATTTGATAACGGGATCACATCATTAGGAGAATGAGGTGATGAAGACCCACCCGTTAGCTTAGCATTTGATCGTACATTTTATTGCTTTTGCTTCCTTAATGTCAAATACATCACTACAAACAAACCACTTCCGTGATAGTACGTGTTTGTCATAGTAGGTCACGTTTTCTTGCATGCATGTACATTCATGACGATTTTATGATAGAATCAAGATAGTCATACCTGTGCTGTCATAGAAGTGTTCCATGACAATACCAAAATTATCATCACAGAAGTGTTAACTTCCATGATGATAAATGGCGCGTCATGGAAGTGTTTTCGTCAAGGGTAACCGACACGTGGCATCCACCATAACGGGTCGCCATTAAGCTATCGGGTCCGGTTTTGGATTCGATAACCCGCTAACAGCCACGACCAATGGCGATTTTCCACGTGTAAAATTCTCATTGGCCGGAAGATCCACATGTCAGCTCATCATTGGGACATATGTCATCCCTACAATGGACGGAAAATGCCTATGACATGTCGACACGTGGCATAGCCCAGTAGTGGCCCATTGAAGGTAAAAAGGCCGACCCAGCTAAAGGCCCACCATATATTCCAGGCGCTAGTGGGCCGGCCCGTTAACAGCCTGCCATGTTTTGGATCAAATTGAGGCCCATATCATATAAGGCCCAATCACAGTCGGTCGTGTTTTGGGCCAAATTACGGCCCATATCAGATCAGGCCCGTTAACAGTTCACTATTCTTTTGGGCCCAATCTAAGCTGGGTTTGTATTTCAGCCTGTTAAATGCCCGTTTAGCAGCTCGACCCAGTAATAGTTTTGGCCTGTTAGCAGCCCGTGGTGCACCTGGGCCATTGTCGGCCCGGTTTCACTTTAGGCCATTTAACGACCCATGGAGAAACTGGGCTATTTCTTGTCTGAATTAACTTTAGGCCTTTTAACGGCCCGTAGTCTTCATGGATAAATTTCAGCCCAATAGGCCTATCAGCCTGTTTTTTTGAGAACTTACTATAGAACTTGGTTCCACAACCCTACTTTATTTATTGCAAAGGAGGTACATATTTACAAAAATACAATGCCCCAGAGGGACAAAAGAAAAAACTACCTAAACAGAAAGTAAGATACAAGGGTTACAAAAAATTCCACCTCAAGGAGGGCCTATCGGCTTGTTAATGGCCCGTCTAACAGTTGGGCCTAGTTACGGCCCACGTTGAATCCAGCCTTCTTAAAGCTCGTCCGTTAATGGCCCGTGACACTGTTAGGCCTACGGCCTGCGTTGACACAGGCCTGCTTAAAGCCCATAAATTTATTGGGCCAAATAGGGCCCGAGATATATTTTGAGCTATTAACGGCTCATTCTATTTGGGCCAAACATGGGCCTAAGGCACTTTCGGCCTGCATTGGCCCGTGAGTTTTCTCTCTCAACGCTAGCCCAATCTAGTTTTTAGCCTGTTAAAAGCCCATGGTATTCTCTGGCCCAGCTGGCCCAGAACTTTAATCGGCCTGTTAAAGGTGGAAAACTACTATACGTTTAGCCTGCTAATGGCCCAAGATGATTATAGGCCCTGATGTCTACTACACATCCTTCTTCTTGTAGACGTTGTTGGGCCTCCAAGTGCAGAGGTTTGTAGGACAGTAGCAAATTTCCCTCAAGTGGATGACCTAAGGTTTATCAATCCGTGGGAGGCGTAGGATGAAGATGGTCTCTCTCAAACAACCCTGCAACCAAATAACAGAGAGTCTCTTGTGTCCCCAACACACCCAATACAATGGTAAATTGTATAGGTGCACTAGTTCGGCGAAGAGATGGTGATACAAGTGCAATATGGATGGTAGATATAGGTTTTTGTAATAGGAAAATATAAAAACAGCAAGGTAGCAAGTGGTAAACGTGAGAATAAACGGTGTTGCAATGATAGTAAACAAGGCCTAGGGTTCATACTTTCACTAGTGCAAGTTCTCTCAACAATAATAACATAATTGGATCATGTTACTAGCCCTCAACATGCAACAAAGAGTCACTCCAAAGTAACTAATAGTGGAGAACAAACGAAGAGATTATGGTAGGGTACGAAACCACCTCAAAGTTATTCTTTTTGATCGATCTATTCAAGAGTCCGTAGTAACGTTCAATCTATCATAGAGTTCGTACTAGAATAACACCTTAAGACACAAATCAACCAAAACCCTAATGTCACCAAGATACTCCATTGTCACCTCAAGTATCCATGGGCATGATTATACGATATGCATCACACAATCTCAGAAACATCTATACAACCAACACATAGAACTTCAAAGAGTGCCCTAAAGTTTCTACCGGAGAGTCAAGGCGAAAACGTGTGCCAACCCCTATGCATAGATTCCCAAGGTCACGGAACCCGCAAGTTGATCACCAAAACATACATCAAGTGGATCACATGACATCCCATTGTCACAATAGATAAACATGTGCAAGACATACATCAAGTGTTCTCAAATCCTTAAAGACTCAATCCAATAAGATAACTTCAAAGGGAAAACTCAATCCATTACAAGAGAGTAGAGGGGGAGAAGCATTATAAGATCCAACTAGAATAGCAAAGCTCGTGATACATCAAGATCGTGCCATCTCAAGAACACGAGAGAGAGAGGGAGATCAAACACATAGCTACTAATACATACCCTCAGCCCCGAGGGTGGACTACTCCCTCCTCGTCATGGAGAGCGCCGGGATGATGAAGATAGCCACCGGAGAGGGTTCCCCCCTCCGACAGGGTGCCGGAACAGGGTCTAGATTGGTTTTTGGTGGCTACAGAGACTTTCGGCGGCGGAACTCCCGATCTAGGTTAATTTCCGAAGGTTTCAGTATTTATAGGAATTTTTGGCGTAGGTTCCACATTAGGGGGGCTTCTGGGCTGTCCATGAGATAGGAGGGCGCGCCCCCACCCTCGTGGGAAGCCTGTGGCTCTCCTGGCCCAACTCTTTTACTTCGGGGGCTTCTTTTGGTCCAGAAAAAATCATCAAAAATTGGCACGTCAATTGGACTCCGTTTGATATTCCTTTTCGATAAAACCCTAAAACAGGAGAAAAACAGAAACTCGCACTGGGCTCTAGGTTAATAGGTTAGTCCCAAAAATAATATAAAAGTGTATAATAAAGCCCATAAAACATCCTAGAAGGATAATATAATAGCATGGAACAATCAAAAAAATTATAGATACGTTGGAGAAGTACCAGCATCCCAAGCTTAATTCCTGCTCGTCCTCGAGTAGGTAAATGATAAAAACAGAATTTTTTATGTGGAATGCTAACCAACATAGTTTTCAATGTAATTATATTAATTGTGGCATGAATGTTCATATCTGAAAGATTCAAGACAAAGGTCTATATTGACATAAGAAATAATAATACTTCAAGCATACTAGCAAAGCAATCCTGTCTTCTCAAAATACTATGGCTAAAGAAAGTTATCCCTACAAAATCATATAGTTTGACTATGCTCCCTTGTTATCACACAAAATATTCATATCATGCACAACCCCGGTTTCAACCAAGCACTTGTTTTCATACTCTATTCTTTCAAACCTTTCAACTTTCACGCAATACATGAGCGTGAGCCATGGACATAGCACTATGTAGAAGAGAGGTGGTTGTGGAGAAGACAAAAAGAAGGGGAAGATAGTCTCACATTGACTAGGCGTATCAACGGGCTATGGAGATGCCCATGAATAGATATCAATGTGAGTGAGTAGGGATTGCCATGCCACGGATGCACTAGAGCTAAATATGTATGAAAGCTCAACAAAAGAAACTAGTGGGTGTGCATCCAACTTGCTTGCTCATGAAGACCTAGGGCATTTGAGGAAGCCCATCGTTGGAATATACAAGCCAAGTTCTATAATGAAAATTCCCACTAGTATATGAAAGTGACTAAACATGAGACTCTCTATCATGAAGAACATGGTGCTACTTTGAAGCACAAGTGTGGAAAAAGATAGTAGCAATTGTCCCTTTTTCTTTTCTTTCTTTTCTTTTCTTTTTTTCTTTTTTTGGGCCATTTTTTCTTTGGCCTTTTTTTGGAGGGGCTTTATTGATTTAGCCGTTCCTCACATGGGACAATGCTCTAATAATGATGATCATCACACTTTCATTGAATTACAACTCGATATTACAACTCGATACTAGAACAAAGTATGACTCTATATGAATGCCTCCGGCGGTGTACCAGGATGTGCAATGAATCAAGAGTGACATGTATGAAAAATTATGCATGGTGGCTTTGCCACAAATACGATGTCAACTACATGATCATGCATGGCAATATGAAAATATGAAGCGTGTCATATGAACGAAATGGTGGAAAGTTGCATGGCAATATATCTCGGAATGGCTATGGAAATGCCATGATAGGTAGGTATGGTGGCTGTTTTGAGGAATATATATGGTGTCTGTTTTGAGGAAGGATATATAGTGGGTGTATGGTACCGGCGAAAGTTGCGCGGTACAAGAGAGGCTAGCAATGGTGGAGGGGTGAGAGTGCGTATAATCCATGGACTCAACATTATTCATAAAGAACTCATATACTTATTGCAAAAATCTACAAGTCCTCAAAACAAAGCAATCAACGCATGCTCCTAGGGGGGAGGTTGGTAGGAGTTAACCATCGCGCGCCCCCGACCTCCACACAAAGGTTGACACTTTACAAATACCTCATGCTCTAGCTTCGTCACATAGCGGTTCACCATACGTGCATGCTACGGGAATCACTAACCTTAACACAAGTATTTCCCAATTTCATAATAACTCCACTAGCATGACTCTAATATCACTATCCTCATATCTCAAAACATTTATCAAGCATCCAACTTCTCATCATATTTAATGCACTTAGTGTGTAAGTTTTTACTACATTGATGTTGGATGTCTATCATGTGAAGACTAGTTTTTTTAGCCTAAACACATTAACATGCTGTTTTAATAGACTCTCAAAAGGAAATAAGTTAAGCATGAGAGATCAACAATTTCTACAAAATATAACCACCGCCGTGCTCTAAAAGATATAAGTGAAGCACTAGAGCAAATAACAAACTACTCCGAGAGATATATGTGAAGATCAATGAATAGTTGATTAATTATGTGACTATGTGAAGACTCTCTAACATTTAAGAATTTCATATCTTGGAATATTATTCAAACAACAAGCAAAAAAAAACAAACTAAATTGACGCTCCAAGCAAAACACATATCATGTGGTGAATAAAAGTATAGCTCCGAGTATAGTTACTGATAGATGAAGACGAAAGAGGGGATGCCTTCCCGGGGCATCCCCAAGCTTAGGCTTTTGGTTGTCCTTGAATTTTACCTTGGGGTGCCATGGGAATCCACAAGCTTAGGCTCTTGCCACTCTTTGTTCCATAGTCCATCAAAGCAATACTCAAAACTTGAAAACTTCACAACACAAAACTTAGACAAAAATCTCGTGAGTTCGGTTAGTATAAGAAAGCAAACCACTAATCAAAGGTACTGTAATGAATTCATTCTTTGTTTATATTGGTGTTAAACCTACTGTATTCCAACTTCTCTATGGTTCATACTTCCCAATACTGCTCATAGATGCATTGAAATAAGCAAACAACACACAAAAAACAGAATATGTCAAAAACAGAACAGTCTGTAGTAATCTGCAGGTTTCGCATACTTATGTAACTCCAACAAATTCAAACTAAATTGGTAAACGTGAGGAATTTGCCTATTAATCATCTGCAAAAAGAATCAACTAAATAGCACACTCCAGTAAAATCTGATGGCCATTCTAGCGAGCGCTAACGATTCTGTTTTTTACAGCAAGATCATATAAACTTCACACAAGTCTTCCCAAAGGTTCTACTTGGCACAAACACTAATTAAAACACAAAACCACATCTAAACAGAAGCTAGATACAATATTTATTCCTAAACAGAAGAAAAAACAAATAAACTAAAATAAAGTTGGGTTGCCTCCCAACAAGCGCCATCGTTTAACGCCCCTAGCTAGGCATGATGATTTCAATGATGCTTGCATAAAAGATAAGAATTGAAACATAAAGGGAGCATCATGAAGAATATGACTACCATATTTAAGTCTAACCCACTTCCTATGCATAGGGATTTTGTGAGCAAACAACTTATGGGAACGATAATCAACTAGCATAGGAAGGGAAAACAAGCACAACTTCAAAATTTTAAGCACATAGAGAGGAAACTTGATATTATTGCAATTCCTACAAGCATATGATCCTCTCTCATAATAATTTTCAGTAGCATCATGAATGAATTAAACAATATAACCAGCACATAAAGCATTCTTTTCATGATCTACTTGCATAGAAATTTTACTACTCCCATCATAAGCAAAATTCTCCTCATTCATAGTAGTGGGAGCAAACTCAACAAAATAATTATCATGTGAGGCGTAATCCAATTGAAAACTAAAATCATGATGACAAGTTTCATGGTTATCATTATTCTTAATAGCATACAAGTCATCACAATAATCATCATAGATAGCAACTTTGTTCTCATAATCAATTGGAACCTCTTCCAAGACAGTGGATTCATCACTAAATAAAGTCATGACCTCTCCAAGTCCACTTTAATCAATATAATCATCATAAATAGGAGGCATGCTTTCATCATAATAAATTTGCCCATCCAAGCTTGGGGGACTAAAAATATCATATTCATCAAACACAGCTTCCCCAAGCTTGTGGCTTTGCATATCATTAGCATCATAGAAATTGAAAGAATTCATACTAACAACATTGCAATCATGCACATATTTTATGCCAAGCATTCTATGTAATTGTTTTTCTAGTACTTGAGCACAATTTTCCTTCCCATCATTTTCACGAAAGATATTAAAAAGATGAAGCATATGAGGTAACCTTAATTCCATTTTTTGGTAGTTTTCTTTTATAAACTAAACTAGTGATAAAACAAGAAACTAAAAGATTCGATTTGAAGATCTAAAGATATACCTTCAAGCACTAACCTCCCCGGCAACGGCGCCAGAAAAGAGCTTGATGTCTACTACACAACCTTCTTCTTGTAGACGTTGTTGGGCCTCCAAGCGCAGAGGTTTGTAGGACAGTAGCAAATTTCCCTCAAGTGGATGACCTAAGGTTTATCAATCCGTGGGAGGCGTAGGATGAAGATGGTCTCTCTCAAACAACCCTGCAACCAAATAACAAAGAGTCTCTTGTGTCCCCAACACACCCAATACAATGGTAAATTGTATAGGTGCACTAGTTCGGCGAAGAGATGGTGATACAAGTGCAATATGGATGGTAGATATAGGTTTTTGTAATAGGAAAATATAAAAACAGCAAGGTAGCAAGTGGTAAACATGAGCATAAACGGCGTTGCAATGATAGTAAACAAGGCCTAGGGTTCATACTTTCACTAGTGCAAGTTTTCTCAACAATAATAACATAATTGGATCATATTACTAGCCCTCAACATGCAACAAAGAGTCACTCCAAAGTAACTAATAGCGGAGAACAAACGAAGAGATTATGGTAGGGTACGAAACCACCTCAAAGTTATTCTTTTTGATCGATCTATTCAAGAGTCCGTAGTAACGTTCAATCTATCATAGAGTTCGTACTAGAATAACACCTTAAGACACAAATCAACCAAAACCCTAATGTCACCTAGATACTCCATTGTCACCTCAAGTATCCGTGGGCATGATTATACGATATGCATCACACAATCTCATAAACATCTATACAACCAACACATAGAACTTCAAAGAGTGCCCCAAAGTTTCTACCGGAGAGTCAAGGCGAAAACGTGTGCCAACCCCTATACATAGATTCCCAAGGTCACGGAACCCGCAAGTTGATCACCAAAACATACATCAAGTAGATCACATGATATCCCATTGTCACCATAGATAAACACGTGCAAGACATACATCAAGTGTTCTCAAATCCTTAAAGACTCAATCCGATAAGATAACTTCAAAGGGAAAACTCAATCCATTACAAGAGAGTAGAGGGGGAGAAGCATTATAAGATCCAACTAGAATAGCAAAGCTCGCGATACATCAAGATCGTGGAATCTCAAGAACACGAGAGAGAGAGAGAGAGAGAGAGAGAGAGAGAGAGAGAGAGATCAAACACATAGCTACTGATACATACCCTCAGCACCGAGGGTGGACTACTCCCTCCTCGTCATGGAGAGTGCCGGTATGACGAAGATAGCCACCGGAGAGGGTTCCCCCCTCCGGCAGGGTGCCGGAACAGGGTCTAGATTGGTTTTTGGTGTCTACAGAGACTTTCGACGGCGAAACTCCCGATCTAGGTTAATTTCCGAAGGTTTCCGTATTTATAGGAATTTTTGGCGTAGGTCCCACGTCAGGGGGGCTTCTGGACTGTCCACGAGATAGGAGGGTGCGCCCCCACCCTCGTGGGCAGCCCGTGGCTCTCCCGGCCCAACTCTTTTACTTTGGGGGCTTCTTTTTGTCCAGAAAAAATCATCAAAAATTGGCACGTCAATTGGACTCTGTTTGATATTCCTTTTTGGTAAAACCCTAAATTGGAGAAAAACAGAAACTGGCACTGGGCTCTGGGTTAATAGGTTACTCCCAAAAATCATATAAAAGTGTATAATAAAGCCCATAAAACATCCTAGAAGGATAATATAATAGCATGGAACAATCAAAATTATAGATACGTTGGAGACGTATCAGGCCCATGTTTTGGCCCATATATAGCGAGTTACGGGCCGGCCTGAAGACCGACAACATTGAGATCCATTGAAGCTTCTGACCTAAATTACAGCATACCGACCAAGAATAAACCTAGACTATACAATAAAGAAATTACGACATATTACATCGACTCGGCATCAAAGTTCGCCACCGGTGATAATAAAGCGCAACGTGGCCGCGGATTACATACACTGGGCATCAAAGGTCGCCACCAGTGCATTAAACACGACGACAAAAGAATATACGAAACTGAGAATACTTCAGAAGGCATTGGGCTTGCTCGGGCGCTGCACCCAAAGCAGTTGAACAAGTTGTTCAGACCTCAGTTGTGTCACCTATAGATGCTTTAATTGTAGCTGCGTAGCAAGAAAGCACGCATGGGTGTCCTTTGCGGCCTTCTTCACATCATTGACATCAAGTTGGAGCTGAGCTGAAGTAAGCCTTGCAACTTTAAGTTGAGACTGAAGAAGTCGAACTAATTGAGGCAGCAACTGCACAGAGGTTTGGCTCTCTTCAAGATGGTTTGGCTCACTATCTCCCCTAAAGTTCTGCCTGGCATGAGAGATATGACTCTGAAAGAGAAACAAGGAGACACGTAACAGGTTTCACAATTATATAAGCAAATAAATGGATCTGTCGTGCATAAGGAACATGTTTTTACAACAACAATTTAAAATTGGTAGTTGTTGCAAACATCCTATCAGATGTAAACACCAAAGTAAATAACAGTGGAGGAAATGATGCCTATCCAAATCTATCTCTACTCTTATAAAAAACTGAGTTGGTGATGATGGTGTGCCTACCATTCTGCAATATAGGCCGCCCGATCTATATCTAACGGATAGGTAGGAAACTATGACAATTTTGCAAAAAGATACCCGCACTCCTCTCCACATTTGCAGATAAGGCCTTCGCTCGTTCATCCTTATCTCCCACATGATAAACTATTCATATAAATGCATCTTGATGTTCCGTGCAATGCACGGGCATCTTGCTAGTACTAGAACAAAGTTCGAAGGCTTGAGAAGGATGAACTTACATTACATGTTAACACGGGCTGGACAAAGCCCTTCTCCATGTCGATGGAAGGATAATTCAATAAATTCCCCAAAGAAACTTCTTTATATGCGTTGCCTTTATTCTACATTTTGTAAAGAGTAATATAGATCAAATAATATTGGAAGAAATAGAGGATAATGAAGCTCAGGTGCAGAGTGATGATACATAATCAAATAGCAATTAATTAAGTACAACGTTACAAGGCTAAAGGTACTGACAAGAGGAATGCTGACATTAATGTGTGTAGTGGCATTGGCTTTATTCAACATCTTGGTAAGAGTAAATGTAGATCTGATAATTTGGAGAAAGTGGAGGCCAGAGCAGATAAGATGCAGAGTAATGCTAGACAATCAACTATCTCGTAATGCAAGTACAGTAATATTATCACCGTCCGTTATTACTTGTCGCTCAAATGGATGTATCTAGCACTATTAAGTTCTAAATACATCCAATTAAGCAACAATTAATTCGATACAAAGGGAGTACATGACAACAGATACTTACACGAGCAATCCAAAATTTCATAACCATTGTGTTAATTCTACATTTATCTAAGAGTAAATATAGATCTTATAATTTCGAGCAAAGGGAGGATAAAGAAGCGAACATTTACAGTGACGCCACATAATACGACAATGAGTGTAAGTATGCTGACAAAGGGCAAGAGGTACTGACAAGAGCAATGAAGTACCCAGTATTGTCTTGAGATCGTATGATCCTTTGAGAACGGAGTTTCATCTGAATTTAGTTTTCATACAAGAAAGAAGGTAAGGCACGTGCAGAAATTTCGGAGTTCAAATTTTGAATTGATATCATAGACAGTACCTGACGCTGGGCTCTCAGCAGTTCTAATAGGGGTTTGCCTGCTGATCTATCTGATTTAATAAGTATCACTACCTTTTCCAAATACCAACTTTGTACTCCTTGAGGATTTGCACTCACCCTCTTCCTTTTGCACATTTATTACGAACGAACAACATTTGACTGGAAAAACATAGTATGATGACACATGGAATAGGTACAGAAAATGGATAGGTATGTCATATACTCATATATGATGCATAAACTAAGCAGATGGTGGTGTGTAACAAAGTAGAAGTAATGCAAGAGGTCATTGTGACGCCCGAAGACCGACGTCCCAGAAGATTCCAGAAGATTCCAGATGTTCCGGGTTCTCCCTTGTGTTTCTTTTGCGCTTGTGTTATTTATTTTGCATTGCATCATGTCATCATGCCATCATGTCATTAATTTTTGCATCTCAACCAAATAAATTGTGTGGACCTTCGGTCCATTTAAATCGAGGGAAGAATGTCTTCTCTTTATAACATATCATACCAATATTTAGGGAGCTATATAATAAATATTCCATTGTTTGGAATTACCCGCAACACACGTGCATAATTTCCCCATGCTTTTCCTACTTCGAGTTTCATCGTCAAAAACCTTGCCAATAATTCTTTTCCGTTGTTTCGAGGTTCCTCCAAAAATTCGAACATTTTTGGACACTTCAATAATCAAGTCTTAGTTCAAACCCATTTGAATTAAATTCAAATATGTTTGGATTATTTTTCCGATCATGCCTTTTCTATTTTTCTCGGACTTTGCTCATTTTATGATGCCCGAGAAAAATACTCCAATGTGCTAACTTTTGCCCTAACCCCCTCCTCATTTTATTCTCTTCTCTTATTTTTTTGGTTTCTGCAAAATCCTGAGAAGGGAGAGGCCCAAACTTCTTCTTCCTGGCCTCTAGGCCTCCCTGCGGCCCAACTCCACCAGGCCGGCCCACCATCTCTAACCCTAGCACCAGCATCCCATCGCTCGACCCGCATCGCTCCCTCATCTCCCGAGCCGCCGCCAGAGCCCTCGCTTCCCCCATCTCGCCCGATTCCCGATCCCTTTCCCTCTTCCCGATTTTTCCTCCCCGACCCGCTCGCTCGTTCTTCTCCAGCCAGGCCCTCGCCTCCATGCCGCTCCCTCTGTGCGCTGGCCGCACCAAGCCCCTACGCCGGTGCCGCGCGCCTCCCTCGGAGGACGCCGCCGCGCCACTTCTTCCTCCTACCGCGCCCTGCACCTACGCGCCGAGCCGCCCCTCCCTCCTTCTCCAGTCGCCCGAGCCACCACGCCTAGCCATGGCGCCTCCTTCCCGCACTCTCCAGGCTGCAGCGGCCCGCGACCTTCGCCGCCGTCGCCTCCAGGCCCGCCGGCCGGATCCCGCGGCCGCGTCGCCGTCCTGCTGCCTCCATGGCCCTGCACCCGACGTCTCCAGCCCCGGCGCCCCGTCTCCAGGAGCCAGCGTGATCCTCGCGCTTCCTCCAGCGCCTGGTGCCTCCTCTGGCCGGCCCGAACAGCCAGCGCCCCGCGCCCTGGAGCCAGCCAAGGCCTCGTCCCGCAGCGGCCACGCTCTTCCCTCTTCAGCGACTACCGTGCTGCCCCTTTTGTTTTTGCTCCTGTGTTGCTCTTTTGTTGTGTTGCCGTGCTGCTGTTTTGACAGAGGACCCGAGTACAACTTCATAACGACGAACTGTGTACGAGACCGACGCCGAGTACTCCTCCGATGACAAGCACATCTACGAACGGGAACGCCTACACGACGACCGACTCGACAAGTACCACTACTTCCACTACCGTCGCCGGAAGCGCCAAGTACCACGACTACTCGGAGACCCCAAGTACCCCTACCGTCGCCCCGTGTACCTCTACGGAACGTGAACAACTACATGGCGATGCGACAAGTACCCCTACGAAACGTGTACCACTACCGTCGCCCCGAAGATGTCCGACGCCACAAGTACCACGACATGATATCGGAACGGCTACTTAGTCTTCGGAAATGTGAACGCCTACTTCCCTCTACGGTCATGTACAACTACTTCCCCTACGTTCCTCGATGATCTCGAACCGCTCCGAGAACATTTGTTCCGAAGGTATAACCCCGAGTCGACCCCGTGGATGACCCGTGGAATGCTTGTTGTGTTGTATGAAATGTCTCCCTTGTTTGCGCCGTGCCCGTTTCGACCTTTTGTCACGTTCCTCGGTTGCCTTGTCGCCGACCTGTGGGAACCCGGTGACGGGATCACCCCACCTTTTTCATCTCGTTTGACTCGCTCACGCCATCTTTCCTTTTGCACCGGACTCTCAATGAGTTACCGGCACCGATATGATGCCGTGGCATCATTTTCGGAATTGTTGCCGTGGCACCCTTTTCCTTCCACCACGGTGACGATGCTTCATATCTTCTTCATGTCAACCCTTTTAATAAAACTGCATAAACTTGATCATGTCATCCGCATCATATTAACAACATTAATATGTGTGAATTGTTGTTTGCTTATAATTACTAAACATGCTCATGGGGATTTTCCGGATATGTTGTTGTTCGTCCGGCCTCATTTAAAATGTCTAAATAGTGTAGTTTTTATGCTTCACCTCTTGCCATGTTAACAAACATTTAATCTTGTCTTGTAAATAACGAGGGTCAACTAAATAAATAACATGTGGTGTTTCGTCAATATGCAACTCGTTGCATATTGAGCTCCACTTAACTTGTAGATTTGTTTGTGCTTTTCCATGCCACGCATATTTAAACCGGACATGCATCATACTTGGATGTGCATCGTATGCCATGCTTATGATTGTGTGTTTACCATGTTGTTTGTTTCTTTCCGGTTTGCTCCTCTTGATAGCTTCGGTTTCGTTCCGGAGTTGTGAGGTTTCGCTCGTCTATGTTGCTCCGTCTACTTCATGGATCCGTTCTTCTCCCTTGCGGAATCCCAGGCAAGATGACCGAACCCGGATACCATTACTATCTTTGCCTATTGCTAGTAGTTCCGCTCTATAGTTTTGCCTCGATGCCCATGTCTTCCTGTCAGCCTCCTATTTGTAACCACGAACCTGTTTAACCACCCTACCTATGCAAACCGTTGAATGGCTAAGTACGCTTCGCTCAGCCCCTCTTATAGCATTGCTAGTTGCAGGTGAAGATTGAAGATGCTTGCTTCATGTTGAAGTTTTGTTGGGTTATATCACACTATATAAATGCTTAAATAAAATCATCTATATATTGGCAAGGGTGGAAGGCTAAGCCTTTTGCTTGGTGATTTGTTCCACTCATGCCGTTAGGAACCGTATAAACCGGTGTTTTGTTCCTTGATTATGCGTTCCTAACACGGTTGGGGTGTATGGGACCCCCTTGATAAACCGCTAAGTGCTAAGTCTTTTCCAGCAAGTCCCAACATTGGTACTATTCGCCTAATAACTAATAAAACTTGCATAGGGTCTTGCAAACCCGAGTTTCTTAATCAACAACCCCGGGCCAGTGCTCCTCATGAGTGTTGGTCCGAAACGGGGAGCCTGCGGGGTCACCACGAGGGAACTCGAGGATTGATATAAACCCGTAGCCTCGCCCATGCGGTCGTGTCCTGAGACTTAGATACGCGCGGCTACTATCAGGGTGTCGACACGCCGGGAGGATTTGCTGGATTAGCCTTACCTTAGTTCGGAGTATCTTGAGCACGGGATTCCGAGAATACTCGGGTCTTCCCACTTTGGAGTTGCGACTCCGCGGATCGTGGGCTTGTAATGGGTCAAGTTGGAACACCCCTGCAGGGTTATGAACTTTCGAAAGCCGTGCCCGCGGTTATGTGGCAGATGGGAGCTTGTTAATATCCGGTTGTAGATAACTTGACACATTGTTCCAATACACTACCAGCGTGCGTACCGTGACTGTCAATTTCCGAATAGGGATTCGGGAGTTGAACACGGTGGGGTTATGTTTGACCGGCTTTAGTTAGGATCACTTCGTGATCATCTCTCGACCGAGGCACATTCTCTTCTCGCTCTCTTTTACGTAAGTTAGTGCTAGTTGCTGCTGCAGACTCTTGTTGTTCCTTCACCTCTTGTTCTTTCTTCAGCCTTGTCCTCACCCAAGGCTTGAATAGTCTTGTTACCCGGGAACGGGATTGCTGAGTCCTCTGTGGCTCACAGTTACTTCACCACACCAGATGCAGGTTCAGCCGAGTTTGATGCAGGAGTTGGATCAGTTCTTCACCGGGAGTTCGATGAAGAGCGTGGCTGTTTGCTTGTGACGTTTCGACGATCAGTAGTGATTTCTACTAGGATTCGATCCTGACCTGTGGCTTTATGTTGTTCTGGTATCTTTCTTTTGGATCTTCACCCGTAGTCGGGTTGTGATGTTTTGAATGATGATTTGCTTATGTATGTATTGTGTGAAGTGGCGAGTGTAAGCCAACTATCTCCTTTTGCAATTTAATCCCTCTTTTACATGAGTCGTGCAAAGATACCAAACTTGAGATCATTCTAGGATGGGCTTATACCTTTAAGTCGTGCCTCGACACGTAGGAGGTATAGTCCCATCCTGGGCATTACAAGTTGGTATTCAGAGCCTTCTCCGACCTAGAAGCCCCCACTGATTGATCGAATCGTTGACGGTTGAGTCTAGGCACACACTTGAAAATGTTTTGAGTCCTATATATATATCGGAGAGTAGGATTTCTTTTGCTTCTCATCCCCTTTCATTCTGGTGAGGACTCCTGACGACTACTCTTGCCTCTTCTACTTTAAAAAATTACACCAATTTTTTTTAGGATCTCGCGAGTATTGTTTGGATTGTTCCGATGTCTTTGTGACGAGAACATTATTCTCGATGCCTCCTGTCATTAGGGGTTGTGGCAGTGTCCCGGGGAGTTGAGCTCCGAGGTGTTGTCGTCACAAATCCATCGCGGCAGTACTAGAATACTTAAGACGGCCGACATCGAAAATCTCTCCTATGCGGTTAGTGGCAAGATAACCCCGACATCACCCAGTACTGGGGAGGTAGTTCGGGAGTATTGCCATAGCTTGTATAGTGGATGCGTTTCGAAGGTCCGAGGTAAACAGTTTCCGAGAAAGACTGGTTATGTGTTGAAGGATGGATACACCTGGATGTAGGTTTAGAGTTGATTGCGCGGTGCTTCCCGTGTATCCCCAACACCTGATTGCATAACTGGAAACTTTCGGAAATTAATAGGTGGGTTCATCTAGTAGTTCTAGGCATTCTTCCAACGAGTGCATGATATGAAGTTCGGGGTTCTACATTGAGTGAAGTGGTTTTATGGACTTGTTCTGATCGGGAGTTGCATCTTAAAGGGTCCTTGGCTATGCTGATCCGGGGATTGCAAAACCCTTTTATAACACGTTCCATGAGCTTTCAGCACGAAGATGTCGAACGAAATTTCTATCTTGTATTTGTTCTATCTGATCCTTGTTCCTTTTTATTTACCTTTTGTTCTCCAATTGGCTTCTCGACAAGTTGATGTACCTGCGGAATTCATTCGTTCAAGTCTCTGTTCGAATGATATTGTGAAGATCATGTTACATATCTATCCTTTGTTTTTGTTTTGATTCTGGTATTCGAGTTGCTTCAATGTCAAATGTTGATTCCATACCCTTCCTAATTGGTGTTCTCATATTTCTATGGGAGTGCTAATTCTTCTTGACATCGAGATTTTCATGTCAATTCTTTTCCAACCGGTGTGCCTTCTCTTCAATTATTCCATACGGACGCCGTTGAGAAATCTGACGATTTGTCTGTTTCATTCATCCCAAGTTATCTTTGTTTTCCCCACCCTCCCACCCTTCTTCTTCTCGGAGTCGGAAATTCTCAGATGAAGTATCCATTTTATTCATGCGATGTTCTTCATTCTTTTCCTTCAATGTGCTTATCCGGTGTTTTATCGTGAAGTTGCTCAGGAAAACTCCAAGTTCATCATTCTTTTGTTCTCAAATTCTGCCGGTGGATGTAATTCAAGATTTCGGTGTTGATCTTATCCTTTTCCTCATTTCACAATGCTTTCTTATTCCGGTGCACCAATTAATCATTCTCCTCTTGCTATTCATATCCGGAGTGCTCAAGATTCATAATTCCATTCTTAATCCGTTCAAGCTATTTTTTTGAGGATTGTCATCTTACTCAAGCAATTTAATTCAACCGGTGCAATATCTCTTCAGAAATCTTTTCCAACGGTAATTTCTTTAGTGGGCCCTAACCCACAGGTCTTTTCCCAGGATCTTACCTGACTCTTCTATTTTCTGGAGTTATACTCAAATTCTTTTTAAAGTGTGACGTAAGAATGATTCCAATCAGTCATATGCCTTCTCCAAGATCGCTTTCAAATTCTTGTTCATCATTGGTTCAACCTTTTAATTCTTCATTCCGGAGTGCTCAACAATTCTTATGGCATTTCTCGTCTTCATTCTCAACATTTGAAGACCGGAGAAGTGTTTCTCTTAAATTTTGGCCCGTTCTCTTCAAGATTCGTGGTTCTAGCTTCATGCCATCCTCATTACTGTTCCGTTTGTGAGGAATTCTTTTATGCCATCCGAAGCATTTCATGAATTCTTTTCTTTGTGATCCTCCGAAGGCCATCATTTCAGAAGATTTCTTCGTTCTCAGTTTTCAACTTCGTCCTCCAACTATTCTTCATTGATGTCTCTTCGTTCGTCTCCATATTTTACGGTGGTTCTTTCAAGATTACCCTTCCGTTGTTATCATATCAATTCATTTGTTCTTTTCACAATCCTACCGGTGCTTCGTTGAATAATTATCCGAGCTTGTGCGAGATCTCTCTTTAATTCTTTGCAACGAGAATAAGTAGTATGCCAATCCGTTTGCTTGTCATCAATTTAATTTGGTGAAGGATAAGCAAACAGTAAATCTTATTCTTATTTCCCCGAGGTGATTTAATTTGTTTTCCGGAGCTTGTTCAGCATATCATATTCTCGCTTCTAAGTTGTTCATCTTGTTTTCCGGAGCCCCAAGTTATTTCAATTATATCATTTCAAGCTCCATCTAATTCATCGCAGGCCTTGAATCTTATTCTTTTCATCTTTCACATCTCATGCTTTCATTACCGGAGTTCTTCATGGTGGTTCATCATGTTTTAATTCATCCTTGAAGTCTTCATCAACATTCTTGTTGGAGCTCAAGCATTTTCATCATGCTTTCCAATTGCAATCCGTTCTACCTTATCCTTTCAGATGGTGTTATGTCATTCTTGACAATTCCTTCATGTTTCATGATTCACGAGTTGTCAGGAATGAGATATTTAAACCCATCATTTTCTTTGTTCAGGAGATCTTTCAACCCTTCAATTTATTTGTTGGAGTAATCTTGGGTTGTATTTCACCTAAAGCTTTCCCTGAGAATTGCTGCTATTATGGTGCTTATTAATGACCCAAGTTCTTCATTTATCATTCCGGTGAATTAAGTTTTTCGTCTCCTTGTTGATCTCAATCCAAGCAATTCGTTTCTGTTAGTGGCTGGTTGTCACCTCTTAATTTTGAGATGTTTCCATAAGCCCACAACGAGTTTATTCTTTTCGTTGTTGATTTTCCATCAACCACGTTCAACACTTCTTCGTAAGGATGATTTTTCCTAATTCATTTGTGGGAGAAGTTGTCATTTTCTTCTCCATTCATTTCCTTCGTTGATTTATATGCTATTCTTTCTTCCGGAGGCTTTGTGATGTTGCTCTCTCCAAACCATCATATCGTTTTATCGAGATCATGTTCTTTCCCTTGCTTATCATTTAACCAGAGTATTGTATTCTTCATTCAAGTTCCCTCATCTTATCAAGTTTTGCCTGTCTTTTAACCGGAGTGCTGTCTGAGTCCTTCTTACCCTTGTGCCATTATTTCAATTGTTTCGGAGGCAATATGTTGCTGTTTTCTTCAAGTATCTTCCCAACTTGGCAAGTTCTTGTTCAATTCCTTCCATTTTCAGACGGAGTGCTGTCCGAATTATGTCATTCTTATTCCTTGGCTGTACCATTGCGGTTTCATATTCTTTTCGTTCGTAAGCTCTTGTTTCATGTCTTTCAACCTACAAGGCTCTCGTGATGTTCCTTGTTCCTCTCTTCTAACGGTGTTTTCATCTTCGTTCATCTCCGTCGTATTCTTTCTTTCAAGATTGTTCAACCTCTCAAGGTTCTTTGGTTTTCACTCGTTTGTCAAAGAAGCAACTTTGTTTTACCCCTTCCTCTTCCGTTTTTACCCGGTGCTATCTCTAGGATCTCGGGTCGAGATCCTCTGTTAGTGTGGGAGAGTTGTGACGCCCGAAGACCGACGTCCCAGAAGATTCCAGAAGATTCCAGATGTTCCGGGTTCTCCCTTGTGTTTCTTTTGCGCTTGTGTTATTTATTTTGCATTGCATCATGTCATCATGCCATCATGTCATTAATTTTTGCATCTCAACCAAATAAATTGTGTGGACCTTCGGTCCATTTAAATCGAGGGAAGAATGTCTTCTCTTTATAACATATCATCCCAATATTTAGGGAGCTATATAATAAATATTCCATTGTTTGGAATTACCCGCAACACACGTGCATAATTTCCCCATGCTTTTCCTACTTCGAGTTTCATCGTCAAAAACCTTGCCAATAATTCTTTTCCGTTGTTTCGAGGTTCCTCCAAAAATTCGAACATTTTTGGACACTTCAATAATCAAGTCTTAGTTCAAACCCATTTGAATTAAATTCAAATATGTTTGGATTATTTTTCCGATCATGCCTTTTCTATTTTTCTCGGACTTTGCTCATTTTATGATGCCCGAGAAAAATACTCCAATGTGCTAACTTTTGCCCTAACCCCCTCCTCATTTTATTCTCTTCTCTTATTTTTTTGGTTTCTGCAAAATCCTGAGAAGGGAGAGGCCCAAACTTCTTCTTCCTGGCCTCTAGGCCTCCCTGCGGCCCAACTCCACCAGGCTGGCCCACCATCTCGAACCCTAGCGCCAGCATCCCATCGCTCGACCCGCATCGCTCCCTCATCTCCCGAGCCGCCGCCAGAGCCCTCGCTTCCCCCATCTCGCCCGATTCCCGATCCCTTTCCCTCTTCCCGATTTTTCCTCCCCGACCCGCTCGCTCGTTCTTCTCCAGCCAGGCCTTCGCCTCCATGCCGCTCCCTCTGTGTGCTGGCCGCACCAAGCCCCTGCGCCGGTGCCGCGCGCCTCCCTCGGAGGACGCCGCCGCGCCACTTCTTCCTCCTACCGCGCCCTGCACCTACGCGCCGAGCCGCCCCTCCCTCCTTCTCCAGTCGCCCGAGCCACCACGCCTAGCCATGGCGCCTCCTTCCCGCACTCTCCAGGCTGCAGCGGCCCGCGACCTTCGCCGCCGTCGCCTCCAGGCCCGCCGGCCGGATCCCGCGGCCGCGTCGTCGTCCTGCTGCCTCCATGGCCCTGCACCCGACGTCTCCAGCCCCGGCGCCCCGTCTCCAGGAGCCAGCGTGATCCTCGCGCTTCCTCCAGCGCCTGGTGCCTCCTCTGGCCTGCCCGAACAGCCAGCGCCCCGCGCCCCGGAGCCAGCCAAGGCCTCGTCCCGCAGCGGCCATGCTCTTCCCTCTTCAGCGACTACCGTGCTGCCCCTTTTGTTTTTGCTCCAGTGTTGCTCTTTTGTTGTGTTGCCGTGCTGCTGTTTTGACAGAGGACCCGAGTACAACTTCATAACGACGAATCGTGTACGAGACCGACGCCGAGTACTCCTCCGATGACAAGCACATCTATGAACGGGAACGCCTACACGACGACCGACTCGACAAGTACCACTACTTCCACTACCGTCGCCGGAAGCGCCAAGTACCACGACTACTCGGAGACCCCAAGTACCCCTACCGTCGCCCCGTGTACCTCTACGGAACGTGAACAACTACATGGCGATGCGACAAGTATCCCTACGGAACGTGTACCACTACCGTCGCCCCGAAGATGTCCGACGCCACAAGTACCACGACACGATATCGGAACGGCTACTTAGTCTTCGGAAACGTGAACGCCTACTTCCCTCTACGGCCGTGTACAACTACTTCCCCTACGTTCCTCGACGATCTCGAACCGCCCCGAGAACGTTTGTTCCGAAGGTATAACCCCGAGTCGACCCCGTGGATGACCCGTGGAATGCTTGTTGTGTTGTATGAAATGTCTCCCTTGTTTGCGCCGTGCCCGTTTCGACCTTTTGTCATGTTCCTCGGTTGCCTTGTCGCCGACCCGTGGGAACCCGGTGACGGGATCACCCCACCTTTTTCTTCTCGTTTGACTCGCTCACGCCATCTTTCCTTTTGCACCGGACTCTCAACGAGTTACCGGCACCGATATGATGCCGTGGCATCATTTTCGGAATTGTTGCCGTGGCACCCTTTTCCTTCCACCACGGTGACGATGCTTCATATCTTCTTCATGTCAACCCTTTTAATAAAACTGCATAAACTTGATCATGTCATCCGCATCATATTAACAACATTAATATGTGTGAATTGTTGTTTGCTTATAATTACTAAACATGCTCATGGGGATTTCCCGGATATGTTGTTGTTCGTCCGGCCTCATTTAAAATGTCTAAATAGTGTAGTTTTTATGCTTCACCTCTTGCCATGTTAACAAACATTTAATCTTGTCTTGTAAATAACGAGGGTCAACTAAATAAATAACATGTGGTGTTTCGTCAATATGCAACTCGTTGCATATTGAGCTCCACTTAACTTGTAGATTTGTTTGTGCTTTGCCATGCCACGCATATTTAAACCGGACATGCATCATACTTGGATGTGCATCGTATGCCATGCTTATGATTGTGTGTTTACCGTGTTGTTTGTTTCTTTCCGGTTTGCTCCTCTTGATAGCTTCGGTTTCGTTCCGGAGTTGTGAGGTTTCGCTCGTCTTTGTTGCTCCGTCTACTTCATGGATCCGTTCTTCTCCCTTGCGGAATCCCAGGCAAGATGACCGAACCCGGATACCATTACTATCTTTGCCTATTGCTAATAGTTCCGCTCTATAGTTTTGCCTCGATGCCCATGTCTTCCTGTCAGCCTCCTATTTGTAACCATGAACCTGTTTAACCACCCTACCTATGCAAACCGTTGAATGGCTAAGTACGCTTCGCTCAGCCCCTCTTATAGCATTGCTAGTTGCAGGTGAAGATTGAAGATGCTTGCTTCATGTTGAAGTTTTGTTGGGTTATATCACACTATATAAATGCTTAAATGAAATCATCTATATATTGGCAAGGGTGGAAGGCTAAGCCTTTTGCTTGGTGATTTGTTCCACTCATGCCGTTAGGAACCGTATAAACCGGTGTTATGTTCCTTGATTATGCGTTCCTAACACGGTTGGGGTGTATGGGACCCCCTTGATAAACCGCTAAGTGCTAAGTCTTTTCCAGCAAGTCCCAACATTGGTACTATTCGCCTAATAACTAATAAAACTTGCATAGGGTCTTGCAAACCCGAGTTTCTTAATCAACAACCCCGGGCCAGTGCTCCTCATGAGTGTTGGTCCGAAATGGGGAGCCTGCGGGGTCACCACGAGGGAACTCGAGGATTGATATAAACCCGTAGCCTCGCCCATCCGGTCGTGTCCTGAGACTTAGATACATGCGGCTACTATCAGGGTGTCGACACGCCGGGAGGATTTGCTGGATTAGCCTTACCTTAGTTCGGAGTATCTTGAGCACGGGATTCCGAGAATACTCGGGTCTTCCCACTTTGGAGTTGCGACTCCGCGGATCGTGGGCTTGTAATGGGTCAAGTTGGAACACCCCTGCAGGGTTATGAACTTTCGAAAGCCGTGCCCGCGGTTATGTGGCAGATGGGAGCTTGTTAATATCCGGTTGTAGATAACTTGACACATTGTTCCAATACACTACCAGCGTGCGTACCGTGACTGTCAATTTCCGAATAGGGATTCGGGAGTTGAACACGGTGGGGTTATGTTTGACCGGCTTTAGTTAGGATCACTTCGTGATCATCTCTCGACCGAGGCACATTCTCTTCTCGCTCTCTTTTACGTAAGTTAGTGCTAGTTGCTGCTGCAGACTCTTGTTGTTCCTTCACCTCTTGTTCTTTCTTCAGCCTTGTCCTCACCCAAGGCTTGAATAGTCTTGTTACCCGGGAACGGGATTGCTGAGTCCTCTGTGGCTCACAGTTACTTCACCACACCAAATGCAGGTTCCGCCGAGTTTGATGCAGGAGTTGGATCAGTTCTTCACCGGGAGTTCGATGAAGAGCGTGGCTGTTTGCTTGTGACGTTTCGACGATCAGTAGTGATTTCTACTAGGATTCGATCCTGACCTGTGGCTTTATGTTGTTTTGGTATCTTTCTTTTGGATCTTCACCCGTAGTCGGGTTGTGATGTTTTGAATGATGATTTGCTTATGTATGTATTGTGTGAAGTGGCGAGTGTAAGCCAACTATCTCCTTTTGCAATTTAATCCCTCTTTTACATGAGTCGTGCAAAGATACCAAACTTGAGATCATTCTAGGATGGGCTTATACCTTTAAGTCGTGCCTCGACACGTAGGAGGTATAGTCCCATCCTGGGCATTACAGTCATATGCAAAATATGTGCGACCAATACAACCTTGCCAAGTTAGAGCAGGCACCTTGATGGGTGAATAAGATAGGCCATCCTCCACCATGCCAAGTTTGTTAGCCAGTGGATTGTGCGGCAATATTCCTCTCGTGCGCCCATTCTCATATTCATTTTTAACATGTTCAATACCTCACATGCATGAAAACATAAAAAAGTGAGATTATGTATGTAATGCAGAAGTGATTCTAGTCCAATACTGCCTCCCTACAAACCCCTTTGTGCTATCTCTGCAATTCTTCTGAGAGATGCCATGCATGCTATAATTTGGTGTGTGCATTCATATAATGTGGTCTACTACTCAAAATATGAGAGCTCCATAAGTGATGATACTTCGCAGATGATATCTTCAACATATAGTAAAGAAGAACAAGTCGACCTGACCTGACAGACTTAAAATACACTAAGGGAGAACAACTCGACCTGACCAGTCGACCGCAAATGTCTCTGCTACTCTTCCCAACAAGGAACATACTTATTAAAGAAGAGAAAAGGATCATGTTAAAGAAGAGTAGAAGAGCAAGCAGATTGAAGATATTATAAGTCTTTCTATACAATGTTTGTTGCCCACCCATGATGAACCAAAGCGCACAGAGAAATACTATTCCTTCCGGTCTCTCCATATGTGGCTCACATGCATTTTGAAACTAAAGTAGGAACATTTAGCTAACCAATTAAACATGTCTCAGTTTTACTAATATCAACATAATAGCAGTTTCAAATTTGTACAACTAAGCTTGTTTAGCTCGATGGGTGGAGTAGTGCTATTACGACAGAAACCATGTAGGCTGATCGTGGTCATCACAAAATGGGGAAACCATAAGCATGATGAGTATAGTGTTGACCTTGGCAGTGGGATGGAAGATCTGAAGCTGCAAACCGCGCAACGGGTAGTTAGCAACCGATGTTTGCTTTGAAAGAAAAACTAAGATTTGGTATGGACAAGAAAGTACAGTCAACAAGTGACAAAGAAATGCAATTATGCTGCCTCTCTATATGTCGCGACATGCATTTGGAAACTCAAGTGGGACAATTAGCTAACCAATTAAATGTGGCTATTAACTAATATCAGTATCATATCACAATCATATTTGAACAACTAAGCTTTGGCATTATGAGTGCTGTGTTGTTTAGCTTGAAGGGTGGAGTACTGCTAGTACGACAGAAAGCACCTACGTAGATCATAGTATGGTAGATAAAGGGGGAAAACCGTAAGCTTTACGAGTATTGTGACCGTGCCATGGCGGATCTGAAGGTGCAAACCGGACAAAAGCTCCTTCGCAACTAATGTTTGCTTTCAACTAGCCACTAGGATTTGGTACGGACAAGAAAAGTACAGTGTGGCACCCCGGCTCAGAGCAACCGGTTTACCATGCATTGCCAGCCCAGAGACCATGTCTTCTGGCAACACACAACATCTTGGTACAGCAAACAACCACTTTATTGATGCTAGCGAGTCAAAGTTTATATTACAACAAGTAGCGAGGCCAAGCGGCACACACGGTGCGGCTGAACAATATGTACATTATTTAGTGAACATAAAGGGACCTCAGTCATGACAACGCGGCAGCAGAACAACGTCGTAGCGGAACTCCGTAGCATAGGGACACCAATGTGGACACGATCTAGACTCGGACAACACTCCTTTCCTTCGAGACTTTCCTGAAATTTGGCATGACACGCCAGGTCAGTACGTTAAATGTACTTGCAAGCTTACAACAAGCATAAACATAATGACAAACAATATCATGATAATTATTCAATTATTAAAATGCAACAATATATATATATATATATATATATATATATATATATATATATATATATATATATATAGGGATTGACTATTCGTCATCCTGGGTGAGGAATAGTTATTCTTCACCCCCCTATATATTTACATCAATGCACCGTAATTTCACCTTCCGTAAATTTTATCTCATTTCTTACGTAAAAAGAGAATGTAAGAAAATATATAATCGTCGTAAAAAATATTTTATGTTACGTAAAATTACAAACGTAAAAGTATAGTGTAAAATATACATAAAATGCAATTTTCCTGGTCTTATGACCTCAATATACACATAATGAAAAATGAATATATATATATATATATATATCATCACATATATGTGATGATACTTATCTACTAGGTATAATGCATAAAATTAAAAACGAACAATACTAAAACCTAATAATCCCTCCTGGGGCCAGTATTCCGACAGCCCCTCGCCAGCAGCTCCCTGGTGCGCGGCGTCTTCCCAGTGCGGAGACAGTACTCTGACTCCTCTGCCTCGCAGTGCTTGACGTACCGATCTACCTCTTGCTGGCGGACGCGCGCGGCCGATCTTGCCATTTCGTTGGGCGTCCACCGGAGCTCCTTGTCGGTGGCACGCTGGAGCTTATCGGCCCACCTCCACGCAGCGACGAGGCACCCAGCGCCTATGACCTTCCTCGCGAAGTACCTGTCTTCGTACACCTCCTCGGCACGACGACACGCCTGCCCCCAAAGCTCTGTCGCCTCCTGCTAGATTTCTTTGCAAAGAACACAATGCAAAAAGAATCAATTCATTTGGACTTATGGTTGAAGAGTTATAGCTGTTTGAAGCTCTCTGGAATATATATGAATTTGAATTTAAATAAAACAGACTAGGGGGGTGACGTCGAAGGCGTAAAGCCTCGGGACGCCACTACTCGTACCGCTTCGCACGCGTACTGAGTGGCTGACTAGCGGTCCCCGCTAGTCAGGTGAGGGGGAGAGGGAGAAGGAAACAGAGGCGGTCGTGGCTTCGCTGGAGCTCACGTCGGCGACGAGGGCTCCTTGGCAAAACGAGAGTGAGGGATCAAGAGAGGGGATGGAGGCGCACCTGCCCGTACCCGTAGCGTAGCTAGGGGTGGTCGGACGGCGTCGGAATCGACCTCGCAAGCGGAGGCAGAGAGCGGTGGTCGCCAGAGACGAAGACGACGGCAAACAGCGGTGACTCCAGGGGCTCCAACCAGGCGGAACAGCACCACCGGAGAGTGGTGGAGGCCCTGGAAGGGTTGCCCAGGCCTGGGAGGGGCTGGAGCTACCGCGACGACCCGAGGGGATCGCCGGTGAGCTCAAGCTCGGGGACGGCGGCTCGCGGCCTGCCCGACCGGGCTACTGTTTCCTACGAGGTTGTGGGGTGTGTGGGAGTGGAGGATGGTGCTCGAGGAGGCTGGGGGTGGCTCCATTTATAGGCGAGCCGCGAGGGGGGGATCGGGCTCCGCCGTCGACACCTGGACACTACGCCTGGCGACGAGCGGCGTCAGTGAGAGGGGGAGAAGGCGACGCAGCTCACGCGGGGACTGTGGGAGAACAGGGCGAGCACAGTATCGAGGAGCAGGCGACGAGCACAGTGCACACCGCACTATTACGTTGGCCGGACCGTGCCCGTGCTCGCTGCGGCGTCGGCGAGTGCCGGGGGGAGTTAAGGGGGTTGGGACGAAGATGGTGGCGAGGTTTGGCGCGCTATGGCAGTTGGCGAAGCGAGCACGCGCGAAACAGAGCGCTCGGCGGCACTCAGAGCGCATCGACACGCAGGCTGGCATCGTGTACACGCGTGGTCATCGCGTGAACTTTGCCCCCAGGCCGACCTACGTCCAAAGTTCATGGCTGGCTTGTTGTTTGTGGTAGTTTTGAAGATTACCACGATTCGCTTTGGACCCATACGCAGTAGAAAATATTTCACAAGCCAGGTAAGTTTCTGATCAGTAACTTTGAGAGTTTACTAAGGTCAAACGGCTGGGAGTTTGGGGCTGGGTCTTGGAGGCTAGGAATCATCTACTAATGTGATGATGCACAAGAAAAATCAGCCACAATAGAGCGAGTAAAATGGTAGTTGCTGTAGAAACTACCATTTCTGTCCAGAACAGAAAATATTTTCTGTAGCAAAAATATTCCAAAAAGTGATGAAATATTTTTGCTCAGGAAGGTGCCCTAGGGTTCAAAGAATATTTGTGAATTTTCTCAAATTTTTGTGGGCAAGAAAAATTGGAGTTGCTTTGGAGCACATTGAGCAGGCTAGGGTTTTAGAGAGGAAAATGAATATTTTTCATTAAAGAAAAATATTCCAAATATTATTTTGGGGTGAACCAGAGAGGAAGTGATGGTTAGAGAGGGAAATGAGGCACTTGGGTGAAAGTCAAGGGGTACCTAAGTGTGTAAGTCCATATGAAAAGATTCAAAAACTCCAAATTTCAAAATCAATCCAAATGAAAATCAGGCAAATAAAAGCGGGCAAAAACCAGGCTGTCACATATAGTAAACAAGTTACATCTATTTTTCGGGTGAGATCAATAACTTAAGCAGATATGAAAGAGTACCACCTCTCTTGCGACGCCGTGTAGGCCCGTGCTGATACGTTGAGGGTGATGCGGGTGCGATGGCTGTCGGTGGCTCGGAAGAAGACTTTAGACGGCAGACGGCCGGGTCAGGGGATAAGTCCGGTTGCCGTGGACGAGGTAGTCGTAGGAGCGGCAAAGGCAAGGTGGACAACGATGCTGATGAAGCGAGATGGCGCGATGAAAGGATCATTGTCCGATGTCGTAGATGAGAGACGTCCATCTCCTGTAGTGGACGATGGGGTAGGGTAGCGGCTCCGGCAAGGTGGAGGATGGGGTGGCGGATGGAGGAGGCTGACCGGAGTGGGGAGGTTGTTGTGGCGCCAAGGGTGTATGAATGGGGAAATGGAGGGGGAGTGGGG
>LR738712.1:550601175-550618268 GCA_902687465.1 Secale cereale
GGGGATCTTAGTCTTTGGGACGCGCTTATCTGAAATGTGGGAAAGTTGTGAACTTAGCCCCCGTTTAAAATTTTAGACATCTCGTCAGTTGGGGATAGGACGGTTATCTCCCATCTCCCAATAATTGTCGATAGTGATTTCGGGCGAGGAGAAGGTGTTTTGGCGCCCACGGTTGGCGCCCACGGTGTATGAACGAGGCTGACAGGTAGGGCAGTTGTGTCACGTCTGAGGGAAGTTACACATCTGCCCCTATTTAGAATATTTGTTGACATTAATTTCGGATGAGGAGAGTTTGTTTTGCCGCCCACCGTGTATGAATGGGGAAATCGAGGGAGAGAGACCGGTCTTTCGGACGAGCTTGAATCAAATGTGTTTTGCCGCCCACGTTTGGCGCTCACTGTGTCTGAATGGGCTCAGAGGCGGTCGTGTCACATCTGATTTAAGTTACTAGTCTACCCCTAGCGCCACAAGGGGAAATCAGGTAAATTAGGATGTGAAGTGTCAGGGTAGACAGTAATTTCCATTTCGCAAACACTTCCTTCGGGCAGCCGACAAACAATAGTGGTTGTTTTGTTGCTTCGTTCAAAATTTGGAAGAATTAGCATTCACGTTTACCCAGGGCCCTTGCAACTAAATTCAAATCCAATTTGTATTCAATTACTAATATCCACACATCAATCTATGTTTTTTTATTTATTTCTTCAAAACTATGACAAAGATTTATTTCACCTTTACATATGAATATGATTTAGAAATGTTGTGATCTTCGAATTCAGTAGGTTGGATACACGTTGAGTCAAACAATTATTTCATCCAATACAATATCCTCACACGAAAAATAGTTCACCTTATGTCAATCATACAAGTACTGAGGATTATCTCACCTAAAAAATTCGGATCATTACAACACATGGACAACACAGGGGGTCTTACAACATAATCCATTCAGAGAGATGACACAACATGCAAGTATACTAATCTAATGACAATTTCAACTGGTATCTGAAGAAGAACTGGGATTACACTGGGCTTCAGATAGCAGAAGCAGCAGGACCTCCTCCATCTTCAAATGCAACATTCTTACTTCCTCCAATTCTTGGGTTGCTTGCATAATGCGTGCAACTAATTGCATAATTTCTAGCCTCAAGATCAAGATTACCTCATTCATGGCAGCCACACCATCTCTTTCTGCCTCTAGTAGAGCCTCAAGAACTATAATATCTGTGCTCAGACTGCTATCCAGCGGTGTTGCCTCTAAACTGCTACCATCTGGTATCATGGATGGCGCACCACTTCCACAAATAAATTCTGGGGCTGTACATTGTGTCCTAGTGTGAACGGCATCCTCAAAGGTTTCTGCTGGACATAAGTAAGAGATAGTTATCGCGCAATCCATGCAGTAAGCTTACATGGTAAACGACATACACATTATTGGCGAGTATGGCAAGCCATATTTAAATGGTTCGAAGCAGCATCAGCCGAAAAAAAATTAAAATGGTAAGCTGAATAGGGATGTAAGTGGCAAATAAATGGCATCCGCCAGTCCCATCTAGTTTGTTTTTGCTAGCTCGCTAGTTCATTTTCCTAAAAAACAAAACCTCTTTTGAATTATCATACCATGAGTGGACTTTAATCGGGATTAAACGGGACCCAGTTTGACATCCCTAGATGAAAGGCAGTGTACCACCACTATATTTAAGTTGCCCTGACATCTAAGTAGTTGAAATAATCTGAGAAAACACTTAACAGTGTGGCCTGATATAAACTACGAAGACAGTCTTGTGATGAAGTTCATAGGAAAAGTTAAGGACTCAAATGAACTAGGCATGCATTTCTTTACGATAATACAACATGCACCGCTGACATATTGGCCAACTCAGGTATAGCCTAACAAGTAACAAACAAGCATTCAAATCAAGCAATACAGCAAAGCAGACAACTGAACTATTTGTAATTCCGTATGCTTACAGGTTGAGGGCACAAGCCAAGAAAGCAGCCCACACGCATTACATTTCACATGTACTAAATCACACTGGCTTACCATATGTTGTTGTGAAGCCTCGCTGTTGTTGCAATGTTCTCTGAAGATATCATCAGCATCCCGTGGTTGCAAATCTATTTGTTGTAGTTTATTCTGCAACGTCTATTTAGGTAAAATTAATTTTAATCGCATGCACTGGTTCAAATTGATCATCAATGGTTAATCTAAACTAATGAAAGAAGGGTGTGTGCTTACAAGAAATATTTTTGATTCACTCTATTTATATGCTTGTTTGAAGTGCGTGCCCCAAAAGAACAAATATTTTACTTGATAGGCTTGGCAGCTCCATAATTAATAGAAGCATCGGATTGGTCATGCAACTTGGGAAGATCAAGAACGCACACAAAAGTAATGAACAAAGGCTCGGAGCAGTGATGTAATAGCTAGCATCGGAAAATGTAGGGTAAAACGGATAAAAAGCAGCGGAACCACAAACTAGTTTGCTGATGTGTAATTAAGCATAGAGAACATGGAGCGGTCTGATGTAACCAACAGGTGGCATTAGAACAACACCATTATCATCTATATCTATATATACCCCTATATAGTGTGCGAATAACTTTGAAAGATGGTCGTTGGATGAAACCAATCTGACGGTGCAGAGATGGCAAATCCGAGCACTACTAGCTGTTGGATATCATCTACATTCCACCAGATTTTGCCACATGTACAATCTAGAAGACTCCATGGTTGAACATAAGAAGAATGATACCCGCACCCTCCAAATTTACAGATAAGGCCTCCCCTCGTTCATCTTTGTCTCCCACAAGATAAACAACTCGTATAAATGCATCTTGATGTTCCGTGCAACGCATCGTAACTATATGTGCACTGGTTTGTAATTTAGCACATGTAACATGTTCACTGCCAGAACTACGGCCCTACAGGTGCAAGCAGAATAATGCGTCTCATGAAAAATTGAATGATGCCCTGAAGAAATTCGAAGGTGCGGTGCTTATGCTAAGAAAATGAACGGTAGGCGCCGGCCGTTGGATAATAGTACCTGATTCTCGGCGGCGTATGGGTATTGTTGTCATACTTGATAGCTAAGGATCATTGATGGTGCTCGTGTCGCAGTTGAGTTTGGTTCAGCTATCGCCGTTGCTGAAGTGACTCTGGTGCTTTGGTTGCGGCGCTTGTCGACATAAAAGAAAGCTCGTCTGTGGTAAGTGAACAGTTCCATGATAAAGAAGAGAAAAACTGAAGGGCTACAAATCGAAATAACCTGATGAGGCTG
The DNA here is from genome assembly GCA_902687465.1 of Secale cereale. Classification (NCBI taxonomy): domain Eukaryota; kingdom Viridiplantae; phylum Streptophyta; class Magnoliopsida; order Poales; family Poaceae; genus Secale; species Secale cereale. The sequence continues at coordinate 550,604,454 of LR738712.1, forward strand.
CGGCGTCAGTAAAGCAGGGCCTGTGGAGTTGAATATGGCGTCCGTGGAGCGGGTCCGATGCAGTGGACAAAGGCGTCGGCAAAGCACATCCGATGCGGTGTACATTGCTTTCGGTGAAGCAGATCTGTTGCGGCGGATGTGGGCTTGTATGAAGGGCCAGCGATGGGACGGACGAGGGAGTCACTGAGGGCCTACACTATGGCGGCCGAGGGCGCCGGTGAAGCAGATCCGGTGCGGTGGACCATGATGGTGGTCAAGGAGATCTGGAGTAGTGGTGGACAAGCCAGTCGCTGAAGCGGCTTCGGTGAAGTGGTGAGTTGGCAGTTGTGGGTTCCAAGCTGCGTAAGGTAGATCCGGCGGGGTGTGAGGTCCACCGCTATGGCGGGGGACTAGATTCAGTGGCTTGGCGTAGTCGGGGGCGGGGGGAGGCGCGTAGGGGAAGGGGAGGGGCTCTGGGGAAGAATGTTCGGGGCAAAGAGGGGGAAACAATGGAGTTATTAAAGCAGCCCTTTTCTGTTCATGTGGCAGGGGTAAAACAGGAATATCGCAGAGCTAAACTTTCGGGCGCGAGATATTTCGACGTGAGTGGGAAGTTTGAAAACTTTTGGCGGCTGAAATTAAGTGTTCTGCTCTTGTATGGCCGACTTAGATATCATGGCCGAGAATTTATTTGTTTTGCGCGCAAAGAAAGTGCAAGTTTCGAAAATCATTGTCTCCAACTCTAAACTTAGATTGTCCATTAAATTCAAATATGGATCATTGAGCTAGTGGAAGTAAATAGCATCATATTGATCATTGTCCATTTAAATGAAATTCCAAATTATCCTAAATATGATGACAAAGACAAAAATGTGTATGTGTATGAATAAAGTGGATGATTATAAGGTTTGAACATGGTCATATGTGTATATCTCTAGGTTTGATATATGAATTTGAAATCACGAAATCCCGGCTTAAAAAATATACCTCCATTTAAATGAATTACAAAAGCTAATGATGGAGTCGAATTCCGAAATTCCAATCTTAGGTTTGTAATTTTTGTACTTCAAAGTATATCACGCATGTTCAAAAGTATCGTTATCTCATAGTCCAAACTGTGAAACAAATTGATCAACCATGCATGAGTGCACACACTATTGACCATGTATATATCTCAATTACGCTAAAGTCTCTGAAATATATACAACTCACTCTTTATCTGAAGCCACCCCCCCACACACGCAAGCTGTTCTCTCCCCCGGACACAAACACATGAGCACATCAATCCCCCTCTCTCTTCTAAGTCCGAACGCCAATATAGGTCTCTATCACTTTGTCTCTCGGGCATGAACACATCTCTTCCCCCACTCTCTAGGTCTCCCGGCATCTCTCTTTCCCAAGCACACACACTATATAGAGTGTATCTTGCCCATACACACAAAATGTCTATCTCCCTAGTTATGTGGTTCTCACACACTGACCTCACTCACCACCGCCCACTGCAAACAAGCACCCTCTATCTCCTTGTGCACCACTCTCCTCTTTCTATCTCTCCCACATGCCGACCCGACCCATCTCCTTCCCTATATACATATATGTCGTGACTCGTTCCATAGCTCCCAAACGTATCATCATTCTCAATCTTGCACGTTGTTCTCTACACCATCTATTCTAGATCTCTCATGAAGTATCTATCACACACACGATGACTCGCGTCCCTTGCGTCTCCGTACATAGGCCACTTTCGAACAACATCAACCTTGTCTCCCTATCTATACACCACTTCTGCACACAAAGGACCCATTTCTCTCCCCCTCTATTCCTCTCTCTCCCTCGCTAGTTCTATCTCTCTCGCTCTCACACCCCTCTCCCACACATACTCGATGTCTCTTCCAAATAGTCTGCTCCACGCCTGTACCCATGCTATCCTGCTACTACACATGCCCTTCTCTCTCTTTGGCACACATGTCACACCATTCCCCCTTCCCTACTAGGTTTACAACATTAGTGGTCTCTCTTCTCCATATACACACACTCCCTCTCATATAAACACGCGCGCACAAACACGCACAAACACCCATCTATCTAGATCCTTCTGTTAAGACACACACCCTTGCATATTCTCTCTAGCTCTAGGTATATATGTATATACCCCCCTCTCTCTAGCTCACATGCACACCAAAAATCTCCATCTCTCTAACTCACACATCTCTCCCATGTCCGCATGTGTATCTCACACGGTCACTCTCTTATTATGTCTATGTGTCTCCACATTACACAACACAAAACCCCATGCACATGTCTCTCTATATCCTCCACACAAAGAGACACAACGACCAGTCTCTACACATATCACACACGTACGCACTATCTCTCTCTCGCACACACGCTCAACCAAAAGGTTTTCTTGTGAATAACTTACCGTCTATTCATCAATAGTCATGGCAGTACGATGAACACGAGGCATGAAAAGGAAAAAATCTACACGCCCGTAGACCACCTAGTATGACTACTAGCACTAGAGCGAGTCGAAAGCGCGCCTCCGTCACCCACTCCTTATCGTCGACAGGAAAACCTTTGTTTTACATAGTCGAGAAGTCATCGTGCTAAGGCCCCACATGCTCAGCCGTTGAATAGAATGTACATCCAAGTTTATGAAAACAAGTATCGATAATACATTTGCATATCCAATCTTCTTCTTATATCTTATAAAAAAACGAGTTGGTGTTGTTGGTATGCCTACCATCTTGCAATATAGACCGTCCGATCTATATCTAACGGATAGAAATTAAACTAAAAGATACCCGCACCTCTCTCCACATTTGGAGATAAGGCCTTCCCTCGTCCATCCTTATCTCCCACAACCTCATTATTGAGCAATTAAAAAAGGAAGCCTCTAGAACAATATGGCATGGTGGTCAGATACGTGGCTTCGTTCCAAAGCTTAACTTCCACTCCTACTGACATTATGAAGAGTGTTTAACAAAAAACTACCACTTTCAACCAGCCCTAGGAAGAAACTATTGTACAAAAATAGCAAAAACACGTCGATTAGGCTCGTTTAAACCCGTTTATGACAGGGTTGGCCCACACATCTGTGCTGCCGAGGCAGCTTAAACCAACACGTTTTGCTTGACCGTTGACACAAGGGATCCACATCTGACCTTCTATCCTGTTCTTCCCCCTCCAATCATTATTTTTTCCTGAACATTACTTCAAACAGTTCTTACGCGTGTTTGTCGGTGGCGCCGGCGATGAGCGAGCTGGTCGCCACTCCGCCGGACGGGCCGGTCACCACACTGGCCTCCGCACAGGTTGGCTGGTTGGCCCAAGCGTGGCTCACGCGCGAGCAAGCCGCCGCGCTAGAATTATCTCAAGCCAGATGGCTAGCCTTAGCGCGGCGTCGCGAGCAAGCCGCCGCACCGCTGTGCCAACCTAGCTAGCAAACCTTACAGACAACTGCATCTAGCAGGTGTGTGCTAGCTTGGCTAGCTAGCGGCCGCGAGCGCCGGATGGAGCTGTCATCCGGGCTGCCACAAGATGGGCTCTGCATCGCAGGCTCTTTTGACCTCGCCTTCTGCCGGCGGTGGTAGCTGCGTCCCATTGTCGAGGATGACTAGGTGGACGGGCCGGAGGTAGGAGGTCACCCGGGGATTTTTGTCTAGACTGACATGTAGGTTCCACAAGTCATAACGCGTAACTTGCCGGTCAAATAGAAGGCATTGACTTAAGGGGTGACATGAGTTGAAATGTGCCTATAACATCACTTGGTAGTTTATTGCGATGGATTAAGAAAATTTTGGTATGTTTTCGCTAATTTTTGTAGAGTAGTGGTTTCTTGGTAGGGATGGCTTGGTAGGGAGAACAGTGTACTAGCGACAAAAGGCAATTCTAGGTTGCGTTGTACTCCAACGAGTACTATTAGTGGTTGCGGGAGTGTATAGCTCATTTTGTGGGTTCAATCCCGGCCGAACGCACGACGGCCTTCTTTGAAGTCGAACGGACATGTCACACCACAATCTGGGTGCACTAGATAGCCCTGCCACGTGAACGGGTTTTCCCTCCCATCATCTCGTGGCTCACCTACTAGAGTAGAACTCCTATATACCATTTCACACCATGCAAAGTTTCTCGCTTGCATGCTCGCCCTAGCCGCACCTCGCTTGCAGATCCCTCATCAGCTACCATATTTAAACTAGCGCCTACCAATTAAGCCCGAGGAGCCGGAAAAGCCTGGCACGGCATTGGGAACTATGCAATATGGCTCCGTACGTAAAGTGCTACTTTGTAGATTGTGGCATTGCATGCATGGACTTCGCTCCATTATCGGCTCTAAACTCTATAAAAAAAATCCTATTGACATGATATCTTTTTTTTGAAACGAAGGCAAAAGCTTTGGCTCATCTCATTCGTAAAGATGGAACTAACAATGTTCGTCAGATCCATTACACCTCTACAAATGGAAGCGAAAAGCCTAGTCTCGCGTATCAAAGAACTCAAATGTTCTACCCCCGCAGTAACCGTCACTGATAAACAGGCTGCTAGTGTGTGAGAGGAGCAGCTGAGTAGGGCAGCTACACGCTTGAATAGGGCACGGAGAGTGCGCACTACGCAGGTGTACTTTCCCTGCATTGACTAGCAAGATGCCCGTGCATTGCACGGAACATCAAGATGCATTTATATGAGTAGTTTATCATGTGGGAGATAAGGATGAACGAGGGAAGGCCTTATCTGCAAATGCGGAGAGGAGTGCGGGTATCTTTTTGCAAAATTGTCATAGTTTCCTTCCTATCCGTCAGATATAGATCGGATGGCCTATATTGTAGGATGGCAGGAACACCATCATCACCAACTCTATTTTTTATAAGAGTAGAGATAGTACATCGATGGTTCTAGAGAACAGTTGTACCCTCCACTTGCAACTGTATCTCCTTGGCCTTGAGATTCAAGAGTTCAAAGCTGGTGCACTATAGAAGTACAATACATCGCACTACTAGTTGAGATAGTAGTAGTACTACTGCTACAGTACAACACAGTAAATAATAACCTCACAATCGCGGGGCACTAGGCACTGCCACTATGCGTGCCCACATAACTTCCTTAGCGAAGGGACGAGGCCCTGCGGTTATGCTCTTATATCCTCCTCGCCAGTTTCCCTTCCCACGAAGAGACAAAGGCAGTTCGTCGCTGCTCCCATGGATTCGCCAGGCGGTTCTCCTCCTCATTGGGGCTGGGAGACCTTGGACGACGATCCTCTGGGAGAAATTGCACGCCACTCCGACGTCCTCACCGCCACAAGACTCGATGCTTCCTGCACCAACTATTTTAAGACGATGCTTAAACATGCTTGGGAAAAGGCCATGCTTGTTGGTCTTCGATGCGTCCTCGAGGAGAAGGTTATTCTATGGGACAATCCATTGCTCCCTGGCCATGGTCGCATGTTGACTCCGCTAGAGTTGCCGATGTTGAGAGGTAGTCGGATTTTGTCCGATGAGCAGGTCACTCATGGAGTTTGCTCATGTAGTGTATATTCTAAATATAGTACTGTACTTAGTTATTCCATCCCCTAATTTCTCTGCTGCCCACCATCTTATATATAGGTCTGGGTTGGTGACAACGAAGATTGGCTTTCATACCTCTGGCCGGATACCATCATCATTTTGCACAACATCCACAGCAGCGCGGCCGTTCCCATAGACCCCCTCTCCACCATTGGGGTCGGCCTTCCGGACTGGCTAGGCTTGAATACATATGATGATGCCTACATGAGATTGAAGAAGATAGCAATTACGGACCCGCCGACAAAGCGACGCGGCTACGACGATTACTATCTCATCGCGGTGTTCAACATAAGGATTGCCATCAATACAAGAGGCAGTAACGACAGAGGCTGGCACATGTTGGCAACGACATATTTGTACCCCTAGACGTTCGAAGACGCAATGTGCCATGTAGGCCACATCTTCGCGATGACAAGCCAGGGGACTTGTTTCATCTGGTCGCCATCCTACGGTACGGGAGATTACAAACAGAATGCACAAACCATCATTTGCATCCCTAACGGTAATCCATTATTTTGCAGGGACCAGTCATCCCCCGTTCAAAATAAGATCGCCGATCCTGGATGTGCATTTTCATCCGCGATTCGGTCGAACATGGAACCTTGTAGCTAACTTTGGCATATTGGGATCAACTATCTGTTGGGGAACGTAGTATTTCAAAAAAATCCTACGATCACACAAGATCTATCTACTAGATGCATAGAAACGAGAGGGGAGAGTGTGTCTATGTACCCTCGTAAACCGAAAGCGGAAGCGTCTAGTGACGTGGTTGATGTAGTCGAACGTCTTCGCGATCCAACCGATCCAAGCACCGAATGTACGACACCTCCAAGTTCAGCACACGTTCAGCTCGATGATGTCCCACGAGCTCTTGATCCAGCTGAGCTTCATGGGAGAGTTTCGTCAGCACGACGGCATGGTGACGGAGATGATGAAGCTGCCGGCGCAGGGCTTCGCCTAAGCACTGCAACGATATGACCGAGGTGTGTTTCTGTGGAGGGGGGCACCGCACATGGCTAAAACAATGTTGCTTGTGTGTTCTTGGGTGCCCCCTGCCCCCGTATATAAAGGAGCAAGGGGGAGGGCTGGCCGGCCCTATAGGGCGCGCCAGGAGTAGGTTTCCTACTCCTAGTAGGAGTAGGAATCCTCCTTTCCTATTCCTACTAGGAGTAGGAAAGGAAGAAGAAGAGGAGAAGGAAGGAGAGGGGCACCTCCCCCCCCCACTCCTAGTCCAACTAGGATTCCCTAGGGGGGGCGCGGCCAGCCCTAGTGGGCTGCCTCTCTCTTTCCCTCATGGCCCACTATGGCCCAATACTCCCCCCAGGGGGGAGGGGTTCCGGTAACCCCTCCGACACTCCGGTTTTCTCCGATAACACCCGGAACACTTCCGGTGTCCGAATATAGTCGTCCAATATATCAATCTTTATGTCTCGGACATTCCGAGACTCCTTGCCATGTCTGTGATCTCATCTGTGACTCCGAACTACCTTCAGTACATCAAAACTCATAAACTCATAATACCGATCGTCATCGAACGTTAAGCGTGCGGACCCTGTGAGTTCGAGAACTATGTAGACATGACCGAGACTCATCTCCGATCAATAACAAATAGCGGAACCTGGATGCTCATATTGGCTCCTACATATTCAATGAAGATCTTTATCGGTCTAACTGCATAACAACATACGTTGTTCCCTTTGTCATCGATATGTTACTTGCCCGAGATTCGATCGTCGGTATCATCATACCTAGTTCAATCTCGTTACCGGCAAGTCTCTTTACTCGTTCTGTAATACATCATATCGTGACTAACTTATTAGTCGTTTGCTTGCAAGGCTTATTATGATGTGTATTACCGAGAGGGCCCAGAGATACCTCTCCGACACTCGGAGTGACAAATCCTATTCTTGATCTATGCCAACACCACAAACACCTTCGGAGACACATGTAGAGCATATTTATAATCACCCAGTTACGTTGTGACGTTTGAGAGCACACAAGGTGTTCCTCCGATATTCGGGAGTTGCACAATCTCATAGTCATAGGAACATGTATAAGTTATGAAGAAAGCAATATCAGTTAAACTAAACGATCAAGTTGCTAAGCTAACAGATGGGTCTTGTCCATCACATCATTCTCCTAATGATGTGATCCCATTGATCAAATGACAACTCATGTCTATGTCTAGGAAACATAACCATCTTTGATCAATGAGCTAGTCTAGTAGAGGCATACTAGGGACACTCTGTTTTGTCTATGTATTTCACACATGTACTAAGTTTCCGGTTAATACAATTCTAGCATGAATAATAAACATTTATCATGATATAAGGAAATACAAATAACAACTTTATTATTGAATCTAGGGCATATTTCCTTCAGTCTCCCACTTGAACTAGAGTCAATAATCTAGATTACATAGTAATGATTCTAACACCTATGGAGTCTTAGTGCTGATCATGTTTTGCTCGTGGAAGAGGCTTAGTCAACGGGTCTGCGACATTCAGATCCGTATGTATCTTGCAAATTTCTATTTCTCCCTCCTTGACTTGATCGCGGATGGAATTGAAGTGTCTCTTGATGTGCTTTGTTCTCTTGTGAAACCTGGATTCCTTCGCCAAGGCTATTGCTCCAGTGTTGTCACGAAAGATTTTAATTGGACCCGATGCACTACGTATTACACCTAGATCGGATATGAACTCCTTCATCCAGACTCCTTCATTTGCTGCTTCCAAAGCATCTATGTACTCCGCTTCGCACGTAGATCCCGCCATGATGCTCTGCTTGGAACTACACCAACTTACAGCTCCACTGTTCAATGAAAATACATATCCAGTTTGTGACATAGAGTCATCCCGATCAGTGTCAAAGCTTGAATTGACGTAACCGTTTACGACGAGCTCTTTGTCACCTCCATATATGAGAAACATATCCTTTGTCCTTTTCAGGTACTTCAGGATGTTCTTGACTGCTGTCCAGTGATCCACTCCTGGATTACTTTGGTACCTCCTTGCTAAACTTATAGCAAGGCACACATAAGGTCTGGTACACAACATTGCATACATGATAGATCCTATGGCTGAGGCACAAGGAATGACATTCATTTTCTCTCTATCTTCTGCAGTGGTCGGGCATTGAGTCTTACTCAATTTCACACCTTGTAATACTGGCAAGAACCCTTTCTTCGACTGATCCATTTTGAACTTCTTCAAAACTTTATCAAGGTATGTGCTTTGTGAAAGTCCAATTAAGCGTCTTGATCTATCTCTATAGATCTTGATGCCTAATATATAAGCAGCTTCACCGAGGTCTTTCGTTGAAAAATTCTTAATCAAGTATCCTTTTATGCCATCCAGAAATTCTACAGCATTTCCAATCAACAATATGTCATCCACATATAATATCAGAAATGCTACATAGCTCCCACTCACTTTATTGTAAATACATGCTTCTCCATAAGTCTGTATAAAACCATGTGCTTTGATCACCTCACCAAAGCGTATATTCCAACTCCGAGATGCTTGCACCAGTCCATAGGTGAATCGATGGAGCTTGCACACTTTGTTAGCACCTTTAGGATCGACAAAACCTTTTGGTTGCATCATATACAACTCCTCATTTAGGTATCCATTTAGGAATGCAGTTTTGACATCCATTTGCCGGATTTCATAATCATAAAATGCGGCAATTGCTAACATGATTTGGATAGACTTAAGCATTGCAACGGGTGAGAAAGTCTCATCATAGTCAACTCCTTGAACTTGTCAAAAACCTTTCACAACAAGTCGAGCTTTGTAGACAGTAACATTACCGTCGGCGTCGGTCTTCCTCTTGAAGATCCATTTATTTTCAATGGCTTGCCGATCATCGGGCAAGTCAACCAAAGTCCACACTTTGTTCTCATACATGGATCCCATCTCAGATTTCATGGCCTTAAGCCATTTTGCAGAATCTGGGCTCATCATCGCTTCCTCATAGTTCGTAGGTTCATCATGGTCTAGTAACATGACTTCCAGAACCGGGTTGCCGTACCACTCTGACGCGGAACGTACTCTGGTTGACCTACGAGGTTCTGTAGTAACTTGATCTGAAGTTTCATGATCATCATCATTAGCTTCCTTACTCATTGGCGTAGGAATCACCAGAACTAGTTTCTGTGATGTACTACTTTTCAATTCTGGAGAAGGTACAATTACCTCATCAAGTTCTACTTTCCTCCCACTCACTTCTTTCAAGAGAAACTCCTTCTCTAGAAAGGATCCATTCTTAGCAACGAATATCTTGCCTTCGGATCTGTGATAGAAGGTGTACCCATCAGTCTCCTTTGGGTATCCTATGAAGACACATTTCTCTGACTTGGGTTCGAGCTTATCAGGTTGAAGCTTTTTCACATAAGCATCGCAGTCCCAAACTTTAAGAAATGACAACTTTGGTTTCTTGCCAAACCACAGTTCATAAGGCGTCATCTCAACGGATTTAGATGGTGCCCTATTTAATGTGAATGCAGCTGTCTCGAAAGCATAACCACAAAATGATAGTGGTAAATCGGTAAGAGACATCATAGATCGCACCATATCTAATAAAGTACGGTTACGACGTTCGGATACACCATTACGCTGTGGTGTTCCGGGTGGTGTGAGTTGTGAAACTATTCCACATTGTTTCAAATGAAGACCAAACTCGTAACTCAAATATTCGCCTCCACGATCAGATCGTAGAAACTTTATTTTCTTGTTATGATGATTCTCTACTTCACTCTGAAATTCTTTGAACTTTTCAAATGTTTTAGACTTGTGTTTCATCAAGTAGATATACCCATATCTGCTCAAATCATCAATGAAGGTTAGAAAATAATGATACCTGCCGCGAGCCTCAACACTCATTGGTCCACATACATCAGTATGTGTGATTTCCAACAAATCTGTTGCTCGTTCCATTGTTCCGGAGAACGGAGTCTTAGTCATCTTGCCATTGAGGCATGGTTCGCAAGCACCAAGTGATTCACAATCAAGTGATTCCAAAAGTCCATCAGTATGGAGTTTCTTCATGCGCTTTACACCAATATGACCTAAACGGCAGTGCCACAAATAAGTTGCACTATCATTATTAACCTTGCATCTTTTGGCTTCAATATTATGAATATGTGTATCACTATGATCGAGATCCAACAAGAATACACCACTCTTTAAGGGTGCATGACCATAAAAGATATTACTCATATAAATAAAACAACCATTATTCTCAGTTTTGAATGAATAACCGCCTCACAATAAACAAGATCCATATATAATGTTCATGCTTAACGCTGGCACCAAATAACAATTATTCCGGTCTGAAACTAATCCCGAAGGTAGATGTAGAGGTAGCGTGCCGACGGTGATCACATCGACTTTGGAACCATTTCCCACATGCATCGTCACCTCGTCCTTAGCTAATCGTCGTTTAATCCGTATCCCCTGTTTCGAGTTAAAAATATTAGCAACCGAACCAGTATCAAATACCCAGGTGCTACTACGAGCATTAGTAAGGTACAGATCAATAACATGTATATCAAATATACCTTTGTTCACTTTGCCATCCTTCTTATCCGCCAAATACTTGGGGCAGTTCCGCTTCCAGTGTCCAGTCCCTTTGCAGTAAAAGCACTCAGTTTCAGGCTTGGCTCCAGACTTGGGTTTCTTCATGGGAGTAGCAACTGTCTTGCTATTCTTCTTGAAGTTACCCTTCTTTCCCTTGCCCTTTTTCTTGAAACTTGTGGTCTTGTTAACCATCAACACTTGATGCTCCTTTTTGATTTCTACCTCCGCAACTTTGAGCATAGCGAAGAGCTCGGGAATTGTCTTCTGCATCCCTTGCATGTTGTAGTTCATCATGAAGCCTTTATAGCTTGGTGGCAGTGATTGAAGAACTCTATCAATAACACTATCTTCGTCAACTTTGCAACCAAGTTGAGTCATATGATTGTAGTACCTAGACATTATGATCAAGTGTTCACTGATAGAACTGTTCTCCTCCATCTTGCAGCTATAGAACTTATTGGAGACTTCATATCTCTCAATCTGGGCATTTGATTGAAATATTAACTTCAACTCCTGGAACATTCTATATGCTCCATGACTTTCAAAACGTTGTTGAAGTCCCGGTTCTAAGCCGTAAAGCATGGCACACTGAACTATCGAGTAGTCATCAGACTGCGTCTGCCAGACGTTCAAAGCGTCTACATTAGCGGGAGGGGGCTTGTAACCTAGCGGTGCTTCAAGGACATAATTCTTCTGTGCAGCAATGAGGATAATCCTCAAGTTACGGACCCAGTCCATGTAATTGCTACCATCATCTTTCAACTTAGCTTTCACTAGGAACGCATTAAAATTCAAGGGAACGGTAGCACGGGCCATTGATCTACAACAACATAGATATGCAAAAACTATCAGGACTAAGTTCATGATAAATTGAAGTTCAATTAATCATATTACTAAAGAACTCCCACTTAGATAGGCATCCCTCTAGTCATCTAAATGATCACGTCATCCAAATCAACTAAACCATGTCCGATCATCACGTGAGATGGAGTAGTTTTCAATGGTGAACATCTTATGTTGATCATATCTACTATATGATTCACGCTCGACCTTTCGGTCTCCAGTGTTTCGAGGCCATGTCTGTACATGCTAGGCTCGTCAAGTTTAACCCGAGTATTCTGCATGTGCAAAACTGTCTTACACCCATTGTATTTGAACGTAGAGCTTATCACACCCGATCATCACATGGTGTCTCGGCACGACGAACTTTCGCAACGGTGCATACTCAGGGAGAACACTTGTACCTTGAAATTTTGTAAGGGATCATATTATAATGCTACCGCCGTACTAAGCAAAATAAGAAGCATAATAAGATAAACATCACATGCAATCAAAATATGTGACATGATATGGCCATCATCATCTTGTGCTTTTGATCTCCATCTTCAAAGCGTCGTCATGATCTCCATCGTCACCGGCTTGACACCATGATCTTCATCGTAGCATCGTGGTCGTCTCGCCAACTATTGCTACTACTACTATCGCTAACTCATAGTGATAAAGTAAAGCAATTACATGGCCTTCGCAATTCATATAATAAAGAGACAACCATAAGGCTCCTGTCGGTTGCCGATAACTTTACAAAACATGATCATCTCATACAATAACGTATAACTCATCACGTCTTGACCATATCACATCACAACATGCCCTGCAAAAACAAGTTAGACGTCCTCTACTTTGTTATTGCAAGTTTTACGTGGCTCCTACGGGCTTAGCAAGAACCGTTCTTACCTACGAATACAAAAACCACAATGATTTTTCGTCAAGTATGTGCTGTTTTAACCTTCTCACGGACCGGGCGTAGCCACACTCGATTCAACTAAAGTGAGAGAGACAGACACCCACCGGTCACCTTTAAGCAACGAGTCATAATGGTGAAACCAGTCTCGCATAAGCATACGCGTAATGTCGGTCCGGGCCGCTTCATCTCACAATGCCGCCGAATCAAAGTATGACATGCTGGTAAGTAGTATGAGTATTATCACCCACAACACATTATGTTCTACTCGTGCATATCATCTACACATAGACTTGGCTCTGATAGCACTGTTGGGGAACGTAGTATTTCAAAAAAATTCCTACGATCATGCAAGATCTATCTACTAGATGCATAGCAACGAGAGGGGTGAGTGTGTCTACGTACCCTCGTAGACCGAAAGTAGAAGCGTCCAGTGACATGGTTGATGTAGTCAAACGTCTTCGTGATCCAACCGATCGAAGCACCGAATGTACGGCACCTCCGTGTTCAGCACACGTTCAGCTCGATGACGTCCCACAAGCTCTTGATCCAGTTGAGCTTCACGGGAGAGTTTCGTCAGCACGACGGCGTGTTGACGGAGATGATGAAGCTACCAGCGCAGGGCTTCGCCTAAGCACTTCAGCAGTATGACTTAGGTGTGTTTCTGTGGAGGGGGCACCGCACACGGCTAAAACAATGTTGCTTGTGTGTTCTTGGGTGCCCCTGCCCCCGTATATAAAGGAGCAAGGGGGGAGTGCCGGCCGGCCCTATAGGGCGCGCCAGGAGTAGGTTTCCTACTCCTACTAGGAGTAGGAAAGGAAAAAGAAGAGGAGAAGGAAGGAGAGGGCGCCTCCCCCACTCCTAGTCCAAGTAGGATTCCTGAGGGGGGTGGCCAGCCCTAGTGGGTTGCCTCTCTCTTTCCCTCATGGCCCACTATGGCCCAATACTCCGGGGG
>LR738712.1:550619268-550783763 GCA_902687465.1 Secale cereale
CGGGGATCCAGTAACCCCTCCGGCACTCCGGTTTTCTCTGATAACACCCGGAACACTTCCAGTGTCCGAATATAGTCATCTAATATATCAATATTTATGTCTCGGACATTCCTAGACTCCTCGCCATGTCCGTGATCTCATCTGGGACTCCTAACTACCTTAAGTACATAAAAACTCATAAACTCATAATACCGATCGTCATCGAACGTTAAGCGTGCGAACCCTGCGAGTTCGGGAACTATGTAGACATGACCGAGACTCATCTCCGATCTATAACCAATAGCGGAACCTGGATGCTCATATTGGCTCCTACATATTCTACGAAGATCTTTATCGGTCAAACCGCATAGCAACATACGTTGTTCCCTTTGTCATCGGTATGTTACTTGCCCGAGATTCGATCGTCGGTATCATCATACCTAGTTCAATCTCGTTGCCGGCAAGTATCTTTACTCGTTCCGTAATACATCATATCGTGACTAACTTATTAGTCGTTTGCTTGCAAGGCTTATTATGATGTGTATTACCGAGAGAGCCCAGAGATACCTCTCCGACACTCGGAGCGACAAATCCTATTCTTGATCTATGCCAACACCACAAACACCTTCGGAGACACCTGTTGATCATCTTTATAATCACCCAGTTACGTTGTGACGTTTGATAGCACACAAGGTGTTCCTCCGGTATTCGGGAGTTGCACAATCTCATAGTCATAGGAACATGTATAAGTTATGAAGAAAGCAATATCAGTAAAACTAAACGATCAAGTTGCTCAGCTAACAGATGGGTCTTGTCCATCACATCATTCTCCTAATGATGTGATCTCGTTGATCAAATGACAACTCATGTCTATGGCTAGGAAACATAACCATCTTTGATCAATGAGCTAGTCTAGTAGAGGCATACTAGGGACACTCTGTTTTGTCTATGTATTTCACACATGTACTATGTTTCCGGTTAATACAATTCTAGCATGAATAATAAACATTTATCATGATATAAGGAAATACAAATAACAACTTTATTATTGATCTAGGGCATATTTCCTTCACTATCTTAGCAGTCGTTACCCATGGTACCACTGATGTGTAACATGGTCACATGATCTACCACGATCTGACCATCACCATCTACCCAGGTATTCCATTTTATCGTTGTTGTGTGTTAGAGTAGTAGTAACTTGTTAGTTATTTTCTTTTCTTGATTGGGACATGATTCTATACCACTACATAGTGTGCCAATAAATTCAAATATTAGCAATTGGATATGCTCCATCCAACTGTCGAGAGATGGAAAATCCGAGCGTTATGATCCGTTGGATAAAGTTTCCAACTTATAGGATTCTGCTACATGGCCTTCTAATTGAACCCCCAACTCTACCATCTCATGTTTTCTAGAAGCATCTTTCCACATACTTATCTGATACTCTATAGAAAGAGACAAGAACAATATGGATTCTAGAGACATAAGAACCAAGTTGGATCTTGTCAAATAAGATTGTAGGAAAGAATATACACATTCAAATGTTTCCCATGCTTTTATATATTTAAATGACGTGCAAAGCACGTACAATTTACTAGTATTGTACTAGTAGTACTACATTTTAGTATTAGATTTTTTAACCCCCTCGTCTTCTCTTTCATTGTACTACTACTTTTTATTACCTTGGAGGATGCATGCAACTAGCTAGGCCCTTGAAAACTTGAACCCACTAGCTCCCACCATTTTTGTTTTCCAAGTCTTACTGTATCATCCATGTAGCCAAGAGTGGCTATATATAATAAGCCGGTTATTTTAGTTCCTCTATACGGTTATACCTGAGTAGTACTATTTGCTGCACAATATTACTGACCGCCATATTTGAGCACAACATTATTATGCGTGGACCTTGACCATGCACGTAACCATGTGTCCAGATCTGAGACGCCGCGTGTACTAGATGAATGGCGCTGAGTTCGACCCCTGTGATGCTATGTGGGTGCCAAGGAACACTCTTGGAGAGTACTCACTTTTCATTGGGGACAGCTACCCCATTGTGAAGCGGATGCCACCTTCCGTGCACGACACTGAAGGCCTACCGTTCATGAAGCATGGTTGTGTCTTCAGTGAGCACCGCCGGATGAACGACATGCTGGGACAAGCTATCCCTGATTTTTGCCGCTTCAGCTTGGATGAGTTTCCATCGTGTGGAACCGGACTAGAAAGCTGCGACAATGATTCCCGTTGCCCACCGCTATGGATCGTGCCATCTGTGAAGAACGCCTGGGACTGGAACCTAGAGGAGGACATGGAGCCCATTTATAACGTGTAAGTGGAGTGTGGTAAATTGTGATTGGTAGCACTGTAAATATATGTAGACTAGTCATGCACAAATTTATCACATGAAGTGGAGATGAACTTGTGTGGCATACTGGCATTTGTCCTTCAGAATTTATTTACTAGTAAATGTGTTATGTGTACGTGCAACTTATGTGGCTGTTGCACGGGCTTCAACATGCTTTGTGAGAAAAAAGTGGCATAGCTTTGGATATAGGTGACGTGGTGGCATCATACAGTAGAGATCGTTCGCTATAGTTGTAGTACTAGGACGACAACTCCTATAAACCTTGCGCTTGGATCTTTGCCTCTTCGGGAGGTTCAACATTTTGTACTCCTATGAACCTTGCATCTGGCTCTTCGCCTGTTCGGAAGGTCCAACAATGATGATACTACAGTACAATATGCTTCTGGCAATCTGACACCGAATGAACTGCTGCACGTCCACCGCGAGGGCGAGGAAGAGGGAGAGGGAGAGGGAAAGGGCGATGTAGTCAAAACCCTCTCCTTGTCCTGCTAGCCACCGCGCGCGTGGGCGAGGGAGAGGGTGTAGGCGTATGTAATAAGCAAGCTTCTCCTCCTATGAGCTACCGCGCGTGGGCAAGGGAGAGGGCGCAACAAGCTTCTCCTCGTTCGGCGAGTTAACGAGACACATCAAAGTAGTACTACTAGTCCATATTGCGTCCTTTACGGTTATACTACCCAGAGTGGGAGTAACATAGGTGGTAACATCACACTTATCTAGGCAAAAATAGATGATATGTCATGTAACTAATGAAGAAAAAGAGTCATGTGGTAACATAGCTAGTTACTGTAACATCACGCACATATATATAAAATGAGTCTCTAACCTAATAAATGAAGTGATGCATGACACAACACATATGTTACTACCCACTGTGAAGGTGGTAACATAGACTAGTAACATATGCATGTTACTACTCTAAGTTACTTCCCACTGTGACTAGTGTTAGAGCATGGTTAGTACAGCTGACTGCTGGCTATATAGAGTTGACACATCATCTATAGCCAAGATTATAGCCGGCAAGTAAGTATAATAGTTAGATGTAAACAAGTACTACTTTACTAATACATGGCCCACTCACTAGTACGGGTCGGTGTTATACAAACGGTTTTAAACCCCATTCCGCGATGACATTTGGAATCGTCGTCTAGTGAGTGTGGGCGATAGGGGGGTCCTTCCTACACGACCCAGAAACCGTCCGGGATATGCCCTCCTGGCACACACGCTCAAAAAAATGAGCTCGTGTGCGACCGGCGAGCGCTCAAATACGGAAACACATACAATAGAGCTAAAAATACAATTATACATGCCTAATTGTTTCTGGTCGTCAGTACATCCCACACAGTTAGTCCCCGCTAAACGTTTCCGTTCGTATGTACATCCCACACAGTCGCTCCAAGGAAAACGTTTCCGTTCATGGGTACATCACACACAATTTTTCTTGTTAAATCGTTTGTGATAGCGTTGGCATTACACATGGTGCGTAGAGGAAACTGTGTGGCAAAGACTGTCCATCACACACAGTTTTTACGTGGTAAACGTTTGCGCAAGGTGGCCTAACACAAACAATTTTCAAGAGAAAGTCATGTGTGATTGTTCATTGATCCAACATGGTTTATTCCTAGAAACTGTGTGTGTTGCCTGATTTCATCGCCCACAGTATTTTTCGAATAACCGTTTGCAATAGCAAAACACAATTAGCAGGCTAATTCGCCATTAGCAGGCTAATTTGCCTATTATTAATTATCCATTTATTAATCTAATTGACATTCATATTAAGGACATAATATATTTCATTTCCATATTAAGGAAGCAGAATTTCATAATTGAAATACATCAGAGTACAACATGATATAGCTTCAGCACTCAGCTACCCCAATACACAATTGCACCAACACCAAGTTTCACATGCAACATGTAGAACCTTTCGAAATTAGCATCATAGACGGTATATAGACAGATGCATCTCATCTGGAAAACTTCTGAAGCGGAAGGCGAATATTGAGCCTTCATTCATATTGAAGGTCTTTGCAACTTCAGGTCAGTGCCTGTGGAAGATTGACCGTTCATCCTTCATCCTCTTCAGGAAAACTTCAATATTGAACCGTGGGTGTTGTATGAAAACCTTCCTCGCCTCCTGACCATAGGGGTGGTTTGAGAGGTAATCATCAGAGAACTGCTTTGGAAAGGCCTGAAAACAAGGATGTGCATAAATATCTTCTCTATATTGGAAATGGGGCAAAAGAATAAAAATAGGCAAGGTATAATAGTTAGTACCATCTTGTAGTTAACTGATGTCTTATTCATTGTGCAGACAAAGATCTTATTATTTTTTGTCGCTAATTTCTTTATCCTAACAATCTTTCTGAGTTTCTTGATTTTATTGATATTCATGGACAACTCATTTCAGAATTGAACTAAATAGTTAACTAAACACCACAACAAATGAACGAAATATTGACTGAGCACCACATTGCACAATATAACATACTCCTAATAGAAGATCAGACAGTTAACCAAACCAAGCATGCTTAACAACTTGGAAATATAGAAATTGTATTTGTTTCTCATGTATTTACTACAGCCAAATTCAATTTATTCCTCACATGGTATACAATAACAGAATGCACCCACAACTATTGAACATCACATTGCAGAATTGAACCAAACAGTTAACTAAACACCACAACAAATGAACCAAACGTTAACTGAGCACCACATTGCACAATATAACGTACTCCTAATAGAAGATCAGACAGTTAACCAAACCAAGCATGCTTAACAACTTGGAAATATAGCAATTGTATTTGTTTCTCATGTATTTAGTACAACCAAATTCGATTTACTACTCACATGGTATACAATAACAGAATGCATCCACAACTATTGAACATCACATTGCAGAATTGAACCAAATAGTTAACTAAACACCACAACACAAATGAACCAAACGTTAAATGAGCACCACATTGCACAATGTATAACCAACCCAAGCATGCTTGACAACTTGGAAATATACCAATTGTATTCGTTTCTTGTGTATTTTGTAAAGATAAATTCGATTTATTTCTCACATGGAAGACAATACAAAATTGCAGCCTGAAGAATTGAACATCACATTTGCAGAATTGAACCAAACAGTTAATTGAAGATGACAACTAATTAACCAAGCAGTTAATAAGTGAGCACCACACTGCACGACATATATAACATATACACTAGAGCAACAGATTGCATGGTAAAATCAGATAGCACAAATCACTAGAATTTGTTAAGGAAAGGAAGGAGCAGCACACGCAACGGGTAAACCGAGCATGCTTAACCGGCGTAGCTAGCAAATGGCAAGGTGCTCCTCCAAGATCTGGGGGTCGGCACGAATGGAAGCCATCGCGACCTTATCTACGCGTGCGGCCGCAATTTGCTTCTCCGCTGCCAAATGCTCCTTGAGATCTTGGCTATACTGTGTGCACCATGGCTTAGGGCGGTGCTTATTTGGTGGATGGGTCAATGATTTGGGTGGAAGGTGTCACACTCGCGTCGGTGGTCGGGGCATGTGGGATGTGGAAGAAGGAGGAGGATGGGGGTCGGGTGTGGATTACCTGCCTAGATAGACGAGGCCGAGCAGCGTGAAGGAGGGTCGCCGACGAGGAGGCGGCGCTGCAAGCAAGGAGTGAAGGTTTCAACTTGGAAAGGAAGGCGGAAACCGGGGAAACATGGCTTTGGGTAAGGGGGAGGGGCGGGGAGGTAGATATTTCTGCGGAAGCCAAAAATTTGGAATCGCTTCAGCAAAAAAACTGGCGCGCAAAGTGTCATCAGACACAGTCCCTTATTCAGAACTGTGTACGATATCTGAACATCACAAACGATTCAGATAGCTTAACCCGCGTGTGATGAGTTTGAACGTCAAAAATTTTGGTTCGAATTTCCATGGTTACAGTGGTCATCCACGCCATTGCATAATTTGGGTGCACAAAGGAGGCTACAGCACACCCACACTTCTTAATTGAGCAAGTTCAGCAATTAAACAGAGCTAGCTGACCTAAATATTACTCTAACAAATTAAAGAACGGTGATCTTAATTAAACAAAACAGAGCTAGCTGTACCTTGCATGTGCTTGTATATGTTGTGCTTCCAATTTGCTCATCTTGGGAAATCAAGTATGTGTATGTTGGTTTGCACATCATGTACATTTGTGTCATGTGTTGAGCCTTTTTGCATCTTGTTTGTATCTTAGTTGGCTCTTATGAGAGATTAATGGAACATCCCATTTTGGGGGAGTGATGTGCTTTATGCACTTCACAATCCTATAAATGTGTGTACATGAGGAATACCATCTAGTATTGATATTACAAGATTATCTAGTATCTATGTGGTATGTCTCCTCATGAGAAATTCAAATTCTATTTGGTCCATTAATTATGTCTCATTGGTTCTCTTTTTCATCTTGTTAAAGTTTTTCATTGGCATCACATTATGGGGGAGTAATATGCTATGTGTATATTACAAGCCTAGAAAATGTGGACATTTGAGATATTGTCACCTGGAGTTGATATTGTAAATTATCTCGTTCCTAGGTGACATGTTAGCTCTACAAGTTTCATATTTGCTTTTGTGTTTAGTGTAAAGACGATGTTGGATTTGTTTGCAATCTACCAATGGGAATTATTTCCAAATACCTCTTGTCTTTGACAATTGGTAATCACTTATGTGGTGGAAATTATTGATCATCTTTACATTGTCTTTTGGTTTTATGTCTTGCCAAGATTGTGTCAACTCCCATTGCCTTCCGGGCCACTTGTGGATCTTGTTGTTTTATTGATTTTGTTGAGTGTTTTCTAGATATAGTGAAAGTGGTGATCCCACCTTGTGCATTTTGTATTCAAATGCAAATTATCATTAATGCACAATTCTTGGGGGAGCTATCCTATTTTCGATAAAACACTCATCTTGTGATCCATATCAAGTGTGTGTTGATTAAAGACAAGCCGTTTCTTTTTGGTACTTTGTGCCATCATGAAACTTTGTAGATGGGTTGGCTTGTTTGGAACCATACTCTCTTTTGGGAGTCTGATATGTTTCCTTTTGCGTGTGTAAATGGATATCTCATTCCTTGATGTATCTTTTAAATAGATATCTTCCAAGTGATTATTCCTCCATTTGGTATCCTATTTTCACCTGGTTTTTATTTTTCATTTGGTTTCGTTTCTTGAAAGTCTTGAGCATGCATATTTACTTCATGTATTTCCTTTGGTATGCTTTCTTTCGTTGACCCAATATATAGGGGAAACTCCACCTAGTCTCAAGTTGGATGATATGTGCATGAAATTCATTTTCATATATAAATCCACATATGTTTGTGGAGTTTGTCCTATGTATTGGTGTTTCTAACTCTTTGGTCCCAATGAGTTTGGGTACCATTTTGTTTGTGTTGTTGTTCTAGGAACAATTGGAGATGCATTGGATGCTCGGCTCATTCAGAAGGAAGGTGGTGTCACCATCTGCTTATTGGAGTCAAGCTAGGATGATCAATGAACTACTTTCTACCTTCAATTGGTATCTTCTACATCATTCCAATGCTATCTCGGTAACAAGTATCATCATCTAATTCATGCACATATTTCTTGCATGAACCTTGTGTAGGTTGTATCATGGCATGTAATTCATTCTTTCTTGTGATACTTGTTTCCTTTCTCAAAGCATCCCAACAATGATCTCTTGTTGCTAGTTGTGATGTCTTTGATGCTCGTGTGGTTGGAACTCATTTATATACAATAAGACCATATCTAGCCATGTGCTATGCCTTCAAGCAAATGTCTTATTAGTATATTTATGACTTCCTTGTGGATATCTTATTCTTTCCTTTTTGCAAAAATTTCGTGTGTACATCCTTCTTTGTGGATTAATATCATCATGATCTTCATCTACCTAGAATCTTATACACTTGAGAGATGTTGCATTTCTAATTGATATCCCTTTCTTTTACGTCCACCTTTTCTTTCATGTATTATTTCTTTGGTGTCTCCATGAAGGTGTGTGTCTTGAGTGCGGATATCATATCGTTGCATCTTGATGCACTCTTTTGGGGTGAAGATCATTTTCCTCATCTTGTCTTAACAAGGTTATTGCCATTTAATTGGTATCCCTCGTCTTGATAAGGCTCTCATTTTCTATCTTCCCCATGGGTTGTCACAAGCTTGGTTGTTATTTCTCTTTTTAGTGATCTTGTGAATCCATTTGGTAGTTGTGTTTGTGGGAAGGACATGTCATGCACCTTGTATCTCAACTATTAAAGACTGTGTTGATGTTTAATGCTCATCCTTATATTAGTCTTCTCAAGTGCTTTGCCATGACTCACACACATCTTTTTGGTTGAGCCTATTTCCAAGTTGCCTCTTTTATATGTTGCTCAACTATTTGTTTGTTGCAAGTGCTAGGCTTTGTTTCCTACATGCTCACTTGCACTTGTTGTGTGTTTCTATTGATTTTTGGGGGAGTGATGATCCTATTTTGTGCACTTGGTATCCTAATGCCAACGTTCTAAGGAGTGCATAAATCATGGGGAGCTTCACGAGTGTCTTTAGAACACTCCATTGCTCTCTTGCACTTGTCGTGAGGTTCTATTAATCTTGGGGGAGCGGCGATTCTATTTTGTGCTTGTTGTATTCAAATACAAAACTAAATTGTGCACAAAACATGGGAAGCTTCTCTAGTTTCTCTAGGAAACTCTTTGCTCATATCATAATATCTTTTAGTCTTGTGGCTTATAGGGTCATTGGTCTAGTTGGTTCAATTGGAACCTTTTGGTAGCTTGTTTCAATTGATATCTTTTGATTGCTTGAGTGCTTGTTTCTCTCTTTGTTATGTTTTTGTGACATATTATTCTTTTGCAATATTTGGGCCTCAATATAGGTTGTCTTCCTCCAAGTATTTACCATTGGATATGTGTATTGCATTTCACTCTCTTGTTGAGAAATACACAATTTATGGAGGAACACAATGTATATTGGCCTTGTATGCTTTTCACCCATTTTGGCAATCGATGCCAATGGGGGAGAAGTTTCAGAGAGTTTTGTGAGGAAGTTTAGAGAGTTGTTTCGTCTCTTCTTGCTTTGGTTTTGTTCCTAAGCTTTTGCATCTCATGCGCATAGATTATTGTTGCATGGTATGGTGATGCATAATTCCTCACATAAACTCTCTTGAAAGTGATTGTCATCAATTACCAAAATGGGGGAGATTGAAAGAACACGCGGTGCCCCCATGTTTGGTTTTGGTAATTGATGACAATCTCTATGGACTAATGGTTGCCTTGAGTTATATTTGAAGGGTTTGTCCATAGGCTTTTCTTGGAGTCAATTTGTTGGTTTCAAGGAGAGTTTGTGATGACCAAGGTGCGATTAAGGAATTATCCAAAGTTTGGTCTTGTGAGTGTTGAGCTTATTGCAAGCATGTCTTGAAGAAGAAGAGTGTGTAATCATTCATGTTTACCTTCAAGACATCATCCAAATGAAGAGAGTTAGAAATATTCCAGGTTGATCAAGACTAAGCCAAATAGTGAATCAAGTTGATCAACACACAAAGCATAGAAGATGTATCGAGAGGGATCAAGCGATCCCATGATATGGTAAGCATTGTCAATTACGCTTTGTGTACTAACCCATGGTATTTGTGAGAGTTCTTTGCGGGGTTAGGTTGTAGTGTGCAAGTTCAAGTAGGATCATCACGAAGAGATCATATCCTTGAAGCTTGCTGTCCATTGTGGTGGCAATGGACTTGTGAAGATGGCCGAATAGTGGCTCACCCATAGTGGTGTATGGGGGAGCAATCTACTAGTCTTCACCGAGCCAACACAATCAAGAAAGGTGGTCTAGCTTGAGGGAGTCAAGATCGTCATCATCCAGCTCAAGTGGACTATGTGCAAAGCAAAGGTTTGCCCTTGATAGGTTTTCTGTTTTACCGGTCTCATGGTAGTTGTGGGAGACCGGGTTATAGGATCGATTGTCGTACTATCAAGGGGGCTCTCGATGAGTAGCTTGATCATATCGTTCGTAGAGAGCTAAAACCATTGCATCCTTGCATCATCTTTATTGGTTATTGTTTGGTTTTTCTCCTTGTGAGATTTGGAGCTTATGGTCATATTAATGACAAGCTCGAGTTCATCGAAAATGGAGTTCACTCATGCATCTTCTATGCTGTTTTCAATGTTGGAGGTTATGCCGGTTCTTCTCTGATGGAGGGTTCATTCCTCTATATCTTAGGCATACTTCCCTGCCTCTTTGTTGTTTTGGTGCTACTCGTCTTCCTCTATCCAACAAGCTTGAGTTTGCTCAATTCGGAGCTCATTTGCAGAAGTTATGGCAGTTCAGGGTTTTCTGGTTGCTCCAGCGGTAGTACCACGATCAGGGCGGTAGTACCGCTGCCTAGTACCGCTGGTACTGCCGCCCCTGCTGTGGTCTCGATTTTTCATGTCGGGTTTCCGTAAAGGACCACGCAGGAGAGCGGCAGTAGGGACGGTAGTAGGGCGCGGAAGTACCGCTTGTAAGCGGTAGTACCGCTTCTACTGCCGCCCCAACTGCTGTTGTGCACTCTACCCTCCTCTGCTTCCCAGCGGCTGTGGGGAGCAGTATTACCACCTATAAGCGGTAGTACCGCCCTCAGGGCAGTAGTACCGCAGTAGTGCGTGTACTCCTCCTTCCTCTGTCCTGGTTGCCCTATGCCTGCTTGCCACAACAGTAGTACCTCTGTGGCAGCGATAGTACCACCCAGATGCGGGCTCGGGCTGCATAACGGTTGGATTTTCTCCCCCTATAAAAGGGGGTCTTCTTCCCCATTAATCCTTATCTCTTGAGCTCGTGTTCTTCCCCCATTGTTGTCCTTCTTCAAGCTTTCTATCTCTCAATCCCTCCATGGATTCTTGCTAGTTTTTGGGGGAAAAGGGAGAGGAGATCTAGATCCACATTTCCACCAATAACTTTCTCCTCTAGGTGAGGAGGACCCCTTGGATCTAGATCTTGGAGTTCTTTGTGTTCTCCTTCTTATTCTTCATCTCTTTTCCCTCCCAAGCATTAGTTGCTTTGGTGGGATTTGAGAGAGAAGGACTTGGGCACTCCGTGTGCCCTTGCCATTGCATTTGGTGCATCGGTTTGAGTTCTCCATGGTGATACGTGGAAGCGAAGTTGAGAAGCTTATTACTCTTGGGTGCTTGGTACCCTTGAGCTTGTTCCTCTTGGGTGCTCGGGCGCCCTAGACAGTTGAGTTCACCGTGGAGCCATATTCCATTGTGGTGAAGCTTCGTGGTGTTGTTGGGAGCCTCCAATTAAGTTGCGGAGGTATCCCCAACCTTGGTGGTGTTCGGAGCACAATCATTGTGGTGTAAAGCTCCGGGCAAGCATCGGGGTCTCCAATTAGGTTGGAGAATGCCCCGAGCAATTTGTACGGGTTCGGTGACCGCCCCCAAGGGTTGCCATTTGTACGGGTTTGGTGACCGCCCTCAAGGGTCCCTTAGTGGAATCACGACATCTTGCATTGTGCGAGGGCGTGTGGAGATTACGGTGCCCCTAGTGGCTTCTTGGGGAGCATTGTGCCTCGACACCGCTCCAAACAGAGATTAGCATCCGCAAGGGTGTGAACTTCGGGATACATCATCGTCTCCGCGTGCCTTGGTTATCTCTTACCCGAGCCCTTTACTTTGTGATAGCCATATTGTTTCTTGTCACATATCTTGCTATCACCTAGTTGTTTATCTTGCTTAGCATAAGTTGTCGGTGCACATAGGTGAGCCTAGTTTTTGTAGGTTTTGTGCTTGACTCATTAACCGCTAGGTTTATTCCACATTTGTTCAAGCCTAAACCGTAATTATTTTAAAGCGCCTATTCACTCCCTCTAGGCGACATCCACGATCTTTCAGCTGGGCATGGGCGGCCTCGACATGGTCGTGGGCGGCCTCCATTAGGGCTAAGGCCGCCGCTGCGGAACGGATAGTTGTCGTGCCGCACTCGCTAGTTGCTAACCCTAAGGCAGATGTTGTTGCCGCCGCGTGAGAAGCAACATCGTCCGTTTAGGCTGCCTCGGCCGCCCGATCGCAGATTGCGGCCGTGCTCATGCACCTTGTTATCACGCACAAGGCGGCTGCGGCCGCGCTCTCGCTGGAGTGGGCCACCGAAGTTGCCCTCATGACGCGGGTCCACATGCCCATCTTTGACCGGCGACGGTTCAATAGTGAAATGATATTTGGGGAGCGAGCTAGTGTGCTTGAGACACCAGCTGTGGACTGTAGCAAACGCACCTTCTCGCGTAATCCATAGGCGTACTATACAACGACGGTGCTCCAGGATATTTTGTGTTGCATCTCACATGGTTGGTCATAATAAACTGTTTGCGATCTACTTGATTTTTCATCTTGATTTGAATTACATAATGGGGTTCACAGTGGAAATGGGCCTTGTTTGAATTGCTAGACCTTTTATCTGTAGTGAACATGCAACTACATGTGTGTCCTAAAAGAATTGGAATTATTCAGGGTTCGTTTGGACATTTTATACATTAAACTGGTTTTCTAGCCATTTCAAGTGCACAATTCATAATCAAACTACATGCACATGCCACGGTGCACCAACATGGGTTGTAAAATCATATATGTGTCCATGGGTTTATGATTATGTCCCATGCAAGAAATGGGGATGAAATTCGAACACCACGGCACCGTGGTTCTCCGGCAAACGTCGACGTACTTGCTTTTGTAGTTCTAGTAAATCCAATATTCGTCCAAAATTCATGAAACTTAGCATGCTATCATGGAGCAGTATTAACATGCCTTGGGAATTTTTTTGTCCCATTTGGGGCAGGTTTGGGTATAAGCTTCTCATAAACCAGAGCTTCACACAACAAGTGTGATGGTTTGAGTAGGGAACGTTTCACTTTCTGGACGAAACTATATCCGTTGCCTCTTCTCGATTTCAATTTTTTTCCTAGTGTCAACATAGAACAACAAGAATGTTGTGTCAATTTTTGGGATTTTTCGGGGTTCGTTTGGACATTTTTATGCATTAATTGAGTTTTCAATGCATTTATGTGCATAATTCAAATTTTAACTACATGCACATGCTCTAATGCATATAAACTGGTTGAAATTCAAATATGTGTCCTTGGTTGCATGCTTAGGTCCCATGCAAGAAATGGGAATGAATGTCAAGCACCCTGCCACCGTCACTCGACCGCAAACATTGAGATACCTGGTTTTTAAATTCTAGTAAATCCAAAGCTCGTCTGAAATTCATGAAACTTGGCATGCTATCATGGAGCGGCATCAACACGCCGTGGTAAACTTTTTGTCCCATTTGGGGCAGGTTTGGGGATATACTTCTCATAAACCAGAGCTTCTCACAACAAGTGTGATGGTTTCAGTAGGGAACATTTCACCTTTCTGGACGAAACGATATCGATTGCATCTTCTCGATTTCAATTTTTTTCTAGTGTCAACATAGAACAACAGGGTGTTGTGTCAATTCTTGAGAATTTTTGGGGTTCATTTGGACATTTTTATGCATTAATTGAGTTTTCAATGCATTTATGTGCATAATTCAAATTTGAACTACATGCACATCCTCTAATGCATATAAATTGGTTGAAATTTCAAATCTGTGTTCTTGGTTGCATGCTTAGGTCCCATGCAAGAAATGGGAATGAATTTCAAACACTAGGGCACCGTTGATTGCCGGAAAAATGTTGAGATACCTAGTTTTTAAATTCTAGTAAATCCAAAGCTCGTCTGAAATTCATGAAACTTGGCATGCTATAATGGAGCGGCATCAACATGCTGTGGTAATTTTTTGTCCCAATTGGGGCAGGTTTGGGGATATGCTTCTCATAAACCAGAGCTTCTCACAATGAGTGTGATGGTTTCGGGAGGGAACGTCCCACCTTTGGGGACGAACGATATCCGTTGCCTCTTATCGATTTCAATTTTTTTCCTAGTGTCAACAAAGAACAACATGAGTGTTGTGTTAATTTTTGGGATTTTTCGGGGTTCGTTTGGACATTTTATGCATTAATTGAGTTTTCAATGCATCTATGTGCATAATTCAAATTTGAACTACATGCACATGCTCTAATGCATATAAATTGGTTGAAAATTCAAATATGTGTTCTTGGTTGCATGCTTAGGAGTTAGGTCCCATACAAGGAATGGGAATGAATTTCAAACACCAGGGCACCGTTTATTGCCGGCAAAACGTTGAGATACTTTATTTTTAAATTCTAGTAAATCCAAAACTCGTCTGAAATTCATGAAACTTGGCATGCTATCATGGAGCGGCATCAACATGATGTGGTAATTTTTTTTGTCCCATTTGGGCCAGGTTTGGGTATATGCTTCTCACAAACCGGAGCTTCTCACAACATGCATGATGGTTTCGGTAGGGAACGTCCCACCTTTGGGGATGAAACAATATCCATTGCCTCTTATTGCTTTCAAAAAAATTCTCATGTCAACATAGAACAACAGGAGTGTTGTGTCAATTTTTGTGATTTTTTGGGGTATGTTTGGACATTTTTATGCATTAATTGAGTTTTCAATGCATTTATGTGCATAATTCAAATTTGAACTACGTGCACAAGATCTAATGCATGTAAATTGGTTGAAAATTCAAATCTGTGTTCTTGGTTGCATGCTTAGGTCCCATGCAAGAAAATGGGAATCAATTTCAAACACCAGGGCACCGTTCATTGCTGGCAAAATGTTGAGATACTTTATTTTTAAATTCTAGTAAATCCAAAACTCGTCTGAAATTCATGAAACTTGGCATGCTATCATGGAGCGGCATCAACATGCCGTGGTAAATTTTTTGTCACATTTGGGGCAGGTTTGGGTATATGCTTCTCACAAACTAGAGCTTCTCACAACAAGCATGATGGTATCAGTAGGGAACGGCCCACCTTTGGGGACGAAACGTTATTCATTGCCTATTATTGCTTTCAAAAAATTACTCGTGTCAACATTGAACAACAGGAGTGTTTTGTCAAATTTTTGTGATTTTTCGGGGTTCGTTTGGACATTTTTATGCATTAACTAAGTTTTTAATGCATTTATGTGCTTAATTCAAATTTGAACTACATGCACATGCTCAAGTGCATATAATTGGTTGAAAAATCAAATATGTGTCCTTGGGTGCATGCTTAGGTCCCATGCAAGAAATGTGAATGAATTTCAAACACCAGGGCACCGTTGATTGCCGGCAAAACGTTGAGGTACTTTATTTTCAAATTCTAGTATAAATATAAAACTCGTGTGAAATGTGCCGAGCAGGATTTTTGTGGCTCTTGATCGCAAACAGTTGAGATAGAACACCGTATGCAAAGTGAGAGTAGGATTTGTGCATCTCTTCAATGCAAACAGTTCTTTTGGATGACCCGTGTGCAACCACTGACAAACAATTTGGTAAGATTTGCATCTGTCATATTGGGTATGTTGCCATTTGTCAAACTGGAAAGATTGACATTTGTTGATCTAGTAACATTGCCATTTGTCAACCTTGTAACACTGCGATTTGTCCTAAAAATCACTAGTTGTATCTCTTTTTTGCAACTAAAATTTAGTAATAAAGCATAGATTTCATTCATAGATTAAGCAGTCGTTCTTAATTTATACAAATAGTTCAACTCGATAGCTGAACCGACCAAACTTTTCCCCAAATTGTTGCCAACCACGTACTGAAATGGCTAGTTCAACTATATATACTAGCTAATTTTAAGTACGTTGTACAGTTCCACCACATCTATAGTCAGATGAACTGAACAAAATCGCCCCTAAATACTACTACTACTACTACTACTACTACTACTACTACTACTACTACTACTACTACTACTACTACTACTACTACTACTACTACTACTACTACTACTACTACTACTACTACTACTACTACTACTACTACTACTACTACTACTAAGGAGGGGCTTTGTACTACTTCCGGCTGCCTCTCCTCTGCCGAGCGCGCTCAGTAAGAGGCAGAGGAACAGGAGCCTACCGACGAGCTGGACAACTGCAATATGGTGCGTGCCGCTACTCCAGCTTCAACGATGTTCACCTCGAACGCCCTCTGCCGCTCCAGACGACCCCTCTCGAAGCGATGGTTCTCCTTGTAGATCTCCTGATTCCTTGCCTCTGAGGCCGCGTGTGCCGCGGCCACTGCGGCGGTAAGGCTCTTTGCGTGCTCAACGAGGCGCTCCTCCTCCCGCTGGAACTCGGTGTAGCGCGCAAGGTCGCTGACACACATGCGGGCAACCACCTCCGCCTCTCGCCTTTGGGCGGCGGTGGCGGAGCGGGTGATGACCCCGGCGGTTGACGGTGGGCTGGTGGCCACAGCGGTCGACGATGGGGTGGCGGCCACGACCACCACCTCCTGCCTTCGGGCCGCGATGGCGGAGCGGGTGATGGCCACTGTGGCCGGCAGTGGGGTGGCGGCCACGACGGCCACCACATGCCTTCGGGCCGTGGCGGTGAAGCGAGAGATGGCCCTGGTTTTCGACGATGATATGGCGGCAATGACGGCCGGCAACAGCTACCGACGGGCAGCGGTGGCGAGCGTGTGGTGGGTGTTCCGCGCACACCCAACAGGGACGCCACACGCACTACACTACGCCGGGGACTGCACCGCCGCCGCGGTGTAGCCTCCCAACTGGAGCTGTCCTCTGATGATGGCGGAGTAGCTGGGTAACGACGACGGACCGGTGCCATTGGTGATTGTGGGAGAAGCAAACGAGATAAGCTACAGGGAGGGAGGGGAAAATTCGACGCAGGACTCGCCGGTCGTGAATGTTTATATAGTAGGCCGGTAAGCATTGGGATTTTGGGGGATTTCACCGAGTCGGGCGAGAAGCTTGCGTGGGAACCTACGAGATTACGCGGGAATAGGCTCACTGACGATTCATTGGCGCCACCGTTTGGCCAAAAGAACGCCCCTGCGCGTTGCCCAAGCTTGCGCTGTAAGCCGTCTGCGGCAGCGGGGTGACAAGACGTGCGAGAGGAGGACGAAATGCCACGTACACATACGGTTAATAATAAAAACATTTGCGATTTAATTACCTACTATACCCTCGTCATGGTTTATAAGTATAATTTAACTAATACAATACGAATGCATGTCAGCAAAGATTATGTAGTTGGATTCGTATTTGAACATAGTTTCCAATTATATAATTCTTATAACATGCATTAACATTTTGTTGGTTAAATTTGAAGGCAAAGTATGGCACATAATAGAAAGGGGACTATAGACTAGACAGAGGTAGTAGCACACAGCCGCTCTCTACGCAGCGACGCAACTGTTGTCCGGCTTGTAGGCGACCATTTCCTGCGTGTTCAACTGCTCTATGCGTGTGGTTGCTTGCGGTTCGGGCGGCCGCGGCGCGCTCTACTCTCGCGTCCCTCTGGGTGCTCTGCCCTCGTCCCTACATGTGCACTGCCAGTGTTTGGGACCGGCACACGATCACATACGTTCGTGTGCATGCGGTTGCGCCGGGCGCGACGCGACAATGCAGTTGCCCGCTGCAAAAACTGCCATGCTGACGCGCAGAGAATCCAGGCCGCCCGGCCCCCATTTATTCCTGCGGCCGTTTACCTTCATCTCCCGCGTCACACGACACAGTAAGCGCACCCACGACGACACATACAGAGAGGACATCCAGCGGTTCCAATGGCGATCCCCGTGGCTCCAATGGTGCTCCCAGCGGCCGATGACGACAACGACAGGCAGTTCACTACGCATCACCTAGTGGACACCCACGTGAGGGGGAAGGCCCTCTCGGTGGTGTACACGAACGATCCAGTCTCGATGGAGAGCTCCATCCAAACTATGGAGCAGTTCCTTCCCGGGGACAAGTACCAAGTGGTCGGCTTCGACCTCGAGTACACCATCGGTCGTGCCGGGCATAATTAGAAGGTTGCCGTCGCCCAGTTGTGCGTGCGACATGATGTCCTCGTCTACCACTACCACCTTGCCACAAGGCCTTGCGAGTGTTTCTCCAGGTTTATCAACAGCTCCGACTACAGTTTCGCTACGGTGGACACCACTAACGATCTAAAAGCGGTCAAGGTTTCGGAATTGAAATGCCCGAATCTTGTCAACATCCAGCACCACTACTAGGCTGGGGCAGCGACAAAAACAAACGGAACTCCCTGGTTGACCTCGCCACGGCCATCATCGACCCCTACTACACGAAGATGAATAATGAGAGCAATAAGGACAAGAACGCCTGGCACAATGTGTGGCATGAGAGACTGGATGAAGAACATGTCAAGTACGCGGCCAAGGACGCGTACACAAGCCACGAGATGTACAGGCGGATTGTTGACATGAGGAAGTGTCTTCTTCCTACCGCAGACAAGGGATCAAGCCATAGAGCATTGGCGAGAGCGTCACAAGAAGTATATGACTAGACGATCGTTTCTCCTACTTTAGAATGCATGCATTTGTTTGAATGCGCATGCTCAAATGATCTGTATAGTCACTTATGTAATTGGATGTTTATTTCAGTTATATATATACACACACACACACATGTTATTATTCTGTAGACAGAGCAAATCACACGGCTGATTAGCAGCAATCGTCTGTGTTATTATTGGTCTGCACACACATTTCTGATTACGGACCTGTTTGCCACGTATCACACACATCTTGTTAAGTTGAACCGTTTCCATTGTGTTGCCTAATCACACATAGTTCATCCTAGTGAACCGTATGCTATATATCACACACACCTTCATCTGGCTGTCCGTTTCTTTTGTTCCTCCTCATCGTAAACAGTTAATTGAACTGAACCGTATGTCCATCATCGCACCCGCAACTAAAATCTGAACCATGTTTGATGCATCCGTCATCACAAACGTTTTGCACCTTTTTTGACGGTTCTTTTACACCACCGATTGTGATTATGGCATCACACATAGTTTCGTCGAAGGGTCTTTGATCGTAGTGTCGCATTTGGATCATCCTGCAGTAGTGAATATTCACTTTCACAAAGTGTCTAGGAGTAGTTAGTAGTTTGCTTATTCTCTCTCTCTCTCTCCTCTTATCTTCCTTCCAACTCAGCACAAATATACTATTTTATGTCTTACAACCCGCCTACATCATCCTATTATACTTGCTCTTAATATGGCTTAATTTGAAACGAGAAAAATACACTGGCATCAACGTATGTAACAATACGGTCATTACGGTTACTATGTAGTTTTGCGGTGATTATACGGTCGCTAGCTCACCATAGACCTAGAGCACCGTATTGCACCCTACTGATCGGCCACATAGTCGACGTGGCACTTTGTTGACTGGTTAAATTAACACCTGGTTTCTGGGTCCCACCAGTCAGTTGGCAGAGCAAAGACACCAGTTAGACAAAACTTTACGTAGGCGCGACTGGAGTCGCGCGAACCACCCTGGATGTGTATGTGTGTGCATGCACGTGTACTCCCTCGGTCCGTGACAAAATGTACATCTAGAATTAGAAAACACGACATGCAGTGGTCAATTCATTGCATGCAATGCTATTAATTAGCAAATAAACATTAAGTTCTCTCGTTTTCCACTCCGCCTTGGTTGCTAAATATAAGTCTTCTTAGATATTTCAACAAGTGACTACATACGGAGCAAAATAAGTGAATCTACACTCTAAAATATGTCTACATACATCTGTATGTTGTATTCCATTTGAAATGTCTAAAAAGTAGGAACGGAGGGAGTACATGTCTATCCTTAATTACAACATGCAACAACCTTCAGTTAATCTTCTTCTGTCAATGGAGTCTGCTACTTTTGGGCGTTAATATGCCATGAAGTTCCAGTTCCTCTTGGTCAATGTGTAAATCTCTATATGTACAGTCTTTCACGGATGGAGGGAGTCGGTTGAGCAGTTGAGCGTGTGTGTTGCGTCGTGTGATGTGTGCTGCATGGATGCATGAGTGTTGCGTGCGTGCATGTGTACGTGTGAGTTATGTATGTTGCCGGGTGCTTTGGCGCATGTCATAAAAAACTATGTTCAAATACGAATCCAATGTTATGATTTTTGGTGAGATGCATTAACATTTTATTAGTTAAATAGATGGTCAAAGTTTGACACAATATACTACTAGTACTCCTACATTATTGGCGCTGGGTGCCTTGGCCAATGTTTCATCTTGTTGGACATGATGAGAGTAGAGGTATATGAATAGTGTAGATAGGGAGTCTTGGCGATCCATTATTCCCCATCTCGGTCAGAGAGAACTATTCAACTAGTCTTCACAGTGAAGTTACAATACACGCCGCAGCAGGTGGGACACGTAATTAATAAGCTGAACCAGCATGTTGGTGTTACTAAATCAGTCTTACCTTGTACTGCCATCATGTTTGCTAGTGGAGCACGCTTTCGCAAAAAACACCTACGCACCTCTCTCTTCCATTGTCGGCATTCTGGGAACCAGGGTGCCCAGACTTGCCAGCCTG
The DNA here is from genome assembly GCA_902687465.1 of Secale cereale. Taxonomy (NCBI): domain Eukaryota; kingdom Viridiplantae; phylum Streptophyta; class Magnoliopsida; order Poales; family Poaceae; genus Secale; species Secale cereale. Next base: position 550,640,090 of record LR738712.1, read on the forward strand.
CAGCCCGCGACGTGGCTCCTTCTCAGGCCTGGTACGGCCCATCTTTAGTATTGATGCTCAAGACCCTCGCGAGGGTCCAAGCCTAGCGAGGCGAACGACGCCAAGACCTCCGGAAGGGGCAGCCTCGTCTGGCTGGCTCCTGAGGAGCGGAGAACTCTATGCAACCACCACCTCGGGAGGTTTGCCTGACGCAAACATGATGACCAAGGCCAGGCGGGCGCCAGCGAGCGCAGTACATCAGTTTCCTCTTTGGTGCTAAGGAAGAAGGCTCAGACACAGAGTCCCGAGGAATGTGCCAAAGGTTTCCATTTCCATGCAACAAGACCAAGGTCGCCATGATGGCAGGACGGAGGTCATCGCGAGCCCACTGTGGCGTCAGGATCAGAGGCTTTGCAGGAAAAGACCACCTTTAGTCAGGATAAGATGTACTAGTTGTCTCCCTTCAAAATTGGCCGTTGTGGGATCCCTTCCCGCCAACATTTTGGGGAAGAGGACTAAGGACACTATATAAGTAGGTTAGCCACCACCCAGCAAGGGGACGGATCATTCATACCTTCCTTTCCACCACCACAACCCTAGAACACTCCTCTGGAGGTTGTTCACCCATTGTACTAGTTCATGCTCAGCCCATCTTGAGGCTAATCCACCACACTGCTGGAGTAGGGACACTCACCGCTAGGTGGCCTGAACCAGGATAAACTGCCTCGTGTCTCTTTTACTTTCATGTTCATTGAGCTAGTTCGTGGGACGACGAGTAGGCAGATAGGAGGAGTTGAGTTCTTCGCATGCACCCTAGTGTTCGAACCTAGAAGGGTTTTGGGGAGCCCTGGATCCGACATTTGGCGCTCCAGGTAGGGGTGCGTCGGAGCTCCTCTTCTCCCGGAGGATTCATCGTCACCTCACCACCCCCATGGCTGGCATTCCGCCGGCTCACACCAAGCCTTGGGCCGCTCAGCCTGCTCAGGCGACGTCCTTCACCCAAGAAGGCCTCAACCCCGCGCTCCCCACGGCTTGTGCACCACCCAATGCCATCGTCCGTGGGCGGCGGGGGCCATCACCGTTCTCCTCCACCCAATGCCGGAACCACTCCACTGCACGGTCTTCAAGCTACACGGCGACGATGGCCCCGCATACGCGCCGGGAGCAGGCGAATATGCGGGCCGCGAACGTTGTAGCTCGAGAGATCCTGCGTTGTCGGCTAATGGAAGGCGGCCATGACGCCTTACTAGAACGAGTAGCAGAGTTGCTCGACCTAGCGTGCAGGGGCACCGCACCCTTTTGCAGCCTACCAGCATCTCGGGCGCCGTTGGGGGTACACGCCAGCCTCCGCGGCGCCCACCCAGCTCCTCTCGGGGAGCCCCGAGACCCTCGTGCCACCAACCCGAGTCACATCACCGTTCGCCAGGCAAGAGGTGTGATGCTTGTGGACATGGCAGGCTCGATGCCTTGCGATGTTGCGATGGGCCGATGCCGTGTGGTCACCTCGACCGAGTGCCACGCTGATCGGAAAATGATGCCGGGTGGCCAGGCCATGCCACATGGACAAGAACAACTGACACCGCCACGCCACCGGCGGCAGACCCGCCGTATTCACCAAGGAGCCCTCAACTGTTTCCCCAGCCATCCTGGACGGCGAGGCCAAGCGAGCCAGAAGCCCTCCGCGGGCCTCCCTGAGGCTTCATCGACGCCTTCATCAACGACATCCACATAGTACAGTCGATATCTCAAGGGCATGATTACGCTAACCACGGGCCGCAGGTGAATCAGGCGATGGCAGCAGCCGTGGATCCCAGGACGGCGACCCCGTTGAAACCAGGGACAATGCAATGGGGGCTGCATGGGGAAGGTCAGGCGCCAAGCCCTCCCTCGCGCAGCATAGGGTGCGGCGCTGCCACCATGGCGGCACACGCCCCTCGGAGGCAGGTCCCTGCCGGGGTAGGCACCGGCGAGCACTTTTCCCTGGCAGAGGGCCCGCGGTCGCTAGGGCACCGCTAGCGTCCCCCTTGCCCCTTGGTCTCGTCCTAGTTTCCGGACGCCCCAATGGTGGTCGAGGGAGGCGCTGGGCGGGGCCCAGTCCAGGTGCCATTGACGTTCGTGAAGATCTCCGCTAGTGACAGTCTCAGATAATAATGAGTGGGGTTGTACACGCCCTGGAGTCTCCTGAGTGCCGCCCTCGGGCCTCACGGGGGCCCCACCCCACATCCAAATGGAAGCACCATGCTCCGCGCTGGCCGTCGCCACTGTCCCCCAATGACTATGCCCACGCCCAGTGGAAGCACTTAGCTCCGCGCAGGTGTGAAGTCAAATACTAGTCTAGGTGCCGGACGCGGCAGTTGGTTTTTCTTGCCCTCTTGTTGTAGCTCAATTTGCCTTCTTTTTCTGGAATAAGACTCGGAGTTTCGTGTTTTTGGAAAAAGGGGGAGGGAATTTTTCTTGATTCGCGATGTTTTCTTGCCCTTGGTTTTGTTTGGAAGCAAGGTTCAGGCCTGCTGCCCGCTCGCCTCGCAAGCGGGGGCTGGTCGCCCCATGCGCACTACGCGTGCCCAAAATGCCCTCAGTGGCACCCAATGGCTGACCAGGGCCACCCTGCTCATGCCTTCCCAAGGTCCGACGCCCAACCCCTCGCAAGGTGCTCTCGGGGACCTCAGACCTCCGTCGGCGTCAGGATGCCATCTCGGGAGAAAAGTGCCCTCGCGCCGTGAGAACCCGTCAAGGACCATCATCGCCCCAGATAAGTTACAGTACTCTTCTCCGCCCAAGGGCCTGTAGGCTCAAGGCGGCACCTTTTATAGCCTAGCTCAAAAAGTGTGACGCCCCAAGACCGATGCTCCGGAAGACTTCCAACTATTTAGGGTTTCGCCGTGTGTTTCATTTTGCTTGCTTCATTTTATTTGTGCTTGCATCATGTCATAAATCTTTTGCATCTCAATTTAATAAATTCTGTTGATCTTTAATCCATTTAAATCGAGGGAAGAGTGACTTATCTTTATAACATATCCTCCTAATATTTATGGAGCTATTATAATAATTATTCCATTCTTTGGAATCACCAAAAACACACTTGCAAAATTCCCACGGCCTTTTCTACTTCAAGTTTGGTTGCACCAAGCTCCATCACCTCAAGCCACCAGGACCCATCCAGCAAGTCCAGCGCCTTCCCAAGCCCGGCGGCCATCCTTCTTCCTCTGCGACGCCTACAACCTCTGGTGTGCCCTGCATCTCGACCCTGACTAGCCGCTGCCATGACCGAAGACCCACAAGTACCCCTGCGGATTCGTTAAGACCCTCATGTACGACTACACCCGTTGTTGCGCCAAGTACACCGACGACATGTACAACTACCGTCGCCAAGTCCCGAGACCGGCAAGTCTGAAGACCCCAAGTACCACGACGACCGTTGCGCTAAGTACCACGACGCCCAGAGCCCTCGGATCCGTCAAGTTCATCTACAAAACATGTACAACCCCGTCGTCGAGACCCTTGTACAACTATCGTCGACGTGTACGACTACGAAACGGAACGACTACTTCCCACTACGAACATAAACGACTACTTCCACTACCGCCAAACTCGAACCACCCCGAAATGCACGCTTCGAAGGTATACCACCGAGACGATGACCAGAGAACAAATGCTTGTGTTGTATGAGATGCCCGTGTTTGCCCCGTGATCAACTTGTCGTTGCACGTTCCTCCTTGTTTTCCATGCCGTTGACCCGTGGCAACCCGGTAACCAGGAGCACCCACCATCTTGCATAACACGCTCACGCCACCCTTCATCTTTTGCACCGGTCTCTCAACGAGTCACCGGGACCGATATGTTGCCGTGGCATCATTTTCGGATTCGGCGTCGTGGCACTTTCTCTTTCCACCATGGTGACAAATGCTTCCTAACATGTTCATGTTAACTTTCAATAAAAATTGCATAAACTTGATTTTGTCATACGCATCATGATAACAACACTAAAATGATTAAAATTGTTGTTTGCATTAAAATTGCTAAATGACATGGGGAGTTTTCGGAATTGTTGTTGTTATTTCCGACCTCATTTAAAATGACTAGATAGTGTAGTTTGCTTATGCTTCACCTCTTGCCATGTTAAACAACATTTAAACTTGTTGGGTTCATAACCGATATCAAACTAAATATGTGAATGTGGTGTTTTGTCAAATATGCAAGTCGATGCATATTTACCCCACTTAACTTGTAATGTTGTTTTTTGCACTTTGCCATGCCATGCATATTTAAACCGGACATGCATCATACTTGGATGTGCATCATATGCCATGTTTATGCTTGTGTGTTTACCATGTTGTTTGCTTCTTTCCGGTATGCTTCTCTCGTTAGCTTCGGTTTCGTTCCGGAGTTGTGAGGAGTTGTTCGACTACTTCATGGACTCGTTCTTCTTCCTTGTGGGATCCCAGGCAAGATGACCCTTCGCCGATATCACCTCTATCTTTGCCTATGCTAGTTGTCTCGTTCTTTAGCAACGCCTCGATGCTTATTCCTGTTTCGCCAGCCTCCTATGTTGCCATGAAACACTCTAACTGCCTTCCTAGCAAACCGTTGATTGGCTAAGTATGATTTTGCTCAGCCCCTCTTATAGCGTTGTTAGTTGCAGGTGAAGTTTTTGAAGATTGCTCCATGTTTGCCCTTCTTATTGGGATAACACAATATATATCTTAAGTAAATAATACACATATATATTTGGTAATGGGTGGAAGGCTTGTCCTTCTGCTTGGTGTTCTGTTCCACTCATGCCACCTTAGGACCCGATAAACAGGTGTTATGTTCCTTGATTTTGCGTTCCTAACACGGTTGGGGTTTATGGGCCCCCCTTGATAATTCGCACTGCTTAAACTTTTCCAGCAAGACCCAACTTTGGTTTTACCATTTGCCTAACAACTAAAAACTTGCATAGGGAGTAATTAACCCGAGTTCTTAATCAACAACCCGGGCCAGTGCTCCTCATGAGTGTTGGTCCAAACTAGGGGTCCTGCAGGGCCGCCTTGGGGAAACCCGAGGTATCTGGTATTACCTGTAGCATCGCCCATCCGGTCGTGGCCTGAGACGAGATACGCGCGACTACTATCAGGGTATCCACAGCCGGGAGGTCTTGCTGGATTAGTTTTACCTTTGTCGAAATATCTTGAGAACGAGAATCCGAGAATACTCGAGTCTTCCCACCTTGGAGTTGCGACACCGCAAATCGTGAGCTTGTGATGGGCTAAGTTGGGACACCCCTGCAGGGTTATGAACTTTCGAAAGTCGTGCCCACGGTTATGTGGCAGATGAGAATTTGTTAATATCCGGTTGTAGATAACTTGACACCTTATCCTTAAGAATACTACCTGTGTGAGTAACCGTGATGGTCTCTTTTCGAAGGGCTTCGGGAAGTGAACACGGTGGGGTTATGTATGAACATGAGTAGCTAGGATCACTTCTTGATCAACTTGGCGACCGTTGGCACATATCCTCATCTCGCTCTAAATTCATAAGCTAGTTTCTTAGTGCTTGCTGCAAACACTTTATTACCTCTCCACACCTAAAGGCTTTGCTAGTTTTGATACCCGAGAATGGGATTGCTGAGTCCTTGTGGCTCTAAGTTTACAATACACACCAGATGCTGGTACAACTGAGTATGACGCAGGAGATGGGCAAGAACTTCACTGGGAGTTCGATGAAGAACGTGGTCGCATGTATGTGGCGTATCCGGACAATCAATAGTGGTTCCTACTAGGGGCGATCAGGACTTGTGGTTGTGGTATATTTTCTTGTTTGTTTTCGTCCATAGTCGGACCCCGTGTTATTTGGATGAATGTAATAATGTTGAACTAATTGTGTGACGTGGCGAGTGTAAGCCAACTATTTTACTATTTCATCCCTGTTCTTTTACATGAGTTGTGCTAAGATACCACGCTTGCAATCATTCCAGAATGCGCTTATGTCTCTAAGTCGTGCCTCGACACGTAGGAGATATAGTCGCATCCTGGGCATTACAAAAAGTACTCTCTCATTTCATACATCATGGAGGAACTCTCCTCCCCAAGTGCTCTTACACCCCCTCAGGGCAATATCCGGAGATTTTTGCTGCATACAGGACAAAACAGGAAAAGAAGCTTACTAAGGCGCATCACTGATAGTGTCGTCATCGTCATCATCGTCAACATCGCCCTCTTCGGCCGCAGGCGCGTTCACCTCTCCATCAAGGGCGAGCTCCAAGATCAGGTCATCCACGTGGTCGTCCATTCACTTTGCCAAGACGCCCGCAGTAGCCCTGGGCACGGGGGCTATCATAGCATCGAAATCAAAGTCAGGGTCCATGCCGATGAGGTGGTTGAAGATGCACGAGAATGCGCGCCCAAGTAGACTTCGATCTCCTGTCTTCGACAAGCCGGCGAGCTTTTGCGGCCCGGTCCTCCAGGCGGGCCACAACTTGGGTGAAGAAGTGAAGATAGCCGACATCATCATCCTCATGAGGTCATGGCATGCTATCTTCGCAGATTGCATCCAGGGCCCAGTTGGCCCTGGCTCTGAGGTCGTCAAGCATTGAAGAACGCTCATGCCGCAGCGTACGGTAGCGGTTAGCCTCATCCATGGTTCGGCCCACCAAGGACTCGACATCCGCAACCTGCCTCTGGAGTGAAGACAATTCAGCCTGGGTAGAGGCCAAGGCCTCTCTGGCAGCCATCTCGTGCTTAGACGTGGCAGTCAAATGTTCCTTGAGGGCATTGGTCCCGCCCTCCATTTCAACCTACTGCTGCTGGAATTTGGTCTCCTGAAGCTTCACCTTCTGACGATATTCTTCCTCAAGGGCCTCGCAAATCTGTGCCACCTTCTAATTGACTTCCTGCTAGACCATAGTTTCACGGGCAGCGACGACATCCTCAGCTGTAGCAACTTGGCGCTCCCTCACCTCCAGCCTCTCCAGCCCCAGGTTGTGTTCCAAGGTATCGAGCAGCAGCGCTTCCTTGCGCTCTTGGATCTCCCTCTCATTGGAAGGTTCTCCCCTCGGTGGCACTGCCAGCGCGGCTCGACGCGCTTGGCCACGCTGCTCAAGGGTAGCATTCAATGCCTGGAGCTCTTTCTCCCGCTCTTCTGCGGCCTTGCAGCGGCGGTCCGTGGACCTGGCCTCCTCTAAGGCCCGAGCGCAAGCCTCGCGAGAAGCTGCAAGGGACTCCGCAGCCTCTGCGCCAGCTCGCTCGTGTTGCTGGCGACCAAGCCTTATGGCAACCTTCAGCTTGTTCCACTCTTGCGCCAGGCAAAGACCCTCCGACTCAAGGCGTATATCAACATCAACAAGCTCTTCCCCAATCAGGCCAAGTGCGCCGACGGCCTCTTGGAAGAGCTCGTGATGACTAGCACTGCGCCCGCGCACAAGCTCCAGTGCGCGACCAAGCCCCTCCTTGGCGCAGGGGGCTGCCGAGGGGGTGCGGGCTGTCCTACTCCTACCCGTCCCTCACAAGGGGCTCGTATCTGGCGCCCCTCTAACCTCCATGTCGGCCCTCGCGGACGGGTCAGACAACACAGCCCCAACACTCGAAGATGGACCCGGAGCCGAGGAAGCCCAGCCACTGGCAAGGATGAATGGGGGAGCCCTTAGCACGCCTTCGACAAATCGGAGGCAGGCCCAAAGCAAGGATACAGGAGGCCACCAGCCTCTCGAAGGCACACTAGCCTCGCGAGCTGTCACCACTCCTTGCGCGAGCACCTGGTGCGGGAAGAACGAAGCCGGTGGCACGTTAGGAGCCCCCGAGTGGCAGACCTCAGGAGCCTTTGTCGCTGCAACTGGAGGGGCCCTGGAGAGGTAGGATCAGGAAAGAGCGCCGCGCATGAAGGACCACAAAGATAAGGCACTTACCCATTCACTGCTATGTACTTCCTCTCTTTCAGGGGCCGGAAACCACCATTATCGTAGTAGTGCAGCCTTCTCTTTTTGCGAAGTGCCTCCAGGTTCAGGCGAAGCAGACCAAAGGCTGGGGCGTGATACCCAGCAGCTCAGGGGCGTGGTGTCGCCTTGGTAACACGCGTCGGGCTTGCGGGCGTGGCCTCGTCAGCAGCTGTAGGCGGCGCCTGCTCGTGGCGGGCGACCTCAGGAGCACCCACTGGGGCTCCAGGAGCGGCCGTCTCAAGAACGTCAGGCGAACCCTTTTCCTCATCAACCGCTTCAGGAATGTCCGACAGCGCCCGCCCTTCTACAGCCACATTGGGGGCGTGCATCGCGGGATCGACAAGTACTGGAGTCACCAGGATAGGGTTCTCGTGGGGCCCTCCAAGGACCTCTGGGCGTGGCCCCCATTCGTCGAAGAGGGGCATCTGCTTCACGAAGCTCTCCTTGTTCGACCAGCTGTACATGAGGCAGCCATTCTTCGGGAGCTTAGCAGGCGCCGGGTCACCGGTCAGGACCTCAAGCATCGCGCACAACGTCTCGAGGGGGAGAGAAGGCACCTGGAGCCTTATCGGATCTTCAGGACCAGAAAAGGTCCACATCGAGTGAGAGTGGTGCTAGAGCGGGGCTATGCGCTGCCCGACAAACTCCCTCACCACCATTGCGGTCACCCTAGCCTTCCTCAATATGGCCTGCCTGGTCCAAACAAAAGCGAGCTGCCAGTCGACAAACTTCTCGTGGCACCAGCCGGAGCTGGGCTCTACTTTCCTTTGCGGGAGCAGGAGCAAAGTGTTGAGAGTGGTGGCATCCACGAACACCCATTGCTTCCGGAACCCCTCACATCTGGGTGGAGCGCGAAGTCGATGCTTGAGCCAGACGTTGCCGCCTTAGCTTGGAAGGCCATGCACCCCGAGCACTACCGACTGTCGATCAGGTGGATCGAGAAGAAGTGACGGAACAAGGCAACAGACGGGGCAATGCCTACCATGGCCTCGCACAGGAAGGCGAAGGCGGCAAGAAGGACGATGGACTCGGGATCCAGAAGCAGCACCTGGATCTGGTAATGCGTAAGTATGGCATTGAAGAAATTAGAGAAAGGAGGAACCAATCCGGCCAGAAGGGCATGGGGGTGGATAGGGATTCCAGTGGCCTCCATGTCCACCATGCACCGGGAAGCGGGCCAGACCGTTGTCGCTTTCCACTCATTGAAGCCAGCGGCAAGGGCCGGATAGACCTTGGCCAACCCCCCGAGTTGATCATCATCAACCGGTCGAGCGCAGGCTCCCAGTCAGATCGGGATTCAGCAGGAGTGCTGTTTCTCCCCTTCTTCTTCAACCTAGGGGCCATGGAGGCGGAGGGAAATTGGCGAGGCACCGAGTCAAGGTGGAGGGCCGCACGGTCGCAAGATGGCGAGACAGAGATAGACAAGTCTGGGCGTGGCGTGCAAGTCTGGCAGGGTTGTGCTAGCGGCAGGCAGCCATCAAGTCAAGCAGATGCCAAGGCGGCGTGGGGAAGTGGAGACGCCCATATCCAATCCAGGCACCAAGCATCGATCAGGTCCGCAGGCGATTGCGGCCCGTGGTGCTTCGCCCGTGCCCTTTGGCTTCGCCCCGAAGCCAAGTCCGAGTGCGCCTTGGGCCCGGGCGCTACTGTCGGTGTTCTGGGAACCAGGGTACCCAAACTTGCCTGCCTGCAGCTGCTACTTCTCGAGCTTGTGTTGTATTCCCTCGAAGAGGAAAGGGTGATGCAGCACAATAGCGTAAGTATTTCCCTTAGTTTTTGAGAACCAAGGTATCAAATCCAGTAGGATACCACGCGCGAGTCCCTCGCACCTGCACAAACAAATAAGAACCTCGCAGCCAACGTGATAAGGGGTTGTCAATCCCTTCACGGTCACTTACGAGAGTGAGATCTGATAGATAGGATAGTATAATAGTTTTGGTATTTTTGGTATAAGAACAGAAAGTAAATAAAGCAAATAAGCAACGGCAAAGGAAATTGAAGGGAAAGTAATATGATACAGATAGACCCGGGGGCCATAGGTTTCACTAGTGGCTTCTCTCATGAAAGCAGAATTCTACGGTGGGTGAACAAATTACTGTCGAGCAATTGATAGAAAAGCGCATAGTTATGAGAATATGTAGTCATGATCATTATATATAGGCATCACGTCCGTAACAAGTAGACCAAAATGATTCTGCATCTACTACTATTACTCTACACATCGACCGCTATATAGCATGCATCTAGAGTATTAAGTTCATAAGAACAGAGTAACGCCTTAAGCAAGATGACATGATGTGGAGGGATAAACTCAACCAATATGATATAAACCCCATCTTTTTATCCTCGATGGCAACAATACAATACATGCCTTGCTGCCCCTACTGTCACTGGGAAAGGACACCGCAAGATTGAACCCAAAGCCAAGAATTTCTCCCATTGCAAGAACTATAGATCTAGTAGGCCAAACCAAACCAATAATTCGAAGAGACTTGCAAGGATATTATAATCATACATAAAAGATTTCAGAGAAGAATCAAATATTATTCATAGGTAATCTTGATCATAAACCCACAATTCATCGGATCTCGACAAACACACCGCCAAAAAGATTACATCAAATAGATCTCCTCGAAGATCGAGGAGAACTTTGTATTGAGATCCAAAAAGATAGAACAATTATTCAGGTCTAAAACTAACCCCGAAGGTAGATGTAGAGGTAGCGTGCCGACGGCGATCACATCGACTTTGGAACCATTTCCCACGCGCATCGTCACCTCGTTCTTAGCCAATCTTCATTTAATTCGTAGTCCCTGTTTCGAGTTACAAATATTAGCAACCGAACCGGTATCAAATACCCAGGTACTACTACGAGCATTAGTAAGGTACACATCAATAACATGTATAGCATATATACCTTTGTTCACCTTGCCATCCTTCTTATCCGCCAAATACTTGGGGCAGTTCCGCTTCCAGTGTCCAGTCCCCTTGCAGTAGAAGCACTCAGTTTCAGGCTTGGCTCCAGACTTGGGTTTCTTCGTGGGAGTAGCAACTGTCTTGCTATTCTTCTTGAAGTTCCCCTTCTTTCCCTTGCCCTTTTCCTTGAAACTAGTGGTCATGTTAACCATCAACACTTGATGCTCCTTTTTGATTTCTACCTCCGCAGCTTTGAGCATAGCGAAGAGCTCGGGAATTGTCTTCTGCATCCCTTGCATATTATAGTTCATCCCGAAGCCTTTATAGCTTGGTGGCAGTGATTGAAGAACTCTATCAATAACACTATCTTCGTCAACTTTGCAACCAAGTTGAGTCATATGATTGTAGTACCCAGACATTCTGAGCAAGTGTTCACTGATAGGACTATTCTCCTCCATCTTGCAGCTGTAGAACTGATTGGAAATCTCATATTTCTCAATCCAGGCATTTGCTTGAAATATTAACTTCAACTCCTGGAACATCTCATATGGTCCATGACGTTCAAAACGTCGTTGAAGTCCCGGTTCTAAGCCGTAAAGCATGGCACACTGAACTATCGTGTACTCATCAGACCGCGTCTGCCAGACGTTCAAAGCATCTACATTAGAGGGAGGGGGCTTGTCACCTAGAGGTGCTTCAAGGACATAATTCTTCTGTGCAGCAATGAGGATAATCCTCAAGTTACAGACCCAGTCCGTGTAATTGCTACCATCATCTTTCAACTTAGCTTTCTCTAGGAATGCATTACAATTCAAAGGAACGGTAGCACGGACCATTGATCTACAACAACATAGATATGCAAAAACTATCAGGACTAAGTTCATGATAAATTAAAGTTCAATTAATCATATTACTTAAAGAACTCCCACTTAGATAGACATCCGTCCGGTCATCTAAATGATCAGGTGATCCAAATCAACTAAACCATGTCCGATCATCACGTGAGATGGAGTAGTTTCAATGGTGAACATCTTATGTTGATCATATCTACTATATGATTCACGCTCGACCTTTCAGTCTCCAGTGTTCCAAGGCCATATCTGCATATGCTAGGCTCGTCAAGTTTAACCCGAGTATTCTGCGTGTGCAAATCTGGCTTACACCCGTTGTATTTGAACGTAGAGCTTATCACACCCGATCATCACGTGGTGTCTCGGCACGACGAACTTTCGCAACGGTGCATACTCAGGGAGAACACTTATACCTTGAAATTTTGTAAGGGATCATCTTATAATGCTACCGTCGTACTAAGCAAAATAAGAAGCATAATAAGATAAACATCACATGCAATCAAAATATGTGACATGATATGGCCATCATCATCTTGTGCTTTTGATCTCCATCTCCAAAGCACCGTCATGATCACCTTCGTCACCGGCGCGACACCTTGATCTCCATCGTAGCATCGTTGTCGTGTCGCCAACTATTGCTTCCACGACTATCGCTACCGCTTAGTGATAAAGTAAAGCAATTACATGGCGATTGCATTTCATACAATAAAGCGACAACCATATGGCTCCTGCCAGTTGCCGATAACATTACAAAACATGATCATCTCATACAAAACCGTATCACTCATCATGTCTTGACCATATCACATCACAACATGCCCTGCAAAAACAAGTTAGACGTCCTCTACTTTGTTGTTGCAAGTTTTACGTGGCTGCTACGGGCTTAGCAAGAACCGTTCTTACCTACGCATACAAAACCACAACGATGTTTCGTCAAGTATGTGCTGTTTTAACCTTCACAAGGATCGGGCGTAGTCACACTTGATTCAGCTAAAGTGAGAGAGACAGACACCTGCCAGCCACCTTTAAGCAACAAGTGCTCATAACGGTGAAACCAGTCTCACGTAAGCGTATGCGTAATGTCGGTCCGGGCCGCTTCATCTAACAATACCGCCGAAGCAAAGTATGACATGCTGGTAAGCAGTATGACTAGTATCGCCCACAACTCATTGTGTTCTACTCTTGCATATCATCTACGCATAGACCTGGCTCATGATGCCACTGTTGGGGAACGTAGTATTTTCAAAATTTTCCTATGATCATGCAAGATCTATCTACTAGATGCATAGCAACGAGGGGAAGAGTGTGTCTACGTACCCTCGTAGACCGGGAGCGGAAGCGTCTAGTGACGCGGTTGATGTAGTCGAACTTCTTCGCGATCCTACCGATCAAGTACCAAACGTACGGCACCTCCGCGTTCAGCACACGTTCCGCTTGATGACCTCCCACGAGCTCTTGATCCAGTTGAGCTTCACGGGAGAGTTTCGTCAGAACGACGGCGTGGTGACGGATATGATGAAGTTACCGTCGCAGGGCTTCGTCTAAGCACTGCAACGATATGACCGAGGTGTGTTACTATAGAGGGGGGCACCGCACATGGTTGGGAGAGATCAACTGATCAACTTGTGTGTTCTAGGGTGCCCCCTGCCCCCGTATATAAAGGAGCAAGGGGGGAGGCCGGCCGGCCCTCTATGGCGCGCCAGGAGAGGCAATCCTACTAGGAATAGGATTGCAATCCTATTCCTAGTAGGAGTCCACCAAGAAGGAGAAGGGGGGAAGGAAGGAGAGGGAGAAGGAGAAGGAAAGGGGCGCCGGCCCCCCCTCCTTCCTTGTCCAATTCGGACCAAGGGGTGGGGGGCGCGCGGCCCTGCCCTGGCCCTCCTTCTCTCTTTCTCCTATGGCCCATTAAGGCCCATAGCTTCCCCAGGTGGTTCTGGTAACCCCCCCGGTACTCCGGTTAATTCCAAAACTTTACGGAACACTTCCGGTGTCCGAATATAGTCATCCAATATATCAATCTTTACGTCTCGGACATTCCGAGACTCCTCTTCATGTCCATGATCTCATCCGGGACTCCGAACTACCTTCGGTACATCAAAACTCATAAACTCATAATACCGATCATCATCAAACGTTAAGCGTGCGGACCCTACGGGTTCGAGAACTATGTAGACATGACCGAGACTCATCTCCGGTCAATAACCAATATCGGAACCTGGATGGTCATATTGGTTCCTACATATTCCACGAAGATCTTTATCGGTCAAACCGCATAACAACATACGTTGTTCCTTTTGTCATCGGTATGTTACTTGCCCGAGATTCGATCGTCGGTATCTCTATACCTAGTTCAATCTCGTTACCGGCAAGTCTCTTTACTCGTTCCATCTTGTGACTAACTCATTAGTCATTTGCTTCCAAGGCTTATTATGATCTGCATTACCGAGAGGGCCCAGAGATACCTCTCCGACACTCGGAGTGACAAATCCTATTCTTGATCTATGCCAACACCACGAATACTTTCAGAGACACCTGTAGAGCATCTTTATGATCACCCAGTTACGTTGTGACGTTTGATAGCACATAAGGTGTTCCTACGGTATTCGGGAGTTGCATAATCTCATAGTCATAGGAACATGTATAAGTCACGAAGAAAGCAATAGTAGTAAAACTTAAACGATCAAAGTGCTAAGCTAACGGATGGGTCTAGTCCATCACATCATTCTCCTAATGATGTGACCCCGGTGATCAAATGACAACTCATGTCTATGGCTAGGAAACATAGCCATCTTTGATCAATGAGCTAGTCTAGTAGAGGCATACTAGGGACTTACTGTTTTGTCTATGTATTCACACATGTACTAAGTTTCCGGTTAATACTATTCTAGCATGAATAAGTGACATTTATCATGATATAAGGAAATACAAATAACATCTTTATTATTGCCTCTAGGGCATATTTCCTTCACTCGTTCCCTCGCGTGTACTCCAAGTCTTTTGTGTAGATACGGTTCCAAAAATAGCTCTCACGAAGGTTTCATTCCGTTTGGACTTCGTTTGATATTCCTTTCTTGCGAAACACTGAAATAGGCAGAAAACAACAATTTGCACTCGGCCTTGGGTTAGTAGGTTAGTCCCAAAAATAATATAAAAGTGTATAATAAATCCCATTAAACATCCAAAATAGAATATATAATAGCATGGAACAATAAAAAATTATAGATATGTTGGAGACGTATGAAGCATCCCCAAGCTTAATTCCTGCTCGTCCTCGAGTAGGTAAATGATAAAAATAGAATTTTTGATGTGGAATGCTAACCAACATAATTCTCAATGTAAATTTATTTATTGTGGCATGAATGTTCAGATCCGAAAGATTCAAGACAAAATTCTATATTGACATAAGAATAATAATACTTCAAGCATACTAACAAAGCAATCATGTCTTCTCAAAATAACATGGCCAAAGAAAGTTCATCCCTACAAAATCATATAGTTTGGTTATGCTCCATCTTCGTCACACAAAATACTCAAATCATGCACAACCCCGGTATCAGCCAAGCAATTGTTTCATACTTATTTTTTTCAAACTCTTTCAACTTTCACGCAATATATGAGCGTGAGCCATGGACATAGCACTATGTGGAATAGAGTGGTGGTTGTGGAGAACACAAAAGAGGAAGATGGCCTCACATCAACTAGGCGTATCAATGGGCTATGGAGATGCCCACCAATAGATATGAATGTGAGTGAGTAGGGATTGCCATGCAACGGATGCACTAGAGCTAAAAATGTATGAAAGCTCAACAAAAGAAACTAAGTGGGTGTGCATCTAACTTGCTTGCTCACGAAGACCTAGGGCATTTGCGGAAGCCCCTTGTTGGAATATACAAGCCAAGTTCTATAATGAAAATTCCCACTAGTATATGAAAGTGACAAAACAAGAGACTCTCTATCATGAAGATCGTGGTTCTACTTTGAAGCACAAGTGTGGAAAAAGATAGTAGCATTGTCCCTTTTATTTTCTTTTTCTTCTTTTTTCTTCTTTTTTTGGGCCTTTCTTCCTTTTTTCTTTGGCCTTTCCTTTTTTTTTTCTTCCTTTTTTTCTTTTTCTTTTTCTTTGGGACAATGCTCTAATAATGATGATCATCACACTTATGTTGATTTACAACTCGATATTACAACTCGATACTCGAACAAAGTATGACTCTATATGAATGCCTCCGGTGGTGTACCGGGATGTGCAATGAATCAAGAGTGACATGTATAAAAAATTATGCATGGAGGCCTAGCCACGAATACGATGTCAACTACATGATCATGCATGGCAATATGACAATGATGAAGTGTGTCATATGAACGGAACAGTGGAAAGTTGCGTGGCAATATATCTCGGAATGGCTATGGAAATGGCATGATAGGTAGGTATGGTGGCTATTTTGAGGAAGGTATATGGTGGGTGTATGGTACCGGCGAAAGTTGCGCGGTACAAGAGAGGCTAGCAATGGTGGAAGGGTGAGAATGCGTATAATCCATGGACTCAACATTAGTCATAAAGAACTCACATACTTATTGCAAAAATCTACAAGTCATCAAAACAAAGTACTACACGCATGCTCCTAGGGGAAGGGTTGGTAGGAGTTAACCATCGCGCGATCCCGACCTCCACACAAAGGATGACACTCAATGAAATACCTCATGCTTCAAATTTGTCACACAACAGTTACCATACGTGCATGCTACGGGACTTGCAAACCTCAACACAAGTATTTCTCAAATTAACTATTACTCTACTAGCATGAATCTAATATTACCATCCTCGTATCTCAAAACAATCATCAAGTATCAAACTTCTCATAATATTCAATGCACTATATATGAAAGTTTTTACTATACCCATCTTGGATGCCTATCATATTAGGACTAGTTTTATAACCAAAGCACAATACCATGCTGTTCCAAAATACTCTAAAATATATATAAGTGAAGCATGAGAGATCAATAATTTCTACAAAATAAAACCACCACCGTGCTCTAAAAGATATAAGTGAAGCACTAGAGCAAAACTATCTAGCTCAAAAGATATAAGTGAAGCACATAGAGTATTCTAATAAATTCTGATTCATTTGTATCTCTCTCAAAAAGGTGTGTCCAGCAAGGATGATTGTGGCAAACTAAAAAGCAAAGAACCAAATCATACATGATGCTCCAAGCAAAACACATATCATGTGGTGAATAAAAATATAGTCCCGAGTAAAGTTATCGATAGACGAAGACGAAAGAGGGGATGCCTTCCCGGGGCATCCCCAAGCTTAGGCTTTTGGTTGTCCTTGAATTTTACCTTGGGGTGCCTTGTGCATCCCCAAGATTAGGCTCTTGCTACTCTTTGTTCCATAGTCCATCAAAGCCATACTTAAAACTTGAAAACTTCACAACACAAAACTTAGCCAAAAATCTCGTGAGCACCGTTAGTATAAGAAAACAAACCAACACTCAAAGGTACTGTAATGAACTAATTATTTGTTTATATTGGTGTTAAACCTACTGTATTCCAACTTCTCTATGATTCATACCCCCCGATACTACTCATAGATTCATCAAAATAAGCAAACAACACACGAAAAACAGAATCTGTCAAAAACAGAACAGTCTGTAGTAATATGTAACTTTCGAATACTTCTGTAACTCTAAAAAAATTGAAATACATTGTTAAACGTGAGGAATTTGTCTATTAATCGTCTGCAAAAAGAATCAACTAAAAAGCACTCTCCAGTAAAAAATTACAGCCAATCTCGTGAGCGCTAAAGTTTCTGTTTTTTACAGCATGATCATATAAACTTCACACAAGTCTTCCCAAAGGTTCTAGTTGGCACAAACACTAACTAAAACACAAAACCACATATAAACATAGGCCAGATGCAATATTTATTCCTAAATAGAAGCAAAAACAAAAATAATAAAATTGGGTTGCCTCCCAACAAGCGCTATCGTTTAACGCCCCTAGCTAGACACGATACAAGAATAGATCTAGGTATTGCCATCTTTGGTAGGCAAACCATAAGTGGCTCTCATAATAGATTCATAAGGTAATTTGATTTTCTTTCTAGGAAAGTGTTCCATGCCTTTCCTTAACGGAAATTGGAATCTAATATTTCCTTCCTTCATATCAATAGTTGGACCAATCGTTCTAAGGAAAGGTCTACCAAGAATAATAGGACATGAAGGATTGCAATCTATATCAAGAACAATGAAATCTACGAGCACATAATTCCTACTGGCAACAATAAGAACATCATTAATCCTTCCCATATGTTTCTTAATGGTAGAATCCACAAGATGCAAATTTAAAGAACAATCATCAAGTTCATGGAAACCTAACAAATCACTCAAAGCTTTTGGAATTGTGGAAACACTTGCACCCAAATCACACAAAGCAAAGCATTCATGATCTTTAATCTTAATTTTAATAGTAGGTTCCCACTCATCATAAAGCTTTCTAGGGATAGAAACTTCTAGTTCAAGTTTTTATTCATAAGATTGCATTAAAGCATCAACTATGTGTTTGGTGAAAGCCTTATTTTGACTATAAGCATGTGGAGAATTTAGCACGGATTGCAACAAGGAAATACAATCTATTAAAGAGCAATTATCATAATTGAATACCTTGAAATCCAAGATAGTGGGTTCATTGATATGCAAAGTTTTGATCTCTTCAATCCCACTTTTAACAATTTTAGCATCAAGATCTAAAAACTCCGAATCATTGGGTCACCTTTTAACTAAAGTATACTCATCTCCAGTCCCATCTTTATCAAGATTCATACTAGAAACAAGGATCTAATAGGAGACACATCAATCACTTTCAGATCTTCATCTTTATTTTCATGATAAATAGAAGAACACATTTTCATAAAGCAATCCTTTTGAGCACGCATCCTAGCGGTTCTTTCTTTGCACTCATCAATGGAAATCCTCATGGCTTTGAGAGACTCATTGATATCATGCTTAGGTGAAATAGATCTAAGTTTCAAAGAATCAACATCAAGAGTAATTCTATCCATGTTTCTAGCCAACTCATCAATCTTAAGCAATTTTTCTTCAAGAAAGGCATTGAATTTTTTTTTGCAAATTCATAAAATCTTTAACACTAGTCTCAAAATCAGAGGGCATCTTACCAAAGTTTCCATAAGAGTTATTGTAGGAATTACCATAATTTTTAGAGGAATTACTAGGAAAAGGCCTAGGATTAAAGTTTCCTCTATAAGCATTGTTACCAAAATCTACCAACAAAATTCACATCCAAAGATTCATTATTATTTTCAATCAAAGTGGATAAAGGCATATCATTAGGATCAGAAGAAGCACTCTTAGTAGCAAATAATTTCATAAGTTCATCCATCTTTCCACTCAAAACACTAATCTCTTCAATAGGATGTACTTTTTTACTATTAGATCTTTCGGTGTGCCATTCAGAGTAGTTACCATAATATTATCTAGGAGTTTGGTAGCTTCTCCTAAGGTGATTTCCATGAAAGTGCCCCCCGCGGCCGAATCTAAAAGATTTCTAGAAGCAAAATTCAAGCCAGCATAAAAGTTATGTATAATCATCCATATGTTCAAACCATGAGTAGGGCAATTATGTATCATTAATTTCATTCTCTCCCAAGCTTGTGCAACATGCTCATGATCTAGTTGCTTAAAATTCGTAATATCGTTTCTAAGAGAGATAATCTTAGCGGGAGGAAAATACTTAGAGATAAAGGCATCTTTGCACTTATTCCATGAATCAATACTATTTCTAGGCAAAGAGGAAAGCCAGGTTTTAGCACGACCTCTAAGTGAAAACAGAAATAGCTTCAATTTAACAATATCATTATCCTCATCCCTCTTCTTTTGCATATTGCACAAATCAACAAAGTTGTTTAGATGAGTAGTGGCATCATCACTAGGAAGGCCAGCAAATTGATCTTTCATGACAAGATTCAACAGAGCAGCATTGATCTCACAAGATTCAGCATCGTAATAGGAACAATAGGCGTGCTAATAAAATCGTTATTGTTGGTATTGGAAAAGTCACACAATTTGGTATCATCTTGAGCCATAGTGACAAGCAAGCAATCCAACACACAAGCGAACAAGAGGAAAGCGAATGGTAAAACATACAAAAAAAGAAGGGCAAATAAAACGGCAAGGGTGAAGTGGGGGAGAGGAAAACGAGAGGCAAATAATGTAGTGCGAGGGATAAGGGTTTGTGATAGGTACTTGGTATATGACTTTTGCGTAGATCTCCCCGGCAACGGTACCAGAAATTATTCTTCCTACTTCTCGAGCTTGTGTTGTATTCTCTCGAAGAGGAAAGGGTGATGCAGCACAGTAGCGTAAGTATTTCCCTCAGTTTTGAGAACCAAGGTATCAATCCAGTAGGAGACCACGCGCGAGTCCCTCGTACCTGCACAAACAAATAAGAACCTCGCAGCCAACGCGATAAGGGGTTGTCAATCCCTTCACGGTCACTTACGAGAATGAGATCTGATAGATAGGATAGGATAATATTTTTGGTATTTTTGGTATAAGAACAAAAAGTAAATAAAGCAAATAAGCAACGGCAAAAGAAATTGAAGTGAAAGTAATATTATAAAGATAGACCCGGGGGCCATAGGTTTCACTAGTGGCTTCTCTCATGAAAGCAGAATTCTATGGTGGGTGAACAAATTACTGTCGAGCAATTGATAGAAAAGCGCATAGTTATGAGAATATCTAGGCATGCTCATTATATATAGGCATCACGTCCGTAACAAGTAGACCGAAACAATTCTGCATCTACTACTATTACTCCACACATCGACCGCTATCCAGCATGCATCTAGAGTATTAAGTTCATAAGAACAGAGTAATGCCTTAAGAAAGATGACATGATGTAGAGGGATAAACTCAAGCAATATGATATAAACACCATATTTTTATCCTCGATGGCAACAATACAATACGTGCCGTGCTGCCCCTACTGTCACTAGGAAAGGACACCGCAAGACTGAACCCAAAGCCAAGCACTTCTCCCATTGCAAGAACTATAGATCTAGTAGGCCAAACCAAACCAATAATTTGTAGAGACTTGCAAGGATATTATAATCATACATAAAAGATTTCAGCAAAGAATCAAATATTGTTCATAGATAGTCTTGAGCATAAACCCACAATTCATCGGATTTCGACAAACACACCACAAAAAAGATTACATCAAATATATCTCCTCGAAGATCGATGAGAACTTTGTATTGACATCCAAAAAGAGAGAAGAAGCCATCTAGCTAATAACTATGGACCCGAAGGTCTGTGGTAAACTGCTCACAACTCATTGGTGAGGCTATGGTGTTGATGTAGAAGCACTCCGTGATCGATCCCCCCTCCGACGGAGCACCGGAACAGGCGCTAAGATGGGATCTCACGGGAACAGAAGGTTGCGGTGGTGGAATTAGGGTTTCGTCTGTTGCCTCGATGTTTTTAGGGTACATGGATATATATAGGAGGAAGGAGGGCACCGGGGGAGCCACAGGGGGCCCACGAGGGTGGGGGCGCGCCCTACCCCCTTGTGGCCGCCTCTCGCGTTCCCTCGCGTGTACTCCAAGTCTTCTGTGTAGATACGATTCCAAAAATAACTCTCCCGAAGGTTTTATTTCGTTTGGACTCCGTTTGATATTCCTTTTCTGCGAAACACTGAAATAGGCAAAAACAACAATTTGCACTGGGCCTTGGGTTAGTAGGTTAGTCCCAAAAATAATATAAAAGTGTATAATAAAGCCCATTAAACATCCAAAACAGAATATATAATAGCATGGAACAATAAAAAATTATAGATACATTGGAGACATATCAGCAGCCCGTGACGTGGCTCCTTCTCAGGCCTCGTACGGCCCATCTTTAGCATCGACGCACAAGACCCTCGCGAGGGGCCAAGCCTCGCGATGCGAACGACGCCAAGACCTCTGGAAGGGGCAGCCTCGTCTGGCTGGCTCCGGAAGAGCGGAGAACTCTATGCAACCCCCACCTCGGGTGGTTTGCATGACGCAAGCCATGACAACCAAGGCCAGGCGGGCGCCAGCGGGCGCAGTACAACCGTTTCCTATTTGGTGCTAAGGAAGCAGGCTCAGATGCAGAGTCCCGAGGAATCTGCCAAAGATTTCCATTTCCATGCAACAAGACGAAGGTCGCCAGGACGGCAGGATGGAGGTCATCGCCGAGCCCACCGTGGCGTTAGGATCAGAGGCTTTGGAGACGAAGGCCACCTTTAGTCAGCATAAGATGTACTAGTTATCTCCCTTCAAAATTGGCCGTTGTGGGATCCCTTCCCACCAACATTTCAGGGGAAGAGGACCAAGGCCACTATATAAGTAGGTTAGCCACCACCCAGCAAGGGGACGGATCATTCAGACCTTCCTCTCCACCACCACAAACCAAGAACACTCCTCCGGAGGTTGTTCACCCATCGTACTAGTTCATCCTTAGCCCATCTCGAGGCTAATCCACCACACTGCAAGAGTAGGGCCACTCACCACTAGGTGTCCTGAACCAGGATAAACTGCCTCGTGTCTCTTTTACTTTCTTGTTCATCGAGCTAGTTCGTGGGACGGTGAGTAGGCAGATAGGAGGAGTTGAGTTCTTCGCACACACCCCAGTGTTCGAACCTAGAAGGGTTTTGCGGAGCCCTAAATCCGACATGCATTAACTAACATATGGGCCCTCTGGAGGTAGAGACCCACATGTCATCGGCCTAACTATTTACACTCCGAAGGACGGTATATCCTGGTAGTAGTACTAGTAGAATTGAGATTACGAGGATGCACTTTCTTGCCCGACTTTCCCTCTTCTTCCACCTCTCTTCCCCACCGTTGGCGGCACACCATTTCCCCCCGCTTACTGCTCGCCCACCCGCGCCATTTTCCTTAGTAGCTCGCGCATACCATATCCCCCCGGCTCACTGCTCGGCCACACACACCATCTTCTTTTCTCGCCCGCCCGAATCCACTTACACGCTCGCTTGCAGGCACCGAAAACCCCAATCACTCAGCGCCCTAAAAAACCTATGGCAGAACCGACTGACACGCATAGCCGCGATTGGATTTCCCTCCCCGATGTTCTCTTTGAGCAGACTTGTAATCGTATGGACCTGCTTAGCATCGTGCATCTAGCCTCATGCTCGGTGTCTTTGTACCGTCTACTCGTCTGCAACCGGCCGGCCCGTTTCAAGATACCCTGCTTGCTGATGCCCGATCCTCGCAGGTGGTCCAGACAACGACTTGACGATCTTATAGAGGTTGCCGTGGTGCCGCTCGACATGCTACCACTACACGTCCACCTGTCCTTCATGCGTGGCCACTACTGGCGGGCATGAAGGCCAACTGGATCGTCCTCATCCACCAATCCGGTAGTCTATGGTGTCTCGTGGATATCTACACCCAGCAAGAGATCACCCTTCCATCGTTGGATACTGCCGGCATTGAGGCTCGCGGCCCACCAGACACTCCTGCCTACTACGCACGAGACGCGTCGAGCTTTTGGTGCTGTCGGATCTTGGGTTCCGGCAAAACCCTTGTGGTTCGAACTCTGGGGTGCGTACGAAGATCTCTCCTTCCACCCTAGCTCATCTACTCGCCAATCCCTAGGCCTAGCTCATCAGACCCAAAGAACAAGGGACACAAGGTTTATACTAGTTTGGGCCACCGTTGTGGTGTAATACCCTAATCCGGTGTGGTGTGGAAGATTGCTTTGTAGGTTGAGGAAGAACTAGTACGTGGGGAGAACAACCTCCTGAGGAGAGGTGTTCTTGTGCTCGGGTGAGCTTGGGGGTGTCTAGGCGGTCGCAATGATCCAATCCCCTTAGTTAGGTCAGCTCAAGACGAGATGATCCTTGTATGGTGGTGGCTAGTCCTAATTATAGCATCCCGGGTCCTCTTCCCAAATATTGAGCGGGAAGGGATCCCACAACGGCCAAATTTGAAAGGAGAGAACTAGTACAAGCTATCCTGACAAAAGGTGGTCTTCGCCTGCCAAAGGCTCTGGTGGTGACGCCATCGTGGGCTTCGCGATGACCTCCGCTCTGCCGTCCTGCTGGTCTTGGTCTTGTTGCATCGATATGGAAACCTTTGCCTGGCGTCTCAGGACTCCCCGCCTGCGCTTGCCCATTTAGCACCAAAGGGGAAACTGGCACCCTACGCCCGCTGGCGCCCGCCTGGCCTTGGTCGTCACTGCTCACATCACGAGGGCCTCGTGAGATTCCCCTTGCCTTGATATCTCCGATCCTCAGGAGCCAGCCTAGTGACGCTGCCCCAGAGGAGGTCTTGCGTCATCCGCCTCACGAGGCTCGGCCCCTCGCGAGGGTCTTGAGTGGTTACTGAAGAGGTTGGGCCGCACCAGGCCGCTGGATGAGCCACGCCCTGGGCCACAGGCAGGTAAGTTTGGGTACCCCCGTTCCCAGAACGCCGACAGTAGCCCTCGGGACCAAGGTGCACTCGGGCTTGGCTTCGCGGCGAAGCCAAGGGCCAAGTGCGGAGTTCCGTGGGCCCCCAAAGCCTGCGACCTTGTTGATGTGTGGCGATTGATGGGACGTGGGCATCTCCACTTCCCCATACAACCTCGATTCTCGCCCGGCTAGACGACCACTACTACTTGCTCGACTCCACCTCCTTTGCGGGTAGCGTGCCTGGCGGTTTCCTCGTCTTCTCGATCCCTTCCCCTGGCTTGATTAGACACCAACTCCTTCTGGCACCATGGTCTCCAGACGAGAGAAGGAAGAGGGGGCAGAGTCTTGTGCCATGGTCCCCTCACTGCTGGCCTTCGGGCCCACCGCCGAGCGGCCGGTGGTGATCAACAAAGAGATGATGGACAAGGTGCGCCCGACACTCGCCGCCGATTCCAATGAGTGGGGGGCGACGGTGGCTTGGCCTGCTTCCCGCGCCAGAATTGACAGGTCGGCCACCGAGGTCCCCTTCCATCTTCATGGCCTCTGGGCAGGCCTGATGCCTCCCTTCTCCGATTTCTTCAACACGGTGCTCTCGCATTACCAGATCAGCGTGCAGCATCCTGATCCTCAATCCATCATCCTCCTCGCTGTTTTCGCCTTTGTCTGCGAAGCCATGGTGGGCATTCCCCCTCCGTGGCCTTGCTCCGCCACTTCTTCTCGCTGCATCTGACGGATGCGCTTCAGTGCTCCGGATGCGTGTCCATCCAGGTCATCGCGGCAAAGGCCGGCTCGGGCATTGACTTCGACCTTTCCACAGTCGTAGGTGGCTTCAGGAGGTGGTGGGTGTTCGTTGATGTCGGGGTGCGCAGCCCCCTGCTGCTCCCAGTCCGGATTCCGGCTGCCGCGAGCTCTGGCTAGAACCACGAGAAGCTCGTCGACCGGAAGCTAGCTCCCGTTTGGCTCCGGCTTACCAGGTTGCAGAGGTAAGGGGTGACGGCACCCATGGTGGTGAAGGAGTTCATCCAGCGCCGCATTACCTCGCTTCAGCGCCACTCTCGGCCGATGTGGGCCTTCTCTGGTTACAAGGACCGCATGAGGCTCCAGGCGCCTGCTCTTCCTCGCGGGGTATGGTGCACGATGCTCGAGCTCCTGGCAGGCGACTCAACGCCAACCCGCTTGCCGAAGGAAGGTTGTCTTCTGTACTGCTGCTCAAACAAGGTGGAGTTCATGAGGCAGATGCCCTCCTTTGACGAATGGGGGCTTCATTCGACCGGCCTTGTCGGGTCTCATGAGAACCCCGTCTGCGTGGCTCCTTTGTCCGCCGCTGCCACGGCGATCATCCCAGAAGGGGGCGCGGGGGGACGGTTGTTGCTGAGTGCTGGTGGTGCGACTACTTCGACGTTGGCGTCTCTTGAGGCTCCTGAAGTGCCGTCCCCTGGGGCTCAGGAGAGCGGCCCAGAGAGGACGGCTAAGGTGCAGGTGCTGCCTGGTGCTCCTGAGGCTGAAGCCCCCATGGCCCCCTCGCGCACCCCAAGGCGGGGGCAGGGGGGCCCCGCCCGGCCTAGCGCTTCTCGGGACGCCTCCTCTGGAGCTGCCCTGGTCGCGCCTGATGTTGCCGACCGCTTCCGGGGCTTTGGCCGGCTCCGGCCGAACTTTGAAGCTCACCGCAAGAGGAAGAGGTCTCCAAGCTGCAGTGATGACGCCTTCCGGCCATTGAAGGAGAGGAAGTACATCGCCATAGACGAGTGAGTAGCTTATCTTTGTAATTCATTGAGTGTTGGCTTCCCTCCTGACCGCGATTCCTCAGGGCCCCTCCTACCAAGATGACAAAATCTCCTGAGAAGTAGGCCCTTGCAGTCCCGATCTCCCCGCCAATCTTGGGCGCCCTCAGCCGATGCGCTACCTCTGGCGCGAGGTCACCCACTAGGTCAGATGCGCCGGCCTAGCACCTCGACCCCGCATTTTCTCCGCTCCTTCTTCGCGGCTCCACCTGGGGAGCGGGAGGCGTGCCGAGGGCTCTCCCCATGGTTGTCGAACATAGCAGGGCCACCTTGGCCCCGGTGTCTTCTTCGAGCGGCGAGTCCCAGCCCTCCGGGCCCTAGTCGAGGCCCGAGAGATGACTGGGGCGGACGAGACCCCGGTCCCGCCTTCGGGGGAAGACGAGTCTCCTCAGGCTTCTTCAACTGCTCTTGGTGTCGATGAGAGTCCCAGGCTCCTGCTTGAGTCGGTGCGCAGGTGGGGAGCCGCCCGCCGCGAGCTTCTTCAGGAGGCGATGAATGTGCTAAAACGACTAGGGGGAGAGCTTGAGGGAGTTGATGCCTGTCTTGAAGCCGAGGGCCTTCAGCTGATGGACGAGTGGCTCCGACTGGGGGTAGCCATTAACCTTGGGTGCCTCTAGCACGAGCGTGCCAATGCGAAGGCTAAGGCGTCCCTTGCAGCCTCGCGAGAGGCCTGCGCCCGAGCCCTGGAGGAGGCTAGGGAGGCTGACTGTCGCCGCGAGACTGCAGAGAGGCGCATGCTAGAGCTTCAGGCCCTGAATGCTCGCTAGGAAGAGCGAGCTGAGGCGCGCTGGCCTGCCTTGGCGTCGATGAGGGGGACACCCTCTGAAGAGGCTGAGATCTTGCGGTGTGAGGAGGCGCTGATGTTAGAAGCCACGGAGCGCAGCCTTGAGCTTGAGTGGCTGGAGGTGAGGGAGCGCCACGTGACCCTGGCCAAACATGTTGTCTCCGCTCGCGAGGCCAGAGTCCAGGAGGAAATTGACCAGAAGGTGGCGGAGGCCCGCGTAGACATTGCCAAGAGGTACGACTTGAAGTTGGAGCTCCAACGGGCGGAGGCTGATGGGAGGACCACTGCCCTTAGGGTGAAACTGGAAGAAGTAGAGCAGCGCGAGAGGGCCGCCTCGGCAGCCCAGTCTTCTGCCCAGGCTGGGCTGGACTCCGCGCAGGCCGACTTAGCCTTGCTCCGGTGACAAGTTGATGATGCCACAACTCTCGTGCAGCAGAGTAAGGACGAGGCTTGCCGTCGACTACTGTTGCGGCATGAGCATGCCCCCATGCTCCAGGCTCTCCGGGTGAAGGCCAACCGGGCCCTAGGGGCCATCAGCGATGAGAACGCCCATCATCCCCACACGGAGGATTACGCTGGCCATCTTGTCTTCTTTACCGAGATTGTGACACGCTTGGAGAGCCAGGCTGCGAGGGCCCGCCATCTTGTTGAAGAGAAGAGCCGAAGCCTCCTTGGGCGCGCGTTCTCCCGGGTCTTCAGCTACCTCCAGAACATTGACCCTGACTTCGACTTCAACGCCGCCATCGCCCCAGTGCATGGAATCATCCGGAACAACCTGGCGTACTAGGTGGACGACCATGTGGATGCTCTGGTCAAGGCCTTTGCTAACGATGATGACGAGGCCGTGGTCGCTGCAGACGAAGGCGGCGCAGTTGACGATGGTGAAGACGTGGCCAGTGACAGCGCTGGTAGTGTACATGAGAGCGACTCGGACGGCGTGGCGAGCGACGTGTCCGGTTGAGCTTGTACTCCTTTGCCTTGACCCTGCACGCATAGACTTGCACAAGGCCCCGTAGGGCATGAGAGTGTTTTGATGGGGGGAGCCCCCTATGTATGTAAACTGATATTCCACTTTCCTTTTTGCTGCTTGAATCCGAACCCGGCACGTGCGTCCTCGGGTCTTTTGAGCCGAGTTGCCGTTGTAACTTGCCCGGATCTTACCTGGCCTGGTGCGGGTTATGAGGCCATGGGTTTGCTTCCTTCCTGGGGTGGATCGCTAGGGATCCGCTGCCTAGAGTCTCCTGAGCAATACGTGGCCCTGCTCCGGGGAGCAGGGCCTGGGGTGTTCCGCTGGCCACGACAGGATGCCTACGTGGCAATTTGTGCGGCGCATAGGCTCTTGCCCCGAGGGGGTCCTACCGAGGTTACAGGGGTTCACGAGGTGGGACAAGCCTTCTGGTCCCTGAGCCGGAGGGCTCGAGGTAAGATCTTCAAGACAGCCTGAGGCGGCACAATTCAGCAAAAACGACAAAAACTCCCCTCCCATTTTGGCAACGAGCAAGACTTCAAATTCAATCCAAAAAACGTGGTGAATCCAGTTACAAAGAAAGGCGAGGAAAGCAAATAGCCGCGTCCGGCACCTATCTAGTCTTCAAGTCTTCTCACCAGCGTGGACCTAAGTGCTGCCACTAGGACGTGGGAGGGAGCCCCCAAGGCCCGAGGGCGGTTCTCCGGAGACTCTGAGGCGTGTACAACCCCACTCATTATTATGTGAGAGTGTCACGAGTGGAGACCTTCACATGCGTGAGCTTTACTTCATATCGCTAAACGAGGGCCCCGCCTTGCGCCACCCCCGACCTCCGTTGGGGCGACGGAAACCAGGACGGGACCAAGGATGCAAGGAGGATGCCAGCGGCGCCCTCGACGACCACGGGCCCTCTGCCGGGGGGGGAGGCTTGGTGATGCTCGCCCCGGCAGAGGACCTACTTTCGCATACTTCCCTGCTCCACGCGTCACGGGGGAGGTTGCAGCTCCAGGCCCTCCTCACGCAGCCCCCAGCGTTATGCTCCGTCGAGGGCGGAGCAGCCGCTCTCAGGTCTCCGACCATCGCTGTGGTCTGATTCACCTGCAGTCCATTGTTAGCGCATGTCTGCTGCTGCGATAGCTGCTGTGCTCCGTCGTCGTTGCTAAAGAGGTCAACAGAGCCCCTGGGCGATTCGTGGTAATCTTCTTCCTCGA
This sequence comes from Secale cereale, assembly GCA_902687465.1. NCBI lineage: Eukaryota > Viridiplantae > Streptophyta > Magnoliopsida > Poales > Poaceae > Secale > Secale cereale. The sequence goes on from LR738712.1 coordinate 550,668,948, forward strand.
GTATCCCGCCGTTCCATCTCGGCCCGAGGAAGGCATTGGGGCCTTCCCCGAAAGAGTACGTCAGGTCCACCATGCGGGGCACGTAAGCTTCGTTGGCCGCACCACCGGGGGCACCGCCTGAGTGCCCCACGCCTTCAGCCTCCAGCTGTGGCACCTAGCCTTGGTGGCCGCTGAGTTGTACCCCGGCGTACCCTCGCAAGGGGCCGCCGGCGCTTGCTCCAGCCTGTGACGAGGTCGCTGCGGTCGGACGGATGGAGCCAACGCTCTTGTTGGTGCCGTCAGGTCTCCCCACCGCCCCAAGGGGCGCGCGCACCTGTCGGGACCACACCGGTACCTCGCCCGCGACCTAGGGCGGGGGTGAGGAACAGAATGGCGGCACGCCCCTACAAGCGCAGCTCAGTAGTTCGGTGACGCGTTCCAGCAGTACGTCGCGGCCGCCCTTGTCCAGCCTGCATCGTAACAGCTCTCATGCCACGATGAGCGCAACCCTCGTATTCGCCTGCTCCCGACGGGTTTAGGGTGTTGTTGCCGCGGTGTGGTTCGAGGATCACACCATGGAGCGCGCACGTAGAGACACCGAGGCGGAGGTTGCAGGTCCATGCCGTCCGTGGTCGACGGCGCCAGGAGGTGAGGGGGCCGCCTAGAGTGCAGGGTTGATGCCTCCATGGGTGGACAGCGTCGCCCGCGTGGGCCAGGCCGCCCAGCGGTCGGCATGAGCCCCCTGATCATCGGCCATCGGGATTGCGGAGCGGTAACGAGCCGAACAACGGAAGACAAGATCTGGCGCACCCCCTACCTGGCGCGCCAAATGTCGGATCTTGGGTTTCGGCAAAACCCTTGTGGTTCGAACTCTGGGGTGCGTATGAAGATCTCTCCTTCCGCCCTAGCTCGTCTACTCACAGATCCCTAGGCCTAGCTCGTCAGACCCGAAGAACAAGGGACACAAGGTTTATACTGGTTCGGGCCACTGTTGTGGTGTAATACCCTAATCCGGTGTGGTGTGGTGGATTGCCTTGTAGGCTGAGGAAGAACTAGTACATGGGGAGAACAACCTCCTGAGGAGAGGTGTTCTTGTGCTCGGGTGAGCTTGGGGGTGTCTGGGCGGTCGTAATGATCTGATCCCCTTGGTTGGGTCAGCTCAAGATGAGATGATCCTTGTATGGTGGTGGCTAGTCCTATTTATAGCGGCCCGGGTCCTCTTCCCAAATATTGAGCGGGAAGGGATCCCACAACGGCCAAATTTGAAAGGGGACAGCTAGTACAAGCTATCCTGACAAAAGGTGGTCTTCGCCTGCCAAAGGCTCTCGTGGTGACACCGTCGTGGGCTCCGCGATGACCTCCACTCTGCCATCCTACTGGTCTTGGCCTTGTTGCACCGATATGGAAATCTTTTCCTGACATCTCGGGACTCCTCGCCTGCGCTTGCCCCTTTAGCACCAAAGGGGAAACTAGCACCCTGCGCCCGATGGCGCCCGCCTGGCCTTGGTCGTCACTGCTCACGTCATGAGGGCCTCGTGAGGTTCCCCTTGCCTTGATATCTCCGCTCCTCAGGAGCCAGCCTAGTGAGGCCGCCCCAGAGGAGGTCTTGCGTCGTCCGCCTCGCGAGGCTCGGCCCCTCGTGAGGGTTTTGAGTGGTTGCTGAAGTGGTTGGGCCGCACCAGTCCGCTGGATGAGCCACGCCCTGGGCCGCATGCAGGCAAGTCTGGGTACCCCCGTTCCCAGAGCGCCGATAGGTGCTACCTCCGTTTGCTGAAGGTTATAATATGCGAATTGCCCACACCATCAGAAGACTACATGGATTACAATCTCGTTGCTTTGTTCGACATGGGATTAGTTTATCTGGAATCCGGTCGCCATACATGGTTATGGCTCATCATCAATCCTGTTAACCCTCCATTCCTGTCTGATGCTATAGTGCATGATGGCATTGATAACCCACAAGTGTCTGGGGATAGCAACAATTTTCGAGTGTAAAGTATTCAACCCAAATTTGTCGATTCGACACAAGGGGAGTCAAAGAATACTCTTAAGTATTAGCAGCTGAGTTGTCAATTCAACCACACCTGGAAACTTAGTATCTACAGCAAGATAGTTTAGTAGCAAAGTAATATGATAGTGGTGGTAGCAGCAATAAAAGTAACGATAGTGTTTTTGTAGTTTTTGTAATAGTAGCAACGGAAAAGTAAATATGCAACAAGCAATATAGGTAAAGCTCGTAGGCATTGGATCGGTGATGGGAAATTATGTCGGATGCAATTCATCATGTAGAAGTTATAACCTAGGGTGACACAGAACTAGCTCCAGTTCATCAATGCAATGTAGGCATGTATTCCGAATATAGTCATACGTGCTTATGGAAAAGAACTTGCATGACATCTTTTGTCCTACCCTCCCGTGGCAGCGGGGTCCTATTGGAAACTAAGGGATATTAAGGCCTACTTTTAATAGAGTAGCAGACCAAAGCATTAACACATAGTGAATACATGAACTCCTCAAACTATGGTCATCACCGGGAGTGGTCCCGATTATTGTCGCTTCGGGGTTGCCGGATCATAACACATAGTAGGTGAATATAGACTTGCAAGATAGGATCAAGAACACACATATATTCATGGAAACATAATAGGTTCAGATCTGAAATCATGGCACTCGGGCCTTAGTGACAAGCATTAAGCAAAGCAAAGTCATAGCAACATCAATCTCAGAACATAGTGGATACTAGGTATCAAACCCTAACAAAACTAACTCGATTACATGATAGATCCCATCCAACCCATCACCGTCCAACAATTTTACGATGGAATTACTCACACACGGCGGTGAGCATCATAGAATTAGTGATGGAGGAAGGTTGATGATGACGATGGCGACGATCTCCACTCTCCGGAGCCCCGAACGGACTCCAGATCAACCCTCCCAAGAGAGATTAGGGCTTGGCGGCGGCTCCGTCTCGTGAAACGCGATAACTCCTTCTCTCTTATTTTTTTCTCCCCGAAACGGAAGATATAGGATCTGGGGGTACGTCGGTGGAGCACCAGGGGGCCCACGAGGCAGGGCGCGCGCCCTGGGCAGGGGAGCGCGCCCCCACCCTCGTGGACAGGACGTGGGCCCCTTGGTGTGGATCTTCTTGCAGGTATTTTTTATATTTTTTGAAATAAATCTCTGTTGATTTTCAGGCGATTCCGAGAACTTTTTATTCTGCACAAAAACAACACCATGGCAGTTCTGCTGAAAACAGCGTCAATCCGTGTTAGTTCCATTCAAATCATGCAAGTTAGAGTCCAAAACAAGGGCAAATGGGTTTGGAAAAGTAGATACATTGGAGACGTATCAGGCATTGTTTACGCGGTCGACGCATTTGTTGGCTGCATATACTGGTGGAATCTATCGTCGTGTAATTGTTCTATCTCATCTCATCTTTACCTTATGAGTACGAGTGCCTGTTGATTGTTAGAAATTTAGAATAGATAGTATGTCTATAACCACATCATTGCTATATGTTCCTCTCATTTCCTAGATTTTTATGACCACACATCTTATTGTTGGAGTTGATATGAGAACACTTGTCATCTAATGATTGTTAGAATAGATATTAACTTGGGGTATGATTATGACCACGGCATTGCAATTCTCTGTCTATGATCAGTGTCACTATTATAATAATCTTAATTCCACACATACTCTGAACATGATTGTATATTTTGTCCTTTTGGTCTCCAATTTGAGTTTTTGCAGCAGACGCAAATGTGCTGGCCTTCATAATTCCAGGACATGGAAATATACGAGTCAATGGGTGGTGGTTTATCGCTCGTTCAACTGACGGCGGTCATTTGATGCTCATTTGCACATACCAAATTTACCAAACCATTTCATCAAACCACATGTTGTACAATACCTGGGGCGTTCGTGACTATGATGGCTATGGCTGCTTCGTGTTCGAGAAAGATCCCAGCTCTGTTGGGCCAGGCGTATTCAACTGGAGGCGGGTTTACAGCCTCGGCAACCACTCCATGTTCCTCGGGCTCAATTATCCTATCATCCAACCAATCATCAATCATATCACCGGCGATGATTACCGTGCTATGCAACTTCCATTCGCCAGGGGGAACTGTGTTTACACATCGTACCATGGGTTTCATGAATCACCATATCCAGAGATTCGTCAACACAGCTTGTTGCCAGATAATCTTCAGTGTGTGAAAGGCATCAAGCTTCCAAGCGATGAATGACTTTTGCAAACCCGACATGTGGCGATGTGGTTCATGCCAACAACAAATATACACAATTTGATTCATAGTGATATCTAGACTGAGCCATGTATCCTGCTGCTGTAGCATGACCCTTTTTTGTTGGATATTATGTACTGTAGTTAGTTTGAAGGATATATTCCTTTCTGGGACCAAGTGCATCCTAACTCACCTGCGTAGGATGTACTGATAATGATGATGGAGATGCTGTGCAGAAGCCATATATATATATTTCAATTAGGCTTCAAGTGCGTACTTGTTGGTGAAAGTGTTGTCCAATGGGAATTATATTTTGTACTCATGTAGCCTAAGTCTGTCGCACAGCCTTGTAACTTTGTACTACTCCATTTCTAAATTTTTACTAGTCCTCTATACCATATACTGCGCTACTCGTACTACTACCTCCTTCCTGGTTTATTGGTCCCCTTCGTAATTTGTGTCAAATTTTGACCATAAATTTAACTAACTAAATGTTAATGCATGTCACAAATAATTATATCGTTGGATTCGTATTTGAACATAGCTTCCAATGGTATAAATTTCGTTGACATGCATTGACATTTTGTTAGATAAACCTATGGTTAAAATGTGACACTAAATACGACTAGTAAGTAGTACAGTAGTACTAGTATAGGTCAGTCAAATTATTCATCATGTCCTCACATTGAATTGACGTGCCAACATGCTACGCGTGAGGTGACACAAGAGTCCCGGCAGCGTGTTCGGTTCACCAAAGTGAGCCTCACCCTATAATAGCACTCTCGCATTCTCTACAAAGTCACTCTCCCATTCTCTCCCGGTCTCCCCGCCTCCGAGCCGATGCCTTGTTCCGATCCATTTGGTACAATGAGTGATGAGCTACTGGAGTTGCTATACTTCATTGCAAGTAGTCAAAAGGGAGGCGCTGAAAAAATTGATCTCAACAAGGATGCTCTTCAAGCTAGCCGGATGAAGGAAGGAACCAACAAGGCCGCTCCTGTGAGTATTCGTCCCGTCGCCCTGTATGATGATTTCAATCTTTATGGGGGGGGGGTTCAAGTCTTTAGAGTCCACATGTAGTAATGAAGCCGAGACTCCAGTTTATTCAGGTATTGTGGACTTCAGATTTGGAGTACCACTTATCTATCAAAATCTTTCATCTTTTACTCAAAACGATTGATTGATCATACATTGAGTACCATTTAACTGGAATTAACCAATGCAAGTCCAAGAAGGATTGGCTGGTGCTGCCGGCTGGCGTCAAGTTCGATCCCATGGATTAGGAGCCGACCGAGCACCTTGAGGACAAAGTGAGTGCTGACAACACGAGATTTCACCCTCTCATCGATTTGTTCATACCAACCATCAACAACACGCATGATATGCTACACCCATCCTGAGAAACTTCTAGGTGAGACACCGATTCGTCGTCTACTTGCACAAACATATTCCTTTGTTTATGGCTCTATTTTTCTTTTTAGGCGCAGACCTAGTGAAGCAATTACAATTTCACAGTTAATAAAAAGTGAAACAAGTGACTGCAATGTGCCAAAGATGTTATGAAAATGCCAACTACATACCCTAAAACCTGTATTCGCTAATACTGCAGGTATCACGCTAAGTGGCCTAAGCAAGCATTTCTTCCAGTGCAACTCCAGGGCGTTCAAAAGGGGCACGCGGACGCGTCGCAAGATACAGTCGGAGTGCGAAATGCACACGATGTGGCACAAGACTGGCAATACCTTGCAGGTGATGGTTAACGGTTGGCAGATGGGCAGGAAAAAGGTTCTGGTGTTGCACACCAACAAGAACTTCGACCAGCAGAGGACCAACTGGGTGATGCTCCAGTACCACCTCAGGAACTTGGAGAAAGAGAAGGAGTGGGAGCTGGTCGTCTACAAGATTTTCTAGCAGACAAACACGAGGGCCGGGACAAAAGATTATAAGTTAGTTTTGTATTGGTACTTGTTCTACCTGGACAAGTTGGTATTGTTGTTAAGGATCGTTCGGTATGAAATTGGCATTTTCTTCCAACCATCATGTCGAGGGTCAACGTGGATATAATGCTGAATCATTTGTTTTAGAACGAATTTTTAGGCACCTGATTTTTTTGATGCGTAGCATAAGCACCTGCTGTTCGAATTCCCAGTTCTCCAATTATTTTACATACTAGAAAGATGCTCATGCGTTGCACGGAACCTCAAGATGCATTTATATGAGTAGTTTATATATCCTGTGGGAGAGAAGGATGAACGAGGGAATGCCTTATCTGCTAATGTGGAGAGGAGTACAGTATTCTTTTTGCAAAATTGTCATAGTTTCCTTCCTATCCGTCAGATGTAGATCGAACGGCCTATATTGCAGGATGGCATGCACTTATTATCACGATGGAAAGAAAAATAATGTTGAAGTCCGGACGGTGAAACCCTTGAAAATTTCAACGTAGTCACAATAAACGAGAGAATTCTACAAGTACAGACTGATAACTGGGATCCAACAAGTATATTTTTGTTTTGTTTTGGAGAAACAAATATATTGTTTTTTCAGGTCGAGCAAATATCAACTGGGCTATAGACTGCCCAGGCTTGGTTTTGTATTTGACACGCCCAGCCCATGACGACAATGGGGCACAAAGATCCAGCAGCAACTGGCCTCTGGCCCGCCATCCTTAGTTATATTTTCTCTTAGAACATCTGCATGCATATTTTTTACCAAAGAAAACACATAGCCCAGTTCTATTTTCCTTTAAAAACGCCATGTCCTACTTCCGTTTTCTTTAGTAAACATTCTAACCATGCAATAAAGAGCTAGCTAGCCTTCTAAAAAAACTTCCGTTTTCTGGTCTCTACCTATAGTTTTACTAGTTCATGTAGATATATTATTATATTTAAAATACATAGAGTTCCCTTTTCATGTTTACATCCTTATTTCTTGTTGTTGTTTTCCCTCCCAACGCTGATTTTTTTACCACTGGTTTTCCCTTAAACCAACTAAATTGTCGCACGTCTTATTAGCTTACAAAAAGAAAACAATATTTTATTTGGCAAATCAATAAGCTCTTAAAAATAAATGTTTATCATTTCTGGATTAAAACAGGCCATACTCCACCGAAATATGTAAAATTAGGTTGAACTTTTTGACCACAGTCGTAGGCAGAAAATGGGTTGTAATAAATTCCTTCAGAATTAGAAAATGGGCTGCAATTTATAAAAAATTTAGCAAATGGGCTCAATGTTGTCTACCATAGATTTGGAGGCTTGCGGGCCTACTAAGTTCATGCGTACACAAGGTTTCTCAAAGAAAAAAACTTAGTACAATCGACTCTACCAGCGTCAGACCGTTACATATCAATCCAACGGCAATCGTACTTCTTCAGTTTCTGATCTTCCTGCTCCAGCCGCCCAAACCAGCGCCGGTGGAACCGCCTGCTCCTGCTTGCCATGGTTGGCTATGCTGCCGGGCAGGCCTGACGGCCCCACCCTGCCTGGCCATCCCTCTACTCACCCACACATCCTGGTATTCTCCGGCTACGGCAGCCTCACACTGCAGCCGAACCAGTAAACCCTCGTAGCCCCCTCCGCATGGGAAACAACTGCTGAGTCTTCGTCGGTTCAGGGTCATTCCCTTACTTGGCCTTACCGAGTTTCCGTCATCCACCACCTTGGTGCGCTCGGCGCGGCGTTGTCAATGTGGTCAACGATCGACATCCATCGGAAGAGGACTATGTGTGGAGAGGCTGACAGCTGGGTCCACGTCCGTACGCAAGGAAATGCCTCCTTATTACACGCAAAATAATTATTCATCCACCTAACAGGCGGGACCTATCGGAAGGGCCTTTGTTTGTCGCGAAAAAAATGTTCCTCACTCTGACAGCTCAGACCCACCAGCTATATCTTCGCACACAAGAAAGTGCCTCCTTAGTACGTGCAACATCCCAAAATTCTAAATTTTGGAATGTTATAATAAATAGATAGAATTGATTGCTTATTGTTGTGCTGAGTGAAATTGAGTGAAATTCGAAACTTTTGAAAGTTAGATGAGAAGGAATAAAATGACTTTCCCAAAACTTTCACTTTGCTTTTTGATCTCCGAGGGAATTCAAATTCTTTTCAACACAAAACCCTATAGTGAAGATAATATGACTTCTTCCATTTATTTTAAATGATAAAGGGGTTTGAAAGGATTTTGAATTTCAATCTCGAAATATTCTCAATTCAGAAACTTTAAGCAACTCAATGATTTTCCCGAGAGAAGATAAAATGACTTCTTCAAATTATAGGAAATATGACTTGGAAGTTCTTCTGAAATTTTCTGCAACTCAATTTCAATATTGAGTTATTTGGTTTTTATTCAAATTATTTTTCTCGAAAAATAAATTACATGGAAAATAGGGTAACATGATTCCCTACAGCAGAAAATTGGAGATAAATGAATTTGAATTCTTTTTGGTATTTTAAAGTGATTTTTATTGGTTTTTATTGCAACAGTAGCACCTTTTGATTTATTAGAATTTGTGGGCATTTTATTTGACAGTAGAAAAATGTTCATGTTGTAGGGCTTATTTTTCTGCAAATTTTGATATATTATATGCCTATAGGATATTTTTATTTATTTTGCTTTTATTCGTTTTCTTGTCTGTTTAAAAAAAATGTTTAAAAAAAACATCTCCTCCGAAACTGGGCCGGCCCAGCAAAGCGCCAGGCCACGGCCCGGCTCGCCTTCGTCCCCGCGGGACTCCTCCTCCCGCACGCTGCCGCACCGCCATGGACGCCGTGCTCGACCCGGCCACCTCCCCTTCGCCCCCTTCCCCACGCCTCGCCTCGCCCCTCCCTCCTATAAAGGGCGCCGCCCGAGCCCTCTCCCCCCTCTTCGCATCACGCCGTCGCCGCCGCCGCCGCGCTGCTCTGCCGCTGCTGCCTCGCCGCTCCGCGCCGCCGCCGCAGCCCCACCACCGCGCCGCCCCGCTCCTCGGAGCAACGCCCAGCGCCGCCGCCGCAGCCTCGCCGGCCGGAGCTCACCGCCGGCCGGAATCCGATCTGCCTCGGTCCGGTTCATCCGAACCGGAGGTTCCTTTGAGAAAAACCCTAGGTAAAACCCCGGTCCGTTTTTTTTGGTTAGATTAGGTTTTCTTTAGTTTTTTATTAGATCTATTTAGAGAGCGTTCGTTGTTTAGGGTTCAGCAGTGAACATTCATACTTTAACATTTATTTCCTGTTTAGTTTCGGCCAGGGACCTCTCTGTAAATTTTAATTTTACAGATTAGCCCCTAAACTTCATTATGCCATAACTTTTTATCGGTTAGTCCAAATCCAACGAAACCAACGCCCACGTCTTCGTTACGAAGCCCTCTTTCCAGTAATACAACTTAAACCTGTTTTTGAAAGTTTTAAAAATTGAATACAACTAGTTTTAGGTTTGAACTTCGTTTGATCATAACTTGAGTTTCGTAACTCTGATTTAGTTGATTCTTTTTGCAAAACGAAGCTCTTGACCTAAACTTTCTGATAAGGCCAAATTCACATAATTTTGGTACTGTTATAAATTGTTTTATGTTTCAAGAGTCATTCGTTTTGTTTTTGAAGTTTTCCGAAGAGTTTATTCGTTCTGTCTGATCTTTCTGAGTGATTGCTTATGTGTGGTTACTATTGCTTGCTTACGATAGATTGATCGGAGTGTGATGAGTAGATCTATCAAGAGTTTTGAGTACGAATCATCTTCATCAACATTGCAGGCAAGTTCACACTTTGATCATACTTTCCAATTACCCAGTTTTCATTGCATTAGTCCAACCCTCACACATTGCATGAGTAGGATCAATTAACTTGTCGGATTGGGAAGTAGATTGAGGTAGTACATATTACCTGCATTACATTCATACCCTTGGGAGTTACTTCTACATTTGTTGTTAGGACATGCTATGCTCGTAGACGTGGTTTGGGTTTGAGTGAAATCCATGACATATGTGAGTTTGTTAAATTAATGGTTCAACTTAAGGTGGCAACATTAATACACATCTGGGTGGATTGAGGCATCTGGGTATTCCAGTGATTGCCTGTTTTTCTTTTGGACCGCCACCCAGGCTCAAAGGGATCATGAGATTTTTCATACTAGAAACTTCCGTGTGCAGCCACATGCCAATATGGGCTCTCGCATAGTTGAGTAAGTTGCGGGAAACCTTTCCATGATGGGCTAGCAGATGTAGTGGGTTTTGTAGGTGTACTGGCCTATCTATCTGGTTAAGGGGACCTCTTCGGAAAAACTGTGTCTCGGTCATCCGTTTCTCAAACACCATGCAGTGCGAGAAACCAAACGGAGGCGATCGAGTCTTGTGGGGAAAAGTGCACAAACCTCTGCAGAGTGTACAAACTGATCATGATTAGCCGTGTCCCCGGTTATGGACGTCTTGAGTATCTAGTACTTGGATTATCATGTGAATCTCATCATGTTTCTTTAATTAATATTGTTGGGTTTGATTATTTTAGTTGGGGTTGAGAGGATGTCTATCTTCTCAACAATGTTTCAACTACCATGATAGTTAATTAAAATCTATTCCTTTGCAGTAGGGAAAAATTGGCTTTACGCAAAAACTTTAACCTTACAGCCTCCACCAGCCAAATATGCATGTAGTTGTAGGACTTGTTCATTCTCATTTCAGTGTGAATTTGCCAGTACATTCAATGTACTGACCTACATGGCTGCAACGTTTCATGTTGCAGGATTATCTTACGACGAGTAAGTGATACGTTAGGGTTACGATTTCTACACTCAACTTTGCCGTTGGTGTTGATGGGAATCCACAACCTTTGATGCTTCCGCTATGATCGATTGAGGTAATAGTATTTACATTACTTAATACATGTGATTTACCTCTGTTATAAATCCTCGAGTACTGTGTGTGTCAGCATACCGATCCAGGGATGACACAGAACACAGAGACTTCGGTCCATTTGGATCGTGGTCGCTACAAGATGGTATCAGAGCACATGTTGACTGTAGGACGTGACCCTAGAAACTGGCCAAACCATAGGAAAGGATTCTCTAAAAACTATCTTTTCAAAAAGATTCTTATCTCTCTTCTTTTCAGTGCTTTGTCAAACTTTCCCTTTGATCTTAAATAGTTAGACAATACCCTTTTCCATTGGATCACTTCGGAGTAAAGAGTATTTCACTATAGATTGGAAGTGTTGAAGCTACAACCATGGATACTCCTAAGATTTGAAGAGTTGACAACTTGAAGAGATGATGACCTTTAGAAGACCAAACCCCTGTTATGTACTTACGTTAGATACGTCGATTGTGAGCCGTCAATTGTTTGATGTGTTTCGATGTCCACAAAACAAAACCCGTCTTTTCAAAACTTTTGTTTGTATTGAGTGTATCTCTCTCTATCTCTTCTGAATCTCATCCCCAAAACCCTTGGAACCAATAGAGGATGACTAAAGATAGACTTGAAGTCTCTGGACCAATGACCAAACCGGAGGCAGAACTATGGATACAAAGCATGGAGGACCACTTCAGGGAAAATTTAGTTGAAAGGAAGTATGAGGTTCAATACGCTCTTCAGTACTTCACGAAAAGTGCTGCAACATGGTGGAATATGCATCAAGACATACAAGGATGTAATAGAGCAGAAAATTGGGAAGAATTCAAGAAGACCCTGTTAGGATCCCGTCTCATCCGCAAGCGTGGTGACAACCCGAAGAAGAAATGTTGTGCCTGTAGGATTTGTGGAGAAATAGGACACACCCAGGAGGAGCACAAGGATGAATGCCCTAATTGTGAAGGAAGTCACCTAGCTGAAGAATGCCCAACTAGGCAGATTACTTGTTTCTTGTGTGAAGGGACTACCCATTACCCTACTCAGTGCCACATTTACCCCATGGTGCAACGAACAATCCAACAGAAGAAAGAAGCAATGAAAGAAGTCCTCGAGGAAACCCTAAGGGAATCCACGATGGAGGAAGTTATTGACGACCCTGATGGAGAAGGCCTAAACAGATATTACTCCCGTGCTTGTTACTCATGTGGAGAAGAAGGACACTTTTCCCAGCATTGCACGAAGGAAAACCATGAGTATCTGGGAGACTTCCCGACAGAAGAAGTGGAGTTTGATCCACAAAGAATAGAAGAATTGATAGGAATGAAGAAGTCGAGGAAAAGAAAGAACATGTGTCCCCAGAAGAAACCAATTTCTATGGAAGAGGACCGGAGTGACATCACATGTTATCGGTGCAAGGATTTAGGTCATTATGCTATCAACTGCCCAACCAGGAAACGGAGAACCCTGTGAACCAGGACAGTCACCATGAAGCCCTTAGATCTGTCTTATGCCATTAGTTTACATTACAAGGAAGTAGAGCATTTTGCCAAGAGAAGGTCTAGACCGAAGGAAGATTTATCTGAGTAGTTGAGATCTTCATATTGGAATGAAGCATGTAGATTAATATGGAATACACCTTTATTACAATGTTGAATTGAGTATGGAAATAACATTGTAATAGTTCGTGAAGCAATAGAAGTTGATATTTCTTTGGAGTCTAAGAAGGAAAAGTTATGAGTTGTTGGATGATTGTGAGTGCCTCTCTTTCTATCTCACCCCAACCAAAACCTAGAACCCATGGACCAGTTGACCCCAAACCCTTCTTGGGCAAACGACCCCATTTTACCCAAGGATGTCCGTATGTTGTCCTAAGAACCCCTTATGTCTTATACCCACAGATGACAACCATTTACGAGTCTTTTCTCAAAGGCCCGGAAACCATCATGACCCTCACCAGTGATCAGGATTATCCAAAGATCCTGAAGGACATGATGAAGCATATTCACCTAGAAGGAGATGCAGTTTACAAGGGTTATCCCTTCATGGAGAATGGAGTTGAACTTTGGTACGTGGAGGTACACCTCCATCGTGTGAAAGGAGTTTGCCCAAAGACTATGGGTCAATACTTTTTCATCTCCCGAGTACCGCGAACAGCATCCTTCGATTCTGTTCGTGAAGCTGCTATGGAGGCCGTACGTCAGATTGGAGAAATACTCGAAGCAAGACTTCGTTATACCCAGGAAAGCCTGAGTAAGGTGCATGCAGAGATGGTGGAGATGAAGCACACAGCCAATAGTACGAAGCAAAAGATTGATGAGTTCAAGAATCATGTTGCACAATTCCGGTGGGACTGAAGCATCCTTAGCTAGGACGAATGGATATAGATGGGAGGAATGTTTGACCATACCCCACTATGTGGATGGCAACATTTGTAGTGAAGCACCTTTGTAACTGGAGTGTTGAATACTGGTTCAAGTAGTAATACAAGATTTGATATGAGGAGAATATGGATTTTGGATGAACCAGTGCATTTTGTTTAGTTGAACCCTACTGAGTGAACTCTGGACCAATAGAAAGGAAAGTGTTGCTCCAAGGAGTAGAGTTTGCACAAATAAGTTGGAGTTTATTTTGATATGATGCTTACCCCAAGTATGAAGGAAAGAAGTACAGTTGGATTTTTAAGAGGGTGTGGAACTATAGCGACCCCAAGGATTGAGTTATGGATATACAAGTTCTGACGTGGACCCTTTAGCCGAGGACCTAAGGAGGCTACATAATCACAAGGGAACCACGAGACTTGTCAATGGTTATGTGTATTTGCTATAGTAAAGCAGTGCATTTTGCTATACATTGTACCAAGAAGAAGGAGACTTGTGCTAAGTATTGGAGTTGAAGCAAGAAAATGAAAGTGCAGTAGATCGTAGTAAGATGAGAATCAATACAGCTGACATCATGGTATTGATTTTGGATATTATAAGTGGGTGCTGTAAAAGGTTGAGTGAAGACATGATGCATGGAATAAGATTTTCAATAAACTAGTGTTATTCATTTTAAGTGGTAGAATCCAACACCGTTACCCGAATACACTAACTAGTGGTTGGTTACGTCAGACTTGGAGTGGATTGCCCAAAGATGAGTCTGAGTAATTACATCGTAGTTTTACCCACAGAGAAGTAAGGTATAATTGGATGGATTTAAGAAAAGCCAAGGAAGTTGGATGCTGGAAGAATGATCAGTTGCAACCCGAGGATAAGACCAAGTGTTGCTGGTGATGAGATGAGCCATAACCCACAGGTCCCAGGACCTGTCAAGAAAGCAAGCACACTCTTGCTGAAGGAAAACCCCAGGTAGAAGTGACGACCTTATCAACAGACGCTTTTATAGGTTTTGCGCTAAACCCGAGGGTTGTGAAAACACGATAGATGGTTGTTTGGCTTGCAGAATAAATGGATATGTTCGAACTCAATTCGTCAACAGATGAAATTCTGCAATGCCTGTGAGGATGACCGAGTGTTAGAATTCGAGATTCACTAAACCATATACAAGGTAATGATTTGGGTGCGGGATGGATTGATCACCATACCGACTTACTCTTATTATTCGCCTCTGTTATACGGGATGGTAAATCTGAGTGACTTACCTATAGTAGAGAGACGACGATGTCAAAACTTTGTTTAAACCCTAGAATGGTATAGAAAATTTTCCCTTGTACATGGCAGCTGTTGCCAACCGTAGGATATACGGTGAGGATGAAGCCCAGACCCGTTTTCTGCAGGGACCCTGTTAATTTGGTTGATGACCACCATGAGATAACGATATTTGTTAGTATTGGCGCCAGACCTGTCAGTTAAGAAGAACTAGTCTCAGAGGAACCTTGCCAAGATGAAAGGACCCAAGAATGGATGGCAAATGTCATGCCACTACCGAAAGAGCCGGAGAAGGATTTACCTTGAAGATTTGAGAAGACCGACGCTGTCAACCCAAAGGATGGAGTACCCGAGTTTTGATGGAACCGTATCCATGTTCCTAAGTGTGGTAGCACACTAGGCCACACCAATCAGTGGATTTGTTAGGAGACCCCCAAACCCTAACCTATTTCTTGCTAGCCTCTCCGAATCTCGAGGACGAGATTCATTTTAAGTGTGGTAGGTTTGTAACATCCCAAAATTCTAAATTTTGGAATGTTATAATAAATAGATAGAATTGATTGCTTGTTGTTGTGCTGAGTGAAATTGAGTGAAATTCGAAACTTTTGAAAGTTAGATGAGAGGGAATAAAATGACTTTCCCAAAACTTTCACTTTGCTTTTTGATCTCCGAGGGAATTCAAATTCTTTTCAACACAAAACCCTAGAGTGAAGATAATATGACTTCTTCCATTTATTTTAAATGATAAAGGGGTTTGAAAGGATTTTGAATTTCAATCTCGAAATATTCTCAATTCGGAAACTTTAAGCAACTCAATGATTTTCCCGAGAGAAGATAAAATGACTTCTTCAAATTATAGGAAATATGAGTTGGAAGTTCTTCTGAAATTTTCTGCAACTCAATTTCAATATTGAGTTATTTGGTTTTTATTCAAATTATTTTTCTCCAAAAATAAATTACATGGAAAATAGGGTAACATGATTCCCTACAGCAGAAAATTGGAGATAAATGAATTTGAATACTTTTTGGTATTTTAAAGTGATTTTTATTGGTTTTTATTGCAACAGTAGCACCTTTTGATTTATTAGAATTTGTGGGCATTTTATTTGACAGTAAGAAAATGTTCATGTTGTAGGGCTTATTTTTCTGCAAATTTTGATATATTATATGCCTATAGGATATTTTTATTTATTTTGCTTTTATTCGTTTTCTTGTCTGTTTAAAAAAAATGTTTAAAGAAAACATCTCCTCCGAAACTGGGCCGGCCCAGCAAAGCGCCCGACCTCGGCCCAGCACGCCTTCGTCCCCGCAGGACTCCTCCTCCCGCACGTTGCCGCACCGCCATGGACGTCGTGCTCGACCCGGCCACCTCCCCTTCGCCCCCTTCCCCACGCCTCGCCTCGCCCCTCCCTCCTATAAAGGGCGCCGCCCGAGCCCTCCCCCCTCTTCGCATCACGCCGCCGCCGCCGCCGCCGCCGCTGCTGCCTACTTCTGCCGCCGCCGCCGCGCTGCTCTGTCGCTGCTGCCTCGTCGCTCCGCGCCGTCGCCGCAGCCCCACCACCGCGCCGCCCCGCTCCTCGCAGCAACACCCAGCGCCGCCGCCGCAGCCTCGCCGGCCGGAGCTCACCGCCGGCCGGAATCCGATCTGCCTCGGTCCGGTTCGTCCGAACCGGAGGTTCCTTTGAGAAAAACCCTAGGTAAAACCCCGGTCCGGTTTTTTTTTGTTAGATTAGGTTTTCTTCATTTTTTTATTTGATCTATTTAGAGGGCGTTCATTCTTTAGGGTTCAGCAGTGAACGTTCATACTTTAACATTTATTTCCTGTTTAGTTTCGGCCAGGGACCTCTCTGTAAATTTTAGTTTTACAGATTAGCCCCTAAACTTCATTAGGCCATAACTTTTTACCGGTTAGTCCAAATCCAATGAAACCAACGCCCACGTCTTCGTTACGAAGCCCTCTTTCCAGTAATACAACTTAAACCTGTTTTTGAAAGTTTTAAAAATTGAATTCAACTAGTTTTAGGTTTGAACTTCGTTTGATCATAACTTGAGTTTCGTAACTCCGATTTAGTTGATTCTTTTTGCAAATCGAAGCTCTTGACCTAAACTTTCTGATAAGGTCAAATTCACATAATTTTGGTACTGTTAGAAATTGTTTTATGTTTCAAGAGTCATTCGTTTTGTTTTCGAAGTTTTCCAAAGAGTTTATTCGTTCTGTCTGATCTTTCTGAGTGATTGCTTATGTGTGGTTACTATTGCTTGCTTACGATAGATTGACCGGAGTGTGACGAGTAGATCTATCAAGAGTTTTGAGTACGAATCATCTTCACCAACATTGCAGGCAAGTTCACACTTTGATCATACTTTCCAATTGCCCAGTTTTCATTGCATTAATCGAACCCTCACACATTGCATGAGTAGGATCAATTAACTTGTGGGATTGTGAAGTAGATTGAGGTAGTACCTATTACCTGCATTACATTCAAACCCTTGGGAGTTACTTCTACGTTTGCTGTTAGGACATGCTATGCTCGTAGACGTGGTTTGGGTTTGAGTGAAATCCATGACATATGTGAGTTTGTTAAATGAATGGTTCAACTTAAGGTGGCAACATTAATACACATCTGGGTGGATTGAGGCATCTGGGTATTCCAGTGATTGCATGTTTTTCTTTTGGACCGCCACCCAGGCTCAAAGGGATCATGAGATTTTTCATACTAGAAACTTCCGTGTGCAGCCACATGCCAATATGGGCTCTGGCATAGTTGAGTAAGTTGTGGGAAACCTTTTCATGATGGGCTAGCAGATGTAGTGGGTTTTGTAGGTGTACCGGCCTATCTATCTGGTTAAGGGGACCTCTTCGGAAAGACTGTGTCTCGGTCATCCGTTTCTCAAACACCATGCAGTGCGAGAAACCAAACGGAGGCGATCGAGTCTTGTGGGGAAAAGTGCACAAACCTCTGCAGAGTGTACAAACTGATCATGATTTGCCGTGTCCCCGGTTATGGACGTCTTGAGTATCTAGTACTTGGATTATCATGTGAATCTCATCATGTTTCTTTAATTAATATTGTTGGGTTTAATGATTATTTTAATTGGGGTTGAGAGGATGTCTATCTTCTCAACAATGTTTCAACTACCATGATAGTTAATTAAAATCTATTCCTTTGCAGTAGGGAAAAATTGGCTTTACGCAAAAACTTTAATCTTACAGCCTCCACCAGCCAAATATGCATGTAGTTGTAGGACTTGTTCATTCTCATTTCAGTGTGAATTTTCCAGTACATTCAATGTACTGACCTACATGGCTGCAACGTTTCATGTTGCAGGATTATCTTACGACGAGTAAGTGATACGTTAGGGTTACGATTTCTACACTCAACTTTGCCGTTGGTGTTGATTGGAATCCATAACCTTTGATGCTTCCGCTATGATCGATTGAGGTAATAGTATTTACGTTACTTAATACATGTGATTTACCTCTGTTATAAATCCTCGAGTACTGTGTGTGTCAGCATACCGATCCAGGGATGACACAGAACACAGAGACTTCGGTCCATTCGGATCGTGGTCGCTATAGTACGCACAAAAAAAGAACACTCCTCCTGCTAGCTGGGACCCACCGGATTTGGAGGCTGACTTGTGGGCCTACTAAGTTGACGCGGACGGAGGGCTTTGTCAACTTATTAGTCAATATGAACGATTCTAGCTCCAGTGAGCATACGATGTCCATCCAATGGCCATAGTGCTTCTTCAACCTCTGGTCTTCTTGCTCCAGCCGCCCAAACCAGTGTCGGTCATGCCGCCTGCTCCTGCCTCCCATGGCCGGCTCTGCTACCGCGCAGGCCTAACCGCCCCACCCTACTCCCATCGCTGGCCTGGCCATCCCTGTACTCACCCAATCCTGCTTTTATTCTCCAGCGACAGTAGCCTCACACTGCAGCCCAACCAGTGAACCCTTGTATGCCCCTCTGCATGGGAAACAACTGCCGAGTCTTCCATGGCTCCGGGTCAATCCCTTCCTATGCCTCGTTGTTGTCCACCGCCTTGGTTCTCTTTGCGCGATGCGGTCAACGTGGTCACGGAACAACTTACATCGAAAGAGAATGGTACATGGAGAGGCTGACAGCTGGTCCACGGCCACACGCAAGGAAGTGCCTCCTTATTGCGGGGAAAAAAATGATTCTGCCCCTGACAGCTGGGACCCGCCAGCTATATCTTCGCAAGCAAGGAAGTGCCTCCTTGTCCTCCCTCATAGCTAGGACCCACCCGGTGGAAGCATACATAGTGTTATCTATCTAGTCGCGAACGTGTACGTACATAGTGGTCGATCGCTCTCTCTGCAGCGATGAACCATGGCCAATTAAGGAGCGACACATGACGTACGTACAGTCCCTTCAAAACGGTGTACACGTACGTACAACCACAGGGCAAAAAACATGGCTACGTACGCACATACGGGCGGAGTCTCGAACGTGTACTCGTGGATACGTACGGCCAGGGCTGGTGTACATGGAGAGGCAACGGACGGCAGCAACCGTGTCGTGTTCATCGGTAGCCAACCGGCAGGGTCGGAATGGAGAAACAGCGTCGTGTTCATCGGCTTGGACAAAACAGTCAAAACCTGGTGTGGCGTACCACAAAACGGAGGGAAACGGCCTTCTGCTGGAGCGCGTACGATCGAAATGGGGTCATGTTCATCGGAAAGGGTCTCGCGTATCGCAAAACGGAGGAAACAACCTTCTGCACGACCGGCTACGATCGAAAGGGGATCCTGTTCATCGGGAGGGGTCTGGCATACCGCAAAATAGAGGAAACGGACTTGTGTTGGAGCTCTACGGTCGAAATGGTGGTCCTGTTCATTGGGAGGGGTGTGGCGTACCGCAAAACGGGACTCCACGGGCTACTGTTCACCCACCGTCGACTTCCTCCAGCCTCCACCTGCACTGTTCATCCACCGCATCTTCCTCTGCCTCCATTAGCTACTTTTCATCCAGCCCTCCACGGGGTCCTATTCATCCTACCAGCCCTCCACCAGCTACTATTCAACCAGCCCTCCATGGGGTCATGTTCATCCACCCCCAATGCCTCCGCTTTGGCAGCCTCATCTCGGGGTCCTGTTCATCCAGCGGCAACCACAACGTCCAACCCCCACGGGGTCCTGTTCATCCAACCCCAACCACGCACGTATCGACTCGTTCAACCAACCCCACGTTCAATTTTCATCAAGAGATAGCAAGTTCAATCGGCTTCAGTAAGCAGCAGCAGCGATCGATCGGGTTCAGTTAGCAGCGGTAGCGAAGGAATCGCTCAGGTTCAGTTAGCAGCCAAGGGATCGATCGCTCCGGTTCAGTAATGTAGCTAGTGCAATCGCTCGGGTTCAGTAAACAAACGCCTCGTTCGGGTTCAGTTAGAGCCCAACGCCTCGCACATACACGCGACGTATACGAGAGAAACGCGCAAACCTCCGTGCATCGCTCCGCCCCGACCACCCACCGTAACCGGGAACTCCCCAAAATTTTCCTCGCCCTCGCTTCTACCATGTTTTTTTCCTTCATGGACGGCCCAAAGAATGTCATGCAGCTGCGTCTCCGGCCCGCCCAGGACAAAACGCCCATTTTTTTGTCATGATTTTTTGTCATAGAAGTAGGAGCCCACCACATCTATAATGATACGGGTTTTTGTCACAATTATTGTCATAGAAGTGTCATAAGTATGATAGGAAAAAAATTGTTCGGCCCAAAATGTCACGGATGTGTCTTTTTTTGTAGTGCATATTCCTTCGACTATGAGATCAGGCAACTCCCAGATGTTGGAGGAATACCTTATGTGCTATCAAACATCACAACGTAACTGGGTGATCATAAAGATGCTCTACATGTATCTCCAAAGGTGTCTGTTGAGTTTGCATGGATGAAGATTGGGATTTGCCACTCCTATATCGGAGAGGTATCTCTGGGCCCTCTTGGTAATACACATCACAAGAAGCTTGCAAGCATGATGACTAAGGAGTTAGTTATGAGATGATGTATTATGGAACGAGTAAAGATACTTGTTGTTAACAATATTGAACTAGGTATGGAGATACCGACAATCAAATCTCGGGCAAGTAACATACTAATGGACAAAGGGAATTACGTATGTTGTCATACCAGTTCGACTGATAAAGATCTTCGTAGAATATGTAGGAACCAATATGGGCATCCAGGTTCTGCTATTGGTTATTGGCCGGAGAGGTGTCTCGGTCATGTCTACATAGTTCTCGAACCCATAGGGTCTGCATGCTTAATGTTCATTGATGATATATACTGTTATACGAGTTATATGATTTGATGACCGAATGTTGTTCGGAGTCCCGGATGAGATAACGTACATGACGAGGAGCTCCAGAATGGTCCAGAGGTAAAGATGATATATAGGACGATGATATTCGAACACCGGAAGTGTTTCGGAGTGCACCGGATAATCATCGGGGCACCAGAAGGGGTTCCGGACACCCTCGGGAGAAAGATGGGCCTATTGGGCCAGTAGATGGGAGCACACAAGCCCACAAGGGGTTGGCGCGCCCCCCTATGGCAGCCGGCCTGTGGTAGAAAGGAAAGGGGGATTTGGCATCTCCCTTCCTTCGCTCCTCACTTTCCTTTCCCCTTCGGCATATATGGTAAGGGGGGTGCGGCCAGGGCAAGAGCTCAAGTAGGATTCGGCCCTACTTGGGGCACGTCCTGGCCTCTCCCCTCTCCCCCACCTATATATATGTGGGAAGGGGGCACCACCCATAACCCAAAACATTATCTTAGCAGTGTGCGGCGCCCGCCTTCACCGTTTACACCCTCAGTCATATTTTCGTAGTGCTTAGGCGAAGCCCTACAGAGATAGCATCATCATCATCGTCACCACGCCTTCATGCTGCCGGAACTCATCTACTACCTCATCGTCTTGTTGGATCAAGAAGGCATGGACGTCACCGAGCTGAACGTGTGTTATACATGCTAGGCTCGTCAAGCTTAACCCAAGTATTCCGCGTGTGTAAAAATGGTTTACACCCGTTGTATGTAAACGTAGAGTCTATCATACCCGATCATCACGTGGTGTCTTGAACCGACGAACTGTAGGAACGGTGCATACTCGGGGAGAACACTATTATCTTGAAATTTAGTGAAGGGGTCATCTTATAATGCTACCGTCGATCTAAGCAAAATAAGATGCATAAAAGATAAACATCACATGCGATCAAGAATATGTGACATGATATGGCCATCATCATCTTGTACTTTTGATATCCATCTCCAAAGCATCGCCATGATCTCCATCGTCACCGGCTTGACACCTTGATCTCCATCGTAGCGTCGTGGTCGTCTCGCTAACTATTGCTTCTACGACTATTGCTAACTCATAGCGATAAAGTAAAGCAATTACATGGCGCTTGCATTTCATACAATAAAGAGACAACCATAAGGATCCTGCCAGTTGTCGATAATTTACAAAACATGATCATCTCATACAATAACTTATAACTCATCACTTCTTGACCATATCACATCACAACATGCCCTACAAAGACAAGTTAGACGTCCTCTACTTTGTTGTTGCAAGTTTTACGTGGCTGCTACGGGCTTCTAGCAAGTACCGTTCTTACTTACGGCACAAAACCACAATGGTGATTTATCAAGTTTGATGTTTTAACCTTCAACAAGGACCGGCCGCAGTCAAATTTGATTCAACTAAAGTAGGAGAAATAGACACCCGCCAGCCACCTTTATGACAAGTTGCATGTCTGTCGGTGGAACCGGTCTCATGTACGTGGATATTTAAGGTCGGTACGGGCCGCTTCATATTACGATGCCGCCGAATCAAAATAAGACATCAGTGGTAAGCATTATGATGATCACCGCCCACAACTCTATGTGTTCTACTCGTGCATATCATCTATGCATAGACATGGCTCATGATGCCACCGTTGGGAAATGTTGCATGGAAAACAAAAATAAATTCTATGCACAAGCAATGATCTATCCATGGAGATGCATATAAACGAAGGGGAGAGTGTGTCTACATACCCTCGTAGACCATAAGCAGAAGCATTTAACAACGTAGTTGATGTAGTCGAACTTCTTCGCACTTCAACCAATCAAGTAACAAACACATGGCTCGTCCGCGTTCTGCGCACATTCAGCTTGGTGATGTTCCTTGCCTTCTTGATCCAGCAAGATGTCGAGGTAGTAGATAAGTTCCCTCAACATGACGGCGTGGTGACAGTGATGGTGAAGTGATTTCCGCAGGGCTTCGCCTAAGCACTATGAAAATATGACCGGTGGAGTAAATGATGGACGGGGGCGCCGCACATGGCTAACAATTGATTTCGTGTGCTTGTGAGGCGCCCCCTCCCCACATATATATAGGTGAGAGGGAAGGCAGCCAGGGCGCCCTAGGCCTTGGCCACTGTCGGTGTCAAAACTGACGGATCTCGGGTAGGGGGTCCCGAACTGTGTGTTTGAGGAATGATGGTAACAGGGGACTAGGAACACGATGTTTTACCCAGGTTCAGGCCTCTCGATCGAGGTAATACCCTACTTCCTTCTTGATTGATCTTGATGAATATGGGGTTACAAGAGTTTATCTACCTCGAGATTGTAATGACTAAACCCTAGAAGTCTAGCCTATGATGTTGTGATTCTGTCTCTATGGACCAAACCCTCCGGTTTATATATGCAGTGAAGGGACCTAGGGTTGTACACGATCATCTTGCAGAGGAAGGAAACATTGCACCCGGACTTTAAACTTGCCATTCTACACATATAGGAGTCCTATCCGAATACGAGGGATAATCTTCAGCGATGATCTTCACGGCCCACCAGTCCGGCCCATAACGAGTAATCCGGCCACCCGAGGACCCCTTAATCCAGGACTCCCTCAGTAGCCCCTGAACCAGTCTTCGATGACGATGAGTTCGGCACACGCACTGTCTTCAACATTGCAAGGTGGGTTCTTCCTTCCGAACATATGAAGTGTTATTTTCTGCATAAAGGAACTATGTCCGGCTCTACATGATTAGTACAACCCTTAGCCACGAAGGCATTGTGTCAAAAAAACACCGCGTCTTCAATGACAACTTTTCTAGCGAAACGGCATATCTGACCCTTTAGTATTTCGAACCATTTTATTGGCTCTGGATTCGCATTTCGAGGCATAGCCCCCATTGGCACGTCTTGTCGAAGTAGAGATCATGCCCGCTTATTATGGGATCCTCATCAATATGACATGGGTAACCCAACCGCGCCTTACGCACGATTACGTTGGGAACCGGCAAGTTTTACGGCTGGAGTAGGGGACGTTTGGTATTTACCGTCTATAAATGGACATATATCCTTCCCCTTTCACCTCACGCTCTCCTCAAGCCCTTGCTTCCCAACATCTAAGCTCCTGCGCCCATAGCTCCCGCGCCCGCAACTCCCATCTCCTCCACCACCGCCTCCTTCTCCAGCAATGGCCGGTTCTGGTTTCAAGGGCAAGCGGGAGGCCTCCACGGTCACGGAGAAGAACGTGAGGAGTCTCCGGAGCGCGGGCTACCTTGCCAATGACATCGCACTGGATTCCAGATGAGAATCAGGTGATCCCCGTCCCTGAGCCAGGTGAGAGGGTGGTATTCATCCCTCACTTTATCCGGGGGCTGGGGTTTCTGCTCCATCCCTTTGTTCAGGGTCTCCTATTGTTTTACGGGCTAGATTTCCATGATCGGGCCCCGAACTCTATCCTCCACATATCGGCTTTCATACTCGTGTGTGAGGCTTTCCTCTGCGTTCCCCCACACTTTGGCCTATGGCTCAAAACCTTCAACCTGAAGCCGAAGGTGGTCGACGGGCAACATGCGAATTGCGGGGGAGCTATGGTAAGTAAGCTTCCGAACACCACCTGCCCAAGGGGGATTTTTTGGATACAAACACGATATGGCAGCAGGAGTGGTTCAATATCACTGAACCTCGCGATGCCAAGTGGGCAGCCATGCCCGGGTTCAGATCTGGACCCCCTGAGAGACTCACCTCATGGACCACCAAGGGCCTTGATTGGGGGTCTCAGACGGAGGTGAAGACGCTCGAAAACTGCATCTCCAGCATGATGTCAAAGGGCAACGACCTCACTGATGTGATTCAGGTGATGCTCTTCCGCCGCACTCTTCCCTGCCAACTCCGGGCCTCCCATCTATGGGAGTTCAATCCGGAGGAACCATGGACCTTGAAGCGCTTCTTCGGCACTATGCACGAAGATATTTGGAAGCAGCTCTTCAAGGACCAGAAGGCGTGGCCTGAGGAGACCGAAGACAAGGGCTATAACAGCGTGGCTTTGGCCTCAGAGGTAAGCACAATTTTGCTGAATTCGTATCCTGCCCATATTTCAATTATAACAGGAATTAGAACTCCTACGTTCCACTCAGGCCTGGACGAAGAAAGCGGAGCGGATCAACTATCTGGATCTGTTGCCCAAAATCCTAGCCACGCCTCAACTGACGGCGGTGCTGGTTTCGGCACCGTACAAGGCGCTGGAGAAGAAGACCAAGAAGAAGGGCAAGGAGGTCAAGAGCTACCCCCACCCAAAGGGTCATGCGGACACAGTGTCTGGAGACACCGATGACCCCTCTTCCCATGATGAAAAAGAAGAGGAAGAGGAGGAGGAGGAGAGAGATTTGCCCATCAAGTCATGGGGGGGGGAGAGGGCGGCCCTCGTAGACGCGGGCAAGGGGGCGCCTAGGAAGAAATTGAATATCCCGAACAGCTCGGACTCAACACCCGAGCACAGTTTCCTGGTACAGCTTAGGATCAAGCTCCTGTTCGAATCTTAAGTATTCGGACTTTCGCTGTTGTGTTCGGTTTAATCAGCTACCATTGTTTAAGCAACTTAATTCGTTTATCTTGCAGCCCTCCCCGCACATTCCCTGGTGCTTCACTATTGTTAGGGAGCTCTCTGCCAGCTGAAATGGTGGAGAGTGACATGCCAACGCGGTCTCAATTGCCTATCCTAGGGGATACCAAAGTATCCTCCCTACGGGTGTCCCCTGCACGAGCAGGTGGGAGCATGGCGGATGAGAAGGCGCCCAAGGCCAACACCTCGGCCGCCGTGAGCCAAGGGGGAGCAATCCCTATGGCGACCGACGGCGGGGAGCCCAAGCAATCCGGGCCCTCGCCGAACACTATTCTAGAGGCTAGTACGACTCCAGAATTGGGAAGTCAGACCTGTAACGCCCTGGACACACCCGCCGGTGGTCGTTACTCCTGGCGGGATCTAGAGTGGCCTCACATATCAATACTAGTCTTTTCTGCGCATTTTGTCCTCACTCGTGCGCACCCGGGACCAACTTCCCGGTCGGTCACCCATCCTGAAACTACTCCAAGCTGAGCACGCTTAACTTTGGAGCTCTATGCGAATGGGCTCCCGGAAAAGAAGGAATTCCTTATTGATATGAGTAGTCTATCATCCCTATTAAGCCAGGCTACCACATACACCCCCACTCAGAGGAACCGACGTCCTCGTCGGGCCACGGGAACGTTCCCTCTTGGCACATACTTCTGTGCTTCCAGGATAGCACATGTGCCATGCTGTGTGCCACGACGGGTCACAAACATCATGCACAACATGACTGCAAACTGTCCGCAAACATCCGTGTAACCATGAGGGTCGGCTCTGATACCAACTTGTAACGCCCCGGACACACCCGCCGGTGATCGTTACTCCTGGCGGGATCTAGACTGGCCTCACATATTAATACTAGTCTTTTCTGTGCACTTTGTCCTCACTCGTGCGCACCCGAGACCAACTTCCCGGTCGGTCACCCATCCTGAAACTACTCCAAGCTGAGCACGCTTAACTTTGGAGTTCTATCCGAATGGGCTCCCGGAAAAGAAGGAATTCCTTATTGATATGAGTAGTGTATCATCCCTATTAAGCCAGGCTATCACAAGCCCCCTATGGTAGGGGGAGGAGCATCAGCTCCAACGGCGTCCTCCACTAATCCGGAGGCGCCGAACACGCTGGAGGAAGCACTACAAGGTGCTTTCATCGTGGCGAAACACCGTACCCTGATGGGTGCGGTGATGGGAAAGATTTAGTCCGCCAAGAACGGACAGAATGAAGCCTTCAATAGCCTACTGATAGGCTTCGAGGTATGCGATCTAATATTCTAAAATAACTTCTTGTTTTATTTGTATAAGGAAACAAACCTGTATACGGACAGTAGCCCCTGATACTCTGTTTGATTCTGAAAAGAACCGGACAGAGGACCTATACATTGTTAGCTAATAATGTGTCTATTTTTGAACATGCTTCCCTAGTGGCGGCATCCGCCCAGGCCGCAGAGGTTTCCGAGCTCAATCAGAAGCTTCAATTAGCCGATGAGGAGCTCGGTCGCGTCAACAAGCGGTTTGATGAAACACAAGGTATGCGGACTTTCAAAGAATTATTATGTCAAAAGACAATGTGTTTGATTGTAAGAGTATGAACTCATTGTTCTATGTGATTATGTCACAGTTGGCGCAGCCGAGGTCGAGACCCTCAAGGGCACACTTGCAGAGGCCAAGAAGGAGGCCGAGATAAACAAGGCGGCCGCTGACAAAGCGGCTGCCGGTCTGGAGGCCGAACAGGACTCCCGCCGGCGACATGAGTCTCGGGTGGACGAAGTCGAACAAGAACTACCATATGCTATTCGCAAGTGCGAGGAGCTAGAGCAGAATACTTCGGATCAAGCATCCGAACTCGACAAGGCTATCAATGTTGCCAAGGAGGCGTGGGTCGAGTCAAACAGTGCACGCAAGGAGATCAAGCATGCGCGGCAGATAGCGGCTGGTAAGTCCTTTCTTCTGCAGAGTATCTTTGGAGGTCAGAGGTATCTTGCGCTGATGCGATTGTGGAGTTCTCCGGGCGCGTTTGCGGATCTCCCGAACAGTATCGCCGACGCCACCCAATTCTTCAAGGCCCAAGAGGGGAATAGCACGGAGAAGCACACCATGGTGGGTGCAGCCATGAGGGACTTGATAGTCCAGATCTGGCCCACCGAGCCAATCCCGAGTAGCTACTTTGGATTGGTGAAGCGGCTCGTCGATGCGAGGCCGCGAGTCGACGCTGTGAAGCATTCGACCTATATAGAAGGTGCATGGATGGCCTTTGCCCATGTCAAGATGCACTGGCCTTTGCACGGATGGCCTTTATCCAACGTCTTGGTCCATAAAGGAGGTGACCATGGAGTGAACTAGGCAATTAGACTATGCAACTTTTTTGCTTTCACTTAGCCATAGGAGCTTGACTTGTGGGGCTAAGTACTAGCCCCTCGTGCGTGTGTGGCTCTCCAGATTATGGTGCCCACTTTACGTGGCTGGGCGAAGACCAACCCCTCGTATAACACGGAGTGGATCACTGATGTCTACAACACAAGTTGTTTTTGTAGACTCGTGTTGGGCCTCCAAGCGTAGAGTTTTGTAGGACAGTAGCAAATTTCCCTCAAATGGATGACCTAAGGTTTATAAATCCGAGGGAGGTGTGCTACTTCTCGAGCTTGTGTTGTATTCCCTCGAAGAGGAAAGGGAGATGCAGCACAGTAGCGTCAGTATTTCCCTCAGTTTTTGAGAACCAAGGTATCAATCCAGTAGGAGACCACGCGCGAGTCCCTCGCACCTGCACAACAAATAAGAACTTTGCAGCCAACGCGATAAGGGGTTGTCAATCCCTTTACGATCACTTAAGAAAGTGAGATCAGATAAAGATGATAGTTTATATTTTTGGTATTTTTGTTTATAAGAACAGAAAGTAAAAGCGGAAAAAGTAAAGTAGATGTAGAGTGATATGTTGAGAATAGACCCGGGGGCCATAGTGTTCTCCAGTGGCTTCTCTCATGATAGCGATATTCTACGGTGGGTAAACAAATTACTGTCGAGCAATTGATAGAAAAGCGAATAATTATGAGACTATCTAGGCATGATCATTGTATATCAGCATCACCTCCGAGAAAAGTAGACCGACTCCTGCCTGCATCTACTACTATTACTCCACACATCGACCGCTATCCAGCATGCATCTAGTGTACTGAGTTCATAAGAACAGAGTAATGCCTTAAGCAAGATGACATGGTGTAGAGGGATAAACACAAGCAATATGATATAAACCCCATCTTTTTATCCTCGATGGCAACAATACAATACGTGCCTTGCTGCCCCTATTGTCATGGGGAAAGGACACCGCAAGATTGAACCCAAAGCCAAGCACTTCTCCCATTGCAAGAACTATAGATCTAGTAGGCCAAACCAAAGTAATAATTCGAAGAGACTTGCAAGGATATTATGAGCACACATAAAGAGTTCAGAAAAGAACCGAATATTTCTCATAGATAATCTTGATCATAAACTCACAATTCATCGGATCTCGACAAACACACCGCAAAAAGAGATTACATCGAATAGATCTCCTCGAAGACCGAGGAGAACTTTGTATTGAGATCCACAGAGAGAGAAGAAGCCATCTAGATACTAGCTATGGACCCGAAGGTCTGTGGTAAACTACTCACAACTCATGGTGAGGGCGATGATGATGATGTAGAAGCACTCCGTGATGGATCCCCCCTCCGGCGGAGCTCCGGAACAGGCTCCAAGATGGGATCTCACGGGAACAGAAGGTTACGGCGGTCGAATTAGGGTTTTCTCTCTGTTGCTGATGGTTTCGGGGTACGTAGGCTTATATAGGAGGAAGGAGGAAACCGGGGGACTCAGGAGGGACCCACGAGGCAGGGGGGCACGCCCTGGGAAGGGGGCGCGACCCCACCCTCATGGGCACCTCGTGGCCCCTACTCCGTGGTTCTCAAGTCTCCCGTGCATGATCTTCTCCAAAAATATCTCTCCCGAAGGTTTCATTCCGTTTGGACTTCGTTTGATATTCCTTTTCTGCAAAACCCTGAAACAGGCAAAAAATAGCAATCTGGACTGGGCCTTTGGGTTAGTAGGTTAGTCCCAAAAATAATATAAAAGTGTATGACAAAGCTCATTAAACATCCAAAACATCATAAATAATAGCATGGAACAATAAAAAATTATAGATACGTTGGAGACGTATCAAGCATCCCCAAGCTTAATTCATGCTCGTCCTCGAGTAGGTAAATGATAAAAACGGAATTTTTGATGTGGAATGCTAACCAACATAGTTTTTTCAATGTAATTCTCTTAATTGTGGCATGAATGTTCAGATCTGAAAGATTCAAGATAAAAGTCTATATTGACATAAGAAATAATAATACTTCAAGCATACTAACAAAGCAATCATGTCTTCTCAAAATACTATGGCTAAAGAAAGTTATCCCTACAAAGTCATATAGTCTGGCTATGCTCCCTCTTCATCACACAAAATATTCATATCATGCACAACCCCGGTTTCAGCCAAGCACTTGTTTTCATACTCTATTCTTTCAAACCTTTCAACTTTCACGCAATACATGAGCGTGAGCCATGGACATAGCACTATGGGTGGAATAGAGGTGGTTGTGGAGAAGACAAAAAGGAGGGAGATAATCTCACATAAACTAGGCGTATGAACGGGCTATGGAGATGCCCATCAATAGATATCAATGTGAGTGAGTAGGGATTGCCATGCAACGGATGCACTAGAGCTAAATATGTATGAAAGCTCAACAAAAGAAACTAGTGGGTGTGCATCCAACTTCCTTGCTCACGAAGACCTAGGGCATTTGAGAAAGCCCATCGTTGGAATATACAAGCCAAGTTCTATAATAAAAATTCCCACTAGTATATGAAAGTGACTAAACATGAGACTCTCTATCATGAAGAACATGGTGCTACTTTGAAGCACAAGTGTGGAAAAAGATAGTAGCAATTGTCCCTTCTCTCTTTTCTCTCATTTTTTTGGAGGGGCTTTCTCTTTTTTTATCGGCCTTTCCTCACATGGGACAATGCTCTAATAATGATGATCATCACACTTTTATTGATTTACAACTCGATATTACAACTCGATACTAGAACAAGTATGACTCTACATGAATGCCTCCAGTGGTGTACCGGGATGTGCCATGAATAAAGAGTGACATTTATGAAAGATTATGCATGGTGGCTTTGCCACAAATACGATGTCAACTACATGATCATGCATGGCAATATGACAATATGATGCTTGTCATATGAACGGAACGGTGGAAAGTTGCATGGAAATATATCTCGGAATGGCTATGAAAATGCCATGATAGGTAGGTATGGTGGCTGTTTTGAGGAATAATATGGTGGCTGCTTTGAGGAAGGACATATAGTGGGTTTATGGTACGGGCGAAAGTTGCGCGATACAAGAGAGGCTAGCAATGGTGGAATGGTGAGAGTGCGTATAATCCATGGACTCAACATTAGTCATAAGAACTCATATACTTATTGCAAAAATCTACGAGTCATCGAAACAAAGCAATTAACGCATGCTCCTAGGGGCAGGTTGGTAGGAGTTAACCATCGCGCGCCCCCGACCTCCACACAAAGGTTGGCACTTTACAAATACATCATGCTCTAACTTCGTCACATAGCGGTTCACCATACGTGCATGCTACGGGAATCACTAACCTTAACACAAGTATTTCTCAATTTCATAATAACTCCACTAGCATGACTCTAATATCACTATCCTCATATCTCAAAACAATTATCGAGCATCCAACATCTCATCATATTCAATGCACTTATTGTGAAAGTTTTTACTACATTGATATTGGATGTCTATCATGTGAAGACTAGTTTTGTAGCCTAAACACATTACCATGCTGTTTTAATAGACTCTCAAATGGATATAAGTGAAGCATGAGAGTTCAACAGTTTCTTCAAAATATTATCACCATCGTGCTCTAAAAGTTATAAGTGAAGCATTAGAGCAAAAACTATTCGACTCAAAAGATATAAGTGAAGCACATAGAGTGTTCTAACAATTCCTAGGCCATGTTTAACTCTCTCAAATAGGTGTGTCCAGAAAGGACAATTGTGGCAAACTAACAAACAAAGACTTAAATTATACAAGACGCTCCAAGCAAAACACATATCATGTGGTGAATAAAAATATAGCTCCAAGTATAGTTACCGATGGATGAAGACGAAAGAGGGGATGCCTTCCCGGGGCATCCCCAAGATTAGGCTTTTGATTGTTCTTGAATTTTACTTGGGGTGCCTCGGGCATCCCCAAGCTCAGGCCCTTGCTACTCTTTGTTCCATAGTCCATCAAAGCAATACTCAAAACTTGAAAACTTCACAACACAAAACTTAGACAAAAATCTCGTGAGCTCCGTTAGTATAAGAAAAAAAACCACTACTCAAAGGTACTGCAATGAATTCATTCTTTGTTTATATTGGTGTTAAACCTACTGTATTCCAACTTCTCTATGGTTCATACTTCACAATATTACTCATAGATGCATTGAAATAAGCAAATAACACACGAAAAACAGAATCTGTCAAAAACAGAACAATCTGTAGTAATCTGCAGGTTTCGCATACTTTTGTAACTCCAAAAAATTCAAACTAAATTGGTAAACGTGAGGAATTTGTCTATAAATCATCTGCAAAAATAATCAACTAAATAGCACGCTCCAGTAAAATCTGATGACCATTCTAGCGAGCGCTAACGATTCTGTTTTTCACAACAAGATCATATAAACTTCACACAAGTCTTCCCAAAGGTTCTACTTGCACAAACACTAAACAAAACATGAAACCACATCTAAACAGAAGCTAGATGCAATATTTATTCCCTAACAGCAGCAAAAACAAAAAATATAGAATTGTTTTGCCACCCAACAAGCACTATCATTTTACGCCCCTAGCTAGGCACGATACATGATAGATCTAGGGGAAGCCATAATGATACGATATGTCGCGAAAGCTCATCTCATATTGCCTACGTTCAGCAGCAAGCTTCCTTTGTGGCAAGCAAAAGTAATCAAAATGGCTAAATTTAATGGGACAAAATTCCCCTACATCAATCTCAGGAGGAATGGGTTCCTCTTTTGGCCCTTTGTAGTGGACAACCAATTCATCATTATAGGCATTCTTTTGGCAGAAGGTCATAAGCCTTCGCTCAAGGGAGAATCCTAGCCCATTGTTTTGAACAGCAAAATCATCATTCATCTCAGAAATTCTATCAATCAAGACATCTGTAGGAACCATTTTTCTATGGTTTTCATTAAAAGCAACATGATCCGGAGATCGCAACCGCATTATGTCTTCTTGATTGAACAAGATAGCCTCTATGGGAGGTCGACCGGCATCTACTCTGTAATGAGCAAAGATTTCTTTGGCCTTTTTCATGATAAATCTAAATTCATGAGCCAAAAAGATAGTAGTTGCACGCTTAACAGAAGAATGCTCAATATTGGAAAACTCCAAAAAGATTCTCTGAATACATGGATGCATATGGATAAATTGCCTTTCAATTTCTACTATAAGCATAGATACAACATCCGCAAGGCTACTAGTTCTGTGAAGAATAGAGCCACCCATAGTGGCCAAAGCACCGGCACAAGTAAAGAAGTCTTGAAGAACTCCTTTACCGATGATATTACTACTACCAACCCGGGACTTCTTAATATGTAAAGTGGTAGCTTCATCTGGGGGGTCAACATAGACGTTGCCCTCGACATTACTACCCTTCTCGATAAAATCGTCCCCCATCTCAGACATGAGGGCAAGCAAGCAAGCAACACACAAGCAAAAAAGACGCAAGCGAACAATAAACACACAGCAGAAGAAGGGCAAATAAAACGACAAGGGTGAAGTGGGGGAGAGGAAAACGAGAGGCAAAAAATGTAATGCGAAGGATAAGGGTTTGTGATAGGTACTTGGTATCTGACTTTTGCGTAAGCCTCCCCGGCAACGGCGCCAGAAATTCTTCTTGCTACTTCTCGAGCTTG
Source organism: Secale cereale (assembly GCA_902687465.1). Taxonomy (NCBI): domain Eukaryota; kingdom Viridiplantae; phylum Streptophyta; class Magnoliopsida; order Poales; family Poaceae; genus Secale; species Secale cereale. The sequence continues at coordinate 550,702,557 of LR738712.1, forward strand.
TGTTGTATTCCCTCGAAGAGGAAAGGGAGATGCAGCACAATAGCGTAAGTATTTCCCTCAATTTTTTAGAACCAATGTATCAATCCAGTAGGAGACCACGCGCGAGTCCCTCGCACCTGCACAAACAAATAAGAACTTCGCAGCCCACGCGATAAGGGGTTGTCAATCCCTTTACGGTCACTTGCGAAAGTGAGATCTGATAGTGATGATAGTTTATATTTTTGGTATTTTTGTTTATAAGAACATAAAGTAAAAGCGGAAAAAGTAAAGTAGATGTAGATTAATATGTAGAGAATAGACCCGGGGGCCATAGTGTTCTCTAGTGGCTTCTCTGATGATAGCGATATTCTACGGCGGGTGCACAAATTACTGTCGAGCAATTGATAGAAAAGCGAATAATTATGAGACTATCTAGGCATGATCATTGTATATAGGCATCACGTCCGAGACAAGTAGACCGACTGTCAAGCCCAAGATGCGATTCTATCCCGATCACGTGACACTTACGTGATTGGGGCACAACCGCATTTCGAGCGCTTAGCAAGATGGATATCATTACATCGTACCATTACATACATACATGGGGGAATACAACAATACATACAAGTCATAAGAATACAACAACATCAATACAAGTATCCGACTACGGATACAAACAATAAAAGCACAAAGACATCCATCTGCTATCCCAGGCTGCCGACCCGGAACCTAACCCAAGACTGAAGAAGAAAGAAGAAGAACTCCAACACAACGATCAACGCTCTCACGTCAAGACATCGGAAACCTGCACCTGCAACTGTTGTTGTAGTATCTGTGAGCCACGAGGACTCAGCAATCCCATAACCATGGATAACAAGACTATCAAAGCTTAATAGGTAGGAAGAGGTAAAGTGGTGAGGTTGCAGCAGCCGCTAAGCAAAATATATGGTGGCTAACTTACGAGTACAAGAATAAGATGAGCATCTACGCAAACGGTCGCAAAAAGTAGTGATCGCTAAAGATCCTGAACTACATACGAGTCAAACATAACTCCATCGTGTTCTCTTCTCAAAGTGAAAAGAGACAGTCACGGTTACTCACACAGTTGTGTGTTTTACTTCGGATCCTCTGTCAAGTTTTCTACAACCGGACATTAACAAATTCCAATCTGCCACATAACCACGGGCACGGCTTTCGAAAGTTCATAACCCTGCAGGGGTGTCCCAACTTAGCCCATCACAAGCTCTCACGATTAGCTGAAGTGATAAATATAATATCATCACCCCTTATCTTAGGGAAATCCGATCAGGCTCGGCATCCCGGTGCACAAGACATTTCGACAAAGGTAAAACAAGTCCAGCAAGACCTCTCGGCGTGCCGACACCCTGATAGAAGCCACGCATATCTCGTCTCAGGCCACGACCGGATGAGCAGTACGTACAGCAACCGAATACCCCAAGTAACTGGGTGGCGCCGCAAGTGGCTCTAGTTTGGGACCAACACCATCAGCACTGGCCCCCCTGTTATGTAGAATTAAGAACCCGGGGACATGACCCCCTATGCAATTAATTAATTAATTAATTTGTTATATGAGCAAATTAAAACCAATGTTGGGCCTTGCTGGAGGAGTTTTATTCAAAGTCGAACTGTCAAGGGGTCCCCATATACCCATCGTGTAAGGAACGCAAAATCAAGGAACATAATGCCGGTTTATCGGCGCCTAAGGTGGCATGAGTGGAACAAAACACCGAGCAAAAGGCCAAGCCTTCCACCCATGCCCAGTATATAGGTGTGTTAATAATAATAATAGATATTTTGATATCCAACAACAAGTTCCCTCCTGGAACGATCTTCATCTTCACCTGCAACTAACAACGCTATAAGAGGGGCTGAGCAAGCGGGTAACATAGCCAAACAGTGGTTTTGCTAGGAAGGTTTCAAAGGTTAGAGGTTTCATGGCAACAAGGAGAGGCTGACAATAATGATGGGTAGCGCGACATGTAACGATAGCATCGAGATACTAAGCATGGCAATGATAGTAAAGGTATCCAAGGGTATGATCATCTTGCCTGAGATCCCTCAAGGAAGAGGAACGGTTCCGTGAAGAAGACGGAGAAGAAGCATTGAAGAAGAACCACGGGTAGACGAATGAATCCTCACGAACGCAACGAAACAAGCACTAACGAGAAGAAGCAAGCAACACGGTAAACAAACCACTCAAGAACATCACAATAGGCACTACCAAGTATGATGCAAAACAAGTCTACTTATGATGCACAGAAAGTCAACACAGGAAGCAAAACATGGCAAGGTAGGAAGCACAGCAAAACAGCACAAGTTTATATATGATGCAATACATGGCAAGGTATGATGCATGACAAGACTAAACAGGAAGCATAACATGGCAAGGTAGGAAGCACAGAAAACATCACAGGAAACATGGCAATGTGCTTAAGCAAGTATGATGCAAACAAGTCTATATAGGAAGCACAACAAGTCTATACAGGAAGCATAACATGGCAATGTAGGAAGCATAGGAAACAACACAAGTCTATATGATGCAATACATGGCAAGAAATGATGCATGACAAATCTATACAGGAAGCACAACAAGTATATACAGGAAGCATTACATGGCAAGGTAGGAAACATAACTTGACAAGGTAGGAAGCACAACATGGCAACGATGCAAGATGCACCCAAACATCAACCAAACTCACTCCAAACATGAAAACAATATGATATTATGATTCTATATGCAAAATCACACAAGTTTCATATAAAGAACACCCCAAACGGAGCAACGGGCTAAAAGATACACATGAAACAAGAATAACAACAAGCTGAAATTAACAGCCACATAGCAACTTTGGAGCATGATAAATATAAGCTACAACACTCAAACATGGTGATAAGAAGCATGAACATGAAGTAGACATATCCTACAGCAAACAAGCTCATTGGAGAATCTCCATAGGAGGCATGGATCAATAGCAACAAGCTACAACATTTTGATCATGACACTAAAAACCTGACAGCAATATTTTATAGCAACTTGGGAGCAAGAAATAAATAAGCTCCAGCAAGTCAAATGAGCAAGTGAGGGCATGAATGGATAGACAACAACATATACAACAAGGAATCATCAATAGCCACCCCAAAACTAACATGGACTTGCCTAGAACAACAAGCAAACATAGCATCCGGATATTACAGATTCCAGACTTAGTGAAATTTCACTAAGTGTTAAAACAGCAATAACAACATGGCATGTTTGTGAGCATGTTTAAGTCAACACAAAGCATATCATGGAAAGTTAAAAGCACCACATCATGGAGATTCTAAAACAGCTAGGGATGTGACAAGGGGACAAACACAACAATAACAACAAGCTCCTCAACTAGGCATCTTGAAACAAGTTTCAGAACATAACAACCAAATGCACTTTTGCAACATAGATAAACATGGCAATATGAACTCAAACAAGCATGCTATAGCAACCAACATGTAGAGCATCTCATGATGAACATTTTGACATATCATTTGCATCATTTGGATAAACATGCACCAAGTTATCATATCTCAAACATGGCATGAAAATAACAAATAGCAGCAGTTTATAACAAGTAGCACCCTTGCAACAGATATTTAAGCATCTAGATGAATTCAAACAAGCATGGGTTAATGGAACAAAGTGTAGAGCACAACACCACGATCATTTTGACATATCATTCACTCAATTTGGACAAGTACACACAAAGTTATCATCATGCAAAGATGCAACATTATGCTGACAGGAAAAGGACTTAGCAGAATTTACACAAGGGAAAAACACACGGGCGTCTAATACTAAGCAGTGCACAGGGCGACGGATTACTGGGCCTCACCATGGGCTCGGCCCAGTAGAAGAGGAAGAAGCAGCAGGCCGGCTCGGTGGGCCTCGGGAGCTCGGCCTGCTGGAGGCCCGAGGGAGGCCTGGCTGCGGGGAAGGACCTGGGCCCTGGGCGGTGGCTGGAGCTGGCTTCAGGAAGGCCTGGGCCGGCTCGCTGGCGAGTCGGGCCGGCGGAGCTGGGAGTTGGGCCAGCCCGAGCGTGAGGCGGACGAGCCCACGCGCGCAGGAAGACCGACCGGCCTCCTCGAGCGCCTCTGCTCGAGCAGGAACAGGCGGTGGCGGGGCTATGCTCTCCGGAGTTTGCTGGCGGAAGAAGGTCGGGGTGGATCCGGCCCCCCGGCCACCGGATCCAGAACAAGGGGCTCGCCGGGGTCCGGTTCCCGACCGGATCGGGGCGGTGGCGACGAGCAAAGGCGACGGGGAGCAGGAGCTCGGCTCCCATGGCGGTGGCAGACGCCCTAACCTGGGGTCGGCGGCGGCGGCCGGGGACCGGCAAATCCGGCGAGGCGGCGAGAGCTCCGGCGAGCTCGACGCTGGGGCACGGGGGCTGAGCGGTCGGGCCTCACGCAGGCGGCGCGGACGAACGGGCTCGGCCGGGCCCGATCTGGGCCCGCAGGGCCGCACGGTGGGAGGAGAAAGAGAGGGTGAGGTGGCGGTGGAAGCACGGTGCGGCGGCGGTGGAAGCACGGTGCGGCGGCGGTGGAAGCACTAGGGTTTTTGGACGCAAAATTGGAGGGGGTGGACGTTTATATAGGGAAAAACCTAGGGTTTGGGGGTTTTGGAGCGTTCCGGAGCCATCGGATCGCGATCCAACGGCAACGAAGCGAAGGGGGAGTGAGAAAGGCCTAGGTGGGCTGTGTAGAGTAGTTGGGCTGAGATGAGAGGAGAGGGAGAGAGGCCCGCGGGGGTTTTCGGAGACCGAAAACGTCCGACGAATTAACCGGCGACTAGTGCCGCTATATAAATCCGTTGGGCTATCAAACGAGCTCCGAATGCGACGAAATTTGGCAGGCGGCCTGTCTACACTATAATAAGACCACACGCCAAGTTTCAACCCATTCCGAGAACATTTTTCGGCCACTCACAAAATAAATATTCGGAGGCACCGCGGGCGCGTGCAAGTGTGTCTGGGCTCAGAACGGACAACGGAAAGGACGAGGGGACTCGGGCGGATGCAAGTTTTGAAAACATGCTGATGCAACACACAATATGACATGGCAAGAATGCACACGCAAGCAGATGACATGGCACTGACAACGAATAACTGGCTCACACCTGGCGCACCGGTCTCGGGGTGTCACACCGACTCCTGCCTGCATCTACTACTATTACTCCACACATCGACCGCTATCCAGCATGCATCTAGTGTATTGAGTTCATAAGAACAGAGTAACGCCTTAAGCAAGATGACATGATGTAGAGGGATAAACTCAAGCAATATGATATAAACCCCATCTTTTTATCCTCGATGGCAACAATACAATACATGCCTTGCTGCCCCTACTGTCACTGGGAAAGGACAGCGTAAGATTGAACCCACAGCCAAGCACTTCTCCCATTGCAAGAACTATAGATCTAGTAGGCCAAACCAAACCAATAATTCGAAGAGACTTGCAAGGATATTATGAGCACACATAAAGAGTTCAGAAAAGAACCAAATATTTCTCATAGATAATCTTGATCATAAACTCATAATTCATCGGATCTCGACAAACACATCGCTAAAAGAGATTACATCGAATAGATCTCCTCGAAGACCGAGGAGAACTTTGTATTGAGATCCAGAGAGAGAGAAGAAGCCATCTAGATACTAGCTATGGACCCGAAGGTCTATGGTAAACTACTCACAACTCATGGTGAGGGCGATGATGATGATGTAGAAGCACTCCGTGATGGATCCCCCCTCCGGCAGAGCTCCGGAACAGGCTCCGAGATGGGATCTCACGAGAATAGAAGGTTACGGTGGTGGAATTAGGGTTTTCTCTCTGTTGCTGATGGTTTCGGGGTATGTAGGCTTATATAGGAGGAAGGAGGATACCGGGGGACTCAAGAGGGACCCACGAGGCAGGGGGCGCGCCCCCACCCTCGTGGGCACCTCGTGGCCCCTACTTCGTAGTTCTCATGTCTCCCGTGTGTGGTTTTCTCCAAAAATATCTCTCCCGAAGGTTTCATTCCGTTTGGACTCCGTTTGATATTCCTTTTCTGCAAAACCCTGAAACAGGCAAAAAACAGCAATCTGGACTAGGCCTTTGGGTTAGTAGGTTAGTCCCAAAAATAATATAAAAGTGTATGACAAAGCCCATTAAACATCCAAAACATCATAAATAATAGCATGGAACAATAAAAATTTATAGATACGTTGGAGACGTATCAAGGTGTAGGATGAAGATGGTCTCTCTCAAACAACCCTGCAACCAAACAATAAAATGTCTCTTGTATCCCCGACACACCCAATACAATGGAAAATTGTATATGTGCAGTAGTTCGACGAAGAGATAGTGATACAAGTGTAATATGGATAGTAGATATTGATTTTTTAATAATAACAATAAAAAATAGCAAGGTAGCAAGTAACAAAAGTGAGCACAAACGGTATTGCAATGCTTGAAAATGAGGCCGGGGTCCGTACTTTTGCTAGTGCAATCTCTCAACAATACTAATATAATTGGATCATATAACCATCCCTCAAAGTGTGATGAAGAATCACTCCAAAGTTCCTATCTAGCGGAGAACATAAGAAGAAATTGTTTGTAGCTATTCTTTCCGACCGATCTATCCAAGAGTTCCTACTAAAAAAGCACCAAGTTATTCCTTCCAATAGATCTATCAAGAGTTCGTACTAAAATAACACAAGTTATTCTTTCCGATCGATCTATCAAGATTTCGTACTAAGATAACACCAAAACATATTCAAATTCATAATACTCAATCCAACACAAAGAACCTCAAAGAGTGCCCCAAGATTTCTACCGGAGAAACAAAGACAAGAACGTGCATCAACCCCTATGCATAGATTACCCAATGTCACCGCGGGAATCTGCAAGTTGATTGCCAAAACACATATCAAGTGAATCAATATGATACCCCATTGTCACCACGAGTATTCATAGCAAGACATGCATCAAGTGTTCTCAAATCCATAAAAGTATTCAATCCAAAGAAATCTCAAAGGAAAACTTAATTCGTTGCAACACGATACAGAGGGGAAAACACCATATGATCCGACTATATTAACAAAGCCCGCGATACATCAAGATTGTGCATTTCAAGAACATGAGAGAGAGAGAAATAAACACATAGCTACTAGTACAAACCCTCAGCCCTGAGGGTGGACTACTCCCTCCTCATCATGGTGGCCGCCGGGATGATGAAGATGGCCACCGGTGATGATTTCCCCCTACGGCATGGTGCCGGAAAGAGTCTAGATTGGTTTTTCGTGGACTACAAAGGCTTGAAGCTGCGGAACTTCTGATCTAGGGTTATTGCTGTTGGTTTCTCTATTTATAGGAATTTTTGGCATCGGTCTCATGTCCGGGTGGGCCCCAAGGTGAGAACAACCCACCGGGGCACCAGTGGCCCACCAGGCGCGCCCAGGTGGGTTGTGCCCTCCTCGTGGCTCCTCTGTCCCTCCCACAAAGCTTCAGTGGTCTCTTTTATTCCAGAAAAATCGTCAAAACGTTTCATCTCATTTGGAGAACTTTCTTTTCTGCACAAAAAACAACACCACAGTAGTTCTGCTGAAAACAGCATCAGTCCGGGTTAGTTCCATGCAAATCATACGAAAACCATATAAAATTGTTATAAACGTGGCATGAATACTTCATACATTATAGATACGTTGGAGACGTATCAGCATCCCCAAGCTTAATTCCTACTCATCCTCGAGTAGGTAAATGATAAAAGAAATAATTTATGAAGTGTGAATGCTAGCAAAGTGCATAAGTTTGATCAACTATAATTTCAATCACTTTTCCTAGCATCATAACAGCAACTCTTTCTCATAAATCTCATCATGATAAAGTAGCAACTAGAATTTTTGATGTGGAATGCTACCTATCATGTTCATCACATATTCTTTCTTTATAGCATGGACAATTGGACTTTTATATGGTTCAAAGCAATAGTCTAGTTTTCACATGAGATTTAAATACTCAAGTATATCAACAAGCAACCATGTCTTTCAAAATATCAATGCTAAAATAAGTTATCCCTAGCCCATCATGCTCAACCATTGATCCATTCATGAATCACATTCGCATATTAGTTACACCCAATGCTCAAGTACGATCATAGTGTTCCCTAGTTGGTGCTTTATTAGAGAAGATGGAGACTCAAATTCAAAAATAAAACTTGCATAAGTAAAAGAAAGGCCCTTCGCAGAGGGAAGTAGGGATTTGTAGAGGTTCCATACCAACACTTTCCAAGGAATTTATTATTTGACAACATAAAGTAAATTTGTTTTTCATTTCGGGACTGGGCATCCCTAATACCTTTGTCTTACTCTCATGCAATGACAAGTGAATAAACACTCATCGTGAGAATAACACATCTAGCATGGAAAATATTGGCCTCCCCTCACCGCCTCGCGAGCAGTACGGGCACACAAAAAGGGAAATTACTTTGAAAATTTGAGATGGCACATACAAATTTGCTTAGAACGGCAAGGGAATACCGCATATAGGTAGGTATGGTGGACTCATGTGGCAAAACCGGGATAAAGGATTTTGGATGCACAAGTAGTGATCATACTTAGTGCAAAATGAAGGCTAGCAAAAGACTAGGTAGTCACCAACCATGAAACGAATAATCTCATAAGCGAGCATTGAGCATAAATAACACAGAATAATGCACCACAAGTAGGATGTAATTTCATTGCATGATTATTGACTTTCGTGGTTGCATAGGGAATCACAAACTTTAACACTAATATTCTTACTAAAGCACCATTACTCATCAACATGACTCACATATCACATCATCATATCTCAAAACTATTACAAGGAATCAAGTTTATTTTGTCCAATGATCTTCATGAAAGTTTTTATTATATCCTTCTCGGATATCTATCACTTTGGGACTAATTTTCATATGTTGCTTTTGATTAGCTCAAATAAATATAAGTGAAGAACATGAGCATAATATTTTCTTCTCTCAAATTAATCTAATTGAAGAAAGAGAGAATTCTTCAAAAATACTTAAGCACACCATGCGCAAAAAGATATAAGTTAAGCACTAGAGCAACGGCGCCAGAAAAGAGCTTCGTCGACGGGATGTGAATGCCGCTTACTTAGCCTCCATGGCAACTATTTTGGGGCTCTATTTTATTTAAAAACTTTTGGATCTAAGTATTTTATTAAAACAACAAGCAAACAAAATAAAATGATATTTCAGGAATATCACATCTCATGTGAAGAAGCAAAAACTTAGGGTCAGCCGATACTAACTGATAATCGTTGATGAAGAAAGGTGGGATGCCTATTGGGGCATCCCCAAGCTTAGATGCTTGAGACTTCTTGAAATATTATCTTGGGGTGCCTTGGGCATCCCCAATCTTGAGCTTTTGTGTCTCCTTAATTCTTCTCATATCATGGTTTTCCTAAATCTCAAAAGCTTCATCCACACAAAACTCAACAAGAATTCGTGAGATAAGTTAGTATAAATCAATGCAAAACCTTATCATCTTCTACTGTAGAAAATAAATAAAATCATAATTTAACATTGCATACTAAATGGCTCTGCATATTTAATACTCCTATCCTCAAATAGAATCATCAAACAAGCAAACATATGCAAACAATGTAAACATAACAGCAATCTATCAAAACAGTACAGTTTGTAAAGAATGCAAGAGGATCCATACTTACGTAACTCAAAAAATTCTGAAATTTTAACATGTTGTAGGAAATTCATCAGAGCTTGATGTGCGAAATGTTTCAACATTTTATCACATTCTGACTTTTCTCAGGAATTTTTACAACAGCAACGAACTTTCTGTTTTCAAACTGCAACATATAGACTTGCAAAATGAGCATGGTAAAGGCTATCCTTGACACTTATATTGAAATAAAAGATACAAAACATTATTCTAAATAACAGCAAGCAAATCTAAACAAAATATAAAGACTCTCCAAGCAAAACTCATATCATGTGATGAATGAAAATATAGCCTCAAGTAAGGTTACCGATAATGTTGAAGACAAAATAGGGGATGCCTTCCGGGGCATCCCCAAGCTTAGTTGCTTGGATCTTCCTTGAATATTAACTTGGGGTGCCTTGGGCATACCCAAGCTTAGGGTCTTGTCACTCCTTATTCTCCTCATATCGACATCTCACCCAAAACTTGAAAACTTCAATCACACGAAACATAACAAAACTTTGTGAGATGGGTTAGTATGATAAAACAAATCATTCACTTTGGGTACTGTCAAAGACAACATTAATAATTGTTATCACATAATGCCTACTGTAGCGTATCATTTCTACAATTTATATTGATCAATATAAGCCATAAAAACTAGAAAAGCAGCAAACTATGCATTGAAAATGGAATCTGTCAAAAACAAAACAGTCTATAATGATCTGGAGAACCACCATTCTTATTCAACTCTAAAAATTCTGAAAAATAGGACAACGTATGCAATTTGTATACCAATCTTCTACAAAAAGAATCAACTCAAAAACACTCTTCTATAAAAAATGAGATTTTTTTCGTGAGCACAAAAGTTTCTGTTTTTCAGCAAGATCAAATCTACTTTCACCCAACATGATCCTAAGGCTTTGCTTGGCACTTTATTGAAACAAAAGCTATAAAACATGATTACTATAGTAGCATAATCATGTGAACACACAAAAACAGTAGGTGTAAGTGTTGATTCATCTCCCAACAAGCATTTTTCTTTAATGCCTTTTAGCTAGGCATGATGATTTCAATGATGCTCACATGAAAGATATGAATTGAAACATAAAGAGAGCATCATGAATCATAAGTTCCTCTCTCATAATAATTTTCAGTAGCATCATGAATAGACTCATCGATATAACCATCACACAAATCATTCTTTTCATGATCTACAAGCATAGAAATTTTACTACTCTCCACATAAGCAAATTTATTCTCATGAATAGTGGTGGGAGCAAACTCAACAAAATAACTATCATGAGATTGAAAATTAAAGTCACGATGACAAGTTTCATGGTTATCATTATTAAATCTAACATACTTGTCATCACCATAATCATCATAGATAGCAACTTTGTTATCATAGTCAATTGAAACATCCTCCAAAGTAGTGGATTCATAACTAAATAAAGTCATGGCCTCTCCAAATCCACTTATATCAATATAATCATCATAAATAGGAGGCATGCTACCATTAAAACAAATTTCCACATCAAATCTTGGGGGGATAAAAATATCATCTTTATCAAACATAGCATCCCCAAGCTTATGGCGTTGCATATCATTAGCATCATGGATATTTAAAGAATTCAGACTAACAACATTGCAATCATGCTCATCATTTATGCCAAACATTTTATAGCACTCTTCTTCTAACAATTGAGCACAATTTTGCTTTCCATCATGTTCAATAAAAACATTATAAAGATGAATAATATGATGCAACCTCAATTCCATTTTTTTGTAGTTTTCTTTTTACAAAACCAAACTAGTGATAAAACAAGAAACTAAAAGTTTGATTGCAAGATCTAAAGATAGACCTTCAAGCACTCACCTCCCCGGCAACGGCGCCAGAAAAGAGCTTGATGTCTACTACACAACTTGTTCTTGTAGACTCGTGTTGGGCCTCCAAGCGCAGAGTTTTGTAGGATAGTAGCAAATTTCCCTCAATTGGATGACCTAAGATTTATCAATCCGTGGGAGGTGTAGGATGAAGATGGTCTCTCTCAAACAACCCTGCAACCAAATAATAAAAAGTCTCTTGTGTCCCCAACACACCCAATACAATGGCAAATTGTATAGGTGCACTAGTTCGGCGAAGAGATGGTGATACAAGTGTAATATGGATAGTAGATATTGATTTTTGTAATAATAACAAAAAAACTGCAAGGTAGCAAGTAACAAAAGTGAGCACAAATGGTATTGCAATGCTTGAAAATGAGGCCTAGGGTTCGTACTTTCGCTAGTGCAATATCTCAACAATACTAATATAATTGGATCATATAACCATCCCTCAAAGTGCAATGAAGAATCACTCCAAAGTTCCTATCTAGCGGAGAACATAAGAAGGAATTGTCTGTAGCTATTCTTTCCGATCGATCTATCCAAGAATTCGTACTAAAATAACACCAATATATTCTTTCCGATCGATCTATCAAGAGTTTGTACTAAAATAACACAAGTTATTCTTTCCGATCGATCTATCAATTAGAGTTCGTACTAAGATAACACCAAAACATATTCAAATTCATAATACTCAATCGAACACAAAGAACCTCAAAGAGTGCCCCAAGATTTCTTCCGGAGAAACAAAGACAAGAACGTGCATCAAACCCTATGCATAGATTACTCCAATGTCATCGCGGGAATCCACAAGTTGAGTACCAAAACACATATCAAGTGAATCAATATGATACCCCATTGTCACCACGAGTATTCATAGCAAGACATGCATAAAGTGTTCTCAAATCCATAAAAGTATTCATTCCAAAGAAACCTCGAAGGGAAAGCTCAATTCATCGCAACAAGATAGAGAGGGGAAAACACCATATGATCCGACTATATTAACAAAGCCTGCGATACATCAAGATTGTGCGTCTCAAGAACATGAGAGAGAGAGAGATATTAAACACATAGCTACTGGTACAAACCCTCAGCCCCGAGAGTGGACTACTCCCTCCTCATCATGGTGGCCGCCGGGATGATGAAGATGGCCATCGGTGATGATTTCCCCCTCCGACAGGGTGCCGGAAAGGGTCTAGATTGGTTTTTCATGGACTACAGAGGCTTGCGGCGGTGGAACATCTGATCTAGGGTTATTTCTGATGGTTTATCTATTTATAGGAATTTTTTGGCGTCAGTCTCACGTCCGGATGGGCCTCGAGGTGAGCACAACCCACCGAGGCACCAGTTGCCCACCAGGCGTGCCCTGGTGGGTTGTGCCCTCCTCGTGGCTCTTCTAGGCCTCCCATGAAGCTTTGGGGGTCTCTTTTGTGCCAAAAAATCGTCAAAAAGTTTCAGCTCATTTGGAGAACTTTCATTTCTGCACAAAAACAACACCACGGTAGTTCTGCTAAAGACATCGTCAGTCCGGATTAGTTCCATGCAAAGCATACCAAAACCATATAAAATTGTTATAAACATGGCATGAATACTTTATAAATTGTAGATACGTTGGAGATGTATCAATCGCTAATGATCATAGTATGACACTAAGTCGCCGAATCACCGACCAGCTCTCCTTATCATGACAGTCAGTTTTCGGCTTTCTCTACTGAGGTACTTTACCGAATGAACCAGAAATATAATCGCAGTAGTTCTCCCTTTACTACCTTAGCCTAACAGTGCGTAACGTAAGGTGGCAAGCACAAGAGCCGAGCAACCCAGCTATAGACCCAAGACATGATTCGGAGCCGATGCATATAATGCATTATACGGGATGCCGAACAGTTCCCTATAGGTGTTCGGACATGGAGGTGTGCCAGGCCGAATACAGCCCCTGGTATTGAATCCAGATTTGAGGCACATGTGGCAATCTGAAGTAGGGAGAGAATGCAGGTGGTAATAAAATAAACTCCAAACAAAGTGGAACCAAACTGCCTGTTTTATACCCTATTTAATACGGTGAACCGCGTGGTTACAGATAATGCCAATAACATCTTGGGCATTTACATGCCAAAAAGGAAGAGGAAAAAAATAAGAAATGAAAAAGGGAAAAGGTTTACACAGAACCTAAACTTAATGAAAAATAAATTTTGAAGGAGGCCCTGCTGCACGTCTGTGCCGTTTCTCCTTTGTAACACGTCCTTGAAGGGGGGAGTTATGATGGCCGCCTGCGAAAAAAGGAAGGGGAACTCTAGAAAAGAATGCCGTGCACAGCCGCAGATAAGGTGGGTTATTTTAATGAACCTCTAAAGAAAATATATTTTAGAGTCCGAATAGGGCCAAGCCGAACTATGGACTGTTTGTATGCAGTGTGCCCCCGGCGCAGCCCAAGGTATTTTAAGGGCATACTTATGTACGCGAGGTACGTATACTGTGGCCTTGTAAGGCAGTCGGCGGAAGCGTAACTGCTAATCGAGCTCAGGCTCTTCTGAGCTGCTGCATTGTAGTGCAGGCCGGACACGTTTAGCAGTGTCTCTGTTCTTGACGACCGATGAACTGTTCGACTTAAATAAGCCGCTTTGGACTTCGGCTGCTAGGGCCGCAGTGTCCTGCTCTGTACAGAGGGAGCGCTCCATGTTTCCATTGACCATGATGATGTTGTGTGGTCCAAGAATTTTGAGCTTCAAGTAAACATAGTGTGGGACTGCGTTAAAGCGGGCGAAGGCCGTTCTTCTGAGTAGTGCATGATAGCCACTTCAAAAAGGAGCGATGTCGAAGGTTAACTCCTCAATTCGAAAATTGTCTGGAGAGTCGAATACTAATTCCAGTGTTAATGAGCCTGTGCAGTGGGCCTCTACGCCGGGTATCACCCCATTAAAGGTAGTGCTGCTACGCTAAATCCTAGACGGGTCTATCCCCATCTTGCGGACAGTGTCTTGGTATATCAGGTTGAGACTGCTGCCGCCATCCATGAGGACTCGAGTAAGATGATATCCATCGATTATAGGATCGAGTACTAGGGCTGCTGAACCTCCGTGACGGATACTGGTTGGGTGATCCCTACGATCAAAGGTGATCGGGCAAGCTCTACATCATAAACATCCATGAGTGCACGCTTGCGTGCCCTCTTAGGGATATGGGTGGCGTAGATCATATTCACCGTTTTCACCTTAGGGGGAGATTTCTTCTGGCCCCCCGTGTTCAGGTGGCGAGGCTCTTCTTCATCCTCGCTTTGAGGTCCTTTCCCCTTGTGTTCAACATTTAACTTGTCGGCCTGCTTGAAGACCCAACAGTTTCTGTTGGTGTGGTTTGTAGGTTTGTCAGGGGTGTCGTGAATCTGGCAAGGTCTCTCTAATATTTTGTCCAAGCTGGACAGACTGTCTCAGTTGCTTTTGAACGACTTCTTCCATTGACCGGGCCTGGAGCCACTAAATCTGGCGTTCACTGTCGTCTCATATGTTTCTCTAGCATCGTTCCAACGCTTGTTCTTGTTGCGCCGTGGCTTGCCATTGCCATCCCTGACTTCGGAAGTTCCAGGGTCGCTGGTACTATTGCTTCTACGAGCTAGCCAGATGTCTTCACCTGCGCAAAAGCGGGTCATAAGTTTAGTAAGGGTTGCCATTGTCTTCGGCTTCTCCTGGCTGAGGTGTCTTGCAAGCCATTTGTCCTGGATGCTGTGTTCAAATGCCGCCGTCCGGACAGTCGACAATTTGGTTCTTTTTAGTTAAGAACCGATTCCAAAGCTTGCGGGCTGACTCCCCGGGTTGCTGGATTATGTGACTTAAATCATCAGCATCCGGTGGCCGGACAAAAGTCCCCTAAAAGTTAGCCCTAAAAGCATCCTCTAAATATTCCCATCTTCCAATGGAGTTCTCTGGGAGGCTGTTCAACCAGTGCCGAGCTAGCGCTTCAGCTTCAGAGGTAAGTATTTAATGGCATGGAGGTCATCTCCATGAGCCATGTGGATGTGAAGAATAAAGTCTTCGATCCATATCGCGGGATCCGTCGTCCCATCATATGCCTCGATGTTGACGGGTTTAAACCTTTCCGGAAATTGGTGATCCATCACCTCATCAGCAAAGCACAGAGGGTGCACAGCGCCCCTATATCGTACGACATCGTGACGTAGTTCGGACGACATATGTGCTCGGTGTTGACCCCGAACTTGATTGGATCCGGCGTGCTTGGCTTGATAGCATCCGTCCCACGTGGGAGCATGCTCTCTTCATCCGTAGATCGATCTAGCCTGATTGGCTTTTTTATTCTGGTCCTGACGTAGATCGTACTTATGGCCCCGAGCCGCTGTATCCCTTCCTTTATGGTGGGGAGATGCGGGCTGTTGTACGGCATTGCTAGCCGCTTTGTCCCGTCCACGAGGTGGTCGGCCCGGTTGATCAGCTAGATCGTGCCTCGACGGAATTGGCGCAAGGGCCTCGTTGTTGGGGCATCAATTTGCGCTTGGGATAGCTCTTTGTTCGGCGCTCACAGCCCTATCTCTCTTCAGCATCTAGCACTTCATTCCATCTATCCTTGAGCGTGTCCTGCTTGGCCTTAAGCTGCTCCTACTGTTTTTTCAAGCTCCTTGTTGTGGAAATAAGCTGTTGCTGAAAGCATTTTTGTTCGAGGGGTTCCTCTGGGACTATGAATTCCTCGTCTCCAAGGCTGACATCCTCTTCGGAGGCACGTAGATAGTTACTATCTTCGGAATCATTGTGATCGGTGAGTTGTTCGCGACTGTATTGTCCATCCTCCCGCTCGTCCTGCTCCACTGCTGGCTCTATGGAGTCTTCAGCTTCCTCCGGATCTTCATTGTCTCCGGTGCTGGTGTTACTTTGAAAGGATCTAGAAGAGTATGTGTCTAGAGGGGGTGAATAGACTCTAGCAAGAAAAGTGGCAGCTTTTGACACACTTGAAGTTGGAGTGGAGATTTAGCACATGTTTAACTTTCACAATACAAAACAAGCATGCATAACAAGAGTGTATAGGTATTGTGAAGTAAAGCATGCAACTTTGAACACTTGACTAGAGCAAAATCTTGCCTTTTCCCAATTTTAGTTCTTGGCAGATTTTAGCAACTTAGCACAAGTCAAGCAATCAACCTACACATGCAATTATAAGAGTATAGTAGCGGAATGTAAAACAATTGCATATGAAGGTAAATGGAGGAGTTTGGAGGGAGCAAACGCAAGTGTAGACACGGAGATTTTTTACGCGTGGTTCTGATAGGTGGTGCTATTGTACATCCACGTTGATAGAGACTTCAACCCACGAAGGGTAACGGCTGCGCGAGTCCACGGAGGGCTCAACCCACAAAGGGTCCACGAAGAAGCAACCTTGGCTATCCCACCATGGCCATCGCCCACGAAGGACTTGCCTCACTAGGGTAGATCTTCATGAAGTAGGCGATCTCCTTACCCTTACAAACTCCTTGCTTCAACTCCACAATCTTGTCGGAGGCTCCCAAGTGACACCTAACCAATCTAGGAGACACCACTCTCCAAAAGGTAATAGACGGTGTGTTGATGATGAACTCCTTGCTCAAATTCTTCAAATGATAGTCTCCCCAACACTCAAACAGCTCCTCACAGATTTGGATATGGCGTAAGAAGGATTTGAGTGGAAAGTAACTTGGGGAAGGCTAGAGAACAAGATTCCTATGGTAGGAATGGAATATCTTGATCTCAACACTTGAGTAGATGGTTCTTTCTTAGAACATGTATGATGGAAGTGTAGGTATGTTCTGATGGCTCTCTCCACGAATGAAGAGTGGGTGGAGGGGTATATATAGCCTCCACACAAAATCTAACCATTACACACAATTTACCAAACTCGGTGGGACTGATTCAGACAACTCAGTCAGCCTGATTTAGTGCATAATGTGACCGTTAGGCTTTTCGGTGGGACCGATATGATCAACTCGGTAGGACCGATTTCATTAGGGTTAGGGCATAACGTAATCTCGGTGAGACCGATTACACAAACTCAGTGAGACCGATTTTGGTAATGAGCTTACAGAGAATTGGTCAGGCAAACTCGGTGGGACCGATTCGCTTGTTTCGGTTGGACCGAAACGTTACGAAGAGGTAACAGAGATTTTGCAATGCTAACTCGGTGAGACCGATTCTCACATCTCGGTTGGACCGAAATGTGACAAATAGGAAACAGAGAGTTTACATTCCCATCTTGGTGAGACCGAGATCCCTATCGGTGAGACCGAAGTGATTAGGGTTTTGGCAGTGGCTATGTCAACTGAACTCGATGGTGCCGGATTGAACTTTTTGGTGGGGCCGAGTTTGAATTTTGGTTTGGGACATATGTGGATGTGAGAAAGTGGTTGAGGGTTTTGGAGCATATCACTAAGCACTTTGAGCAAGCAAGCCATTAAGCAACACCTCATCGCCTTTTAATAGTATTGGCTTTCCTATGGACTCAATGTGATCTTGGATCACTAAAATAGAAAATGTAGAGTCCTGAGCTTTGAGCTTGAGCCAATCTTTTTGTACTTATCATCTTGAAGGGGTTCCACATCCTCTAGTCCATGCCACTCCATCTGTTGAACTTGTTTGAAATATACTATATGAAAACGTTAGTCCAACAAGAGATATGTTGACATTAATTACCAAAATCGCCCAGGGAGCACTTGTGCTTTCAATCTCCCCCTTTTTGGTAATTGATGACAAAATACATCAAAGCTTTAAATAAAGATATGAAGGATAGCAAGTAAATCTTTGGAAGGACATGTAACATGCATAGGCTCCCCCTACATGTATGCAATCATGTGAATATGGAATATAAGAACATGTGAAAGCATATACACGACAGAGCAAGCAATGAGTTACATGTATCTTGGCTATTTGCATCAAAGCAAATGATATGGATATATGAAGTGTATTCTCATGTTCATGATTCTTCTTGCAAACAATATGTACATTAGCAAGAAATCTTCATGCTCATGAGTGTGATGCATAAAATTACCTTATGATATTGAGCTGGCTTATGAAGGGATGAACCTGAGTAAACAAGGGTAGATAACACAGGTACATCTACTAGACAGAGCAACGAAAGAGTCACAAGAGTACCAAGATTGGGATAACATGTAGAGAGTGAGTACTAGGTACTCTTGAATACAGACATGTTCCCAAGGTAAAAGATATGCAATGAATTCAAAGACTTCCTTCCCTAGCAGTCTTTCTCCCCCTGAATCTCATATTGGATAATGGAAGAAAGTAGGGAAATAGAATCATAGCAAAACAGATCAGAGCGATAACATAGACATGTCTTTGCCCTCTTAAAGGCATGTGACTTCTCTCCTCTTGAACACCAGGCATCTGGGGCATGTGATTTGATGTGAACTCTTTCTTCCTTAAGCTCTCCCCCTTAAGCTTTGATGTGAACTCTCTCTCCCCCTTTGACATCAATTTCCAAGATGGGATCTTCTGGAGTGTGAGTCAAAATAGGTTTGGTCCTTGAGTCACACAGCAGAGCGATTTAAAAAATGTGATGCCGGTATAGGACAAGTATCATTGAGTGGAGCTGTAACATATATGCAGGATGCAAATGACAAATTGTCTCCTCGGTATTGAAATTGGTAGCACCGAGTAGTTTTCTTCGGTGGCACCGAGATGGTTCGGTTCAACTGAAAGAGGTAAATCGGTAGGTCCGAGTTCAACACAGAGAGAACAATTTTTCATCTCAGCTCACTGGGCAAATAAGATCTCACAAAGATTTGCAAGGAATTAACTGAATGATTTGCAATGAATTGGATGCAGAAAATGCAGAGAAAAGAAAATCTAGATGAAGTTTTTTTTGTGTTAAGAGAAGGGGAACAAAATGCAAGGAACAAATGCAAGAGCACAAATAAACACTTAGAGAACTTCATCTAGAATTGGTCGGCGACAAAGTCACCTATGTTAGAGTATATTGACTTAGGAGTCAAGTGACGACACTTGATCATAGGTCATATGCATTGTTTAAGCTCAAAATGGGGTTGCCATTTCTCGTTTAAGCATTTTGAAGTATTCACACCTTGTTGAGCTGCTTTCACCCATGACTTGGGGTAAAGCTTCTCTAAGATGGAATAACATACCTTGGGTGGTGGTGTTGATCTTGATCATGTAGTTGAGCTTGTGTGGGTTGCTCAACGTTGATGTAGCTCATCAAGAATTGGGAGCACCACTTTTAGTTTGAGCTCATCTACCTACATGAGTTAGTCTTGCAAGGAAGAGCACTTGTGTATCCAAAATGACAATCATAAAAACTTGATACCAAATGGAATTTGATATATAGAAATTGTGAAAGTATGTGTTGAAGGGTTTCATGCTTCCTTGTCTTCAACCACCACGGTGTAGAGACTTGGTGATTTAGAGATTGCTCAAGATATGAGTGAGTTGCAATCTCATGGATTTAGATTCATCCAAGTGCCTACAAGGGTTAGATAGCATGCAAGGGTACAAATATATCCAAGACATATGATCACAAAATAAAAAGTCAAGGATTAGTCAAAGGCTTATGCCGTGCATGTATCCAAATGGAGTTCCTACTCCAAGTTTGAGGCATCAATAATGTTCAGTTCACCTCTCAACCTGCAAAACACTTTCTCATCAAGTGGTTTAGTAAATATATCCGCTAATTGCTTATCGGTGCGAACATGTTTAGGATTGATATCACCCTTAGCAACATGATCTCGAATGAAATGATGACGAACTTCAATATGCTTAGTTCGAGAATGTTGCACATGATTATTAGCAATCTTAATAGCACTTTCATTGTCACAAAGCAATGGAACATGTTTCACATATATCCCATAATCTTTAAGACTTTGGGTCATCCAAAGCAATTGAGCACAACTTGAACCAACGGCAATGTATTCCGCTTCGGCGGTGGATAAGGATACCGATTTTTGTTTTTTGGAGGACCAAGACACAAGCAATTTACCAAGAAATTGACAAATACCCAAAGTGGACTTTCTATCAACCTTGTCACCGGCATAGTCCGAATCGGAGTAGCCAACAAGATCAAAAGAGGACCTCTTAGGATACCAAATGCCAAAATTTGGTGTATGAATTAAGTATCTCACTATCCTTTTCACAACCTTAAGATGACATTCTTTGGGAGCCACTTGGTATCGTGCACACATGCACACACTTAGCATAATATCGGGACGGGAGGCACATAGATATAACAATGAACCAATCATAGAGCGGTAAACTTTTTGATCAACCGGTTCGCCATCCTTAGTCAAGTCAAGATGTCCACTAGTAGGCATGGGTGTAGTCATACCTTTGCATTCTTGCATGTTGAACTTCTTGAACAAGTCCTTGGTATACTTTGTTTGAGAAACAAAGGTACCCTCCTTAGTTTGCTTGATTTGCAAACCAAGAAAGAACTTGAGTTCACTCATCATAGACATCTCAAACTTTTCCGACATTAGCTTTCCAAACCTTTCACTAAAGTGGGGGTTAGTAGAACCAAATATGATATCATCAACATAAATTTGGCACACAAATAATTCACCATTAACCCTTTTAGTAAAAAGAGTGGAATCTATTTTTCCAATCTCAAAGTATTTTTCAATAAGATATTTGGTCAAGAATTTATACCATGCTCTAGGGGCTTGTTTAAGACCATAAAGAGCTTTGTGTAGTTTGTAAACATGATCGGGTTTCTTGGGATTGACAAAGCCGGGAGGTTGTTTAACACAAACTTCCTCCTCAATTTCACCGTTGAGAAAAGCACTTTTAATGTCCATTTGGTACAAGGTGATATCATGGTGATTAGCATAGGCAAGCAAGATGTGAATGGATTCAAGTCTAGCAATGGGGGCGTATGTCTCACCGTAGTCCATACCTTCGACTTGAGTGTAGCATTGAGCGACAAGACGTGCTTTGTTGCAGAAGACTTGACCATCTTCGTCTTGTTTGTTGCAAAACACCCATTTGGTACCAATGATGTTGTGGTTGCTGTCGGGCTTCTCGGCCAATGTCCACACTTGATTTCTCTCAAAGTTGTGTAGCTCTTCGTGCATAGCGTTCACCCAATCTGGATCATCAAGGGCATCTTCAACCTTCATAGGTTCAAGGTTAGATATGAAAGAGTAATGTTCATAAAACTTAGCTAAGCGAGATTTAGAGCGAGTGATTCTCCCGGTTTGGATATCATTGTAGATTTTCTCTATGGGATTATCTCTAGCAATTCTTGCTCTAACTCGTGAAAGCTTTTGCTTGGGTCGGGGTGGAACATCCTCTTCATCATCTTCTTCTTCTTCTTGTCCATCTTCATTATTGTTGGTGTTGTTGTACCCTTGTGGAGGTGGAGAAGGAGGTCCATGAAGTTCATCTTGATGCACATCCTCGTTTCCTTCATCATGGCGTGTCCCACTTGTGGATGCCTCCAAGTCAACTTGTGGTTCACCTTGTCGTGAGGTAGGAGCTTCCACATGGACGGACGAAGTACTCTCTTTCACCTATGTTGGACAGATCTTGCCGATAGACAAGTCTTGAATTGCTTCCGAAGGATCTTTATCTCCTACATCAATTGGAAATTGCTCTATTTGCGAGCCGTTAGATTCATCAAACTCCACATCTACTGTCTCTTCAACCTTTCGGGTGAAATTGTTGTAGACATGGTAAGTCTGAGAGTTTGACCCATAACCAAGTAGGAAACCTTCATGAGATTTAGGAGCAAATTTAGAACAACGATGCTTATCAAGAATGTAGCACTTTGAGCCGAATACTCGAAAGTATGCAACTTGGGGTTTGTTACTGGTGAGAAGCTCGTATGCCGTCTTGCCGAGAAGCTTGTGAGGATACAAGAGATTTGTTGCATGACAAGCTGTCTCAACCGCTTCTGCCCAAAAGTGTCTTGGCGTCTTGTATTCTTCAAGCGTCGTTCTTGCCATTTCGATGAGTGTCCTATTCTTTCTCTCAACAACTCAATTTTGTTGAGGTGTGTACATAGCTAAGAACTCATGTGAAATCCCTTCTTCGTCAAGAAAGGTATCCACATTTGCGTTCTTGAACTCCGTTCCGTTGTCGCTGTGAACCTTGTTGATCTTCACTTCAAATTGATTTTGGGCCTTCCTAGCAAAGTTTTTGAAGATCTTTTGGGCCTGCGATTTATCATCAAGAAAGAACACCCACGTAAATCTTGAAAAATCATCAACAATGACTAATCCAAAAGAGTTACCGCCGAGGCTTTCGTAAGCATTGGGACCAAAAAGATCCATGTGAAGTAGCTCAAGTTGTCTTCTAGTAGTCATGATGTTCTTCATGGGATGACTTCCTCCAACTTGTTTTCCTGCTTGACAAGCGCTACAAAGTCTATCCTTGTCAAATATAACATCTTTAACACCAAGGATATGATCACCTTTAATTAGCTTATCAAGATCTCTCATGCCGACATGACCTAACCTTCTATGCCACAACCAACCTTTAGAAGATTTACCAATAAAACAAGTGCGAGGTTGGGCTTTCTTAGTGAAATCAACAATGTATAGGTCACCTCTACGAATGCCGGTAAAGACCATATTATGATTATCTCTACGAAAGACTTGGAAATCAACACGAGTGAATGCACATTTAAATCAAAATCAGCTAATCTAGACACGGAGAGAAGATTATATCTGAGAGATTCTACAAGCATGACATTCTTAATTGAGCTATCATTGGATATGGCCACCTTACCGAGGCCAACAACTTTACCCTTAGAGTTGTCACCAAAGGTAACATACTTTTGTGGACCATCATTTCTAGCAAGCTCATCAAACATGTCCTTATCTCCGGTCATGTGATCCGTGCAACCACTATCAAGCACCCATTCCTTTCCTCCGGCTGTGTAACCATGAAGATTTGCCATAAGACCGAAATGGCTCATTTGTTCGTCAAGATCATCCTCATCGTAGTATCCATGTTCCTCATCGTCATGTGATTGATCAACACCTAGAGAAAGTGATTCATTAGAAGTATGATGGTAACAATGTTCATCTCTATGAATTCTAATGACTTCGGAAATGATATTGCTAATTATTCCAACATATCATTTGGCACGCATGAGTTCACGAAGCTCAAACAAACAATAACCAAACTTAGGATCACTAGTACTCATCTTATTTAAGGCAATAGACTTATGGAGAATCTCATCCAGATTCTTCAAGGAATAATTTGGGAATCGTTCCTCTAGAAATCTCCATATAGTATAAGCACATTCAAAAGTTGGCAAACATACAAGAAAGTTTCTAGGCAATCCTCTAGTGATAAGATTAACAGTCCTAAGATTTCGAACCATGTCAAGTTTCTCATTGAAAGTAGGATTCAAAGCATCAATGGGGGGCATACAAGGATTATCAATGTACTTGTTCAAATGATATTCATTGAAGATCTCAAGCATCTCATGTTTTCATTCATGAAAGTACTCTCCATCAAGCATAGGTACTCTATGTCTAATACTCTCCAACATAGACTCATCCATGTTCCTCCAATGGTGATTAAACCAAAGCAATGGAGACCAATGCTCTGATACCAATTGAAAGGATCGAGAAGAGTATGTGTCTAGAGGGGGGTGAATAAACTCTAGCAAGAAAAGTGGCAGCTTTTAACATACTTGAAGTTGGAGTGGAGATTTAGCACATGTTTAACTTTCACAATACACAACAAGCATGCATAACAAGAGTATATAGGTATTATGAAGTAAAGCATGCAACTTTGACCACTTGACTAGAGCAAAATCTAGCCTTTTCCCTATTTTAGTTCTTGGCAGATTTTAGCAACTTAGCACAAGTCAAGCAATCAACCTACACATGCAATTCTAAGAGTATAGCAGCGGAATGTAAAACAATTACATATGAAGGTCAAGGAAGGAGTTTGGAGGGAGCAAACGCAAGTATAGACATGGAGATTTTTTACTCGTGGTTTCCGATAGGTGGTGCTATCGTACATCCACGTTGATGGAGACTTCAACACACAAAGGGTAACGGCTGCGCGAGTCCACGGAGGGCTCCACCCACAAAGGGTCCACGAAGAAGCAACCTTGTCTATCCCACCATGGCCATCGCCCATGAAGGACTTGCCTCACTAGGGTAGATCTTCACAAAGTAGGCGATCTCCTTGCATTTACAAACTCCTTGGTTCAACTCCACAATCTTGTCGGAGGCTCCCAAGTGACACCTAACCAATCTAGGAGACACTACTCTCCAAAAGGTAATAGACGGTGTGTTGATAATGAACTCCTTGCTCAAATGCTTCAAATGATAGTCTCCCCAACACTCAAACAGCTCCTCGTAGATTTGGATATGGTGGAAGAAGTATTTGAGTGGAAAGCAACTTGGGGAAGGCTAGAGAACAAGATTCATATGGTAGGAATGGAATATCTTGATCTCAACACTTGAGTAGGTGGTTCTTTCTCAGAACATGTATGATGGAAGTGTAGGTATGTTCTGATGGCTCACTCCACAAATGAAGAGTGGGTGGAGGGGTATATATAGCCTCCACACAAAATCTAACCGTTACACACAATTTACCAAACTCGATGGGACCGATTCAGAGTACTCGGTCAGACCGATTTAGTGCATAATGTGACCGTTAGGATTTTTGATGGGACCGATATGATCAACCCGGTAGGACCGATTTCATTAGGTTTAGGGCATAACATAATCTCGGTGAGACCGATTACACAAACTCGGTGAGACCGGTTTTGGTAATGAGCTTACAAAGAGTTGGTCAGGAAAACTCGGTGGGACCGATTCGCTCGTTTCGGTTGGACCGAAACGTTACGAAGAGGTAGCAGAGAGTTTGCAATGCTAACTCGGTGAGACCGATTCTCACATCTCGGTTGGACCGAAATGTGACAAATAGGAAACAAAGAGTTTACATTCCCATCTCGGTGAGACCGAGATCCCTATCGGTGAGACCGAAGTGATTAGGGTTTTGGAAGTGGCTATGTCAACTAAACTCGGTGGCGCCGGATTGAACTTTTCGGTGGGGTCGAGTTTGAATTTTGGTTTGGGACATATGTGGATGTGAGAAAGTGGTTGAGGGTTTTGGAGCATATCACTAAGCACTTTGAGCAAGCAAGCCATTAAGCAACACCTCATCCCCTTTTAATAGTATTGGCTTTCCTATGGACTCAATGTGATCTTGGATCACTAAAATAGAAAATGTAGAGTCTTGAGCTTTGAGCTTGAGCCAATCCTTTTGTCCTTATCATCTTGAAGGGGTTCCACATCCTTTAGTCCATGCCACTCCATCTGTTGAACTTGTCTGGAATATACTAGATGAAAACATTAGTCCAACAAGAGATATGTTGACATTAATTACCAAAATCACCCAGGGAGCAGTGCTTTCATGCTTTCCTTTCCTCGACGCGAACGTGAGTGACGTTTCTGGCGCCGTCGTTTAGGAGGTTCATCGACAGGCTTATCCTGCTCTGGATCTTTATCTCCATCATCTTCTTTCTCATTGGGTGTGTCCACCATGTATACGTCATAGGTAGAAGTGGCCGTCCATCGCCCGGTCACAGGCGGGTTTTGACCTAGATCGGCTTCGACGTCGTGGTCCATCCCATCAAAGTCTTCGGAAGCATAGTCTAGTATGTCAGTTAAGTCTTCGACCGTGGCTAATACTTCTCCAACGTATCTACTTTTCCTAACACTTTTCCTCTTTTTTTGGACTCTAATTTGCACGATTTGAATGAAACTAACCCCGGACTGACGCTGTTTTCAGCAGAACTACCATGGTGTTTTTTTGGGCAGAAATAAAAGTTCTCGGAATGGAACGAAACTTTGCGAGGATTTATTATATAATGAATGAAAAATACTGGATCCAAGAACCACCGGAGGGGGGCACGTGGGTGGGCACAACCCACCAGGGCGCGCCCCCCTCCTGGCGCGCCCAGATGGGTTGTCCCCACCTGGTGGCCCCGCAGACGTCAACCCTGATACTATATATTCACATTTGCAGAGAAAAAAATGACGGAGAAAGAATTATCGCGATCTACGAGATGGAGCAGCCGCCACCTCCTGTTCTTCATCGGGAGGCCAGATCTGGAGTCCGTTTGGGGCTCCGGGGAGGGGGATCTTCGTCGTTCATCATCACCAACCCTTCTCCATCACCAATTCCATGATGCTCCCCACCGGGAGTGAGTAATTCCTTCATAGGCTCACTAGTCGGTGAGGAGTTTGAAGAGATTCATCATGTAATCTAGTTAGTTTTGTTAGGGCCGATCCCTAGTATCCACTATGTTCTAAGATTGATGTTGCTATGATTTTGCCATGCTTAATGCTTGTCACTTTGGGCCCAGGTGCCATGATTTCAGATCTGAGCCGTTTATGATATTGTCATTATATTCATGTTTTAGATCCGGTCTTGCAAGTTATAGTCACCTACTACATATTATGACCCGGCAACCCCAGAGTGATAGTAGCCGGAACCACTCCCGATGATGACCGTAGTTTGAGGAGTTCATGTATTCACCGTGTGTTCCGGTTCTCTATTAAAAGGAGGCCTTAATATCCCTTAGTTTCCAATATGGACCCCGCTGCCACGGGAAGGTAGGATAAAAGATGTCATGCAAGTTCTTTACATAAGCATGTATGACTATTTACGGAATACATGCCTACATTATATTTATGAACTGGAGCTAGTGTTGTATCGCCCTAGGTTATGACTGTCACATGATGAATATCATCCAACAAATTGCCGATCCAATGCCTACGAATTTATCCTATATTGATCTTGCTAAGTTACTACTTCTATCATTATTGTTGCACTTGTTACAAAACTATTGCTATCA
Source organism: Secale cereale (assembly GCA_902687465.1). Classification (NCBI taxonomy): domain Eukaryota; kingdom Viridiplantae; phylum Streptophyta; class Magnoliopsida; order Poales; family Poaceae; genus Secale; species Secale cereale. Next base: position 550,729,994 of record LR738712.1, read on the forward strand.
CTGTTACTGTTACTATTGTTGTTGCCACTACTATCAAAACTATCATATTGCTTTGCTATTGATCACTTGCTGCAGATAATTAATAGCCAGTTGTGGTTGAATTGACGGCTCAGCTACCAATACTTACAAACATTCTTGGGCTCCCCTTGTGTCGAATCTATAAATTTGGGTTGAATACTCTACCCTCAAAAACTGTTGCGATCCCCTATACTTGTGGGTTATCAAGACCTATTTCTGGCGTCGTTGCCGGGGAGCATAGCTATATTTGTTGAGTCACTTGGGATTATTATAAATTTATCACTATGAAGAATCTGAAGGATGCTAAGACTGAGATTTTTCCCTCTAAGACGAGGGGGGGTAAGGAGCTGACATCCAGTTCTACTTTAGATTCACCTTCTGTTATAAGTAAACTTGCAACACCACCACATGTTATAAATCCTGATATGTCGCAAGTTATTGATGATGCTACTTCTGCTATGGATGATACTTATGATGATGCTAGTACCTTGCATGATGATGATGATGTGCCACTTGGTGACTTTCTTGATGAACAAATTACTAGAGTAAGACAACATGATGTTGTTGAATCTGATGATGAGCTTGAAACTAAAAAAATTGGAACACATGCTAGAACTAGCCTTTTTAGATATTAATTTCCTAAGGTACCCGAAGGTTATGTTATGAGTGAGGAAACAACTAGAGATATTCTTGCTTGTAATGATAGAGATGATCTAGAGAAATTATTATGCAAGTATAAAGAAAAGTCCCTGAATGCTAGAATGAAATATGATCCTAAGTTTGCTACCTCGCCTATCTTTATTGATGGTAAGGATTATGAATTCTCTGTCGACCCAGAGCTAATCACTTTGGTTGAATCTGATCCTTTCCATGGTTATGAAACTGAAACTGTTGTGGCACATCTCACTAAGTTAAATGACATAGCCACCCTTTTTACTCATGATGAGAAAACGTTACTACTATATTCTCAAATTATTTCCGTTCTCGTTAAAGGGTGATGCTAAAGCTTGGTACAATACTCTTACTCCTGGTTGTGTGCGTAGTCCCCAGGATATGATTTATTACTTCTCTAGAAAATATTTTCCTACTCATAAGAAACAAACTGCCTTACAGGAAATATTTAACTTTGTGCAAATTAAAGAAGCGAGTCTCCCACAAGCTTGGGGAGGCTTTGCCAGTTACTTCATGCTTTGCCTAATCATCCTCTTAAGAAAAATGAAATACTCGATATCTTCTATAATGGACTAACCGATGCTTCTAGGAACTTCCTAGATAGTTGTGCTGGTTGTGTTTTTAGGGAATGAACTATTGGACAATCTCAAGAACTATTGAATAACATATTGAAAAATTATGATGATTGGACTCTTCCTGAACCACCACCTAAGCCTACTTCGAATAAGAGGGGTATATTATATCTCAGCCATGAAGATATGCAAGAGGCAAAGAAATCTATGAAGGAAAAAGGTATTAAAGCTGAGGATGTTAAAAATTTACCTCCTATTGAAGAAATACATGGGCTTGATAAACCACCTCTGCCTAAGGTGGTAGAGGTAAATTCTCTAATGAAATTCAATGACAATGATAATCCTCACAATATGCACCCTAGCCAATGCTTTCATGAGTTTGAAAATTACATTAGGAAACAAGATCACTTCAATGCAAATGTTATGGAACAATTGAAATACAATTCTGATATGATTGCTCGCTTGAGTGACTTGTTATTTAGAATTTCAAATGATGTTAGAGGTGTAGGAAAAACATGCTTCTATGGTACAAACTCAGCTAGAACAAGTTGCTAAATATCAAAGAGAATTACTTGATGAAATGAATAGCAACATACATGACTTTGCTATTAGAGTTGCAACTAGAGGAGGAAAAATGACTCAGGAACCACTTTATCCTGAGGGACACCCAAAAAGAATTGAACACGATTCAGAAAGAAACAACACCACTGCACCTAGTCCATCTAAAAAGAAAAGGTAAAGAAAAAGAAAACTGATGGGACTTTGCATGCTACTAGTGACCCAGAAGTAGTATGATGGTATGGTATCCTCCTTTGAATGTTCGAGTTGCCTGACTTGGCACATGTTTATGCATGTAGTTGAATCAAAACCAACACAGTCTCTATGATATTTATGTTCATGGTGTCCATATCCTACTCATGCAGGTGCCCAATATTTATTATGCATGATGCATGTTCATGGCCATTGTTACTCTCTAGCTGGCCGCTTCTCAACCTATCTGCTAGCCTTCACATGTACTAAGCGAGATTACTACTTGTGCAACAAATTCAAAAACTCAAGTTATTCCAGATGAGTCCACCATACCTACCTATATGCGGTGTTACCCTGCCGTCCTAAGTAAGTTTGCTTGTGCCACCCTCTAAAAACTTCAAATAAATATCATTTTTGTGTTCCTGGATCATTCATGGAATGACAGGAGGTGGTCAGTATCTTCCATGCTAAGTAGGTTATTCTCAGATCGAGTGTTTATTCACTCGCCATCGCACAAGAAAAAGGAGGTGATAGGGATTCCCAGTCCCAAATTGCAAAACAAAAAAAGGCTTATAAATAAACAAACAAAAACTCCGAATTGAGTCCAAGCCTTTACTTTCCTGCTTGGGAACCACCACTGGCATGTTTAGCATGGGAGATATTGATAACTGATAGTCGTGAAGTAAATGAGGAGAGTGCATCTCTCAAAATATCATTTACCTCTGTTTTAAAAAGTTGAGCTCTGGCACCTCTGCAAATCACTGCTTCCCTCTGCGAATGGACTATCTATTTACTTTTATGTTGTGCCATCACCTTCTCTAATAAGTGCCAGATCTGAGAGCACAATTGTCATGCCTATGCATTATGTTTAGTGAATGTTGGGTGTTATCATGACTGGATCTTTTCTACCATGACATACAATGTTTAGTCGCTGCTCAGACTTTGGAGGTGCTCTGCATTTATGTTTTGCGGTCACAGAAAGGGCTAGCGAGATACCACTACTGTCATATTATATCATGGTTGTTTTGATAACGTGTTGTTGTTTGAGATATCTTATTATTGCTCGCTAGCTGATTATGTCATTGATATGAGTTATTATAATTTTTAAGAGTTATTGTCAACATGGTTGGTTATAATGCTAGTTGAAAACCTGGGTGCTGTTTAAGCTTATTTATGCAAACAAGAGTAAAAGAGTTCGTAAAAGTTTTTCTTTCTCACTTTCAGTTTATCAACTGAATTGCTTGAGGACAAGCAATGGTTTGAGCTTGGGGGAGTTGATACGTCTCCAAACTATCTACTTTTCCTAACGCTTTTCCTCTTGTTTTGGACTCTAATTTGCATGATTTGAATGAAACTAACCCCAGACTGATGCTTCTTCAGCAGAACTACCATGGTGTTGTTTTTGTGTAGAAATAAAAGTTCTCGGAATGGAACGAAACTTTGCACGGATTTTTTATATAATAAATGAAAAATACTGGAGCCAAGAACCATCGGAGGGGGCACCTGGGTGGGCACAACCCACCAGGGCGCGCCCCCTCCTGGCGCGCCAAGGTGGGTTGTCCCCACCTGGTGGCCCCGCAAACGTCAACCCTGATACTATATATTCACATTTGTGGAGAAAAAAATGAGGGAGAAAGAATTATCATGATCTACGAGATGGAGCAGCCGCCACTTCCTGTTCTTCATTGGGAGGCCAGATCTGGAGTCTGTTTGGGGCTCCGGAGAGGGGGATCTTCGTCCTTCGTCATCACCAACTCTTCTCCATTGCAATTCCATGATGCTCCCCATTGGGAGTGAGTAATTCCTTCGTAGGCTCACTGGTCGGTGAGGAGTTGGATGAGATTCATCATGTAATCTAGTTAGTTTTGTTAGGGCCGAACCCTAGTATCCACTATGTTCTGAGATTGATGTTGCTATGACTTTGCCATGCTTAATGCTTGTCACTTTGGGCCCGGGTGCCATGATTTCAGATCTGAACTGCTTATTATATTATAATTATATTCATGTTTTAGATTCGATCTTGGAAGTTATAGTCACCTACTACGTGTTATGACCCGGCAACCCCGGAGTGACAGTAGCCGAAACCACTCCCGGTGATGACCGTAGTTGGAGGAGTTCATGTATTCACCATGTGTTAATGCTTTGTTTCGGTTCTCTATTAAAAGGAGGCCCTAATATCCCTTAGTTTCCAATATGGAGCCCGCTGCCACAGGACGGTAGGACAAAATATGTCATGCAAGTTCTTTACATAAGCACGTATGACTATTTACGGAATACATGCCTACATTATATTTATCAACTGGAGCTAGTGTCGTATCGCCCTAGGTTATGAATTTCACATGATGAATATCATCCAACAAATTGCCGATCCAATGCCTAGGAATTTATCCTATATTGATCTTGCTAAATTACTACTGCTATCGTTACTGTTGCACTTGTTACAAAACTACTGCTATCACTGTTACCGTTACTATTGTTGCTGCCACTACTATCAAAACTATCATATTGCTTTGCTAATGATCACCTGCTGCAGATAATTAATCTCCAGGTATGGCTGAATTGACAACTCAGCTGTCAATACTTACAAATATTGTTTGGCTCCCCTTGTGTCAAATCTATAAATTTGGGTTGAATACTCTACCCTCGAAAACTGTTGTGATCCCCTATACTTGTGGGTTATCAATGGCTACCAAGTGGGTGGTGGGTGGGGAGCAAAATTCTCTGATCTCAGCCCCCAGTTTTGACTGGGCATACCTCGGCGGAGGATCCTCCGTTATGGCAAGAAATTGCAGCAAGTCCAGCGCCTCGTTTAAGAGCGGGAGATGCATAGGAGTTTGGGGGGTCTGCGGGACCAGGCTCGGCGATGACTGCTCGATTGAGCCCGGAGAGTGCGGACCCCATAAGTTCGGAGCTCGTAATTTGAGACGAGTGCGGTTTTCCAGCGGCGGGGAGGGTCCCGCTCAATTATGGGCCTGTGAGCGGCACAACCGCCGTTAAGTCTCCTGTTAGGAGATCTATGGAGGGGAGAGTCTGGCGGGGTTTATCCTCTCGTCTTTGGACGAAGTGATCTGCTCCGATTCTGGGGCCAGCGCGATCACGGGGGTTGACTCCAGGATGGCATCTGATGATAGATTTGAGATGTCTTTATTGTGTGGACAGGGAGTGACGGCCGCGGGTGCGAATCCTTCGAAGATCAAGTCTCCCCAGATGCCAGCAACATAGTTCAAACTTCCAAACCTGATCTGATGACCAGGGGCGTAGTTGTCAACCTGCTCAAGGCGGCCATCTGAGGTGGCACATAGCATGAAGCCACCGAACACGAAAATCTGACCGGGGAGATCTGTAGACAACACAGTGGAACTCTCAATGAAAGCACCAATGTTGGTATCAAAACCGACGGATCTCAGGTAGGGGGTCCCGAACTATGTGTCTGAGGATGATTGGTAACAGGGGACTGGGGACATGATGGTTTACCCGGGGTTCAGGCCCTCTCTATCGAGGTAATACCCTACTTCCTGCTTGATTGATCTTGATGAATATGGGGTTACAAGAGTTGATCTACCTCGAGATCGTAATGACTAAACCCTAGAATTCTAGCCTATGATGTTGTGATTCTGTCTCTACGGACCAAACCCTCTGGTTTATATATGCACTCGAGGGACCTAGGGTAGTACATGATCATCTTGCAGAGGAAGGAAACATTACACCCGGACTTTAAACTTTCCATTCTACACATATAGGAGTCCTATCCGGATACGGGGTATATTCTTCAGCGATGATCTTCACAGCCCACCAGTCCGGCCCATAACGAGTAATCCGGCCACCCGAGGACCCCTTAATCTAGGACTCCCTCAGCCGCCGCCCCCTAGAGGCCCTGCCATGCCCTGCGCCCCCATTTCCTTGTATATGGAAGGGGGAAGGAAGGAGGGGAGAGGGGGAAGGAAGGGGAAATCATATTCCCTCTCTTTACTTTCCTCCTCCCCTTTCATTATCCACTTAGGCCGGCCCATATGGGGGGCGCACCAGCCTCTTGTGGCTGGTGCGTTTCCCCTCTTGGCCCATAAGGCCCATATCTTTTGTCGAGGGTGCCCGGAACTCCTTGCAGTGATCCGATATGTACCCGGTACCCTCCGGAACACTTCCGGTGTTCGAATACCACCGTCCTATATATCAATCTTTACCTATCAACCATTTCGAGACTCCTTGTCATGTCTGTGATCTCATCAGGAACTCCAAACATAATTCGGTCACCAAATCACATAACTCATATTATACTATATCGTCAACGAACGTTAAGCGTGCGGACCCTACGGGTTAGAGAACTATGTAGACATGACCGAGACACCTCTCCGGTCAATAACCAATAGCGGAACCTGGATGCCCGGCTCCTACATATTCTACGAAGATCTTTATCGGTCGAACCGTTATGACAACATACACAATTCCCTTTGTCTGTCGGTATGTTACTTGCCCGAGATTCGATCGTCGGTATCTATACATAGTTCAATCTTGTTACCGGCAAGTCTCTTTACTTGTTCCATAATACATCATCATGTGACTAACTCATTAGTCATTTGCTTGCAAGGCTTATTATGATGTGCATTACTGAGACGGCCCAAAGATACCTCTCCGATACTCAGAGTGACAAATCCTAATCTCGATTCACGCCAACCCAACAAAACACCTTTGGAGATACTTGTAGATCATCTTTATAATCACCCAGTTACGTTGACGTTTGATAGCACACAAGGTAGTCCTCAGGTATCTGGGAGTTGCATGATATCATAGTCAAAGGAATATGTATTTAACATACATGAAAGTAGTAGCAATAAACTATACGATCAAATGCTAAGCTAACGAATGGGTCTTGTCCATCACATCATTCTCATAATGATGTGATCCCATTATCAAATGACAACTCATGTCTATGGTTATGAAACCTTAACCATCTTTGATTAATGAGCTAGTCTAGTAGAGGCTTACTAGGTACACTGTATTTGTTTATGTATTCACACATGTATTTAGGTTTCCAGTCAATACAATTCTAGCATGAATAATAAACTTTTATCATGATTAAGGAAATTTAATAATAGCCATTTTATTATTGCCTCAAGGGCATATTTCCATCAGTCTCCCACTTGCACTAGAGTCAATAATCTAGTTCACATAGCCGTGTGATTAACACCCAAAGACTTTACTAGAGTCAATAGTCTAGTTCACATCGCCATGTGATTAACGCCCATAGTTCACATCGCCATGTGATTAACACCCAAAGAATTTACTAGATTCAATAATCTAGTTCACATTGTTATGTGATTAACACTCAAAGAGTTTTAAGGTATGATCATATTTTGCTTGTGAGAGAGGTTTTAGTCAACGAGTCTGCAACATTCAGATCTGTGTGTACTTTGCAAATTTCTATGTTTACAATGCTCTGCATAGGGCTACTCTAGCTAATTGCTCCTATGTTCAATATGCATCCAGATTGATACTCGAAGTCATCTGGATTAGTGTCAAAGCTTGCATCAACGTAACCCTTTACGACGAAACCTTTATCACCTCCATAATCGAGAAACATTTCCTTATTCCTCTAAGGATAATTTGGACCCATGTCCAGTGATCCACTCCTGGATCACTCTTGTACCCCCTTGCCAGATATGTGGCAAGGCACGCATTAGGTCTGGTACACAGCATGGCATCCTTTATAGAACCTATGGCTGAGGCATAGGGAATGACTTTCATTCTCTCTCTATTTTTCTGCCGTGGTCGGGTTTTGAGTCTTACTCAACTTCATACCTTACAACTCAGGAAAAAACTCCTTCTTTGACTAATCCATTTTGAACACTTTCAAAATATTATCACGGTATGTAATAATCAAAAGTCTTATCAAGCTTCTTGATCTATCTGTATAGATCTTGATGCCCAATATGTAAGTAGCTTCATCGAGGTCTTTTTGAAAAAAAAAATCTTATTCAAAGATCCTTTTATGCTTTCCAGAAAATTCTACATCATTTCCGATCAACAATATGTCATTCACATATAATATCAGAAATGCTACAGAGCTCCCACTCACTTTCTTGTAAATACAAGCTTCACCGTAAGTCTATATAAAACCATATGCTTCAATCACCTCATGAAAGCGTATATTCCAACTCCGAGATGCTTGCACCAGTCCATAGATGGATTGCTGGAGCTTTCACACTTTGTTAGTGCCTTTAGGATCGACAAAACCTTCTGGTTGCATCATATACAACTCTTCTTTCAGATATCCATTAAGGAATGCCGTTTTGACATTCATTTTCCAATTTCATAATCATGAAATGCGCCAATTGCTAACATGATTCGGACAGACTTAAGCATCGCTACGGGTGAGAAAGTCTCAGCATAGTCAACTCCTTGAACTTGTTGAAAACCTTTTGCGACAAGTTGAGCTTTGTAGACAGTAACATTACCAGCAGCGTGAGTCTTCTTCTTGAAGATCCATTTATTCTCTATGGCTTGCTAATCATCGGGAAGTCCACCAAAGTCCATACTTTGTTCTCATACATGGATCATATCTCAGATTTCATGGCCTCAAGCCATTTTTCAGAATCTGGGCTCATCATTGCTTCTTCATAGTTCAAAGGTTTGTTGTTGTCCAACAACATGATTTACAAGACAAGGTTACCATACCACTCTGGTGTAGTACGTGTTCTAGTCGACCTTTGAGGTTCAGTAGTAACTCGATCCGAAGTTTCATGATCATTATCATTAGCTTCTTCTCTAGTTGGTGTAGGCATCACGGGAACAGTTTTCTCTGATGATCTACTTTCCAATATGAGTGAAGGCGCAATTTGAAGGAAATATGCCCTAGAGGCAATAATAAAGTTGTTATTTATATTTCCTTGTATATCATGATAAATTTCTTTTATTCATGCTAGAATTGTATTAACCAAAAATTTGATACATGTGTGAATACATAGACAAAATAGAGTGTCCCTAGTATGCCTCTACTAGACTAGCTCGTTAATCAAAGATGGTTAAGTTTCCTAACCATAGACATGTGTTGTCATTTGATCAACGGGATCACATCATTAGGAGAATGATGTGATGGACAAGACCCATCCGATAGCTTAGCACTATGATCGTTTAGTTTTACTGCTACTGCTTTCTTCATGACTTATACATGTTCCTCTGACTATGAATTATACAACTCCCGAATACCGAAGGAACACCTTGTGTGCTATCAAACATCACAACGTAACTGGGTGATTATAAAGATGCTCTACAGGTGTCTTCGAAGGTGTTTGTGGTGTTGGCATAGACCGAGAATAAAATTTGTCACTCCGAGTGTCGGTGAGGTATCTCCGAGCCCTCTCGGTTATACACATCGTAATAAGCCTTGCAAGCAAATGACTAATGAGTTAGTCACGAGATGATGTATTATGGAACGAGTAAAGGGACTTGCCGGTAACGAGATTGAACTAGGTATGATGATACCGACGATCGAATCTTGGACAAGTAACATATGGATGACAAAGGGAACAACGTATGTTGTTATGCGGTTTGACCGGTAAAGATCTTCGTAGAATATGTAGGAACCAATATGATCATCCAGGTTCCTCTATTGGTTATTGACCGGAGATGAGTCTCGGTCATGTCTACATAGTTCTCGAACCCGTAGGATCCGCACGCTTAACGTTTGATGATGGTCGGTATTATGAGTTTATGTGTTTTGTTGTACTGAAGGTTGTTCGGAGTCCCGAATGAGATCACGGACATGACGAGGAGTCTCGAAATGGTCGACACATAAAGATTGATATATAGGACGACTATATTCGGACACCGAAAGTGTTCCAGAGAAGTTTCGGATAAAACCGGAGTGCCGGAGGGTTACCGGAACCCCCCAGGGGAACTAATGGGCCACATGGGCCTTAGTGGAGAGAGAGAGGGGCAGCTAGGGCAGGCCGCTCTCCCCCTCCCCATGGGTCCGAATTGGACTAGGAAGGGGGTGGCGCCCCCATTTCCTTCTCCCCCTCCCTATCCTTCCTTCCCCCTCTCTCCCTCTTGGTGGACTCCTACTAGGAATAGGATTCCTATTCCTAGTAGGACTCCTCCTCTTGGGGCGCGCCTATAGGGGCCGGCCGGCCTCCCCTTTCTCCTTTATATATGGGGGCAAGGGCACCCTAGCATACACAAGTTGACAATTATTTTAGCCGTGTGCGGTTCCCCCCTCCACTCTTACACACCTCGGTCATATTGTCGCAGCGCTTAGGCGAAGCCCTGCGTCGGTGACTTCATCAACATCGTCACCATGCCGTCGTGCTGACGAAACTCTCCCTCGGCCTCAACTGGATCAAGAGTTCGAGGGACGTCACCGAGCTGAATGTGTGCAGATCATGGAGGTGTCGTGCGTTCGGTGCTTGATCAGTTGGATCGCGAAGACGTTCGACTACATCAAACGCGTTACCAAACGCTTCCGCTTTCGGTCTACGAGGGTATGTGGACACACTCTCCCGCTCGTCGCTATGCTTCTCCTAGATAGATCTTGCGTGATCGTAGGAAAAAGTTTGAAATACTACGTTCGCCAACAGTGGCATCATGAGCCAGGTCTACGCGCAGATGATATGCATGAGTAGAACACAATGAGTTGTGGGCGATAATAGTCATATTGCTTACCAGCATGCCATACTTTGATTCGACGGTATTGTGAGATGAAGCGGCCCAGACCGACATTACGTATACACTTACGCGAGACTGGTTTCACCGTTACGAGCACTAGTTGCTTAAAGGTGACCGGCGGGTGTCGATCTCTCAGTTTAGTTGAATCGAGTGTGACTACGCCCGGTCCTTGTGAAGGTTAAAACAACACTTGAGGAAAAATCGTTGTGGTTTTGTACGCGTAGGTAAGAACGGTTCTTGCTAAGCCTGTAGCAACCACGTAAAACTTGCAACTACAACGTAGAGGACATCTAACTTGTTTTTGCAGGGCATGTTGTGATGTGATATGGTCAAGACGTGATGAGTTATACATTATTGTATGAGAAGATCATGTTTTGTAAATTGTCGGCAAATGGCAGGAGCCTTATGGTTGTCTCTTTATTGTATGAATTGCGAAAGCCATGTAATTGCTTTAGTTTATCACTATGAGTTAGCGATAGTAGTAGTAGCAATAGTTGGCCAGACGACCACGACGCTACGATAAAGATCATGGTGTCGAGCCGGTGACGATGGAGATCATGACGATGCTTTGGAGACGGAGATCAAAATCACAAGATGATGATGGCCTTATCATGTCACATATTTTGATTGCATATGGTATTTATCTTATTATGCTTCTTATTTTGCTTAGTACGGCGGTAGCATTATAAGATGATCCATTACAAAATTTCAAGGTACAAGTGTTCTCCCTGAGTATGCACCGCTTCGACAGTTCATCATGCCGAGACACCACGTGATGATCGGGTGTGATAAGCTCTACGTTCAAATACAACGGGTGTAAGACAGTTTTGCACATGCAGAATACTTGAGTTAAACTTGACGAGCTTAGCATGTACACACATGGCCTCGGAACACTGGAGACCGAAAGGTCGAGCATGAATCATATAGTAGATATGATCAACATAAGATGTTCACCATTGAAAACTACTCCATCTCACATGATGATCGAACATGGTTTAGTTGATTTGGATCACGTGATCATTTAGATGACTAGAGGGATGTCTATCTAAGTGGTAGTTCTTTAGTAATATGATTAATTAAACTTTAATTTATCATGAACTTAGTCTTGATAGTTTTTGCATATCTATGTTGTTGTAGATCAATGGCCCGTGCTACCGTTCCCTTGAATTTTAATGCATTCCTAGAGAAAGCTCAGTTGAAAGATGATGGTAGCAACTACACGGACTGGGGTCGTAACTTGAGGATTATCCTCATTGCTGCACTGAAGAATTATGTCCTTGAAGCACCGCTAGGTGACAAGCCCTCTCCCTCTAATGTAGATGCTTTGAACGTCTGGCAGACGCGGTCTGATGACTACTCGATAGTTCAGTGTGCCAAGCTTTACGGCTTAGAATCGGGACTTCAAAGACGTTTTGAACATCATGGAGCATATGAGATGTTCCAAGAGTTGAAGTTAATATTTCAAGCAAATGCCCGAATTGAGAGATATGAAGTCTCCAATAAGTTCTATAGCTGCAAGATGGAGGAGAATAGTTCCATCAATGAACACTTACTCAGAATGTCTGGGTACTACAATCACATGACTCAACTTGGTTGCAAAGTTGATGAAGATAGTGTGATTGATAGAGTTCTTCAATCACTGCCACCAAGCTATAAAGGCTTCGTGATGAACTATAATATGCAAGGGATGCAGAAGACAATTCCCGAGCTCTTCGCTATGCCCAAAGATGCGGAGGTAGAAATCAAAAAGGAGCATCAAGAGTTGATGGTTAACAACACCACTACTTTCAAGAAAAAGGGCAAGGGAAAGAAGGGGAACTTCGAGAAGAATAGCAAGCTAGTTGCTACTCCCGCAAAGAAACCCAAGTCTGAAGCCAAGCCTGAAACTGAGTGCTTCTACTACAAAGGGACTGGTCACTGGAAGCGGAACTGCCCCAAGTATTTGGCGGATAAGAAGGATGGCAAAGTGAACAAAAGTATATTTGATATACATGTTATTGATGTGTACCTTACTAATGCTCGTAGTAGCACCTGGGTATTTGATACTGGTTCAGTTGCTAATATTTGTAACTTGAAACAGGGGCTACAGATTAAACAAAGGTTAGTTTTAGACCTAAATAATTGTTATTTTGTGCCAGTGTTGAGCATGAACATTATATCTGGATTTTGTTTGTTGCGAGACGGTTATCCATTTAAATCAGAGAATAATGGTTGTTCTATTTATATGAGTAATATCTTTTATGGTCATGCACCCTTGATGAGTAGTCTATTTTTGTTGGATCTCGATCGTAGTGATACACATATTCATAATATTGAAGCCAAAAGATGCAAAGTTGATAATGATAGTGCAATCTATTTGTGGCACTATCGTTTAGGTCATATTGGTGTAAAGCGCATGAAGAAACTCCATGCTGATGGACTTTTGGAATCACTTGATTATGAATCACTTGGTGCTTGCGAACCATGCCTCATGGGCAAGATGACTAAAACTCCGTTCTCCGGAACAATGGAGCAAGCAACTGACTTATTGGAAATCATACATACTGATGTATGCGGTCCAATGAGTGTTGAGGCTCGCGGCGGGTATCGTTATTTTCTGACCTCCATAGATGATTTGAGCAGATATGGGTATATCTACTTGATGAAACACAAGTCTGAAACATTTGAAAAGTTTAAAGAATTTCAGAGTGAAGTAGAGAATCATCATAACAAGAAAATAAAGTTTCTACAATCTGATCGTGGAAGCAAATATTTGAGTTACGAGTTTGGTCTTCATTTAAAACAATGTGGAATAGTTTCACAACTCACGCCACCTGGAACACCACAGCGTAATGGTGTGTCCGAACATCGTAACCGTACTTTATTAGATATGGTGTGATCTATGATGTCTCTTACCGATTTACCACTATTGTTTTGGGGTTATACTTTAGAGACAGCTGCATTCACGTTAAATAGGGCACCATCTAAACCCATTGAGACGACACCTTATGAACTATGGTTTGGTAAGAAACCCAAGTTGTCGTTTCTTAAAGTTTGGGGCTGCGATGCTTATCTGAAAAAGCTTCAACCTCATAAGCTCGAACCCAAGTTGGAGAAATGTGTCTTCATAGGATACCCAAAGGAAACTGTTGGGTACACCATCTATCAGAGATCCGAAGGCAAGATATTCGTTGCTAAGAATGGATCCTTTCTTGAGAAGGAGTTTCTCTCGAAAGAAGTGAGTGGGAGGAAAGTAGAACTTGATGAGGTAATTGTACCTTCTCCCGAATTGGAAAGTAGTACATCACGGAAATTAGTTCTAGTGATTCCTACACCAATTACTGAGGAAGCAAATGATGATGATCATGAAACTTCAGATCAAGTTACTACTAATCTTCCTAGGTCAACCAGAGTATGTTCTGCACCAGAGTGGTACGGTAACCCTGTTCTGGAAGTCGTGTTACTAGACCATGATGAACCTACGAACTATGAGGAAGCAATGATGAGCCCAGATTCCGCAAAATGGCTTGAGGCCATGAAATCTAAGATGGGATCCATGTATGAGAACAAAGTGTGGACTTTGGTTGACTTGCCCGATGATCGGCAAGCCAATGAAAATAAATGGATTTTTAAGAGGAAGACTGACGCCGATGGTAATGTTACTATCTACAAAGCCCGACTTGCTGCGAAAGGTTTTCGACAAGTTCAAGGAGTAGACTACGATGAGACTTTCTCACCCGTAGCGATGCTTAAGTCTGTCTGAATCATGTTAGAATTGCCGCATTTTATGATTATGAAATCTGGCAAATGGATGTCAAAACTGCATTCCTTAATGGATATCTCAAAGAAGAGTTGTATATGATGCAACCAGAAGGTTTTTCGATCCTAAAGGTGCTAACAAAGTGTCCAAGCTCTAGCGATCCATCTATGGACTGGTGCAAGCATCTCGGAGTTGGAATATACGCTTTGATGAGGTGATCAATGCATATGGTTCTATACAGACTTTTGGAGAAGCCTGTATTTACAAGATAGTGAGTGGGGGCTCTGTAGCATTTCTGATATTATATGTGGATGACATATTGCTGATTGGAAATGATATAGAATTTCTGGATGGCATAAAAGGATACTTGAATAAGAATTTTTCAATGAAAGAACTCGGTGAAGCTGCTTATATATTGGGTATCAAGATCTATAGAGATAGATCAAGACGCTTAATTGGAATTTCACAAAGCACATACCTTGATAAAGTTTTGAAGAAGTTCAAAATGGATCAGTCAAAGAAAGGGTTCTTGCCTGTGTTACGAGGTGTGAAGTTGAGTAAGACTCGATGCCCGACAACTACAGAAGATAGAGAGAAAATGAAAGTCATTCCCTATGCTTCAGCCATAGGTTCTATCATGTATGAAATGCTGTGTACCAGACCTGGCGTGTGCCTTGTTATAAGTTTAGCAGGGAGGTACCAAAGTAATCCAGGAGTGGATCACTTGACAGCGGTCAAGAACATCCTGAAGTACCTGAAAAATACGAAGGATATGTTTCTCATTTATGGAGGTGACAAAGAGCTCATCGTAAACGGTTACGTCGATTCAAGCTTTGACACTGATCCTGATGACTCTAAGTCACAAACCGGATACATATTTTTGTTGAACGGTGGAGCTGTCAATTGGTGTTGTTCCAAGCAGAGCGTCGTGGCGGGATCTACGTGTGAAGCGGAGTACATAGCTGCTTTGGAAGCAGCAAATGAAGGAGTCTGGACGAAGGAGTTCATATCCGATCTAGGTGTAATACCTAGTGCATCGGGTCCAATGAAAATCTTTTGTGACAACACTGGAGCAATAGACTTGGCGAAGGAATCCAGGTTTCATAAGAGAACCAAGCACATCAAGAGACACTTCAATTCCATCCGCGATCAAGTCAAGGAGGGAGACATAGAAATTTGCAAGATACATACGGATCTGAATGTTGCAGACCCATTAACTAAGTCTCTTCCACGAGCAAAACATGATCAACACCAAGACTCCATGGGTGTTAGAATCATTACTACGTAATCTAGATTATTGACTCTAGTGCAAGTCAGAGACTAAAGGAAATACGCCCTAGAGGAAATAATAAAGTTGTTATTTATATTTCCTTGTATGTCATGATAAATGTCTTTTATTCATGCTAGAATTGTATTAACCGGAAACTTGATACATGTGTGAATACATAGACAAAACAAAGTGTCCCTAGTATGCCTCTACTAGACTAGCTCGTAAATCAAAGATGGTTAAGTTTCCTAACCATGGACATGTGTTGTCATTTGATCAACGGGATCACATCATTAGGAGAATTATGTGATGGACAAGACCCATCCGATAGCTTAGCACTATGATTGTTTAGTTTTACTGCTACTGCTTTCTTCAAGACTTATACATGTTCCTCTGACTATGAGATTATACAACTCCTGAATACCGGAGGAACACCTTGTGTGCTATCAAATGTCACAACGTAACTAGGTGATTATAAATATGCTCTACAGGTGTCTCCGAAGGTGTTTGTGGTGTTGGCATAGATCGAGAATAGAACTTGTCACTCCGAGTGTCAGAGAGGTATCTTTGCGCCCTCTCGGTTATACACATCGTAATAAGCCTTGCAAGCAAATGACTAATGAGTTAGTCACGAGATGATGTATTACGGAATGAGTAAAGAGACTTGCTGGTAACGAGATTGAACTAGGTATGATGATACCGACGATCGAATCTCGGACAAGTAACATACCGATGACAAAGGGAACAATGTATGTTGTTATGCGGTTTGACCGATAAAGATCTTCGTAGAATATGTAGGAACCAATATGAGCATCCAGGTTCCGCTATTGGTTATTGACCGGAGATGATTCTCGATCATGTCTACATAGTTCTCGAACGCGTAGGGTCCGCACGCTTAACGTTCGATGACGATCGGTATTATGAGTTTATGTGTTTTGATGTACCAAAGGTTGTTCGGAGTCCCGGATGAGATCACAGACATGACGAGGAGTCTCGAAATGGTTGAGACATAAAGATTGATATATAGGACGACTATATTCGGACACCGTAAGTGTTCCAAAGAAGTTTCGGATAAAACCGGAGTGCCGGAGGGTTACCGGAACCCCCCTCCCCCCGGGGGGAACTAATGGGCCACATGGGCCTTAGTGGAGAGAGAGAGAGGGGCGGCTAGGGCAGGCCGCGCGCCCCCTCCCCCTTGGGTCCAATTGGACTAGGAAGGGGGGCGGCGCCCCCTTTCCTTCTCCCTCTCCTCTCCTTCCTTTCCCCTCTCCCCCTCTTGGTGGACTCCTACTAGGAATAGGATTCATATCCCTAGTAGGACTCCCCTTCTTGGGGAACGCCTATAGGGGCCATCCGGCCTCCCCTTGCTCCTTTATATACGGGGGCAGGGGTCACCCTAGCATACACAAGTTGACAATTGTTTTAGCTGTGTGCGATGCCCCCTCCACTTTTACACACCTCGGTCATATTGTCGCAGCGCTTAGGCGAAGCCCTGCGTCGGTGACTTCATCAACACCGTCACCACGCCATCATGCTGAAGAAACTATCCCTCGGCCTCAATTGGATCAAGAGTTCGAGGGACGTCACCGAGCTGAACGTGTGCAAATCGCGGAGGTGCCGTGCGTTCGGTGCTTGATCGATTGGATCGCGAAGACGTTCGACTACATCAACCGCGTTACTAAATGCTTCCGCTTTCGATCTACGAGGGTACGTGGACAAACTCTCCCTCTCGTTGCTATGCTTCTCCTAGATAGATCTTGCATGATCGTAGGAAAAAGTTTGAAATACTATGTTCCCCAACACAATTACCTAATCAAGTTCTACTTTCCTCCCACTCACTTCTTTGGAGATAAACTCCTTATCTATAAAGGACCTATGCTTAGCAGCAAAAATTTTGCCTTCGGATCTGTGGTAGAAGGTGTACCAAACAGTTTCTTTCGGGTATCCTATGAAAATGCACTTCTCCAATTTGGGTTCGAGCTTATCAGGCTGAAGCCTTTTTACACAACCATCGCAACCCCAAACTTGAAGAAACGACAGCTTTGGTTTATTGCCAAACCATAGTTCATACGGTGTTGTCTCAAAGGATTTAGATGGTGCCCTATTTAACATGAATACAGTTGTCTCTAATGCTTAACCCCAAAATGATGAAGGCAAATCGGTAAGAGACATCATAGAAAGCACCATATCCAATAGAGTACAGTTACGATGTTTGGACACCATTACACTATGGTGTTCCAGGTGGCGTGAGCTGTGAAACTATTCCACATTGTTTCAAATGAAGACCAAACTCGTAACTCAAATATTCGCCTCCGTGATCAGATTATAGAAACTTTATTTTCTTGTTACGATGATTCTCTACTTCACTTTGAAATTCTTTGAACTTTTTAAATGTTTCAGACTTGTGTTTCATTAAGTAGATATACCCATATCTACTCAAATTATCTGTGAAGGTGAGAAAATAACGATACCCGCCGTGTGCTTCAACACTCATCGGACCGCATACATCGGTATGTATTATTTCCAATAAGTCATCAGCTTGCTCCATTGTTCCAGAGAATGGAGTTTTAGTCATCTTGCCCATGAGGCATGGTTCGCACGTATCAAATGATTCATACTCAAGTGATTCCAAAAGTCCATCAGCATGGAATGTCTTCATGCGCTTTCCACCAATATGACATAAACGACAGTGCCATAGGTATGATGCACTATCATTATCAACTTTGCATCGTTTGGCATCAATATTATGAATATGTGTATCACTATGATCGAGATTCAATTAACCATGAACATTGGGTGTATGACCATAGAAGGTTTTATTCATGTAAACAGAATAACAATTATTCTCCGACTTAAATGAATAATTGTATTGCAATAAACACGACCCTATCTTGTTCATGCTCAACGCAAACACCAAATAACATTTATTTAGGTTCAACACTAATCCCGAAAGTATAGGGAGTGTGCGATGTTGATCATATCAATCTTGGAACCACTTCCAACACACATCGTCACCTCACCCTCAACTAGTCTCCGTTTATTCCGCAACTCCTGTTTCAAGTTACTAATCTTAGCAACCGAACATGTATCAAATACCCAGGGGCTACTACGAGCACAAGTAAGGTACACATCAATAACATGTATATCAAATATACCTTTGTTCACTTTGTCATCCTTCTTATCCGCCAAATATTTGGGGTAGTTCCGCTTCCAATGAACAAATTCTTTGCAATAGAAGCACTCAATTTCAGGCTTGGGTCTACCTTTGGGCTTCTTCTCGGGAGTGACAACTTGCTTGCCATTCTTTTTGAAGTTCCCTTTCTTTCCGTTGCCTAGAAACTAGTGGTCTTATTAACCATCAACACTTGATACTCTTTCCTGATTTCTACCTTCGCCGATTTCAGCATCGCGAAGACCTTGGGAATCATTTTCGTCATCCCTTGCATATAGTTCATCACGAAGTTCTAGTAGCTTGGTGATAGTGACTAGAGAACTCTGGCAATCACTATATTATGTGGAAGATTAACTCCCACTTGATTCAAGTGATTGTAGTACCCCAGACATTCTGAGCACATCCTCACTTGGAACATCTCATATGCTCTGTGGAGTTCAAAACGTTTTTGAAGTCCCGATGAGGGAGTACTAGATTTGGGGGTCCTCGAGTGTCCGGACTACTTGTTGTGGGCCGGACTGATGGGACATGAAGTTAAAGCAGAATACCATCCCCCGTGTCCGGGTAGGACCCCTATATATGTAGAAAGGCAAATTAGATGTTCAGGTGTAATGTTTCCTTCCTCCGCAAGTCAACTCTGTACAACCCTAGGCCCCCTCCGGTGTGTATATAAACCGGTGGGTTTAGTGCGTACAGGCTAACAGAACAATCATAGGCTAGACGGCTAGGGTTTAGCCATTATGATCTCGAGGTAGATCAACTCTTGTAACCTCTATATCTATCAAGATCAATCAAGCAGGAAGTAGGGTATTACCTTCATTAAGATTGACCGAACTTGGGTAAACATTGTGTCCCAGCGTCTCTTGTTACCATCAATCCTTAGACTCACAACTTGGGCCCCCCTACCCGAGATCTGCCAGTTTTGACACCGACAATGGTGCTTTCATTGAGAGCTCCGCTGTGTAGTCACGAAAAGCAATTTGTGGCTCACCTCGTCATCAACGACGATATTACTTCTAGAAAGAGCCTGACCTTGGGTCAGATCCTCCAGATTGGCGGATTCGCCATATGCGCCCGCATGGCCGTTAAGCCGACTGCATCCCTTGCGATCGCCAATCATCACCCCTACATCGGCCTCGAACACTCTGAAAAGACGGATCCGACGGATACCTCGTCCCTAAACGAGCTGCTAGATCGCATTGCCACCCTGGGGCTTTCAGTGGCCAATGATCGGATCAGGCTTAAACCCGACCAGGGCGAAGACAATTCCTCACCGACCACTCATCTGGTGGCGGCCGTCGAAGAACGGGCCAAAGACACTCCTCCTCACGAATCGGAGCCCAGCTGTGTTCGGGTCTCCGAACCCTTTGAACTGGATACCCTTCCCTCGGGAGGGACTCCACATCTTCCGAGCTCAGGGTCGGACACAGGGCTCGAGGAATGCTCGGATCCTCCCGGGCCCGAATTGACAACACCGGAGACTTTGCGGACTCCGGATGCTATGTTGAGTCGGGACTCGAATTTTTCCACACCCACCCACCACAATCAATACTCTCCAAGTAACTCTGGCCCTCCAGACATATATGACCTGATTTATGTGCAGCAACAACCTCAGGAGACGGTCCATCACTTCTGGGCCAGGTTCCTATTTGTTAAAAACAAGATTAAAGATTGTTGCGACGATGACGCGGTTCCGGTTTTTCATCGCAACTGCACTAACGAGGAAATTTTGAACGCCCTCAACTGCCATTGCATATTGAGTTTCGCAGAATTGTCGCACTTAGTACGGAAGTACCGCGCGATGGAAAGCACATCGAAGGCCCAAAACACCCATCTAGAATAGCCCGTCTTCAGGCAATATGCCGCTAAAGCAAAATGGACACACCTCATGTCTACTACACAACTTGTTCTTGTAGACTCGTGTTGGGCCTCCGAGCGCAGAGTTTTGTAGGAGAGTAGCAAATTTCCCTCAAGTGGATAACCTAAGGTTTATCAATCTGTGGGAGGTGTAGGATGAAGATGGTCTCTCTCAAACAACCTTGCAACCAAATAATAAAAAGTATCTTGTGTCCCCAGCACACCAAATACAATGGGAAATCGTATAGATGCACTAGTTTGGCGAAGAGAAGGTGATACAAGTGTAGTAATGATAGTAGATATTGGTTTTTGTAATCGGAACAATAAAAAACAGCAAGGTAGCAAGTGATAAAACGGAGCACAAACGATATTGCAATGCTTGCAAACAAGGCCTAGGGTATGTACTTTCGCTAGTGCAATCTCTCAACAATACTAATATAATTGGATCATATAACCATCCCTCAAAGTGTGATAAAGAATCACTCCAAAGTTCCTATCTAGCGGAGAACATAAGAAGGAATTGTTTGTTGCTATTCTTTTTGATCCATCTATCCAAGAGTTCGTACTAAAATAACACAAGTTATTCGTTCCGATCGATCTGTCAAGAATTCATACTAAAATAACACAAGTTATTCTTTCCAATCGGTCAATCAAGAGTTCGTACTAGAATAATGACCAAAACAAATTCAGATTCATAATACTCAATCCAACACAAAGAACCTCAAAGAGTGCCCCAAGATTTCTATCGGGGAAACGAAGACAAGAACATGCATCAACCCCTATGCATAGATTACCCCAATGTCACCGCAGGAATCCGCAAGTTGAGTGCCAAAACACATATCAAGTGAATCAATATGATATCCCATTGTCACCACGAGTATTCAATTGCAAGACATATACCACGTGTTCTCAAATCCATAAAAGTATTCAATTCGATAACAACGAATTCTCAAAGGGAAAAACTCAATTCATCACAACAAGCTAGAGAGGGGAAAACACCATATGATCCGACTATATTGACAAAGCCTGTGATGCATCAAGATCGTGACATCTCAAGAACACGAGAGAGAGAGAGAGAGAGAGAGAGAGAGAGAGAGAGAGATTAAACACATAGCTACTGGTACAAACCCTCAACCCCGAGGGTGGACTACTCCCTCCTCGTCATGGTGGCCGCTGGGATGATGAAGATGGCCACCGATGATGATTTCTCCATCCGGTGGATTGCCGGAAAGGGCTCTAGATTGGATCTCATGGACTACAGAGCCTTGTGGTGGCAGAACTTCTGATCTAGGTTCACCCTGAAGGGTTCCGGAATATTTGGGAATTTATATGCCGAAGAAGGGGTGCAGGAGGCCACCGAGGTGGGCACAACCCACCTGGGCGCGCTTGGGCCCCCAGGCGCGCCCTGGTGGGATGTTCCCCCTCGGGGCACCCACCCCCCAGGTGCTGCTCTGGCCCATCGGGAGTCTTCTGGTCCATAGAAAATTCACAAAAAGTTTCACGGTTTTAGGACTCCGTTTGATATTGATTTCCTGCGATGTAAAAAACAAGCAAAAATAGCAACTCGCATTGGGTCAATAGGTGATACGTCTCAAACGTATCTACTTTTCCAAACACTTTTGATATTGTTTTGACCTCATTCTTGCATGATTTGGACTAAACTAACCCGGACTGACGCTGTTTTCAGCAGAGCTGCCTGTATGGTTTATTTGTGTGCAGGAAAACGGATTTTTAAGCATCTCAGAAAAATCCACGAAAAATCACGAAAAATCCACGCACCCGAGGAAACCAAATGCCAGAAGTGGGGCCAGAGGGGGGCCAGGGGTGCCCAGGCGCCCTGTGGGCGCCCCCCTCCCCCTGGGCCGCGCCGGGGGGCGCCTGGGTGGGGCCCACACCCCCTGGTGCCCTACTTTAGCCCGTATTTTTCCTCCCGACGGAGAAATCCCAGATCGGAAGTCCTTTCGCTGTTTTTCGTCGTGGAGCCGCCGCCACCCTCTGTTCTTCTTCGGGAGGGCTAATCTGGAGGCTGATTTGGCCTCCGGAGAGGGGAGATCGTCGCCATCGTCATCATCATCACCACACCATCATCCCTCCATGACTTCCCCCTTCATGTGTGAGTAATTCCCTTGCTGTAGGCGAAGGGGATGGTAGGGATTGGATGAGTTAGATAATGTAATAGTTCGTCAGATTGTTGGGGGCATGTTGCCTATCATCTAGTATGGTGTTTATCATCTTTGCTACAACTTGTTATTCTTAATGCTTGACACTTAGGGCCCGAGTGCCATGATTTCAGATCTGAACCATATGTGTTGGCATGAATATATTTGTGTTCTTGATCCTATCTATGAGTTGTATGCACCTGTTACGGTTCGGAACCGGTGATCCCAAAAGTGACAGCTTGGGACACCAAAGGGGATGGTCCGTAGTTTGAGGATTACATGTATCCATTGAGTTCATTGCTTTGTTCCGGTGCTCTTTGACAGGAGCACCTTAATATCCATTAGTTCATTTTGGCCCCGTTCGTAGCGGGATGGTAGGACAAAAGATGTTGTGCAAGTTCTTATTGCAAGCACGTACAACTACCTACGGGATACATGCCTAATGTTTGATATTTTCCTAGATGATCATTACTTTTCCGTGTGCCGTGCCCCGAGTTAGAAACTATCTCATCCATGCAACGCCCAACCATCCATCTCCCTAGCCTACAGTATTTTTAACTTTGCTTGTCACTAGTTGCTACTTTTGCCATTTACTACTGCTATTTACTTTTGCTGTTTACTTTTACTATTACTATCATCACTATCATATCACTGTTACCACTTATCTTTTGTTGCAAGTTAGTATATTTCAGGTGCGGTTGAATTGACAACTCAACTGTTAAAGCTTATAAATACTCTTTGGCTCCCCGTGTGTCGAATCAATAAATTAGGTTATTCTTACCCGCGAAGACTATCTCGATCCCTTACGGTTGAGGGTTATCAAGTACCGTTTTCTGGCGCCGTTGCCGGGGAGCATAGCAATATTTACAAGTCTACTTGAGGTATCCTACCTGCTGCACTTTATTCACTATGGGTAAGAAAGGAGACCCCAAGGTTCCGATCTTACGATCCACTACAAGAAGAGGTACTGCTCTGAGCACTAGTGCTACACTTGATTCACCTTCTGTCATGAGTAAGTTCGCCTCACCACCACCACATGATGCTCCTACTGAATCTGTTACTATGTCTGATACACTTGATGATGCTTCTACTACTTTTGATGATGATATTAGTTCACTTGGTTATGCTCTTGAGAAACAAATTACTGCTGCTGCTGAAAAATATGGAATTGAACTTCCTTTTACTCGCTACCCTATTGGTGAAACTTATGATTATCCCGAATTGAGTAAACTCCAGGAGAGACTCCTTGATGACGATTACTATATACTTGATGAAGATTTATGCAGGGAACTAACAGAGTTTGCCGGCTCTGACCCTGAAACTATTAAGAAAATATTTGAAAAACACTCTTTGAAAAACAAAACCGTACCTAATCCTGAGTTTGCTACATCTCCTATATGCATTGATGATCCTGATTTTGATTTCTCTGTTGATCTTTCACTTATACCTATGGTTGAAGCTGACCCCTTTTATGGCAGAGAAAATGATGATGCTATTGCACACCTAACTAAACTTGGTGAGCTAGGTAGCCTGTTTACCACAGATGAGAAGATACGCTACTTTTATGTGACCAAGCTTCTTCCTTTCTCCTTGAAGGAAGGTGCTAAGGCATGGTATGATTCACTCCCATGCGGTTCTATTAAGAGTCCTCAGGACTTAGCTCACTCTTTTGTTGATAAGTACTTTCCTGCTCATATGCAACATGCTGCTTTACAAAGAATTTACAACTTTAAACAGTTGCAGGATGAGTCCCTCCCTAAAGCTTGGGGGAGGTACTGCGGTTTGATTCAGGCTAGACCAGGACATGGAGTTCCTAAGAATGAATTAATTGATATATTCTATGCTGGTTTAACTGATGAATCTAGGTCCTATTTGGACAGTTGTGCTGGTTGTGTTTTCAGGAAAAGAACACCGGACGATGCGGAAGATCTAATGGGCAGGATTGCCAAAAACCAAGAAGATTGGTCCGTCCCCGAACCACCTCCACCAACAAAGAAGAGGGGCATGTTTGTTCTAAGCCCCGAGGATATGCGAGAAGCAAAGAAGTCTATTAAAGAGAAAGGTATTAAAGTTGAAGACGTGAAGAATCTACCCCCTATTGAGAAGCTGTGTGAGCCTACCACTCACCCTCCTATGGTAGAGGTAAGCCTCCTGATCAATGCTTAGATGAGTTTGATAATTTTATTATGAAACAGAATCATTTTAATGAGAGGATAGAAAGTCAGTTACATGATAATTCCCTTGCTATCAAAAATTTGCTTGGTGTTATAGATAGAACAGTTAATGATGTCCAATGTCTTGTGAAGCATTTTCATATGGTTCAAACTCAGCTTGATCAAATTTCTAATGTGCAAAGAGATTTGCTTGCTAACAATGCCAAACAAGATAAACTGCAGGCTTTTGGGATTAAGACCCGAGGAGGAACTAGTACTCAAGATCCTCTTTATCCAGAGGGACATCCGAAGAGAATCGAGCAAGATTCTCAAATGCAGGAAGAAGAAATTGTTGTCTCTCCAAATAAGAAGAAGAAACATAAAGAGACTGAAAATTCTAATGATCCTATTGCAGATGAAGAGCCAGCTATTGATCCCAACAGTGTATCTATTTCCGATGCTGAGACTGAAGACGGTGCTGAACCTGAAGGTAATGATAATGAGAAGAATGATCCGCCTGAAGTTCGAGAAGAAGAAGCACCCGACAAACGTAAGTGGTACACTAGAGAAGACTTCATCTCAAGAAAACATGGGAAGGAGAAAGAACCATGGGTACAGAAACCCATGCCCTTTCCAGGTAAGTCCATCAAATCTAAAGAAGAAGAGCATTACAATA
The DNA here is from genome assembly GCA_902687465.1 of Secale cereale. Classification (NCBI taxonomy): domain Eukaryota; kingdom Viridiplantae; phylum Streptophyta; class Magnoliopsida; order Poales; family Poaceae; genus Secale; species Secale cereale. The sequence continues at coordinate 550,755,690 of LR738712.1, forward strand.
AGTTTTGTGAATGGATTAAACCTCTTTTTCTTCAAATTCCTTTGACTGATGCTATTAAGTTACTTCCTTATTCAAAATATATGAAAGATATTGTCACTAACAAAAGAAAAATTCCTAATGATGCAATATCTACTATGCTTGCTAACTATTCTTTCAGTGGAAAGATTCCTGAGAAGCTCGGTGATCCAGGTATACCCACCATTCCTTGCTCCATAAAGAATAATTATGTCAAAACTGCTTTATGTGATCTTGGAGCGGGAGTGAGTGTTATGCCTCTCTCTCTTTACGAGAGGCTCTGTTTAGAGAAACTAATTCCTACAGATATCTCCCTTCAGATGGCTGACAAGTCAACCGCTGTTCCGATAGGTATTTGTGAGGATGTTCCAGTTGAAGTTGCTAATTGTTTAACTCTTACTGATTTTGTTGTGCTTGACATGCCCGAGGATGTAACGCCCCAGACACACCCGCCGGTGGTCGTTACTCCTGGCGGGATCTAGACTGGCCTCACATATCAATACTAGTCTTTTCTGCGCACTTTGTCCTCACTCGTGCGCACCCGGGAGCAACTTCCCGGTCGGTCACCCATCCTGAAACTACTCCAAGCTGAGCACGCTTAACTTTGGAGTTCTATCCGAATGGGCTCCCGGAAAAGAAGGAATTCCTTATTGATATGAGTAGTCTATCATCCCTAATAAGCCAGGCCATCACATACACCCTCACTCAGAGGAACCGACGTCCTCGTCGGGCCACAGGAACGTTCCCTCTTGGCACAACCGTCTGTGCTTCCAGGACAGCACATGTGCCATGCCGTGTGCCACGACGGGTCACAAACGTCATGCACAACATGACTGCAAACTGTCCGCAAACATCCGTGTAACCGCGAGGGTCGGCTCTGATACCAACTTGTAACTCCCCAGACACACCCGCCGGTGGTCGTTACTCCTGGCGGGATCTAGACTGGCCTCACATATCAATACTAGTCTTTTCTGCGCACTTTGTCCTCACTCGTGCGCACCCGGGAGCAACTTCCCGGTCGGTCACCCATCCTGAAACTACTCCAAGCTGAGCACGCTTAACTTTGGAGTTCTATCCGAATGGGCTCCCGGAAAAGAAGGAATTCCTTATTGATATGAGTAGTCTATCATCCCTAATAAGCCAGGCCATCACAGAGGATGGGAGCATGTCCATTATCCTTGGTAGACCTTTCCTTAACACCGCAGGTGCTATTATTGATTGCAACAAAGGGAATGTCACCTTTCATGTGAATGATAAAGAACACACGGTATATTTTCCGAAGAAGACCGACAGGAGGCATGCCCTCAACTCTATAGAGAATATCGAGACCGTGAAAATTGGAGAATGGGACTGTCCACTACATGTGCCTCACAAATACAAAACTATCATGGTAGGGACAATGTCCATCAAGGTAAAAGTTCAGTGATTACTTTGTAGGAGGTGATACTTTTTGCTCTATATATCGCTTGTTTGTTGGTAAGACTTGATCAACCTTACTAGTAAACGTGTTTTATATGGATAAAAAGTTGAGCTTTCTATGTTTTCATTTGTTTTTAGTATTGTCCTACTTGCTGTACCAAGTATTTATGTTTTTGAAGCTTCACAATACTACTAACTACTGCAAGTTTTCAGAGAGTTTCGCAGCTTTTTGAACTTCGAAAAAATTTCAACAGTGAAGTTTTCAGAAAAATTCCAGAAAAATTATATTAAAAATTTCCACAATGGGAGAGACCCGGAAAGTCCTGGGGCCAGCCAGGGGGGGCCACCAGTGGCCCAGGCGGCCAGCTGGCGCGGCCCAGCCTCTGGCCGCGCCCACAGGGCGCCTGGGGCCCACGGGACCCCCCTCCAGGTACTTCTTCTTCCCCTCTCTCTCTCTCTCTTTTTCCAGAAACCCGAGTTCTGGTCTTGTTCTTGCTGTTCTTGCTGTTCTTGGGGGCGATTCTTCGATCTCTCTCTACAGCCCATCATCTGAGCTGAAATTTTGAGCAAATACTCCCTGGTATGTGACTCCTCCACCCCTCCAATTAGATTTTTGATTGGTGGCCTCATTTGTGAGTATTTAGTAGTTCTTGGTGCTGTAGAGATGAGCTTGCATGCATGTGTAGAAAGTTGTTTTCCAAGTTTTGATGCAAGTTTATGCCTTGGGCAAGTGAGTTGAGTAGTTTGCCTTAGCTCACTTTGTTTTAATCCTCGTTTTTGTAAATTGTAAAAAAAAATCAGAAATGAGTTTGTTAGGAAGGGCAAAAGGATGGCTTGAGAAGAGGAGGCCCGCACACTCCGATCGAGTCACTAGAGCCGCAGCTTCACCATCGACTGCTAGGGTGAGCTATAATGAAGATCATGTGCCCCTGGAGTTGTTGGAAGACACAAGTCCAGCACGTGCGATGACATTTCCATGTGATGAATTCATGGAAGCTGCGGGAATCAAGGATGAGTTTTATAATCTTTGTGCTAATGCAGGTTTGACACGGCTCGTCACCAGCCGTGTTACTCAGTATCAAAAACTCACCTCCATTTTCATTAACAGTTTTAGATATAATCATGAATCAGGTGCTATTGAGTTTAAAATTTATAATGATCTTATCACCATGACTTTGGGAAATTTTTGTGAAGTAATAGGTGTGCCGAACGTTGGGAGGACGGCAAGGATGGCTACTCAGCCCTCCGAGCTGAAAACCGTCATCAACTCTCTCTGCAGCATGGGTACGAGGGATATTCATCGGTCGAAGATCTCCAGCATCTTGTTTCCTCACCTGAGGTATTTTGCATATTATATTGCTAGAGGGGTGTTAGCTCGCGACAACACGAGCAACATTTCTGCTCCGGATATTGCTATCCTGGCAGCAGCCCTCTCAGGGAGGTCTGATTATAATCTGGGTACCTTAATTGCTCGACGCCTTGCTATGAACGGTAACAAGGGGGACTTATATGGTGGCATTTATGCCACGCTTATCTTAGAGCATCTTGGAGGCACCCCACACCCTGATGATACTCCTTTTACTTATTTAAGCTTTGATCTTGCTGCTATGAAGAGGCATAAGTTTGTTACCATGGGTTCTGAACTTGATAACCTTGTTTATATCTTGCGTTTCGGAACTACCGCGGAACGCGAGATCCGTCTACCTGCACCTCTTTTGTTTGATTTTTCTCGCAGGAACGGATGGTCCTTTGATGTTGTCCAGTTCGATGAGTTCATGGTCCAGCATCAGTTCCATAACCCCATGGAGGGGGTTGTGCCCGACGAGGAGAGGCACGGTGAGATACCACATTTTCAGGATGAGACCGCCACCGAGTTTGGTGAAGGGTCTTCCTCTGTTTGGCGCTCGGAACCTTCCTCGTGGGAGACTCCGAGGAGTTCGGTGTACGCGCCATCATCCTTCTATGACCCTTGGTCTCACCACCATATCCCTGGAGCAGGAGGCTCCTGGGGGCAGTAGCTGCTACCAACTTAGGCCAAAAGCCTAAGCTTGGGGGAGTACGTGCCCTTCTCACTTTTCCATTGTATTATCCATTTTATTCACTTTGATCTTTTCAAAGTTTTTACCCGTTCTTCTTTATTCCTCTATTCACAAAAACAACAAAAAGATTTTCTCTTTCTTTTGCTTTGTTTTCAACTTTTGAAAAACCCAAAAAGATTTCCTTTCTCTCTTTAGTTTTGCTTTGTTTTCAGAGATCAGCTCGAGTCCGTGATGGCATTTGATTACATTTCCTACGTTCGATCGTGCAAGTGACAAGCAGTAATGACGAAGATCGACTGAAAGGAAGCAACAAGGAAGACCGGTATGAACTCTTATTGTTTCTACTTTTGTACATATGCCTGTACTTATGATCTAGAGACCAGCTTGTAGCGACATAGTGCTATGTTTACAATGCTATTCTAGTGGTTCATGCTTTCCTTGTGGCTAGTCTCGAATAACTAGAGTATATAATGTGTTATTGGAATGATCTACATGCATTGCACTATTCATAGTCTGGTATACTAAGGTGGTATTTCCCTTTAGAGAATTTTTGGATTGACTTGGCACATGCTTACACATGTTTAAGACTAAAAAGTCTACTTTGCCTTGATGATCTTTGAGTTTTAGAATAGTTATATCACTTTCATGCCCGATTCAATGTTGCTTTGTCGCTCTGCATGATTATGACTGTTATTGCTCTCTAGTTGGTCGCTTCCCAGTCTTTTGCTAAACCTCCACCCGTACTAAGCGGAATGACTGCTTGTGCATCCAAAACCTTTAAACCTGTTATGCCATATGAGTCCACTATACCTTCCTATACATGGTATTTACCTGCCATTCCTAACGAAGACTTTCATGTACCATCTCGAAACTAATCAAAAGCATTTCTCTTTTTGTGCCTATGTTTTAGCTCATGAGGAAGTAGGAGTTAATTCATGATCTCTTTAAGTTGGACAAGTTTCACCCCTGGATTGCATGTATAATGTGCAAACCCCTAATATGAAAAGGAACTGGCATTGAGTGCGCCCGGCTCAAAAAGATAATATAACAAACGAACCCTCCTTCACGCTTTGTTCATGAGAAATCAGAAAACTTTGGCAGTGATCAACAAAGGAGATTAAGAGGATGTGATCGTCCTCATGCGGGAGCCGTTCCTCGAAACGTGTCTGGCTTAAAAAGTGATTGAGTTATCTGCTAGCATTCGTTGACGAATTATGCACCTCTCAAAAACATATTTACTTCTGTTTTTAAAACCAAGAGCTCTGGTACATGTTTAGTTTTTGTTTCCGATCACGGGTTTTCAACTTTGCCAATAAAAGCCACGGTTCAAGAGTCTCATCTTCTTTCTTCAAAGCACTGACTAGGAGAGCATAATTGTCATTCTGAGTGTAATGTGCATTGTCCCAAAGTATTACATTGTCTTCTGCATACTTGTGATATGATTTATTCTGAAACCCTTAGCTCTAGTCTCCTTTAAAACTCTGGAGGAGTCTCTGCATTTATGTTTTGCTTCACTCATGGAGGCTAGCGAGATACCACCTTAATATGCTCAAGCTATGTGCAATGTGATCTTGTCTTGATTTTCGGTAATATATTGTTTACTCTTAATTATTTGTGACTGGTCACTCGAAAGAAGGATTGCTCCTTGCATTGTTCTCATAAGTACTGTTTTAATACTTGCTGAACTCTTTTCGTAGTACATGCTTATATACATCTAATGAAGCAAAAGAGTTTGTCAAAGTTTTCTTTGTCGCGTCCAGTTCGTTGAACTGAATTGCTTGAGGACAAGCAATATGCTAAGCTTGGGGGAGTTGATACATCTCAAACGTATCTACTTTTCCAAACACTTTTGATATTGTTTTGACCTCATTCTTGCATGATTTGGACTAAACTAACCCGGACTGACGCTGTTTTCAGCAGAGCTGCCTGTATGGTTTATTTGTGTGCAGGAAAACGGATTTTTAAGCATCTCAGAAAAATCCACGAAAAATCACGAAAAATCCACGCACCCGAGGAAACCAAATGCCAGAAGTGGGGCCAGAGGGGGGCCAGGGGGTGCCCAGGCGCCCTGTGGGCGCCCCCCCCCCCCCCTGGGCCGCGCCGGGGGGCGCCTGGGTGGGGCCCACACCCCCTGGTGCCCTACTTTAGCCCGTATTTTTCCTCCCGACGGAGAAATCCCAGATCGGAAGTCCTTTCGCTGTTTTTCGTCGCGGAGCCGCCGCCACCCTCTGTTCTTCTTCGGGAGGGCTAATCTGGAGGCTGATTTGGCCTCTGGAGAGGGGAGATCGTCGCCATCGTCATCATCATCACCACACCATCATCCCTCCATGACTTCCCCCTTCATGTGTGAGTAATTCCCTTGTTGTAGGCGAAGGGGATGGTAGGGATTGGATGAGTTAGATCATGTAATAGTTTGTCAGATTGTTGGGGGCATGTTGCCTATCATCTAGTATGGTGTTTATCATCTTTGCTACAACTTGTTATTCTTAATGCTTGACACTTAGGGCCCGAGTGCCATGATTTCAGATCTGAACCATATGTGTTTGCATGAATATATTTGTGTTCTTGATCCTATCTATGAGTTGTATGCACCTGTTACGGTTCGGAACCGGCGATCCCAAAAGTGACAGCTTGGGACACCAAAGGGGATGGTCCGTAGTTTGAGGATTACATGTATCCATTGAGTTCATTGCTTTGTTCCGGTGCTCTTTGACAGGAGCACCTTAATATCCATTAGTTCCTTTTGGCCCCGTTCATAGCGGGATGGTAGGACAAAAGATGTTGTGCAAGTTCTTATTGCAAGCACGTACAACTACCTACGGGATACATGCCTAATGTTTGATATTTGCCTAGATGATCATTACTTTTCCGTGTGCCGTGCCCCGAGTTAGAAATTATCTCATCCATGCAACGCCCAACCATCCATCTCCCTAGCCTACAGTATTTTTAACTTTGCTTGTCACTAGTTGCTACTTTTGCCATTTACTACTGCTATTTACTTTTGCTGTTTACTTTTACTATTACTATCATCACTATCATATCACTGTTACCACTTATCTTTTGTTGCAAGTTAGTATATTTCAGGTGCGGTTGAATTGACAACTCAACTGTTAAAGCTTATAAATACTCTTTGGCTCCCCGTGTGTCGAATCAATAAATTGGGTTATTCTTACCCGCGAAGACTATCTCGATCCCTTACGGTTGAGGGTTATCAATAGGTTAGTCCCAAAAAATGATATAAAGTTGCTATAAAATGATTGTAAAACATCCAAGAATGATAATATAACAGCATGAATACTTCATAAATTATAGGTACGTTGGAGACGTATCAACATCACCAAGCTTAATTCCTACTCGTCCTCGAGTAGGTAAATGATAAAAGAAATAATTTATGAAGTGTGAATGCCAACAAAGTGCACAAGTTTGATCAATGAAAATTTCAATCACTTTTCCTAGCATCATAACAACAATTCTTTCCTATAAAACTTCTCATGTTAGAGTAGCAAGCAATTCACATGTTAAGGTTCAAACAAAAAATTCTCTTGAAACTCAACAACCTATGTTCTCAGTCACCATGCAATTGTAATTCAACTTATTCAATAGAGTTTAAGTAAGAGCTCCACATACTCAACCATCATATAGTCTTCTATGATTGCTAACACTCACCGCATACACATGAGCAAAACGTTTCAACCGGACGCATAGAAAGATAGGGGCTTCTAATTTCGCCTCCCAACGTATTCACCTTTGGGTGATGTCAACAATAATAACTCATGCTACCCATATTCAGCTGGACATATGTGCCTAGATCTTTCCTCACCACATGATGCTTGCCAAAGGAGAAAAAAGGAATAGAGAGAAAAACTTTGACTCTTACATAGAAGTAAAAGATAGGCCCTTCGCAGAGGGAAGTAGAGGTTGCCATGCGCTTATTTGTTTGTATGCTCAACCCCTTAGTGCAAAAGAACGTCACATTATATTGCCCCTTATGATAGCAACCTTTATTATGCAGTATGTCACTTTTATTCTTTGCCATCACAAGTTTGTACAACGCTCAATTTTCTCTTGCACTAAATGATCTAAAACTTTTAGAAGCAATTTTTATTGCCTTTTTGCACCGATGACAAATTACTTGAAGGATCTTGCTCAATCCTTAGGTAGGTATGGTGGACTCTTGAAGATAAGATTTGGGTTTAAGGGTTTTTGGATGCACAAGTAGTATCTCTACTTGGTGCGGAATTTTTGGCTAGCAAAGATAGGGGCAAGCACCACATGTTGAAAGATTTATGACAATATAACTTCTATGTGAATATGAACAAACATAAACCATTATTGTAACGCCCCGGACACACCCGCCGGTGGTCGTTACTCCTAGCGAGATCTAGACTGACCCCACTGATCAATACTAGTCTTTTCTGTGCACTTTGTCCTCACTCGTGCGCACCCGGGAGCAACTTCCCGGTCGGTCACCCATCCTGAAACTACTCCAAGCTGAGCACGCTTAACTTTGGAGTTCTGTCTGAATGGGCTCCCGGAAAAGAAGGAATTCCTTATTGATATGAGTAGTCTATCATCCCTAATAAGCCAGGCCATCACGTACACCCTCACTCAGAGGAACCGACGTCCTCGTCGGGCCACAGGAACGTTCCCTCTTGGCACAACCATATATGCTTCCAGGACAGCACATGTGCCATGTCATGTGCCACGACGGGTCACAAACGTCATGCACAACATGACTGCCAACTGTCCGCAAACATCCGTGTAACCGCGAGGGTCGGCTCTGATACCAACTTGTAACGCCCCAGACACACCCGCCGGTGGTCGTTACTCCTGGCGAGATCTAGACTGGCCCCACAGATCAATACTAGTCTTTTCTGCGCACTTTGTCCTCACTCGTGCGCACCCGGGAGCAACTTCCTGGTCGGTCACCCATCCTGAAACTACTCCAAGCTGAGCACGCTTAACTCTGGAGTTCTGTCCGAATGGGCTCCCAGAAAAGAAGGAATTCCTTATTGATATGAGTAGTCTATCATCCCTAATAAGCCAGGCCATCACAATTACGTTGTCTTCCTTGTCCAACGCCAACAATTTTGGCATATAATATTTTGATGGGGGCTCACAATCACAAAATATTTCCAAGAGAGTGTATTTGCATGTGAAAGTTCTCTTGCTCATACTAATTATTCGTGAATTTCTTGTAGGACCAATATTGTGATTGTCAAGCCTCAAAGATTTCACTTTCTAAATCCAATGTGAAGCTACCACTAGGCATGATATGATTTCTACTTCATGACATTCAATTTATTCAAGAATTTACTCATAGGATATAAGTGAAGCACAAGAGTAAATGACAAGCTACTCCAAAAGATATAAATGAAGATCATTAGCATAATATTTCTTTCTCTCAAATTAATTTAAGTGAAGCAAGAGAGAATTTCTTCAAAAATACTAAAGCGCACTGTGCTAAAAAAAAGATGTAAGTGAAGCACTAGAGCAACGGTGCCAGAAAAGAGCTTCGTTGGCGGGATGTGAATTCCGCTTACCTAGCCTCCCTAGCAACTATTTAGGGGCTGTATTTTATATAAAAACTTTCAGATCTAAGTATTTTATTAAAACAGCAAGCAAACAAAATAAAATGACATTTCAAGAATAGCACATTTCATGTGAAGAAGCAAAAACGTATGATCAACCGATACTAACCGATAATTGTTGATGAAGAAAGGTGGGATGCCTATCGGGGCATCCCCAAGCTTAGATGCTTGAGACTTCTTGAAATATTATCTTGGGGTGCCTTGGGCATCCCCAAGATTGAGCTTTTGTGTCTCCTTAATTCTTCTCATATCACGGTTTTCCTAAATCTCAAAAACTTCATCCACACAAAACTCAACAAGAACTCGTGAGATAAGTTGGTATAAACCAATGCAAAAACCTTATCATTCTCTACTGTAGAAAATAACTAAAATTATAATTTAACATTGCATACTAAATGCCTCTGCATATTTAATACTCCTATCCTCAAATAGAATCATTAAACATGCAAACATATGCAAACAATGCAAACATAACAGGAATCTGTCAAAACAGTACAGTCTGTAAAGAACGCAAGAGGATCCATACTTCCCTAACACAATTTTTTTTTTGAAATTTTAACATGATGTAGGAAATTTATCATAGCTTTCTTTGCAAAAAAGTTTCAACCTTTTAGCACATTCTGACTTTTCTCGGGGATTTTTACAACGGCGACAAACGTTCTGTTTTCAAACAACAACATATAGACTTGCAAAATAAGCATGGTAAAGGCTATCTTTGACACTGTTATTGAAATAAAAGATACAACACATTACTTTAAATACCAGCAAGAAAATCCTAACAAAAGAAAGTTACGCTCCAAGCAAAACTCATATCATGTGACGAATAAAAATATAGCTTCAAGTGAGGTTATCGATAATGTTGGAGACGAAAGAGGGGATGCCTTCCGGGGCATCCCCAAGCTTAGTTGATTGGGTATTCCTTGAATATTTCCTTGGGGTGCCTTGGGCATCCCCAAGCTTAGGGTCTTGCCACTCCTTATTCTCCTCATGTCGACATCTCACCCAAAACTCGAAAACTTCAATCACACAAAACTTAACAAAACTTCGTGAGATGGGTTAGTATGATAAAACAAATCATTCACTTTGGGTACTGTCAAAGACAAGATTCATAATTGTTAGCACACAATTCCTACTGTATCATATCATTTCTAAAATATATATTGATCAATATAATCCATAAAAACTAGAAAACAAGCAAACTATGTATTGAAAACAGAATCTGTCAAAAAACAGAACAGTCTGTAATGATCTGGACAACCGCCGTAATTATTCAACTCTAAAAATTCTGAAAAATTAGGAGAACGTAATAAATTTGTATATCAATCATGTGTCAAAATTTCAGATAATCATCACGTTCCAGTGATTTATTGAATTTTATGCACTGGAAGCAAAACTTTCTGTTTTTGCACAGAATCAAATCAACTATCATCCACACTATCCCAAAGGCTTTACTTGGCACTTTATTGAAACAAAACATGTAAAAATGATTACTACAGTAGATTAACCATGTGAACACACAAAAACATTAGGTATAAGTGTTGGGTTCTCTCCCAACAAGCGCTTTTCTTTAATGCCTTTTAGCTAGGCATGATGAGTTCAATGATGCTCGCATAAAAGATAAGGATTGAAACATCAAGAGAGCATCATGAATCATAAGTTCCTCTCTCATAATAATTTTCAGTAGCATCATGAACATATTCATAAATATAACCCTCACATAAAGCATTCTTTTCATGATTCACAAGCATAGAAATTTTATTACTCTGCACATAAGAAAAGTTCTTCTCATTCACAATGATGGGAGTATCATATGAAACTTGAATACTATAAATTGTTTCCACATTAAAAGAGTAATGTTCAGTAAAAATATATTCAAAATTATGAAAATAATTATCACTACTTTTTATAACATGAGTATCATCACAATAATCATCATAAGTAGCAAGTTTGTTCTCATCATAGATAGGACACATGCAACCATCATAGCAAATTTGATCATTCAAAGTAGGGGGACTAAACAGATCATCCTCATTAAGCATAACATCCCCAAGCTTGGGACAAACATTAATTGCAGAAAATAAATTCTCAAACATGTCATTCTCATCGAACATAGCATCCCAAAACTTGTGGTTGGCATATCATAAGCATAATCACTATCATCATTAATAGTGTGAATAGCACCAATGGTATAAAAATTGCTATCATCATAATTTCCCAAGTTGGTGCCAAAAAGATTTCCAAGATTATAAGAAGTATCATTATCTTCCCAATCATAACCATCACAAAAAGCAATAGGCATAACAAAATCAGCATTCATAGTGCTCTCGGACATTGTGCCATAAGACAAGGAAGCAATATCATCATCAAGTGCATCATCTTCGACAATTATTTTTGATTCATTTTCATGAGCACAAAAATAATAGGAGCAACATTATTTGGGAAAGATACCTTTTTACCTCTCTTCTTTCTTCTTTTCTTCTTCTTCACCACATCATGTGTGGGTTTAATAAAAAAATCGAGCTTCTTATTGATGAGATTGGTTGAATAGGGAGCTCCTCCTTGTCACCTATCACATTATGGGAGACAATAGGAGGGAAAGTGGAAATATTTACCCTTTCATTAGTATTCCTTTTATATTCTATTGGTTTTCCCATCTTTCGATGGTTAGCAATATAAGCATTTTCATTGCAATTTACCACACAAAACATATATATCCCTTTCATGTAGTTTCAACATGGTCCGTGAGTATGAATGATTCAGACCAACTATGTTTATGTGTCAATTCTTCACACCCCAAATATAAACAAAGTTCATTGTAAAGTTCAACGGTGATCAAGTTATTGCAATATTTGGACATGATTAGATCATGAAAAATCATGCATTGGAAATTAAGGTGACCAACTTTATTGCAAAGCTCACAAGTAATAGGATAAAGAGAACATAATTTTGTAGCAAACTCAACTATCACTTTGATCCATCGATTGGTTTCATATGTTTATGCTTCTTGCAAAATCTATCATCCCTATGAGGCATGTCTTCACCAAGTCTTCCATACCACAAAAATTGACATGCTTATAATAATAAAATTCTCATGACTAGTGCAATAATCATTAGCATTTTGGATATTCAAAGAATTCATACTAACAACATTGCAATCATGCTCATCATTCAAATATTTTCTTTTAAACATTTTATTGACTTCTTCTTCTAACAATTGAGCACAATTTTCTGATCCATCATTTTCAAGAAAGATATTATAAAGATGATCAATAATATGATGCAACCACAATTCCATTTTTTTAGTTTTCTTATACATAACCAAACTAGTGATAAAGCAAGAAACTAAAAGATTCGATTGCAAGATCTAAAGATATACCTTCAAGCAGTCACATCCCCGGCAACGGCGCTAGAAAAGAGCTTGATGCCTACTACACAACTTTTTCTTGTAGACTCGTGTTGGGCCTCCAAGCGCAAAGTTTTGTAGGACAATAGCAAACTTCCCTCAAGTGGATGACCTAAGGTTTATCAATCCGTGGGAGGTGTAGGATGAAGATGGTCTCTCTCAAACAACCCTGCAACCAAATAACAAAAAGTCTCTTGTGTCCCCAACACACCAAATGCAATGGGAAATTGTATAGGTGCACTAGTTCGGCGAAGAGATGGTGATACAAGTGTAGTAATGATAGTAGATATTGGTTTTTGTAATAGGAACAATAAAAAACAGCAAGGTAGCAAGTGATAAAATGGAGCACAAACGATATTTCAATGATTGAAAACAAGGCCTAGGGTCCGTACTTTTGCCAGTGCAATCTCTCAACAATACTAATATAATTGGATCATATAACCATCCCTCAAAGTGTGATGAAGAATTACTCCAAAGTTTCTATCTAGCAGAGAACATAAGAAGGAATTGTTTGTTGCTATTCTTTCCGATCGATCTATCCAAGAGTTCGTACCAAAATAACACAAGGTATTCTTTCCGATCGCTATCAAGAGTTCGTACTAAAATAACACAAGTTATTCTTTCCAATTGATCTATGAAGAGCTCGTACTAGAATAATCACAAAGAAAGATTCAGATTCATAATACTCAATCCAACACAAAGAACCTCAAAGAGTGCCCCAAGATTTCTACCGGAGAAATGAAGACAAGAACGTGCATCAACCCCTATGCATAGATTACCCCAATGTCACCGCGGGAATCCGCAAGTTGAGTGCCAAAACACATATCAAGTGAACCAATATGATACTCCATTGTCACCATGAGTATTCAATTGCAACACATATATCAAGTGTTATCAAATCCATAAAAGTATTCAATCCGATAACAACGAAATCTGAAAGGGAAAACTCAATTCATCACAACAAGATAGAGAGGGGAAACACCATATGATCCGACTATGATAAAAAATCTGATACATCAAGATCGTTACATCTCAAGAACACGAGAGAGAGAGAGAGATTAAACACATAGCTACTAGTACAAACCCTGAGCCCCGAGGGTGGACTACTCCCTCCTCATCATGGTGGCCGCCGGGATGATGAAGATGGCCACCGGTGATGATTTCCCCCTCCGATGGAGTGCCGGAAATGGCTCTAGATTGGATCTCGTGGACTACATAGCCTTACGGCGGCGGAACTTCTGATCTAGGTTCACCCCGAAGGGTTTTGGTATATTTGGGAATTTATAGGGCAAAGAAGGGGTGCGGGAGGCCACCAGGGTGGGCACAACCCACATGGGCGCGCGTGGGCCCCCATGCGTGCCCTGGTGGGTTGTGTCCCCTTGGGGGCACCCCCTAGGTGTTGCTCTGGCCCATCCGTAGTCTTTTGGTCCATAAAAATTCCACAAAAAGTTTCGCGATGTTTGGACTCCGTTTGATATTGATTTCCTGCAATGTAAAAAACAAGCAAAAAACTGCAACTGGCACTGGGCACTGGGTCAATAGGTTAGTCCCAAAAAATGATATAAAGTTGCTATAAAATGTTGTAAAACATCCAAGAAAGATAATATAATAGCATGAATACTTCATAAATTATAGATACGTTGGAGACGTATCAACAACCCAATGGGGCATCCAATCATCAGCCAGTCGGCAAGAAAAATAAACCCTTTATGGGATACAAGTATGTTCTTGATGAACTCCTGGACAAACCCTGCCCAATACATGCGATTTCTGGCATGACCCCAACTCATAGCCTTCGAGCGTGTTGGGTACTCCGGCAGGTAGCTAAAAGTTGTGAAGCCATCCTCACCATCGCAACTCCAGAGGAAAACCCTCCGGAGGAGGTTGATTTTAATGTCCTTGCGCTCTTCGAGACCTTCTCTTCAAATAATCAGCACAAGTGGGCACTTCGCGAACTCGCCGAGGTCCACCAAATAACCATAGTAAGCCCGCGGCAATTATCTTCAACGCCGACGACGAACCAAGGGCCTGATCAGTCCGAGCATATGACGCCCCAAGACCGACGCTCCACATGCCTTCCATGTATTTCGAGTTTCGTCGTTTGTTTTATTTGTTTGTGCATTGCATCATGACATCATGCATCATTTCATCATTACTTGTTGTTTGCATTCTCATTTTTTCCCCTTATTTTGTCTTCCTGTGCGATGCCTTTCTTCTCCTACCCAACATCAATCTTGCTACATGGCCATTTTCCAACCCGAAAACTTTCATCAAGCAACCCCCCTCTTGAGTGCCTTCCTTTTCTCTTACCCAATTTATCGGACATTATTTCTGGTCCAGAAAGTGTCCAATCTTTACCTATAAATCTTATGCCTTTCCAACAACATCTATTTCCATGTCAGCTCATTTGGACATGTTCGGGTTGAGTTTTCCATTTATTCAAGTTTGGGTTATTTTTCAAACTTGCATTAATTTTCAGTCCCTAAAAATTCCCACAGCATTTTATTTGAAAATGTGCTTATTTCTAGGACTCTATACATATTTTGTTCTCTGACTATTCGACTCCTACCCTTCTATTATTTTCCTCCAAGCATTTCCTATTTGAAAAAAGGGATTTTTATTTCTGTGCCCCTAGTTCGTTAGTTCTACTCATTCATCCCCACGCTCTTAACTTTTGCTCACTTTTCCCCACTCCCTTTCCCGAAACCCTCAGAACTGGTCACAGCGGACGTTGCCGTCGGGTCAATGGCTTGACCGTTAACTCTGACTAGTGGGGCCGCGTAAGGTGGAGTCCACATTTTGACCATTACGTGGTAACCAGTGGTGAATCAGATCCAATCGCTTCCGCGCCGCCCCTCCACCGTCGTCGTGCCACCTCTGCTGCCGTCGTGCCGCCTCCGCCGCGCTCTTGCCGCCTCAGCCGCAGTCATGCCGCCTCTGCCACATCTACCCTCTCTCCCCATCTAGGATTAGGAAGCGATGTCGGGGGGCACCCCGTCCGGCCCATCGACTGTGGAGATGATTGGGTCGAATTAGAGGCTGATAATTCATGGATTCCACCTGGGTAAGCATCATTTTCCTCTCAAATTGATTAGGAGATCCGTAAATTAGGCTGTATTTGACCACGGTTGGCGTGAATCAGCGCAATTTATCTGATAACTTTCGGCCTAACTGCGCCCTTTATCTTATTTCAATCGAATAGGGTTGATCCTGCACTTGCTTTTCGGCTGGCGGTTAGAATGGAAACTAGCGAGCTGCATGGAACTAAACCGTGTATGATTTCTGGATTTTTCTATCCTAAAGTGGTAGAAACCAGCGTTTCGTTCAGAGATTTCTGTGAGGCACTCTGTTGTGAGTATCCGTGGAGCCCTGCCGCTGTTGTCGAACTAAGATATTTTGACAGTACCGAGCAGAGATTTGTCCCATTAACTTATGATGAGCATCTGGGATTGCTATTTAGTTTGAATGCTGACAGTCGTTTCGAAAAATACATATCGGTGTGCTTCAGGCACGCAAACCATGGGGTGTTCAGACATCATTTGTCTCTGCTAATAGCGAGCATCCTCACACTCCTTGTAGGCCGAAACCAAGTAAACCTAGTGGTTCTGAAAGCCACAACATGTCGGCTGCCGCTAATTTTGCCACTTCTCCTCTCCCTTCTGCACCTGATGTAGAAGTAGATGTAGAGCTTGACGAGGAAGTGCCTCCAAATGATGATGAGGATGAATTCTATTCCATGAACTGGTAGATAGAGTCAGTCAACAGGAAGTGGAAGATGAATATGCAGAGGAGCCTAGCAGCCATGCTAGATTTGATGACACTGATGATGAAGAGAGGGAGGAGAACATCGACTCCTTAGTTTTACAAGAATATGATGGTGAGGACATGCCAATAATTGAGTGGAACGGGTAGAATCCTGACCTTACTCCAGGAACCGTATTCGAATCGATGGTGGACTATCGTAATGCAGTGACTACATATTGCATTCAGCACAGAAACTCTTATGAGGTTGATAGGAGTGAGCCAGGAAGATTGACTGTTCATTTCCCTTATGATAGGTGTAGGTGGAGGTTGCATGCATCCACTATGAGAAAGAGCAAATTGATTCAGGTATTACAACTGAATATTGTTATCAAATTATTTATCCATTCTATATTCAAATCATGTGTACTGTTTCTTAATTGTATCTGACATCATTTTTCATTTTGTTTCAAATAAAAAGCAACCCACACGGGCACACTTGCCCACCTGGAGGGGGAGGGGGAAAGGAAAAATCTTGCAAAGACTAGGTGGGTGGCAGATGCAATCTTGGATTGGGTGAGGGAAACACCAACAATTGGTCCAACGGCACTCCTTGGGAAGCTATTTGAGAAGTACAAGATTATTATACCTTACATGAAGATTTTCTACGCTAAGGAAAGGGCTCTTGATAGGATTAATGGTCCATGGGATGAGAGTTTTCAGTTGCTTTACACCTTCAAAGCTGAAGTGGAGACGGCTAGTCCAGGGAGAGTTGTAGAGATTGACAAGCATACAGTTAAGTACAAATTAAAAAGGGAAGGCACTAGAGAAGGAGTGCTTCAAGAGGGCTTTTGTTTGTTTCAAGGCTTGCTGGCAGGGGTTTCTAAATGGTTGTAGGCCCTATTTGGCTGTCGATGTGACTGCTTTGAATGGAAGATGGAGAGGCAAGCTAGCAGCAGCTTCTGTAGTTGATGGACACAACTGGCTATTCCCAGTTGCATTCGGTGTGTTGGAGGTAGAGAGTGAGGATAGTTGGGTCTGGTTTCTACAGCAGTTGCGCAACATTATAGGTACACCCTCAGGTTTAGTTATACACACAGATGCTTGCAAGGGTTTATAAACCACAGTAGAAATTGTATTCCCTGGCATGGAACATAGGGAATGTATGCGACACCTAGCGCGGAATTTTAAAAGGAAATTCAAAGGCAAAGTTTATGATGAGAATCTATGGCCAGCATCATACACATGCAGCTTGAGGAAGCATGAGCACCATTTGAGATTGTTGTATGCTCATAATCCTTTCGTGAAGGAGTACATGGATGAACATCATGGAAAGTTGTGGTCAAGAAGAAAATTCAATGAAATCTGCAAAGTAGACTATGTGACCAATAACCTTGCTGAGTGTTTCAATGCAAAGTTCAAGTCAGTGAAAGGGCTTTTGTTGTGGCAAGCATTTGATAAGATCATGCGGATGATCATGGTAAAGATGGCTCTTCGTAAAAGAATTGCAAAAACACAATATGTTGGCCATCTTATGCTCCCATCTCTCATTAAGGCATTGCATGCCAAGGAAAGAGGACTAAGGATGAAATGCATTCGACCTTCGACATACGAGGCTGAGGTGACATACACTGACAGTAAAAATAGGGAATGGAGATATCCAGTAAACCTTCCAACCAATGAATGCAGTTGTAGGCAATGGTAGATCCGCGGGAAGCCGTGCATACATGCCCTACATCTCATGACTGTTATTGGAGGTGAAGATGATGAAGTAGATCAGTATTGCTCTAAATATTTCTCTGTTGCCAAATTTAGGGCTGCTTATGCTGAAAATGTGTCTGCACTCTTGGGAAAAGACCAGTGGAACATCGTAGACCCAGGTTTCAGACTTTGTTCTCTTGTACTAACTAGACCACCAGGAAGACCAAGGAAAAACAGGATAAGAGCTGGTGAAGAGGGTCATGTAAAAAATAGCGTAAGTGCAAAAGATGTGATATCATAGGGCATATTGATAGGCATTGTACCAATCCAGTTGATGCATTATTTGGAGAAGAGGAACAATGGGCAGCAGCAAATGCAGAGGAGAATGCAGCAGAAGAGGAGAATGTAGCAAGTTTAGAGAATGAAGCAACTGAAGCAGCAGCTCGGTATGTGTCCATTTTTTGCAGGTGTTCATTTTTTTATCGATGGCTAAGCTTATTTTTGTTTGACCCAGCTCTACGATAATAAGAGGCACAAGACAGAAAAGACCTAGAGAGGAAGTGTGACGCCCGAAGACCGACGTCCCAGAAGATCCCAGAAGATTCCAGAAGATTCCAGATGTTCCGGGTTCTCCCGTGTGTTCTTTGTGCTTGTGTTATTTATTTTTGCATTGCATCATGTCATCATGCCATCATGTCATTTATTTTTTTGCATCTCAACCTAAATAAATCGTGTGGACCTTCGGTCCATTTAAATCGAGGGAAGGTGTCTTCTCTTTATAACATATAAAAGTCTCTCAATATTTAGGGAGCTATATAATAATATTCCAGTTGTTTGGAATTAACCAACACACGTGCATAATTTTCCCCATGCCTCTTAATTCAAGTTTCACCGTCAAAAATCTTTCCTTTATTCCTTTTTCTCGTTCGAGGCTCCTCCTAAATAATATTGACTCCTTTTAAACTCCTTGAGGCAAGCTAATTATTTTAGTTTGCACTTCCCTATGTTGTTGGAACTATTTTTGTGGGGTTGGAATTATTCCATAAAGCCTTTCAAAAATTGTTCCATATTTTATTCCTTGTTCGTGGCCTTTTCTTCATATTTTGTTCTATCTCTATTTTTTTCTGCTAAAGTTTTAAAAACAGCAGAAGAGCAGCAGCCCACCGGCCTCCTGGCCATCTGGGCCTCCTCCTTCCCTCAGGCCGCAGCGGCCCATCCCGCGCTAACCCTAGCCTGCACCTGGCCCGACTCCTAACCCCGCAACTCCCCCGACCCGTTTCCCTCTCCTTCCCTCGTGCCGCCGCCACCCCTCGCGCGCCTCATCCTCTCGTTCGCCCGCACCTTTCTCCTCTCGCCCGAGCCTCCCCATCGCTCGATTCTCTTCCCACCGAACCCTTCTCATCTCCTCGTCCCTCCCTCGCAGTGCCAGACCCCGAGATTCCCATCGCTCCTCCTTCTGGAGCCCCGACGCCTCCACCGCGCGCCGCCAGGCCCCTGCCTCGTCCCTCCGGCCTCCCCGTCACAGCGCCTGCCTTGCGTCCAGCAGCCCCGAGCGCCCCAGCCTCCGTGCCCGCACTCTCCTCCAACGCCAGGTCGTCACCGCGCCTGGCGCCCCGCGGGTCATCGCCGTTGCCGTTCCTCCCCCGGCCGCAGCCCCTCGAGCAGGCAGCAGAGGCCCCGATCCCCTCCGGCCGCCTCTTCCCGTCCTCGTGGCTCCAGGTCGCCGGAGCCAGCAGCCGCGCCCCTCCGTCGCCGTCCGGCGCGCCAAGGCCCCCGCAGCACCTCCTCGCCATGACGCCGCAGCTCCTCCAGCCGCCGCCTTCCCTCTTCTCCGCAAGCGCCATGGCCGCTGGCCCTTCCCGCGTCGAGGGCCCCTGCCTCCTCTTCGCCGGCTGTTCGTCAAGGCCTCGCCTCCGGCACCTCGTCGCCGGCCTCCTTCGGTGCTGTCTTGCTGCCATGGCCTCGTGGCCCCTTCACGCAAACGTGCTGCCGCTCTTGTTCTTTTTGTTTTGCCTTGAACTGTTGACTTGTCAGATGACCCGTGTACGAGTAAACCCGGCATTGCGGCAAGTACCTCTACATGACGGCTTGAACCCCTACGGCAAGTACCACGACGATCTTGTGACAAGTACCTCGACGACATGTACAACTACGAACTCGACGCCCGAATGTCTACCATCGCCCCGTGTACCACTACTTCCCTCTACGGAACGAGTACATCTACCGTCGCCGTGTACCACTACTTCCGCTACCGTCGCCCGAGTACAACTACCGCCTCGTGAACGGCTACTTCCTCTTCGGAAACGAGAACGACTTCTTCCTCTACGAACGTGTACCACTACTTCCACTACGATCTCGAACCGCCCCGAAACGCACGCTTCAAAGGTATAACGAGACGACCCCGTGGATGACCCGTGGATGAATGTTGTGTTGTATGAGTTGTGCTCCACTTGTGCTTCGTGCCCGTTTCGTCCTTGTCATGTTCCTCGGTTGCCTCGTCACCGACTCGTGGGAACCCGGTAACGGGATCGCCCCACCTTTCATCTCGTTTGACTCGCTCACGTCATCTTTTGCACCGGTCTCTCAACGAGTTACCGGAACCGAGATGTTGCCGATGCATCATTTTCGGATCGTTGCCGTGGCACCCTTTCCTTCCACCACGGTGACAAATGCTTCTTATCTCTTCATGTTAATGTTAACCTTTTAATAAATTGCATAAACTTGATCATGTCATCCGCATCATGTTAACAACATTATATGTTTAATTGTTGTTTGCTTATAATTACTAAACATGCATATGGGGTTTTTCCGGAATTGTTGTTTGTATTTCCGGCCCCATTTAAAATGTCTAAATAGTGTAGTTTTATTATGCTTCACCTCTTGCCATGTTAAAAACATTTAATCTTGTCTTGTAAATAACGAGAGTCAACTAAATAATTAAAATGTGGTGTTTCGTCAATATGCAACTCGTTGCATATTGAGCTCCACTTAACTTGTAGTTTTGTTTGTGCACTTTGCCATGCCATGCATATTTAAACCGGACATGCATCATGCTTGCTTGTGCATCGTATGCCATGTCTATGCTTGTGTGTTTACCGTGTTGTTTCTTTCTTTCCGGTTTGCTTCTCTTGATAGCTTCGGTTTCGTTCCGGAGTTGTGAGGATTCTCTCGTCTGTGTTGCTCCGCCTACTTCATGGATCCGTTCTTCTCCCTTGTGGATTCCCAGGCAAGATGACCGAACCCGGATACCATTACTATCTTTGCCTATTGCTAGTAGTTTCGCTCTGTAGTTTTGCCTCGATGCCCATGATCTTTTTGTCAGCCTCCTACTTGTAACCATTGCCATGTTTAACCAACCTACCTATGCAAACCGTTGCTTGGCTAAGTACGATTCGCTCAGCCCTTCTTATAGCATTGCTAGTTGCGGGTGAAGATTGAAGATGCTTGCTTCAAGTTGAAGTTTTGTTAGGTTATATCACACTATATAAATGCTTAAATGAAATCATCTATATATTGGCAAGGGTGGAAGGCTAAGCCTTTTGCTTGGTGATTTGTTCCACTCATGCCGTTAGGAACCGTATAAACCGGTGTTATGTTCCTTGATTATGCGTTCCTAACACGGTTGGGGTGTATGGGACCCCCTTGATAAACCGCTAAGTGCTAAGTCTTTTCCAGCAAATCCCAACTTTGGTACTATTTGCCTAATAACTAATAAAACTTGCATGTGGACTAGCTATCCCTTTTATTTTAATTCAACAACCCCGGGCCAGTGCTCCACATGAGTGTTGGTCCGAAACGGGGGTTCTGCGGGGCCGCCTTGGGGCAACCCGAGGTATCTGGTATACACCCGTAGAATCGCCCATCCGGTCGTGTCCTGAGACTTAGATACGCGCGGCTACTATCAGGGTGTCGACACGCCTTTAGGATTTGCTGGATTAGCCTTACCTTAGTTCGGTTTAACTTGAGCACGGGATTCCGAGAATACTCGGGTCTTCCCACCTATGGAGTTGCGACTCCGCGGATCGTGGGCTTGTAATGGGTCAAGTTGGAACACCCCTGCAGGGTTTGAACTTTCGAAAGCCGTGCCCGTGGTTATGTGGCAGATGGGAGCTTGTTAATATCCGGTTGTAGATAACTTGACACATTGTTTTCAATACACTACCAGCGTGTGTACCGTGACTGTCAATTTCCGAATAGGGATTCGGGAGTTGAACATGGTGGGGTTATGTTTGACCGGCTTTAGTTAGGATCACTTCGTGATCATCTTTCGACCGAGGCACTTCTCTTCTCGCTCTCTTTGACGTAAGTTAGTGCTAGTGCTGCTGCAGACTCTTGTTTTTCCCTTCACCTCTTATTCTTTCTTCAGCCTTATCCTCACCCAAGGCTTAAATAGTCTTGTTACCCGGGAACGGGATTGCTGAGTCCTCTGTGGCTCACAGTTGCTTCACCACACCAGATGCAGGTTCAGCCGAGTTTGATGCAGGAGCTGGTTCAAGTTCTTCACCGGGAGTTCCATGAAGAGCGTGGCCGTTTGCTTGTGACGTTTCGACGATCAGTAGTGGTTTCTACTAGGATTCGATCCTGACCTGTGGCTTTATGTTGTTTTGGTATCTTTCTTTGGATCTTCACCCGTACTCGGGTTGTGATGTTTTGAATGATGATTGCTTATGTAATGTATTGTGTGAAGTGGCGAGTGTAAGCCAACTATCTCCTTTTGCAATTTAATCCCTCTTTTACATGAGTCGTGCAAAGATACCAAACTTGAGATCATTCTAGGATGGGCTTATATCTTTAAGTCGTGCCTCGACACGTAGGAGATATAGTCCCATCCTGGGCATTATAGGAAGAAACTTCAGTTGAACCACCATCTGATGCGGAATTTGAAACCATGGCTTATGAAGGTTTTGAAGATATAAGAGAGGACGAAGTTATTTTGTCTGATATCCCTTTAAAGATTACTGAACCCATAGATGACCGTCAACTGGTCATCACATGCTCAACAAAATCGCCACCACCAGAAGTGAAGATCAGAAGCAACAAGACAAAGCTTTCAAAAGCACAAAATATCCCAGCCAGGGAAACCAGAAGCAAGACGGTTAACCCATCCCAGAACACAAGGAGCAAGGCAAAGATTTGAATTTGACTTGAATGCAAGTCATAAACTTTGAACTTTAAGGATTTGTAATAAGGATTTTGTCGTCAACTTGAACTACTGTGAAAACTTGTAAGGTATAATAATTCTATTTGTAAACTTTGAATTTGAACTACTGAGGAAACTTTGAATTTGAACTACTGAGGGAAAATTTGAATTTTAGGCAAAATTTGAATTTAAACCAACACTTGAAGTCCATTCCCCTGTGGTGTGAGTTGCACAGTTTGCTGAACTATTATAAACGTTAGGTGATCAATCCGATCACTTTTGCGTGGTAAAACTTGTAGTCACAAGAAATGTGCTCCTAATGAGCTCCCAAGCTAGGGTAAACAGCCCCATTTGTAATCAAGTTTTTTTGGACCTACTCCAAATGAGCCAAATAAATTTTATTAACACCAATTCAATCTATATAGTGTACATTAGAAGAATCACTATTTATTGAATTAATCTTTCTATTTTTATAATTTTTTAAACAAAATATAGTTTAATATAAAATACATTAAAAACATGTTTACCATATGAAAATGGAAAATAAGTTCAGATCCTTCTTATTCACTTTGAAATCAAGCTTTGGTGATGTCTTTAAATTTTCAAAAACCGAAGGGAAACCCTACCTCCTCTCCTTGGTCACTATGAAATGTTGTACGTGATAGCTCATATGTGTGAAGGTTTTTTCGTGAAAGTGTCCATAGACAAAGTTTATGATTTTTGGTTGGTAACATGTCACACAAGACAACATTGTGCGAAGGTTTCATATTTTTTTATTTTTTTAAATTAGTTATGCTCACTCAAAGCCTCTGAAACCCCGTTGACCAGCTCAAAACCCCTCTAAACTTCGCGGGGTTTTGCCTAACCCTAGCTCCGAACGTCAGCCGTCCGATCATACCCTAGCACCAAGCGACAACCCTCAGATGTGGTCTTCTAGAAGGAATTCTGCTGCGTGCAGGCTCCGCATCGTTGGATCGTGGGGCGATCCGCGAGAGGCGATCCGCGAGACTTGTTGGTTGTGCCTCCCCTTTCTTCTGGTGCTCTGCAGCGGTGAGAGGACCCACTCCTCCTCTGCTTCTTCTTCTCCAGCAACGAGAGAAGCCACTCCTCTGCTTCTTCTTCTCCGGCGACTTTGGGCGATATGTCGAGCTCCACTTCAGCCTCCCGACCCTCGTGGACCCAGTATGGTCCACTTCCCATGGAGCGATGTCCTGACTGCCCATGCAGCGCGCCACTGATACGGTTGACTTCAAAGGAGGTCAAGAATGGCAACTATGGGCGTGAGTTCGTGAAATGCGAGAGCAAGCCAGAGGGGCAGGTTAGATCTCATGATTTTTCTCTGATTTCTTTTTCTATTTTCTTTTAATTCTTTTTATATCTGCGATTTAGGGTTCATGTTTTCGTTTCAGATCATGAAGAAATGCACACATTTTGAATGGCTGGATGACTACGTTAGGCGGATTCAATTCAATAGGGCCCCAACCCGGGAGCTCAATATGCCGTCAGCACCAACGCATTTGGTCTCTGAAAGTGCCGCTCTGACAGTTGGGGATGCAGATCTGAAGGGGGAAATAAAGAAGATGAACAAGAACTTGAAGCAGATGATTCAATTGAACAAGCAGGCGAATCTGATAGCTTTAGGATTTTATCCCTTTTATTTTTGTGTAGTTGCTCTAGGATTTGCTTACTTGCTGGTCATCACTCGTTAGAGATGTTGTTAGTGTGGTGTCATGTGCTCTAGGATTTAGTTAAAATTGTGGATCATGTTCTCTACATTTTTCTTAAATTTGTGGATCATGTGCCCTATGATCTATGTTGCTTAATTTGTGGATCATGTGAGTTTCGTCAGTTTTGTACACTTTCTGTTTCGTCAGAAGACATCGACCGCAGAAAAAAAAACGTAGTTCTATGGCCCAAATTGAAACTAAGCTCTGGTTGGGCCGTCTCATTGTGTTGAGTGTCGAAGGCCCACAAAGATAAAAGAGGCCTAGAAAATAGTGCACGCACTGGCTCTGTTTTCTTCCTTGATTATTGGACTTGTCGATGTCAATTTTATTTGTAAATATCATGGAATTTTCCTTCTGTATATAGCCTACCACAGCGGGTATTATAAACATGTTTTTGTTGCAATAAAAATATTGTATACACGATTTTTTGTTTTGCTATTAAGAGCATGTTAGGCTTAATTATGTAGATCATGATATGCATTTGAAACCATGTCTAAAATAAGGGAGTTCGGTGGCACCATTATTCACCATATCCATCTAGAGAGCATGTCTAGGGCTCGGCTACGGCACCATATCCATCTACTGATATCTCACGTAGCAAGCATACATCCATAACATAGAAAGTAGCAACCATAGCATACTTCTTACATAAAACATAGGGTGCCCTAAACCATAGCATACGCCACAAACTAGTCCAAAAATTAGCTTGTTTTTGTTCATACAATATACGGATAGGGCCACCAACAGTTCAAAAAAAATTAGCTTTTCTTCTTCTTCTTTTCAACATCAACATGGCTCATTTTTCTAGCTTTAGTTTCCTTTTTGACACTTCAACTAGTCCATTATCCGCGCGTGCGAAAACTTGACCCTACTCTAAATGGGCCATTTAAACTTGACCTACACAAGTACTCCCTCCGTCCCAAAATTCTTGTCTTATTTATCTAGATATGGATGTATCTAGTCACATTTTAGTGTGTTAGATACATTCATATCTAGACAAATCCAAGACAAGAATTTTGGGACGGAGGGAGTACACACCATGAATATAACAAGACGAATGGGCTACCCTCCAACCCTTTTTAAAAGGCTAACCCCAAAACTTGCTGGTTTCACGTCAAATAAGATAGAAATGGCAAGCAAAACACAGATAACCAACGACATATCAAATAGAAGGGTAGCAAGCAGAACATAGTTCGGATAGATAACAAGTTCACGGTACAATCAATGAAATAATTAATAGAAATATATAAAAGATAAAAATCTTACCCTAACACGCTAGGGCAAGACAAGCTCATGAGTCCGGGCCTTCACCACCATCTTCACTGCGCCTCCTCTTCACTGCTCCTCTCCATGCCGTCCTCGCCGATGTGGTAGGGGAGGCTGTGCATACCGTCGCGGGTGGGGAAGACGCAGTCGAAGTTTGTGAAGATGTTGTGGGTTGTGAATGCGATGAATTCGCATCCACACCAAAACACTTTGCCGAGGAGGTGGTACGCATCAAATCTATTGGTGAAGGTGACGGTGAGCCCTATCGGCGGAGACCAGGAGTTTGGACGCACTTCGTCCAGTCAGAACATCACCGGCGAGCCCGCCGGGAGGTGGGCGAAGCCCGCACGGAAGAACCACTGGGCAAACCCCCTTGCACCCCTCCAGCATGAGAATGCCCACACGCGGAGCGTGCTCTCCACGACGACGCCGGACGGATCCCGTCTCTTCGACACGGTCGGTGGGAGCCGGTAGGTGGGGCCGTTGTACTGCATCCTAGCCTCGCTCTGAGAGTGCTCTGGGTTTGGGGAAGAAGAGAAGGGCGGCGCAAATGGATGTGTGGAGAAGGTGAGTGATGGTGGTTTAAATAGGGAAAGAGGAAGGGAAGGGGAGTGGCACCGGCCGCGCTTACGTTCAAACGAGCCGCGCTGATCGATCCATATGCCACTTTAATTGCCACGTTGAATAGATGCGGGTGGATCGAAAAGTGTGAAACCAAGGTTTTAATTGCCATGTTGAATAGATGCGGGTGGATCAAAAAGTGTGAAACCAAGGTTTTAATTGCCACCTTGAATAGATGCAGGTTGGTCTACATCGAGGAGACATGTGTGGGAGATGAGACGAACCAGCGGCAGCAACCGTCCATGCGTCCGTGGCGGTTCCCGTGAAAAAGAGGTCGGTCAGCGCATCGTGGCGGCAGGCAGCGGCGCATGCAGGTAGGCTAGCTACGTCATGCATAGCAGCTAGCTAGACATGTCGTTCATGCATAACAGGCTTTTGGCGTTGCAGCGCGCGCACGGCCCAACAGTCTAACCACGGCCCAACGGGCGAACAACGGCACCGTCTGACGCGACCCCACTCGTCAGGTCCAACGGGCGACACAGCCAGTGTGGCCCCGCTCGTCAGAGTTAACGGTCAAAGCACTGACCCGACGGCATCCACCGTTTGTGACAAGTTCTGAGGGTTTCGGGCAAGGGAGTGGGGAAAAGTGAGCAAAAGTTAAGAGCGTGGGGATGAATGAGCATGGCTAAGGAAGAAGGGGCACAAATGTAAAATCCCTTGAAAAAAAGGGGGAAAATAAATTGAGGGAGAGATAGAAACCCAGCCCAGCCAGCCACTTGGGCCTCGTGCACCCACAGCCACCAGAAGCCCGACCTCCTCTCGAACCCTAGAAGCCCCTGGATCGATCTCATATCCCTCCCGTAGCGCAACCGTCTTCTTCCCCCTCGATCCCCATCTCTTCCCTCGTCCTCCCACTCTTCTCCCTCTCGTTCCCACACCGATGCCACCTGCTGCTTATCCACACCCGCCGCCGACACCCTACAGCCGCCGCCGCCCACACCTTGCAGGCCCCTGCCTCCTCCTCGTTGCCTCACAGCCACCCGCCTCCTACAAGCCGTGCGCGCCGCCCCGACCGCAACCACAGGCCGACGCCATGGTCGGCCTCAACTTCTCCTCTGGCCGCCTCTTCCTTTGCGCCCATGCCTTCCCCTCCTGCAACCTCGCCTCCCCGTCGTTCTCTGCTCATCACCACAGTAGCCGCGCCCGAGGTTGCCTCCTTTCTAGCCCGAGAAGCCATCCTAGAGCCTCCCTACTCCTCTCGTTGCCCGACCTCCTGAGCTCCTGCCTCGGCCCTGTTAGTTAGGAAGAATGAGATTGCACGAATCGATAATTCATTGATCGTGTGCATGGGCACATATATAGGTACAGGGTGGACCGGCCTCTACTTGTCTCCCAAGATGTACAAATATACGAGGGGAGAGAGAGAGATACAATGGTATAAATACAGACCCCTAGTCCTATACATGTACGG
>LR738712.1:550783889-550875122 GCA_902687465.1 Secale cereale
CCCCCCCCCCCCCCGCAGTCGAAGCGTCGCCGGAGACACAGAGACTGGACCGAAACTCTTCAAAGACTGGGGTCGGTAGTCCCTTAGTCATGACATCGGCAAACTGCTGAGTAGTAGGAACGTGCAAAACACGAACCTTCCCAAGAACCACCTGCTCGCGAACGAAGTGAATGTCGAGCTCAATATGCTTCGTACGACGATGGTGAACTAGGTTGGCGGAGAGGTAGACGGCGGAGACATTGTCACAGTAGACGATCGTGGCCTTGCGAACCACACAAAGCAACTCCTGAAGCAGCTGACGGAGCCAAGAGCACTCGGCAACGGCGTTAGCCACTGCCCGATACTCCGCCTCGGCGCTCGAGCGGGAGACCGTGGGTTGTCGCTTGGACGACCACGAAATCAGCGAGGGCCCGAGGTAGACACAGTATCCTGACGTAGAGCGACGCGTGTCTGGGCAACCGGCCCAGTCAGCGTCGGAGTAGGCGACCATGTCGATGGAGGAGGAGGCCGTCAGGGTGAGCCCCATGCTCATGGTGCCGCGTATGTATCGGAGAATACGCTTCACCAGAGTCCAATGGGAGTCACGTGGGGAGTGCATATGGAGGCACACCTGCTGGACTGCATACTACAAATCAGGCCGAGTGAGAGTGAGATACTGCAGGGCGCCAACAATGGAGCGATAGAACGCCGCATCTGGCGCTGGGGAACCCTCCAAGGCAGACACCTTCGCCTTGGTGTCAACAGGCGTGGACGCGGTCTTACAATTAAGCATACCCGCGCGCTCAAGAAGCTCATGAGCGTACTTCTGCTGATGCAGAAAGAACCCATCAGCACGGCGGACGACCTCAATGCCAAGGAAGTAATGCAGCGCTCCCAGATCCTTGAGGGCAAACTCGTCGCGAAGATGAGCCATGAGCTGCTGAAGAAGCCCAGGTGAGGATGCCGTCATGATAATATCGTGCACATAGAGCAACAGGTACGCGGTAGCAGTGCCCTGATGATAGACGAATAGAGATGCGTCGGAGCGGGTTGTGTGAAACCCAAGCTGCTGTAGGAACCCAGCCATACGCTGGTACCACGCCCGCGGGGCCTGCTTCAGGCCATAGAGAGACCTAGAGAGCAGGCAGACATGATCGGGATGCTCGGCGTCGATGAAGCCAGTCGGCTGCTCACAGAGGACCCGTTCCGTGAGATGACCATGCAGAAAAGCGTTGGAGACATCCAGCTGATGCACAGGCCAGGCACGGGAGACCGCCAGCTGAAGCACCGTCCGAATCGTGCCCGGTTTGACGACCGGGGCGAAAGTGTCGGTGAAGTCCACTCCGGCGCGTTGGCGGAAGCCACGCACCACCCAGCGAGCCTTGTAGCGCTCGAGAGAACCGTCAGGGTTGGTCTTGTGACGAAACACCCATTTGCCACTGATGACATTGGCGTGAGGGGGTCGCGGCACAAGCTGCCATGTGCGGTTGCGTTGCAACGCGTCAAACTCCTCGCGCATCGCGGCGAGCCAATGTGGATCACGGAGGGCTGCGCGTGCAGACGAGGGAATGGGTGACGGTGGAGAGGATGATGTCGACACCGCGCACGCGTACTCGTCAGCATCATAGCGCGTGCTGCGGCGGTAGATACCGGCGCGAGACCGTGTCACCATGCCAGTGGTAGGCGGGGCAGCCGCGGTAGGGGCGGCGGATGGTGATGAAGCGAGGTCCGCGGCACCCGTCGTCACGGCGGGACCGGCCAAAGCAGCAGGGCTGGGCGGGACGGAGCAGCTGGCCGCAACTCCTGGCGGTGTGGCGGCCGAGGGGCCACCCGGCGCGGCGGAAGCCGAAGGGCCGCCTGGGGCCATGCTGGGCCGTGCCGAGGCCGAGGCCGCGGGGTCGGCGGCCGGTGCCACGGCGGTGGGGTCCGCAGCGGGGGCGACGGCGGAGGAGGCCGCCGCGGCAGTGCGCACCGAGGACGCACCGGGAGGAGCCAGCGGGAGCCGCGCCGGGGCCAGGAGAGGCCGCGCCGGGAGCTGCACCGGGTCCGCATCCGAGAGATCATGGGGCGCCGAGTCCACTGCAGAGGGGGGTACCTGGTGAAAAGGAAAAACCTGCTCATCAAAGTACACGTGCCGGGAGGTGAGCACGCGGTGGGACGCGGGGTCGTAGCACCGGTAACCTTTGGTGTTGGGGGGTAGCCTAGGAAGATACATGCTACGGAGCGAGGGGCGAGTTTGTGGGGGGTGGTGGCGGCGGTGCTGGGATAGCACAAACAACCGAAGATGCGAAGGCCATCATAGGATGGAGGAGAACCGAAGAGAAGGTGGTGGGGAGTATAGTTCCAGCGAGGACGGCAAGGCCTAATGTTAACTAAGAGAGTGGCGGTGGCAAGACCATCGGGCCAGAACCGAGGGGGCACGTTGGAGTGAAACAGCAGCGTGCGGACGCGGTCATTAAGAGTGCGGAGGATCCGTTCGGCTCGGCCGTTCTGCTGTGATGTGTATGGGCATGTGAGACGAAATGTGGTGCCGTGAGAGGCGAGAAGGTGGCGAGTGGCAGCGTTGTCAAACTCTTTTCCATTGTCAGTCTGGAGGGCGAGAATGGGACGCCCGAATTGGGTAGTAATGTGGGCGTAAAAGGCCGTGAGAGTGGCGAGCACATCGGATTTGCGACGGAGCGGAAACGTCCATGCAAAATGAGAGAAATCATCAAGTAACACAAGATAATATAAGAAGCCCGTATTGCTCGCAACGGGAGAGGTCCAAACATCACTATGGATTAACTAAAACGGAAAAGAGGAGATAGTGTTTGACTCGCTAAACGGACGACGAACATGCTTGCCGAGACGGCAAGCATGACAAGTGTGTTCGTCGAATTTATTACATGAAAAAGAAAAACTCCTGAGAATCTGGCGAAGGACGGTGAAGTTCGGGTGACCCAAACGTGCATGCCAAAGGTCAACACCGGCGGAGAGGGCGACTGGAGAGGTGGTGGCGGCGGCGGTGGAGGCGGAGTGCACTGGGTACAAGTCATCAGGGCTGTCACATCGGTGCAGCACCATCCTGGTACGGGCGTCCTTCACAGAGAAATCAAGATCATCAAATTCAATGGTAAGAGGATTATCACGGGTAAGACGACGAACGGAAACAAGATTTTTTACTAGGTGAGGTGAGACAAGCACATTAGACATGTTAATAGGCGTGGAGTTAGACGGAAAGAAACTGTGACCGACATGGGTAATGGGAACGGAAGAACCATCACCAAAGGTGATGCGGTTTGAGGTGGTGATGTCTACACACGCTTCTACTCTTGTAGACTATGTTGGGCCTCCAAGCGCAGAAGTTTGTAGGACAGCAGCAATTTCCCTCAAGTGGATGACCTAAGGTTTATCAAACTCAGGGAAGTAGAGGTTGAAGATGGTCTCTCTTAAGCAACCATGCAACTAAAATACAAGAAGTCTCTTGTGTCCCCAACACACCTAATATACTTGTCAGATGTATAGGTGCACTAGTTCGGCGAAGAGATGTTAAATGGCAAGTGATATGGATGGCAAAACAAAGTAATATAAATCTGTAATAAAAAGTGCAGCAAGCAAACAAGTGGTAAACGTGAGCACAAATGGTATTGCAATGGTGGAAACAAGGCCTAGGGATCATACTTTCACTAGTGGCAACTCCCAACAACATTAACATAATCGAATCACATGATATTTCCCATAAAACATGCAATGGAGACGCACCCGGAGGTCATTCCTTCGTGGTCAAGAGAGGAGAATTATGTAGGGCTACAAAAGCACACCTCAAAGTTCGTAGTTCTCAATCTAAGGATTTCCCAATGTCACCGCGGCCATCCAAAGAGAGTCCCACAATCACCACGACATATCTAAAGGATAGTCAAAGACAAGCACCAAGAGACTCTCAATCTTCAATCAACACACAAGAGAGGAAATCACTCATGAAAATATTTTTCTAATCCATGTCCAATAGACCGCTGTCACCTTGGTCTCAGGGATTATACTAGATAAAGACAAGTGAGTACATCAATCCAATACATAGAGGAAGGGGAAATATCATGGGATCACCCTAGATTAACATAGCCTATGATCACAACGAAGATCACATCATGGGAGAGAGAGATAACCACATAGCTACATGTACGAGCCCTCGGCCCCGGAGAAGACTACTCACACATGGACATGGTGAGGAGGAGGTTGATGATGGTGTTGATGGAGAGGTGCAGCCCCACGAGGAGGAGACGGCCGGCGGCAGCCACGAAGGCGGCGGCGGCGGCCCTTGGGGGTGCGGCGGCGGCGGCGGCCCTCGGGGCGGCGGCGGCCCTAGGGGGCAGCGGCTCCTTGGCCCCCCTTCTTCCTTGTGGATGGTGCTGCAATGGTGCTGGTCCTCCCCTCCAAGACGGCGGCTCGGGAGGAGGAAAATTCGTGGCCCTTGGTGACCTAGGTTTCCTCTCTTTATATAGACTCTCGGATTCCCGTCATCAGATTTTGGGCCTCAGTAAAATGGGCTTTACTCGGCCGTCCGGACTCCGATTTGGACGAATTTTATATTTAGAAACATCGCCTCGAAATTCCCCACAACTTTCGCAACTAGACTTTTTCCGTTTGACGTCGTCTTCGGGCCGGAACGTGACCATATTTAAAAAATGTTCTCAGACAGATTTCAGGAAAGTCAGAGTCCTACTCCAATACGACTCCTTTTGCGTTTTTGTCAATTTCCAAGTAATTCCTACACAATAAAGTGTAAAACAAGAACATTGTGCACTTTTGCAACCATTAGTAGGTTAGTCCAAATATGATCAAAAGTGTATGGAAGTGCATAAATATCATAGCAATATCACACAAAAAAGGCATGGAGCAAGCAGAAATTATAGATACGTTTTGGACGTATCAACATCCCCAAGCTTAATTCCTGCTCGTCCTCGAGTAGGTAAATGATAACAAGCATAATTTCTGTGGTGACATGCTATTAACCATATAAGGACTTTTCACAGTCACATGACAAGTGCTTACTGAGACAATGAGTCTATAGTAATTAAGTTGCCTCATGAGAATATCACAAAGAACTGAAAGTTTTACAATATGATATTGAAACACTCAATAGATTTGTAGTGAGCATGGTGTGCAAACATGACAAAGTGATACCTCGCTTGCCCCCTTTAGTGAAGCAAAACATAAATGCAGGGGCACCTCCAAGGTTTAAGTGATGACTAGATACAATGATTTCAGAATAAACGATATCATAATCATGCAAAAGACAATGGTACTTTGGGACAATGCACATTACACTCAGAATGACAATCATGCTCTCAATAGTTGGTGCTTTAAAGAAGGTGGAGACTCTCGAACCATGGCTTTTGTTGGCAAGGTTGAAAACCCGTGGTCGGAAACAAAAACTAAACATGTACCAGAGCTCTTGGTTTTAAAAACAGAAGTAAAAATTATTATTTTAGAGATGCATATTTTGTCAACGAATGCTAGCAGATAACTCAATTACTTCTCGAGCTGGACAAGTTTCGAGGAACCGCTCCCGCATGAGGACGATCACATCCTCCTAATCTCCTTTGTTTATCACTGCCAAAGTTTTCTGATTTCTCATGAACAAAGCGTGAAGGAGGATTTGTTTGTTGTATAATTTTTTAATGAGCCGGGCGCACTTTATGCCAGTTCCTTCTCGTATTATGGGTTTGCACATTAGACATGCAATCCCGGGGTGAAGCTTGTCCAACTTAAAAAGATCATGAATTAACTACTACTTCCTCATGAGCTAAAACAGAGGCACAAAAGAGAAATGCTTTTTTTTGAATAATTTCAAGATGGTACATGAAAGTCTTCGTTAGGAATGGCAGGTAAATACCATGTATAGGAAGGTATGGTGGACTCATATGGCATAACTGGTTTAAAGAATTTTGGATGCACAAGCAGTCAGTCCGCTTAGAGCATCTCTAGTAGAACCCTCAAATCCTTAAATGTAAAACCAGTTTTAAGGGTTGAGAATTGCCCAATTTTGACACTTTTAAGGGTTGAAAAACAGGGGCAAAGAGTAGAACCCTCAAACCCAACCCTTATAACGGAATATTCCGTTATAAGGGTTGGGTTTGAGGGTTCTACTCTTTGCCCCAACCCCAACCCTTAAAACTGTCATTTGACATTGCATAATTTTCACTAGAAAAACATAATAAACCTCCAAACAAACACGGAAATAAAGATCATTGATGCATGGTTTAATAGTTTTTACATCACACAATCATCATCTTCCCCATCTACTCGGCACCATCACCAAAAAATTACAGTTGGCGCCATTTCCTAGACCACTTCCACGTCCATCAAGCACCTCCATCGGTGGTGGAGTCTTCCACACCGCCATCGCCACCACAACTCATCGGAGTGTCACCTCGAAGAGTAGAGGACGCACCACGGAATATCCTCTTCCTCTCCGTGATGTCCTCCTTGTAGTCCTTCCACCATTGCAATTGTTCTTGATCCATGTCCTTCTTGGACATCATCATGTGCTCCTTCTCTTCCACCATGAGTTCTTTCCATACCTTTGCCTCTTTCACCTTGATCATCCTCTCCTCCAAGTCGGCCTTGCGCTTTGCTTCTTCACGCTTTGCTTCCACTTGTGCAAGTTTGACCTCTTTCTTCTTCTCGGTGATAAGAAGCTTCGTCTCCAATGTCTTCTTTGTCAATTCCTCTCTTGCCTTCATCATTTGCTCCATCTTCTCCCTTAGGCTTGACGCCTCTCCTTCCATCTTCACCCTTACCTTGCCCTTCTTGGTTCCCTCGGGCTTGCCCAAGTTCCTATCCCCCTCCTCATCTTCACTATCATCCATCCTAAGCATTGCCGACCTCTTGGGTGCGGTCTCTTGATCCCTCAACTTCCACTTGTCAAAGGTTTGAAGAATTGCCCAAGCATGTTTAAATGGGAATGGCTTGCCCTTGGAAGCGGCCATCTCTTTGTACCTCATGCCGGCAATTGTCTCCTATCAACCACACATATCACATAAGAACAATAGCCACACATAATCACATAATCAAAATAGTGAAGATATGTACTCACATAGTCACTCTCCACGGTTCCACTAGGTGGTGCTTCCCTCACTTGGTCCATGGCCGCACTCCAACGAGCACAAGCGAGCTTCATCAACTCCCACCGGCCATGAAGCGACCGGTAAGTGCGAGAGATGAACCCACTATTCTTCGGCTTGATCCTACAATAGGTGTCCTCGATCCTTTGCCAATAACGTTTACCGGTTTGGTCGGTGCCGGTGGTTGCATCCATCCCCACAGCTGCCCAAGCACGAACCAAGAGGATATCTTCCGCCTCGGTGTAGTTTGTCGACCGCG
This sequence comes from Secale cereale, assembly GCA_902687465.1. NCBI lineage: Eukaryota > Viridiplantae > Streptophyta > Magnoliopsida > Poales > Poaceae > Secale > Secale cereale. The sequence goes on from LR738712.1 coordinate 550,791,231, forward strand.
CGTGTGGGCGGGAAGCGGCGGTGAATGCCTCCTCCCCTATCTCGGCCACCTCCTCCTCGTCATCCCCTTCATCCTCCTCATCTTCCTCCAAGTCATCACCAACCCTAAAGGGTTCTAGAGGCGGAGCCCCGAGGTCCACCTCCGCGTCTTGGAGGAGGTTCATGAACGAGGATGGGGTTGCCATTTCCTCGAACACCTCGTGCGCGACGGGAGGAGGTTCCGCGGGCGTGGCAGCGGGCTTCTTCCGCGTCACGGTCTTCTTCCGCGGCTTGGCCACGGCGGAGGACTCGTCGACGGCCTTGGAGGCAGCCCCTCGCGGCCCACGGGAGGCCGCCTTCGGCCGGCTCTTCTTGAGGGCCGGAGCGGCGTCCGGGGCGGTGGCCGGGGCGGTGACCGGGGCGGGAGCGGCGGCCGGCGCTGGCGCGGACGGAGGCGGTGGCAGGCCTGCCCGCCGCTGCTTCGCCCCGAGGGTGGCCGTGGCGGGGACGGGGGCGGCCGGGGCGGGCGCGGCGGCCGGCGGCGGCCGGGGCGGGCGCGGGGGCGGGGGCGGCCGGGGCGGGCACGGCGGCCGGGGCGGGGGCGGCCGGGGCGGGCGCGGGGGCGGCTTGGGCGGGCGCGGCGGCCGGCGCGGCGGCCGGCGGAGGCGCGGCGGCGGCGGGGAAGTCCATGGCGCGGGCGGCAGCGACGGTTGAGCGGGATCCCGATCCCGCGCTTTGGCTGAAGTTGAGTGCGGGTTGGGAGGAGTTTCTCCTCCCAACCCTCACTTCTACAGGCTCAAAACGAGTTTGAGGGTTGGACCTCTAAAATTTTTTACAGGTTTAAGGGTTTAAGGGTTCTAGTCTATGTGGTTTTTCGGACGAAACCTGTAAAAAAGCGGTTATTTTTAAGGGTTTGGGGGTTTGAGGGCTCTACTAGACTTGCTCTTAGTACAGGCGAAGGTTAGCAAAAGAGTGGGAGCGACCAACTAAGAGAGCAATGACGGTCATAATCATGCAGAGCGACAAAGCAACATTGAATCAGGCATGGAAGTTATATCGCTACTCAGAAATTAAAGATCATTAAGGCTTGATAGACTTTCTTTACAGTCTTAAATATGCGTGAGCATACGCCAAGTCAATCAAAATAAATTCTTGGGGGAAGATACCACTAAACCATACCACATCATAGGCAAACAAATCATGTTGGTACTCCAATAACACATTGAGAACCCCCCAGCTATTTGAGACTAACCATAAGAAAACATGAACTACTAAGCACCATTATGCACGTAGCGTTTTTATCATAGACATATCAACCAGTGCAACAAAAGCCAACTCTCTTAACAAGATAAGCATTATAACTAAAGAGGGTTCCAGCGACCAACTAAACAAAAGCTCTTTAAAAAGTGAAGCATGAAAACTAAGAGCTGAACATGATAGTAGCTATTGAAAGACAAAGAACACACACAACAAAGATAGACATGAAAATTCTATGTTATGTTCTAGGTTGAAGTGGAGCGTGTTTCTCTCCCAGACAAAGAAAGCTGAGTTCCAACTCGTTATGAACAGCAAGCAAAGCTAAAGAAAACTAAAAAGGAAACTAAAAGCAAGACGCTCCAAGCATAGCACATAACACATGAAGTGATAAAAATATAGTGGAACGAAAGACGAACTGATAATGTTGATGGAGAAGGGGATGCACGGGGGCATCCCCAAGCTTAGACGCTTGAGTCTTCTTGAATATTTCTTGGGGGTGCATGGGGGCATCCCCAAGCTTGAGCGTTTGACACTCATGAATCTTTTTATCATCTTCCCTCGCACACTTGAAAACTCCCTCCATACATAACTCATCATAATCTGATTAGCAAGGTTAGTACCCTTAATAAAATAATTGTTCCTTGCCGGAAATAAGGATATTCTTGAAGGTCTACTGTTTCTCAAGATTGCCAAAAGGTTTTTGCAAAGAAAAAGCAAGCTCAAGGTTTGCAAAACGAAGGAAAGGCAAAACAGGACAGAATCTGTGAAAAACAGACCAGCAGGAAGTAAATAATTTTTTCGGGGCACTTCTGCAACTCAAATCAAAAAACTCAGAACAGACGCCCGAAAGCCAATTGTATAGAGCACGCTGTCGGAAAAATTCAGACCAAAAAGATGATCTAGTGATTTTATACGAATTTGTCTGTCCAAGGACAGAATCTGTTTCCTGGACAGCACGTCACAACTTTTGAACTTTCTTGCAATCAGAGGCTACACTTGGCACAAAGCTGAAAAGTAAAGATACAATGATGATGCTACTGTAGTAACAACATCAAGACACAACAAAAGCAAAATAAAATTTTATTCATTGTGGGCTGCCTCCCAAAAGCGCTTTCTTTTATGCCTTTAAGCTAGGCATAAGACTTTAATGATGCTCTCGTAGGAATAAGAGTTGAAGAACAAAAGAGAGCATCAAGAAGCAAATACCAAACACATTTAAGCCTAACATGCTTCCTATGCATAGGAATATTGCAATAAAATAATTCATTGAAGCACAAAGCAACTAGCATAGGAAGGCAAAGCAAGCATAACTTCAAAGCCTTCAACATAAAGAGAGGGAACTTAATATTATTGAAATATCTATAAGCATATGTTCCCTTTTCATAATAATTTTCAGTGGGATCACGAATAAACTCAACAATATAAGCATCACATAAAGCATTGTTACCATGATCCACATGCAAAAAGGTACTCTTACTCTCCACATAAGCATCTTTGGGGAGCCCATGGTTAGGACTTTTTAGCATTAACGTTTTCGGTCTCCCCCAAGCTTGAGCTACGCTCTCTCCGTCACGAGACCTAAAGTTATAGATATAGTTCCTGTCTCGATGAATTTCATGAAGAGGATAAAACTTAGTATAAAAGAGAGACATAAGCTCTTGCCAATCAAGCAAGTGCGAGTTATCGAGAAGCTTATACCAATCTGAAGCTTTATCTATAAGTGATACGACGAACAATTTCCTCATGACAAACTCCCTTGATACACCTGCAAGCTTAAATAATGAACATAATTGTGACAGATATAGCAAGTGTTCACCGGGATGTCTGTCTCCTGCATAACGATTAGCCAAAACATAATCGATAACACCAGCTGGTATTTTATAGGGCACAATTTCAGTAGGGGGAGGAGCAACCACCACATGTGTGGGGCGTCTTCCCACAAGCAACGAACTAAGAATGCGGTTTTCCATAAACATAACTAGTGAAATAAAAACAAGAAACAAAAAGATTTAATTGCAAGATCTAAAGATATACCTTCAAGCACTCACTTCCCCGGCAACGGCGCCAGAAATAGCTTGATGTCTACACACGCTTCTACTCTTGTAGACTATGTTGGGCCTCCAAGCGCAGAGGTTTGTAGGACAGCAGCAATTTCCCTCAAGTGGATGACCTAAGGTTTATCGAACTCAGGGAAGTAGAGGTTGAAGATGGTCTCTCTCAAGGAACCCTGCAACTAAAATACAAGAAGTCTCTTGTGTCCCCAACACACCTAATATACTTGTCAGATGTATAGGTGCACTAGTTCGGCGAAGAGATGTTAAATGGCAAGTGATATGGATGGCAAAACAAAGTAATATAAATCTGTAATAAAAAGTGCAGCAAGCAAACAAGTGGTAAACGTGAGCACAAATGGTATTGCAATGGTGGAAACAAGGCCTAGGGATCATACTTTCACTAGTGGCAACTCCCAACAACATTAACATAATCGAATCACATGATATTTCCCATAAAACATGCAATGGAGACGCACCCGGAGGTCATTCCTTCGTGGTCAAGAGAGGAGAATTATGTAGGGCTACAAAAGCACACCTCAAAGTTCGTAGTTCTCAATCTAAGGATTTCCCAATGTCACCGCGGCCATCCAAAGAGAGTCCCACAATCACCACAACATATCTAAAGGATAGTCAAAGACAAGCACCAAGAGACTCGCAATCTTCAATCAACACACAAGAGAGGAAATCACTCATGAAAATATTTTTCTAATCCATGTCCAATAGACCGCTGTCACCTTGGTCTCGGAGATTATACTAGATAAAGACAAGTGAGTACATCAATCCAATACATAGAGGAAGGGGAAATATCATGGGATCACCCTAGATTAACATAGCCTATGATCACAACGAAGATCACATCATGGGAGAGAGAGATAACCACATAGCTACACGTACGAGCCCTCGGCCCCGGAGAAGACTACTCACACATGGACATGGTGAGGAGGAGGTTGATGATGGTGTTGATGGAGAGGTGCAGCCCCACGAGGAGGAGACGGCCGGCGGCAGCCACGGAGGCGGCGGCGGCGGCCCTAGGGGGCGGCGGCGGCCCTCGGGGCGGCGGCGGCCCTAGGGGGCAGCGGCTCCTTGGCCCCCCTTCTTCCTTGTCGATGGTGCTGCAATGGTGCTGGTCCTCCCCTCCAAGACGGCGGCTCGGGAGGAGGAAAATTCGTGGCCCTTGGTGACCTATGTTTCCTCTCTTTATATAGACTCTCGGATTCCCGTCATCAGATTTTGGGCCTCAGTAAAACGGGCTTTACTCGGCCGTCCGGACTCCGATTTGGACGAATTTTATATCCAGAAGCATCGCCTTGAAATTCCACAACTTTCGCAACTAGACTTTTTCCGTTTGACATCGTCTTCGGGCCGGAACGTGACCATCTTTAAAAAACGTTCTCAGACAGATTTCAGGAAAGTCAGAGTCCTACTCCAATACGACTCCTTTTGCGTTTTTCTCAATTTCCAAGTAATTCCTACACAATAAAGTGTAAAACAAGAACATTGTGCACTTTTGCAACCATTAGTAGGTTAGTCCAAATATGATCAAAAGTGTATGGAAGTGCATAAATATCATAGCAATATCACACAAAAAAGGCATGGAGCAAGCAGAAATTATAGATACGTTTTGGACGTATCAGGTGGTGATCGGGAGGGAGGAGACAAGGTTACCAGGGTGCGACGTCATGTGGGTGGTGGCCCCCGTGTCCATGTACCAATCGCCGCCACCTCCGTAGTTGGAGGGAGACGGCGCCGAGTGGAGTGCAGCGAGCAAGGCGGGATCCCATGGAGCCAGAGGTAGCGGAGCCGACGCGGGCGGTGGCGCGTAGCCAAAAGCGGCGGGCGCCGGAGGGGGCACGTAGCCACCTGGAGCGTATCCGCCCGGTGCATAGCCGCCCCCACCCGCCTGGTGAGGGGCAGCGGCGAGATGCGCCTGAGGACCGACCGGGTGGGGCCCGAGGATGCCCGCGGCCCGTGGGATCGGCATGTGGTAAGCATGGACCACACCGGTCCATGGGTTGGGGCCGACGGCCCAGGGCGGGGAGGGCTGGTGCTGGCGTGGAGCCCCCTCGTACCCTGGCTGCTGTTGCTGCTGCTGGGGGTGACCTCCGCCCCTGCCCCCGCGACGCCGGTTGCGGCGACCGCCACCCCCACCCTGCTGATGTTGCTGCGGAGCGGCCGGGGCGGGCGGAGCAGGCGGGAGGGGGAAGAACCCCGGGGGCGCCGGTGGGTGGGGATGAGGCGGGGCGGTCGGTGGCGGGCCGCGGGAGGTCCCGGCGGCAAGAGCGGTGTGCTGAACACGGACCTTAACCTTCTTCATCCGACGTTCCTCCAAGCGTAAATACGCCATGACGGACTGAAAGGTTGGGTTCGGCAGCAGGGAGAGGTTCGATGCCACGTTGCCGAAATCCTCGTTGAGGCCGGCGGTGAGAGTGCTAAGCATGAGCTCATCCGACACCTTGGCGCCGATGTCGCGGAGCTCATCGGCGAGGCGCTTGAGGCGCATGCAGTAGTCGTCGATGGAGGAGTCATCTTGGTGGCACCCAAAAAATTCCTGCTGCAAAAACACAAGACGTTGAAGCTGATTATCGGTGAAGAGGTTATTGATCTTGGTCCACACGGCACACGCGTCGTCAGCATCCGAGACGACTGTGTGGAAGATGTCGGGGGAGATGGTGAGGTAGAACCACCGGATGAGGGAGGCCTCAATGGCCATCCAGTCCGGGTCATCCGCCATGCGGTCGCCATCGACGGTCCCGTCGACGTGCTTGAGGAGGTGGTACCCGCGGAAGACAAGGTTGAAGTAGGTCTTCCACGCGTAGTAGGAGGAGGTGGACTGATCGAGCTTGATGGGAACGCGGGTGTGGATGTCGAGATCGCGCACGGCGGTGGCGTCGGGGACGAGTCCAGCGAACGGGTTGGTGTTGTTGGATCCGGGAGATTCCATGGAAGCGGCTGCGGGAAGGATAGGGCGGCGGCTCGGGTTGGTGGATGATGACGGCGGCGACGCGGGTAGGGTTAGGGTTGGGTGGTGCGGCGACGTCTAGGGGAGACAGGGGGTTGGGCAGCGGCGGCGGGAGAAAGGCGGCGGCTGCAAGGGAGAGAGGGGGGAGCGGCGGCGGCGGCGTACAGCGGCAGTGCAGGCGCGGTGGCGGTGGCGGCTGTAGGGCGGCGGCGGCTGTAGGGCGGCGGCGGCGGCTGTAGGGCGGCGGCGGCGGCTTGGTGCGGAAGACGGGAATAGGATCGGCGTGCTAAACTGATACCATGTTAGTTAGGAAGAATGAGATTGCACGAATCGATAATTCATTGATCGTGTGCATGGGCACATATATAGGTACAGGGTGGACCGGCCTCTACTTGTCTCCCAGGATGTACAAATATACGAGGGGAGAGAGAGAGATACAACGGTATAAATACAGACCCATAGTACTATACATGTACGATGGACAACGTAGTCTCAACAGGCCCCGATGCATCGGCGAGCCGCCTACGCCACCGGAGCTCCATCCGCGTCGGATCCTCCCTCCTCGACCTCTGCCGCCATGGATCCCTGTTGGATCCGTCCATCCCCGGGTCGCCTCCATCATCCGGACCTCCTCCGGCCACCAGGACCCTCCAGCCGCCAACCTCCGCCATTCCCCTGGCCAAGCTGACGCCATGGCCGACCCCAAGCTATCCTCTGTCGTCGTCATCAGCAGCAGCTGCAGGTCCATCAGACCCGTGGCCGCCATGGCCCTCCTCGCGCCCCTACTTCCTCTCCGACGACCTCCCGTGGCTACAACCACTTTTGCGGCCAAGACCATCAAACCACGACTTCTCCTCATGCTCGACAAGTACCGCACCAAATCGCCAAGTACCTCTACGAACGCAATGGACGTCTACGAACCCTGTACGACTACAACGTGAACGAGTACATGGTTACCCCGAAGACCTCGGATTTGTCAAGTTCATCTATGTAACGTGTATGTCTACCACCATCGTGGATTCAACAAGACAACGTGTACCACTACCGTCGCTGAAGACCCATGTACAACTATCGTCGCTGTGTACCGCTACTTCCACTACCGATGCCATGCGAACGACTACTTCCACGACGTCCGTGAACGACTACTTCCACTTCGAACTCAAACCGCTCCGAGAACACACAATTCAAAGGTCTAACCCCAAGACGACGACTCGTGGACGAATGCATTTGTTGTATGAGATGCCCCGTGTTTGCACCGTGCCTGTTTGTCGTTGCACGTTGACCTTCGTTGCCTTGTCGCCGACCCGTGGGAACCGGGATCACCCCACCATTCTTGCATGACACGCTCCCCTCATCCTTATTTTCCACGGACATCTCGACGAGTTGTCGGATCATCAGAATTTTGTCATGGCACCGTTTTCGTTTTCGCCGCCATGACACCCCTTTCCTTCCGTCGTGGCGACCAAGTGCTTCATATCTCTTATGCCAATCTTTTCTTAAAATTGCATAAACTTGCATTTGTCATCCACATCATGATAACAATATTTAAAATGTTTAAATTATTGTTTGCTTAAAAATTGCTAAATGACATGGGGCTTTTCCGGAATTGTTGTTGTTATTTCCGGCCTCATTTAAAATGCCTAGATAGTTAGTTTACCTATGCTTCACCTCTTGCCATGTTAAACAACATTTAAACTTGTTGGGTTCATAACGAGAGTCAACTAAATAAATAGAATGTGGCATTTCGTCAATATGCAACTCGTTGCATATTGAGCTCCACTTAACTTGTAGTATTGTTTGTGCAATTTGCCATACCATGCGTATTATACACCGGACATGCATCATACTTGTTTGTGCATCATATGCTATGTTATGTGTGTTTACCATGTTGTTTGCTACTTTCCGATTTGCTTCTCTCGTTAGCTTCGGTTCTGTTCCGGAGTTGTGAGGATCCGTTCGACTACGTCTGTTTGTCTTCTTCATGGACTCGTTCTTCTTCCTTGCGGGATCCCATGCAAGATGACCATTCCTTGATATCACCTCTATCAGTGCTTTGCTAGTTGTCTTGCTCTATTGCTTTGTTGCGCTACCTTGTCAGCCCGTACCTTGCCATGAAACCTCTAACTACCTTCCTAGCAAACCGTTGTTTGGCTAAGTTACGCTTTTGCTCAAGCCCCTATTATAGCATTGATAGTTGCAGGTGAAGATGGAGTTTGCTCCATGTTGGATTGGATATTTTGGGAATAACACGATATCTCTATTTAAATTAATGCACCCATATACTTGGCAATGGGTGGAAGGCTTGGCCTTTTGCTCGGTGTTTTGTTCCACTCATGCCGCCTTAGGAACCAATAAACCGGTGTTATGTTCCATGATTTTGCGTTCCTAACGCGGTTGGGGTTTATGGGCCCCCTTGATAGTTCGCTTTGAATAAAACTCCTCTAGCAAGGCTCAACTTTGGTTTTACCATTTGCCTAATAACTAAAATTTGCATAGGGACTAGCTACCCCGTGGATCCTTAATTAACAACCCGGGCCAGTGCTCCTCATGAGTGTTGGTCCAACCCAGAATCGTTTGCGGCTTCCCCCCGTGGAAACTCGGGTTTGGTAGTTGTACGCTGTGCTCATCCGATCGTGGCCTGAGACGAGATAGCGCGGCTCCTATCAGGGTGTCGGCACATCGGGAGGTCTTGCTGGACTTGTTTTACCATTGTCGAAATGTCCTGTGCACCAGGATTCCGAGTCTGATCGGGTTGTCCCTAAGATAAGAGGTTTTACCTCTGCTGGTTGTGAGAGCTTGTGATGGGCTAAGTTGGGACACCCCTGCAGGGCTATGATCTTTTGGAAGCCGCGCCTGCGGTTATGTGGCGGATTGAAGTTTGTTAATATCTGGTTGTAGATAACTTGACACAAAAACTCAAACAAAATACACTACCATGTGAGTAGTCGTGATGGTCTCTTTTCGAGGGAGTTCGGGAAGAGAACACGACTGGGTTATGAATGACTCGTAGGTAGACAGGATCATCTAGTGATCATGACTAGTTCACATTCGTTGACTTTGACTTCTCTTCTCGCTCTGAAAGCTCGTAAGCAAGCCACCTCATCTATGCTTAGTGCTTGCTGCAGCCCACTTTATACCTTATCCTCGCCCAAAGGCTTTGATAGTTTTGATACCATGGAATGGGATTGCTGAGTCCTCGTGACTCACGGCTTACTACAAACATAGATGCGGGTACCTCAGAGTTTGACGCAGGAGATGTGCAAGATCTCCAATGGGAGTTTGATGTAGAGCATGGGCGTATGTATGTGACGTACCCAGATGATCAGTAGTGGTTCCTACTAGGGACGATCGGGATTAGCCTGTGTGGTATCTTTTTCTTTGTTTTATTTCGTATGTAGTCGGACTCTGTGTTCTATGGATGAATGTATGTTATTGTATTAATTGTGTGATGTGGCGAGTGTAAGCCAGCTATTAAACTCTCTTTCATCCTGTTCATTACATGGGTTGTGTAAGGATACCATGCTTGAGACCATTCCAGAATGTGGTTATGACTCTAAGTCATGCCTCGACACGTAGGAGCTATAGCCGCATCCTGGGCGTTACAGAGCATCAGTCGCGCTTGTGCTAAACCCAATAGTAGACGGCTTTCGTCTGACCAAAGTGCTCATGGACGGTGGCAGTGGACTTAACCTCATATATGAGGACACGCTCGACAAAATGCAGGTCAATAAAGCCCGCATTGATCAAAGTAAAACAACCTTCCGAGGAATTATCCCCAGCCGGGAGGCCCGATGTTCGGGAAGTATCAAACTCGATGTAGTATTCGGCACGCCTGAAAACTACACGTCAGAAGAGCTGATCTTTCACATTGTTCCCTTCAACAGCGGATACCACGCCCTTCTAGGGCGAGACACTTTCTCACGCTTTCAAGTCATACCCCATTATGGGTAGATGAAGCTTAAAATGCCAGGGCCCAATGGAATAATCACGGTCACAAGTGATCCGGACAGAGCACTCTGTGTCGAAAATAAAACCGCATCCTTGGCTCTTAAGGCACTATCCGAAGCCTTTGCGGCCGAATAACTAACCACCCTATGATCCACGGTGGAGAAGGACGATGTGGTCCTCGATAAGAGGTCCAAATCCAGCTCTTCCAAGCCAGCAGATGAAATTATTAAACTTCAGGTGCATCCAACGGACCATAATAAAATAGCATCCATCGGAGCACAGCTGGACCCGACGGTAGATACCGCTTTACGCGCATTCCTGCGCGAAAATTAGGACATATTTTCCTGGCACCCTTCAGACATGTTTGGGATCCCGCGCAGACTGGCCGAACACGGCCTCAACATCATCAAAGGATTCAAACCGGTCAAGCAATCACTAGGTGATTTTCTGAACCCAAAAGACAAGCCATGGGGGAGGAGCTAGCCAAACTACTTGAAGCCAGGTTCATCGGAGAAATTAAACACCTGGATTGGCTAGCCAATCTGGTCATGGTGCCGAAGAAGGATAAATCCTGGCATCCCTGTGCCGATTTCAAAGACCTATACAAGGCTTGCCCTAAGGATCCTTTTCCGTTGCCCCGCATTGATTAGATCATTGATGCAACTGCAGGACATGATTCACTTTGCTTCCTCGACGCTTACTCTGGATATCATCAGATAAAAATGAAGGAATCCGACCAGGCCGCAACGGTGTTTATCGCCCCGTACGGGCCTTTTTGTTTCAACACTATGCCTTTTGGGCTCAAAAACGCTAGCGCCACTAATCAACGCATGATTCAAACATGCTTAGAGAAACAAATTGGAAAGACAATGGAGGCATACGTGGACGATGTAGTCATTAAGACTAAACACGTTGAATCACTGGTGGATGGTCTTCGCCTCACATTTAGCAACCTCCGAACATATGACATTCGGCTCAATCCGGAAAAATGCGTCTTTGGCGTTCCAGCCAGAAAACTACTAGGGTTCATTGTTTCCCATAGAGGAATTGAAGCAAACCCGGCCAAAATCCGAGCCTTGACACAATTGGCCACACCAACCGACCTAAAACAGGTTCAAAAGCTAGCAGGGTGTGACGCCCGAGACCGACGTCCCAGAAGATTCCAGAAGATTCCAGAAGATTCCAGATGTTCCGGGTTGCCCGTGTGTTTATTTTGTGCTTGTGTTATTTATTTTTGCATTGCATCATGTCATCATGCCATCATGTTTTTTTATTTTGCATCTCAACCTTAATAAATTGTGTGGACCTTCGGTCCATTTAAATCGAGGGAAGGTGACTTCTCTTTATAACATATCATCCCAATATTATTAGGGAGCTATAATAAATATTCCATTCGTTGGAATTCACCGTAACACACTTGCACAATTTCCCCATGCCTTCTCTTTCGCAGTCCTTGCCTCAAACCTTGTCAATGTTTATTTTCCGTCGTATCGGGGTTCTTCCAAAAACCCTCCTTCTATTTTATTTAAATTCCTGACATTTTTGTGAGTCCAGGGATTTTTACCCTATGCCTTAATCCTATTCAGTTCACCTCCTTCCTTTTCTTTCTCCTTGCTGGTTTCTTTTTCTTTTCTTATAACAACATCATTTTAAAAACAGAGAGCAGCCGCCTTCTCCTGGCCCAGCCGTTCCCTACCTCCCTCCTAGGCCTCTTGGGCTCCCAGACCCACCAGCCATCCCTCCAGCCGCATCAGTCTCCAGGCCCATTGGCCCATTCCCCCGTAACCCTAGCTGCCCGCACATCCCATCGCTCCCTCCCTCTCCCGCTAAGCCGCCGCCAGCCTCGATCTCTCTTTCTCTCCCTCGCTAACAGCGCCCGAAACCCTCGTTCCCCCCGATCCCGTTTCTCTCTCCCTCGCCTCTCCTCCTCACGAGCGCCGGCCCCGCACTCGATCGCCCCGCTCTCCCGTTCGCTCCCGCACCCTCGTTCCTCTCGCCCCGATTCCCCTCACAGCCCGAGCCCCTCCCTCCAGGCTGGCCAGGCCGCCTCCCTCCGTTTCCCAGCAGGCCCCGCGCCCGTAGCCCGCGTCGGCTCCGCAGGCGCCCCGACCTCCCCGAGCGCGCCCTCCAGGGCCTCGCCTCGCCTGGTTCTCCAGCGACCAGGCACCGGCGCCCTTCCCTCCGGTCGCCCCGACCTCCTCCTGCGCGTTCCCGAGCGCCGCGTCGCCGACCCTCTCTGCTCCGGCCCCGTGCGCCCTTCTCCTCCGCAGCTGACCGCGGCGAGCTCCGCAGCGCCTCCGCGCCGGGCCGCAGCGGCCGGATACCGCAGCGCCCGAGGGCCCCATCGCCCCTCCGTCCGCGCAAGAAGCCAGCGCGGGCCTCTTCTCCAGCCTTCCCTCGCCTCGAGCCGGCCGCCGCCGTCGTCGTCGTACACCAGGGACCGCGGCGCGCCCCGTCCTCCAGCAAGGCTGTTGGAGTCCTGCTCCGGCGACCACGCCCCTGCCTGGCGCCCCTCCAGCAGCAGCCTGCCGCCCGTCTTGTTTTCCAGCGCCGCAGCGCCGTGCAACCCTCCTGCAGCCGTCTCGCAGCCCTTTTTCCTTTTTTGTTTTTTTTTTGTTTTGTTGTTTCTGTTACTGTTGATGTTTTTTTTCTCAAGTAACCACGGAACAGCAAGTACCACGACGACCCGTGTACCCCTTCGAGTCGCCGACGACCCGTCAAGTTCGACTACACGGCGACAAAATGACATGTACAACTACCTTCGCCGAGTACGACTACACACGATGTCCGTCAAGTTCGACTACACGGTCGCCACGAGTACCCCTACGGCCCCGACAAGTACCACGACGACCGAACGACTACGAAACATGAACGACTACGTCGCCGAAGACCCTCAAGTACAACTACGGAACGAGTACCCCTACCGATGACCGTGAACAACTACCGCCGTCGTGGAACCGGCAAGAACGAACGGAACGAGTACATCTACCGTCGCCCGAGTACAACTACTTCCCTCTACGGAACGGCTACTTCCTCTTCGGAAACGTGAACCACTACTTCCACTACGACCCACGAGAACAACTACGCCTTCTTCCTCTACGTCTCGAACCGCCCCGAAACGCACGCTTCAAAGGTATAACGAGACGACCCCGTGGATGACTCGTGGAATGCTTGCTTGTGTTGTATGAAATGTTTCCTTGTGTGCACCGTGCCGTTTCATCTTTTGTCATGTTCCTCGATTGCCTCGTCACCGACTCGTGGGAACCCGGTGACGGGATCGCCCCACCTTTCATCTCGTTTGACTCGCTCACGCCATCTATCTTTTGCACCGGTCTCTCGACGAGTTACCGGAACCGATATGGTGCCGTTGCATCATTTTCGGATCGTTGCTGTGGCACCCTTTTTCTTTCCACCACGGTGACAAATGCTTCTTATCTCTTCATGTTAATGTTAACCTTTTAATAATTGCATAAACTTGATCATGTCATCCGCATCATGTTAACAACCTTTGAATGTTTAAATGTTGTTTGCTTATAATTATTAAACATGCTCATGGGGATTTTCCGGATATTGTTGTTGTTATTCTCCGGCCTCATTTAAATTGCCTTAATAGTGTAGTTTCTTTATGCTTCACCTCTTGCCATGTTAAAAACATTTAATCTTGTCTTGTAAATAACGAGAGTCAACTAAATAATAAAATGTGGTGTTTCGTCAATATGCAACTCGTTGCATATTGAGCTCCACTTAACTTGTAGTGTTGTTTGTGCACTTTGCCATGCCTTGCATATTTAAACCGGACATGCATCATACTTGGATGTGCATCGTATGCCATGTTTATGATTGTGTGTTTACCGTGTTGTTTCTTCTTTCCGGTTGCTTCTCTTGTTAGCTTCGGTTTCGTTCCGGAGTTGTGAGGTTTCTCTCGTCTGTGTTGCTCCGCCTACTTCATGGATCCGTTCTTCTCCCTTGTGGAATTCCAGGCAAGATGACCGAACCCGGATACCATTACTATCTTTGCCTATTGCTAGAGTATCGTTCTTTAGTATATTGCCTCGATGCCCATGTTTTCCTGTCAGCCTCCTACTTGTAACCATCACCCTATTTAACCACCCTTCCTATGCAAACCTTTGATTGGCTATACGTAGGCTCGCTTAGCCCTTCTTATAGCGTTGCTAGTTGCAGGTGAAGATTGAAGATGCTTGCTTCATGATGAAGTTTGGTTGGGTTATATCACACTATATAAATGCTTAAATGAAATCATCTATATACTGGCAAGGGTGGAAGGCTAAGCCTTTTGCTTGGTGATTTGTTCCACTCATGCCGTTAGGAACCGTATAAACCGGTGTTATGTTCCTTGATTATGCGTTCCTAACATGGTTGGGGTGTATGGGACCCCCTTGATAAACCGCTAAGTGCTAAGTCTTTTCCAGCAAGTCCCAACATTGGTACTATTTGCCTAATAACAAACTAATAAAACTTGCATAAGGGCCTTGCAAACCCTCTTTTATTCTTAATTCTACAACCCCGGGCCAGTGCTCCACATGAGTGTTGGTCCGAAACGGGGAGCCTGCGGGGCCACCACGAGGCAACTCGAGGTTTGGTAAAAACCCGTAGCTTCACCCATCCGGTCGTGTCCTGAGACTTAGATACGCGCGGCTACTATCAGGGTGTCGACACGCCGGGAGGATTTGCTGGATTAGCCTTACCTTAGTTCGGTTTAACTTGAGCACGGGATTCCGAGAATACTCGGGTCTTCCCACCTATGGAGTTGCGACTCCGCGGATCGTGGGCTTGTAATGGGTCAAGTTGGAACACCCCTGCAGGGTTTGAACTTTCGAAAGCCGTTTCCATGGTTATGTGGCAGATGGGAGCTTGTTAATTCCGGTTGTAGAAAACTTGACACAATGTTCTAATACACTACCAGCGTGTGTACCGTGACTGTCAATTTCCGAATAGGGATTCGGGAGTTGAACACGGTGGGGTTATGTTTGACCGGCTTTAGTTAGGATCACTTCGTGATCATCTTTCGACCGAGGCACTTCTCTTCTCGCTCTCTTTTGCGTAAGTTAGTGCTAGTTGCTGCTGCAGACTCTTGTTGTTCCTTCACCTCTTGTTCTTTCTTCAGCCTTGTCCTCACCCAAGGCTTAAATAGTCTTGTTACCCGGGAACGGGATTGCTGAGTCCTCTGTGGCTCACAGTTACTTCACCACACCAGATGCAGGTTCAGCCGAGTTTGATGCAGGAGTTGGATCAGTTCTTCACCGGAAGTTCGATGAAGAGTTTGGCCGTTTGTTTTGTGTCGTTTCGACGATCAGTAGTGGTTTCTACTAGGATTCGATCCTGACCTGTGGCTTTATGTTGTTTTGGTATCTTTCTTTTGGATCTTCACCCGTAGTCGGGTTGTGATGTTTTGAATGATGTATTGTTTATGTATTGTACTGTGTGAAGTGGCGAGTGTAAGCCAACTATCTTCTTTTGCATTTTAATCCCTCTTTTACATGAGTCGTGCAAAGATACCAAACTTGAGATCATTCTAGGATGGGCTTATATCTTTAAGTCGTGCCTCGACACGTAGGAGATATAGTCCCATCCTGGGCATTACAAGTTGGTATTCAGAGCCTTCTCCGACCTAGAAGCCCCACTGATTGATCGAATCGTTGACGGTTGAGTCTAGGCACACACTGAAAATGTTTTGAGTCCTATATTTATATCGGAGAGTAGGATTTCTTTGCTCCTCATCCCCTTTCTCTCTGGTGAGGACTCCTGACGATTACTCTTGCCTCTTCTACTTTCAAAAATTGCACCAAATTTTTTTTTAGGATCCCGCGAGTATTCTGGGATTGTTTCGATGTTCTTGTGACAAGGATATTGTTCTCGATGCCTCCTGTTACCGAGGAGTTGAGCTTCGGGGTATTGTTGTCACAAGCATATCGCGGCAGTACTAAATACTTAAGACGGCCGACATCGAAAATCTCTCCTATACGGCCAGTGGCAAGATAACCCCGACATCACCCAGTACTGGGGAGGTAGTTCGAGAGTATTGCCATAGCTTGTTATAGTGGATGCTTTTCGAAGGTCCGAGGTAAACAGATTCCGAGAAAGACTGGTTATGTGTTGAAGGATGGATACACCTGGATGTAGGTTTAGAGTTGATTGCGCGGTGCTTCCCGTGTATCCCCAACACATGATTGCATAACTGGAAACTTTCGGAAATCTATAGGTGGGTTCATCTAGTAGTTCTAGGCATTCTTCCAACGGATGCACGATATGAAGTTTGGGGTTCTACATTGAGTGAAGTGGTTTTATGGACTTGTTCTGATCGGGAGTTGCATCTTAAAGGGTCCTTGGCTATGCTGATCCGGGGATGACAAAACCCTTTTGTAACACGTTCCATGAGCTTTCAGCACGAAGATGTCGAACGAAGCTTCTATCTTGTATTTGTTCTATCTACACCTTGTTCCTTTTTATTTACTTTTTGCTCTCCAACAGGCTTCTCGTCAAGTTGATGTACCTGCGGAATTCATTCGTTCAATTCTCTGTTCGGATGATATTGTGAAGATGATGCTGCGAGATATCTATCCTTTGTTTTGTTTTGATTCTGGTATTCGAGTTGCTTCGATGTCAAATGTTGATTCCATACCTTTCCAATCAGTGTTCTCATATTTTTATGGGAGTGCTAATTCCTCTTGACCATCGAGATGGTCATGTTAAATTCTTTTCAACCGGTGTGCCTTCTTTTCAAGTTATTCCATACAGACGCCGTTGAGAAATCTGACGATTTGTCTGTTTCATTCATCCCAAGTTGTCTTTGTTTTTTCCCGCCCTCCCTCCCTTTTTTCTTCTTGGAGTCAGAAATTCTCAGATGAAGTATCCATTTTATTCATGTGATATTTCTTCATTCTTTTCCTTCAATGTTCTTATCCGGTGATTTATCTTGAAGATGCTCAAGAGCTTCAAGTTCATTATTCTTTTGTTCTCAGATTCTGCCGGTGGATGTAACTCAAGAATTCGGTGTTGATCTTATCCTTTTCCTCTTTTCACAATGCTTTCTTATTCCGGTGCACTAATTAATCATTCTCCTCTTCCTATCCATATCCGGAGTGCTGAAGATTCATAATTCCATTCTTAATCCTTTCAAATTATTTTGAGGATTGCCATCTTATTCAAGCCATTTTATTCAATCGGTGCAATATCTCTTAAGCAATCTTTTCAACGGTGATTTCTTTTGAGTGGGCCCTAACCCACAGGTCTTTTCCCAGGATCTTACCTGACTCTTCCTTTCCGGCGAATTCTTTTCAAAGTGTGACGTAAGAATGATTTCCATCAGTCATATGCCTTCTCCAAGTTTACTTTCAAATTCTTTTTCATCATTGGTTCAACCTTTGTAATTCTTCATTCCGGAGTGCTCAACAATTCTTATGGCATTTCTCATCTTCATTATCAACATCTGAAGACCGGAGAAGTGTTTCTCTTAAATTTTAACCCGTTCTCTTGATGAGTTGTGGTTCTAGCTTCATGCCATCCTCATTATTGTTCTGATTGGGAGGAATTCTGTTTATAACCGTCCGGAGCATTTCATGAATTCTTTTCTTTGTGATCCTCCGAAGGCCATCAATTCAGAAGATTCTTCGTTCTCAGTTTTCAACTTTGTTCTCCAAATATTCTTCATTGATGTCTCTTCGTTCGTCTCCCTATTCTTACCGGTGGTTCTTTCAAGTTTACCCTTCCGTTGTTATCGTTTTAATTCACTTGTTCTTTTCATAATCCTACCGGTGGTTCGTTGAAGATTTACCCAAGCTTGTGCGAGATCTCTCTTTAATTCTTCTAACGAGAATAAGTAGTATGCCAAATCCTTTGGTTGTCATCAATTTAAATTGGTGAAGGAGATGCATAACATAATTCTTATTCTTACTTCCCCGAGGTGATTTAATTCCTTTTCCGGAGCTTGTTCATCATATCATATTCTCGGTTCTAAATTATTGATCTTGTTTTCCGGAGCTCCAAGTTATTCCAATTATATCATTTCAAGCTCCATCTAATTCATCGCGGGCCTTGAATCTTATTCTTTTCATCTTTCACTCTCATGCTTTCATTACCGGAGTTCTTCTTGGTGGTTCATCATCATTTAATTCATACTCAAAGTTTTCATCAACATTCTTGTTGGAGCTCAAGCATTCTTCATCATGCTTTCCAAGTGCAATTCTTTCCCCCTTATCTTTTGAGATGGTGTTATGTCATTTTTGACAATTCCTTCATGTTTCATGATTCACGAGTTATCAAGAATGAGATATTTAAAACCATCATTTTCCTTGATCAACAGAGCTTTCCAACCCTTCAATCTATTCGTTGGAGTTATCTTGGGTTATATTTCACCTAAAAGCTTTCCCTGAGAATTGTTGCTATTATGGTGCTCATAAATGACCCAAGTTCTTCATTTATCATTCCGGTGAAATAAGTTTTTCATCTCCTTGTTGATCTCAATCCAATTAAATGTTTCCGTCAGTGGCTGGTTGTCACCTCTTAATTTTGAGATGTTCTCCATAAGCCCACATCAAGCTTATTCGTTTTCGTTGTTGAATTTCCAACAACTCCGTTCAACCCTTCTTTGTGAGGATTTCTAAATTCATTTTCAGAGAAGTTGTCTTTTTTCTTCTCCGTTCAATTCTTCATTGATTTATATGCTATTCTTTCATTCCGGAGGCATTGTGATGTTGCTCTCTCCAACCATCATATCGTTTTATCGAGATCATGTTCTTTTCCTTGCTTATCTTTTAACCGGAGTGTTGTATTCTTCATTCAAGTTCCGTCATCTTATCAAGTTTTACCTCTCTTTTCAACCGGAGTGCTGTCTAAATCTTTCTTACCTCTTCTGCCATTCTTTTAATTGTTTCGGAGGCAATATGTTGTTGTTTTCATCAAGTATCATTCAAACTTGACAAGTTCTTGTTCAATTCCTACCATTTTCAGACGGAGTGCTGTCCAAATTCTGCCATTCTTATTCCTTGGCTATACCGTTGCAGTTTCATATTCTTTTGGTTCATAAGCTCTTGTTTCATGTCTTTCAACCTACAAGGTTCTCGTGGTGTTCCTTGTTCCTCCTTTTACCGGAGTGCTCTCAACTTCGTTCTTCTCCGTTGCATTCTTTCTTTCATCTTGTTCAACCTCTCAAGGTTCTTTGGTTTCACTCGTCTGTCAAAGAAGCAACTTTGTTTTACCTCTTCCTCTTCCGTTTTACCCGGTGCTATCTCTAGGATCTCGGGTCGAGATCCTCTGTTAGTGTGGGAGAGTTTTGACGCCCGAGACCGACGTCCCAGAAGATTCCAGAAGATTCCAGAAGATTCCAGATGTTCCGGGTTGCCCGTGTGTTTATTTTGTGCTTGTGTTATTTATTTTTGCATTGCATCATGTCATCATGCCATCATGTTTTTTTATTTTGCATCTCAACCTTAATAAATTGTGTGGACCTTCGGTCCATTTAAATCGAGGGAAGGTGACTTCTCTTTATAACATATCATCCCAATATTATTAGGGAGCTATAATAAATATTCCATTCGTTGGAATTCACCGTAACACACTTGCACAATTTCCCCATGCCTTCTCTTTCGCAGTCCTTGCCTCAAACCTTGTCAATGTTTATTTTCCGTCGTATCGGGGTTCTTCCAAAAACCCTCCTTCTATTTTATTTAAATTCCTGACATTTTTGTGAGTCCAGGGATTTTTACCCTATGCCTTAATCCTATTCAGTTCACCTCCTTCCTTTTCTTTCTCCTTGCTGGTTTCTTTTTCTTTTCTTATAGCAACATCATTTTAAAAACAGAGAGCAGCCGCCTTCTCCTGGCCCAGCCGTTCCCTACCTCCCTCCTAGGCCTCTTGGGCTCCCAGACCCACCAGCCATCCCTCCAGCCGCATCAGTCTCCAGGCCCATTGGCCCATTCCCCCGTAACCCTAGCTGCCCGCACATCCCATCGCTCCCTCCCTCTCCCGCTAAGTCGCCGCCAGCCTCGATCTCTCTTTCTCTCCCTCGCTAACAGCGCCCGAAACCCTCGTTCCCCCCGATCCCGTTTCTCTCTCCCTCGCCTCTCCTCCTCACGAGCGCCGGCCCCGCACTCGATCGCCCCGCTCTCCCGTTCGCTCCCGCACCCTCGTTCCTCTCGCCCCGATTCCCCTCACAGCCCGAGCCCCTCCCTCCAGGCTGGCCAGGCCGCCTCCCTCCGTTTCCCAGCAGGCCCCGCGCCCGTAGCCTGCGTCGACTCCGCAGGCGCCCCGACCTCCCCGAGCGCGCCCTCCAGGGCCTCGCCTCGCCTGGTTCTCCAGCGACCAGGCACCGGCGCCCTTCCCTCCGGTCGCCCCGACCTCCTCCTGCGCGTTCCCGAGCGCCGCGTCGCCGACCCTCTCTGCTCCGGCCCCGTGCGCCCTTCTCCTCCGCAGCTGACCGCGGCCAGCTCCGCAGCGCCTCCGCGCCGGGCCGCAGCGGCCGGATACCGCAGCGCCCGAGGGCCCCATCGCCCCTCCGTCCGCGCAAGAAGCCAGCGCGGGCCTCTTCTCCAGCCTTCCCTCGCCTCGAGCCGGCCGCCGCCGTCGTCGTCGTACACCAGGGACCGCGGCGCGCCCCGTCCTCCAGCAAGGCTGTTGGAGTCCTGCTCCGGCGACCACGCCCCTGCCTGGCGCCCCTCCAGCAGCAGCCTGCCGCCCGTCTTGTTTTCCAGCGCCGCAGCGCCGTGCAACCCTCCTGCAGCCGTCTCGCAGCCCTTTTTCCTTTTTTGTTTTTTTTTTGTTCTGTTGTTTCTGTTACTGTTGATGTTTTTTTTCTCAAGTAACCACGGAACAGCAAGTACCACGACGACCCGTGTACCCCTTCGAGTCGCCGACGACCCGTCAAGTTCGACTACACGGCGACAAAATGACATGTACAACTACCTTCGCCGAGTACGACTACACACGATGTCCGTCAAGTTCGACTACACGGTCGCCACGAGTACCCCTACGGCCCCGACAAGTACCACGACGACCGAACGGCTACGAAACGTGAACGACTACGTCGCCGAAGACCCTCAAGTACAACTACGGAACGAGTACCCCTACCGATGACCGTGAACAACTACCGCCGTCGTGGAACCGGCAAGAACGAACGGAACGAGTACATCTACCGTCGCCCGAGTACAACTACTTCCCTCTACGGAACGGCTACTTCCTCTTCGGAAACGTGAACCACTACTTCCACTACGACCCACGAGAACAACTACGCCTTCTTCCTCTACGTCTCGAACCGCCCCGAAACGCACGCTTCAAAGGTATAACGAGACGACCCCGTGGATGACTCGTGGAATGCTTGCTTGTGTTGTATGAAATGTTTCCTTGTGTGCACCGTGCCGTTTCATCTTTTGTCATGTTCCTCGGTTGCCTCGTCACCGACTCGTGGGAACCCGGTGACGGGATCGCCCCACCTTTCATCTCGTTTGACTCGCTCACGCCATCTATCTTTTGCACCGGTCTCTCGACGAGTTACCGGAACCGATATGGTGCCGTTGCATCATTTTCGGATCGTTGCCGTGGCACCCTTTTTCTTTCCACCACGGTGACAAATGCTTCTTATCTCTTCATGTTAATGTTAACCTTTTAATAATTGCATAAACTTGATCATGTCATCCGCATCATGTTAACAACCTTTGAATGTTTAAATGTTGTTTGCTTATAATTATTAAACATGCTCATGGGGATTTTCCGGATATTGTTGTTGTTATTCTCCGGCCTCATTTAAATTGCCTTAATAGTGTAGTTTCTTTATGCTTCACCTCTTGCCATGTTAAAAACATTTAATCTTGTCTTGTAAATAACGAGAGTCAACTAAATAATAAAATGTGGTGTTTCGTCAATATGCAACTCGTTGCATATTGAGCTCCACTTAACTTGTAGTGTTGTTTGTGCACTTTGCCATGCCTTGCATATTTAAACCGGACATGCATCATACTTGGATGTGCATCGTATGCCATGTTTATGATTGTGTGTTTACCGTGTTGTTTCTTCTTTCCGGTTGCTTCTCTTGTTAGCTTCGGTTTCGTTCCGGAGTTGTGAGGTTTCTCTCGTCTGTGTTGCTCCGCCTACTTCATGGATCCGTTCTTCTCCCTTGTGGAATTCCAGGCAAGATGACCGAACCCGGATACCATTACTATCTTTGCCTATTGCTAGAGTATCGTTCTTTAGTATATTGCCTCGATGCCCATGTTTTCCTGTCAGCCTCCTACTTGTAACCATCACCCTGTTTAACCACCCTTCCTATGCAAACCTTTGATTGGCTATACGTAGGCTCGCTTAGCCCTTCTTATAGCGTTGCTAGTTGCAGGTGAAGATTGAAGATGCTTGCTTCATGATGAAGTTTGGTTGGGTTATATCACACTATATAAATGCTTAAATGAAATCATCTATATACTGGCAAGGGTGGAAGGCTAAGCCTTTTGCTTGGTGATTTGTTCCACTCATGCCGTTAGGAACCGTATAAACCGGTGTTATGTTCCTTGATTATGCGTTCCTAACACGGTTGGGGTGTATGGGACCCCCTTGATAAACCGCTAAGTGCTAAGTCTTTTCCAGCAAGTCCCAACATTGGTACTATTTGCCTAATAACAAACTAATAAAACTTGCATAAGGGCCTTGCAAACCCTATTTTATTCTTAATTCTACAACCCCGGGCCAGTGCTCCACATGAGTGTTGGTCCGAAACGGGGAGCCTGCGGGGCCACCACGAGGCAACTCGAGGTTTGGTAAAAACACGTAGCTTCACCCATCCGGTCGTGTCCTGAGACTTAGATACGCGCGGCTACTATCAGGGTGTCGACACGCCGGGAGGATTTGCTGGATTAGCCTTACCTTAGTTCGGTTTAACTTGAGCACGGGATTCCGAGAATACTCGGGTCTTCCCACCTATGGAGTTGCGACTCCGCGGATCATGGGCTTGTAATGGGTCAAGTTGGAACACCCCTGCAGGGTTTGAACTTTCGAAAGCCGTGCCCGCGGTTATGTGGCAGATGGGAGCTTGTTAATTCCGGTTGTAGAAAACTTGACACAATGTTCTAATACACTACCAGCGTGTGTACCGTGACTGTCAATTTCCGAATAGGGATTCGGGAGTTGAACACGGTGGGGTTATGTTTGACCGGCTTTAGTTAGGATCACTTCGTGATCATCTTTCGACCGAGGCACTTCTCTTCTCGCTCTCTTTTGCGTAAGTTAGTGCTAGTTGCTGCTGCAGACTCTTGTTGTTCCTTCACCTCTTGTTCTTTCTTCAGCCTTGTCCTCACCCAAGGCTTAAATAGTCTTGTTACCCGGGAACGGGATTGCTGAGTCCTCTGTGGCTCACAGTTACTTCACCACACCAGATGCAGGTTCAGCCGAGTTTGATGCAGGAGTTGGATCAGTTCTTCACCGGAAGTTCGATGAAGAGTTTGGCCGTTTGTTTTGTGTCGTTTCGACGATCAGTAGTGGTTTCTACTAGGATTCGATCCTGACCTGTGGCTTTATGTTGTTTTGGTATCTTTCTTTTGGATCTTCACCCGTAGTCGGGTTGTGATGTTTTGAATGATGTATTGTTTATGTATTGTACTGTGTGAAGTGGCGAGTGTAAGCCAACTATCTTCTTTTGCATTTTAATCCCTCTTTTACATGAGTCGTGCAAAGATACCAAACTTGAGATCATTCTAGGATGGGCTTATATCTTTAAGTCGTGCCTCGACACGTAGGAGATATAGTCCCATCCTGGGCATTACACAGGGTGCGTAGCGGCCTTAAGCCGCTTCATCTATAGATTAGGAGAAAAAGCACTACCACTTTATAGATTGCTCAGGCACACAGACAACTTTGAATGGACGGAGGCGGCTACAGTCGGATTGGAAGAAACAAAGACCCCATTAGCGGGCAACCCAATCCTAGCCGCTCCAAGTGTTGGCGAACCAATGTTGCTTTATATATCAGCAACTCACCAGGTTGTGAGTGATGTGCTCATCGTCGAGCGAGAGGAAGAGGGACATAAATTCCCCGTCCAAAAACCAGTCTACTACGTATCGGAGGTTCTCACACCGTGCAAGTCACGATACCCCCATTATCAAAAGATTGCTTATGCGGTGTTTATGGCATCCCGGAACCTCCGACACTACTTCCAAGAGTGTTCGATCATAGTGGCATCCGAAGTACCACTTAATGATATTATAAACAATAAGGACGCAACTGGCCGCACAGCTAAATGGGCCATCGAGCTCTTACCATTCAAAATAACATACAAGCCACACTGGGCTATTAAATCCCAGGTGTTGTCCGAATTTGTCGCAGAGTGGACGGAAGCCGAACTCCCTAAAGAGTACAGCTCATACTCCAACTGGACCACGTATGTTGACGGGTCAAAGATGCTAGACGGACTGGGGGCTAGCATCATCTTGACATCCCCCATAGGGGACATAGTCCACTACGTATTACACATCATGTATACAGACTCAAACAACACTGCCGAATACGAGGCACTAATACATGGTCTTCGCATGGTTGTATCCATGGGCATACAATGCCTAGAGGTGCGCGGAGACTCAAACCTCGCCATATCTCAGGTAAATAGAGAAATTGATGCGAAAGATCCAAAAATGGCGGCTTATCAAAATGCCATATTAAAAATATTGGCTCGGTTTGAGGGGCTTGAATTTCATCACGTCGCTCGAGACAGTAATCACGCAGCGGACATACTTGCTCGCATGGGCGCCAAGCGTGACCCAGTCGCACCTAACACCTTTGTGGAAAGGTTGTTCAAGCCATCTGTAGTAGGGCAGGACGAGAGCAACGACGCTAGTTCAGACCTCATCACGCCTCCAGCGGCTGAACACAGTGCAGATATCATCGGGGATCCGGATACAGAAATAACATCTTCGGCTCATGAGATCATGGCCGTCATTGCGCTGTGGACCGAACCATTCCTGGCCTACCTTAATATGCAAGAACTCCCCGATGATCAAAATGAGGCCCATCGTATAGTTCGGCATTCTAAAGCCTACAAAATCCACGCAGGTGAACTGTACAAGAAAAACACTATTGGCGTTCTCCAAAAGGTGCATCTCCGAAGAGGAGGGATGGAAAATTTTGGCTGAAATACATGCTCGCATGGGCGGCCATCATGCTTCAACTCGGGCGCTCATAAGCAAAGCTTTCCGAATAGGTTTTTTCTGGCCAACGGCCCGAGCAGATGCACAAGCCCTCGTCCAACACTGTGTGGGATGTTAGCTTTTCGCCAATCAAAGTCATATGCCTCCCACCGCCTTGAAAACCATCCCCATTACCTGGCCTTTTGCGGTCTGGGGGCTGGATATGGTCGGACCCCTTAAAGGGGGAAGCAACAACAAGGAATATTTACTGGTTATGGTGGATAAATTCACTAAATGGATAGAAGCCAAACCAGTAAAAACAGATGAAGCAGGGCCAGTGATTGATTTTATATCCGGCGTGGTACACCGTTACGGTTTCCCACATAGCATAATCATGAACAATGGCTCCAACTTTATGGCTGATGAGGTGAAAAATTGGTGTGCCAAGTTAGGCATTAAACTTGATTATGCATCCGTCTACCACCCTCAAACAAACGGTCAGGTCAAAAGAGCCAATGGCCTAATAATGAGCGGTATTAAACCCCGACTCGTGCGCGCCCTTTGGGAGTTAGATAAACACTGGGTTGAGGAGCTTGACTCTGTGCTCTGGAGGCTGCAGACCAAACCTAACCGAACAACCGGATACACACCTTTCTTCATGTTGTACGGCGCGGAGGTTGTTCTGCCCTGCGACATTATTCATGACTCACCTCGAGTGCGTATGTATGAAGAGCGAGAGGTCAAGCTCGATCGGCAGGATGACCTAGACGGCCTTGAAGAGGAGCGTGATATCGTGCAATCCCGTTCCGCATTCTATCAACAACAGGTCAGGTGATACCAGAGCAGAGAAGTGCGGGCCAAAACATACAACGTTGGCGAACTCGTTTTGCGCCTCCCAGAGAAGAAAAGGGATAAACTCAAACCACGATGGGAGGGTCCCTTCATTATAGATGAAGTTCTCACAAGAGGAGCATGTCGCCTTCGAAATGCATCATATAATTGCCTTGTGCCAAATCCATGGAACACTGCTCGGCTCTGGCGATTCTATGGATAGTCTCGTAGCACATTTTCTTTTATTCTCGTCTAGGTCCCTTTGTTTTCCTCTCTTCGTTTCTATTTCTCTTTACTGTCTCGGGATTGTATTCGAACTATGAAGGGTACACATCCTTAAATGTGCATACCCCATAATACCTTGGGGCTTCTTTGACGAAGCTTACTAATAAAGCTTCTTGCTTCCATTTATTCATGTCATTTGTTCATCCTTTCGCCATTATATGCACCTTTATGACTTAAGTTTTTGCCAAGCTGGGTTGCCTCGCTCCTGTTTTTATACCCTAAGTTCCCGATTGTTCGGCTAGGGTGTAAAGGGAGCACCTCTGCGATTGTTACAAGCGGGTAATCCGGATCTGTACCTCAGACGGATGAAGCCAAAAGCTAGCATTCTTAAGGGAATGATTGGTCGGCAAGGAACGACATACAATTTACATTTACATGATTCTACGGGATAGGCTGCCCGTAATTCCATCTTAGGGATAAAAAGCCTACGCATGTATAATTAGACATGCTGACCCGCGGAAAGGAACCCTTAACGAAACTATTCTCCCTGGAAGATGTTTCTTACGCTAAAGAGTAATATAACATAATTGCCTAAACAAATTCTGTTTGTTTGAGCAAAATGACCGAATTTCCTGGTTTCCAAACATATTGAGTGTTTACTACATTCAAACATAGTATCCAGAAACACTCCAACCCTTGGGTTTAGGAGGTTGAAGCCGAAGGCCTGCGATGACAATTTTTTTACAAGTTTGGTCGGAGATAAGTTTGATGATAAAGTACATTGATACATTGAATCAAACGCCTATTCTTTATCTATGCCGTCTAGGAGATTGTTTAGGCTACAATCTTCTTGCGAATACTTCGCGGCTATCATAACCTGGTCATATACCAAATTTACGAGAATCTCTTTCCCGTCCGGTCCCTGAGGTCCAACTCGGGCCATATGATTCAGATCAAGCCTGGTGTAGCACGTTTTCACCATCGCCCATGCTTCTCGAGCACCTTCCCGGCACGCTGACGCTTTCCATAGCTCAAAGCGGCGCTGAGCTCCTTTGAACAGGTTTACCAAATCCTCCATAATCTCTGGAGGAGAATTGTATAGCCATAAGGCTTTAGCCATACTCTTCATGGCTTTACTGGCCCGCTCATGCACAATGGAAAGCTCTTTTAGCACGTCACCGCGGAAGCCGGACACTTCTTCTTCAGGACGCCCGGTTAACAGACCTGCAAGAACAACATTATAATACTCTGAATAGCCGGATAATATGAATTCCGGAGCTGGCTTAAAGGTTATACCGAATATGCCGCCTTTCAACTTTTTATTTTCTTTCACCACATCCGATAACTGGGCCCTCAAGTCCTTTATCTCTTCGGCTTGTTTAAACTTTTCATCCTCCAGCTTGTTCTTTTGCTCAATGGTCCGTGTTAATACACGTTAACCGACTGCCTCTTGCCCCTCAACATATTTTTTATCCTCTTGGGCAGTCTTTAACTTCTCTTCCAGCTGACCTATAGAATCTGCTGCTAAAATACAACAATGATTGACTTAAAACATCATTAATTGCAGCCGAACATATTTTTCAGATATTATTTTTTCTTACCATGAGATCCCCTCATGGACTTCTTCATTTCTTCTAGCTCGGTGGTGACAACATCTAGTTTTGTCCGGCTTATTTCAAGCTCCTGGGACATCATGGTGTTCTTCTCTTTGAGAACCTTCAGACATAAACGATCCTTAAATCGGTTGGATTAACCACTTCAAGTCTCGGGGGCTACTGGCATATACTTATTCAAATTACACAGACTTTTACCTGCATATCCTTCGAGAACAGGTGAGTGACCCCCGCAAGTCCATCTCGGGCAGCTCGGATATATGCATCCATGGAGCTGAGGGCATTGAACTCCTGCTCGGTAAAAGTAGGGGCATGCATGGCCTCCTTTTGCCGTTGCTGATTCATCGCGCTCTCCACTTTGGAATGGGTAACAAATACGTCATTTGAATCCCCCTGTGGTGGATAATCTGGCGCCGCATCCGTATTGACTCGTGTCCTTGTTGACGAGTCCGGGGCCGGATTGGATGGTGGTCGGCCGACTGGGTCCTCGGACGCGGCTCGACGAATGTTCCTTCTGAAATAAGACGGAGGAGGAATGTAACAATCTGGTCTTATATCGGAGCACATATTAAAGATTATACCTCTTCGATGGAGGAGGGGGCTCGACGGTGCTCTCCGTTTCTTTTCACTTTGAAGGCTCGCCCTGCGTAGGCACTGTCTTCTTAGAAGTTGCCCTCGATGCAGTGCGGTGTGCCGAGCGCCGACCCTTTTGAGTATGAGTCAGTGTAGTGGGTGAGGCGCGAGGGGGAGGCTCCCTTTGTGAGGATGTCTTCTGGGTACTTACATTGGAGGAAGGAAAAAGGCGAGGATAATTGGCTATAATCGCCACTTCCGAGCATCGAGGCTCACCTGATGAAAAACTCCATCAATAAGCTCACTAAATACGTCTGGATCTTCTTCGAATCTGAGATCTTTGTTGCGCGCATGGTCCTCTAGTTGTGGGGTGGGGCAATAAATCCCTTCAACCACCTTCCACCACGTCTGTTTTGAAACAATCAAAATAGTTCGATCAACACATCTCAGTAAAGAGGTTGGATAATGGTGATAATCGAAAAACTTACCCGATCGATGGGGTTACACATGGAAAAGCCTTCCCGACAATTTAAACGAGCAAAGTGTTCTTTCTCCCCCTTGTAAAGATCTGCCAAAATGACGGCCAGGGCGGTTGAGGTATCCGGACCCTCGCGCTTATAGCGAGACGCGTCATCCATCCCGTTGTAATGCCACATAGCTAACCCCGTGTATTGAAGGGGCTGGACGCATCGCTTCACCACTGATACGTCCAAAACGTATCTATAATTTCTGCTTGCTCCATGCCTCTTTTGTGTGATATTGCTATGATATTTATGCACTTCCATACACTTTTGATCATATTTGGACTAACCTATTAACTCAGTGCACCCCAGTGCCAGTTTCTGTTTTCTGCTGTTTTTGTATTTCAGGTTTTCCCATTACGTAAATTGCCAGAAAAATTCCGGGAAAAATATATAAAAAATCAGCGTTCTGGAAGCTTCCATGCGGCCAAAGTAGGGCCGGAGGGGGGCCACCGGGGCTCCAGGCGCCCGGAGGGCGCGGCCCCCCTCCTGGCCGCGCCGCCAGGCCACCTGGGCCCCCCTTACCTCTTCTGACGCCCCCCTTTGGCATATATTTACACCGCGTCCCGAAACCCTCGAGGACGGAACCCTTTTTCGCGATCTCATCTCTGTTCCGCCGCCGCCGCGCTTCCAAGATCGGGAGCACCAGGAGAACTCTTCCCGGCACCCTGCCAGAGGGGAGAACCACCACCGGGAGCCTCTCCACCACCATGGACGCCTCCCGGATGAGTTGTGAGTAGTCTCCCTTGGACCATGGGTCCATGACCAGTAGCTATGTGATGTTCTCCTCCCCTCTTTGTTCTTCACCGATTAGACCTCGTGAGCTGCCCTACATGATCGAGGCACATATGTAATCCTTATGCTGTTGCTATGATGAGTTTGATGGGATCCGATGGATTATGAGATTATGTTCAGATTGTGTGTGAGTAATAT
Source organism: Secale cereale (assembly GCA_902687465.1). Taxonomy (NCBI): domain Eukaryota; kingdom Viridiplantae; phylum Streptophyta; class Magnoliopsida; order Poales; family Poaceae; genus Secale; species Secale cereale. Next base: position 550,821,239 of record LR738712.1, read on the forward strand.
ATTTGATTTACCTCTTTTATATTTATGTTCTTGAGTAATTCTTGCATGTTCTCCGTTGCTGTTTATTGCTTTGGCCAAGTAGTAGATAGTAACTCCAAGAGGGAACGTTATGCTTGATTGTGGGTTCATGCCCCTCGATGACTAGCTTGAGTGACAGAAACATGAGTCTAGGGGATGTGATGTTGCCACAAGGGGGAAAACAACGGTGCTTGTACTTGCGGGTGCAAGGATTGTTTACTTTACGCAAAGTTCTTTTAATGCAGTTGTCTGTTGCTTTGAGTTTACACTATGGGTGGGACTCGCAACTTAATACCAGCGAGATGTTCTGGATAGATATCTCAAGGTGGATGATTAGTAGTAGATGCAGATGGATTTCGGTCTACTTGCCTTGGCGTACCGCCCATGCTTTTGAGCCTCTACCTTTCTTTGCAGCATAGTTAGCATTGGTTTGCGCACATAATCCTGTCAATTGCCCAGCTGTAATTTGTTTACCTCGCTTAGTTGTTTTATCGTCTTTTGGGAGAGAGAAATCACTAGTGAACATCATGGGACCCTGGTCCATACTACCATCACTGATCACACCCGCTATTTACTTCCTGTTCTTATTTACTAGTTGCAGTCATACCTATCACTATTATCTCTTGTGTTTGATCCTTTGTAAACGACAAGGCCGGAGGGATTGACAACCTCTCTGTACTCGTTGGGAGCAAAGTTATTTGTATCTGTGCAGGTCCTGTCAATCGCTAAGTATCTGGCGCCGTTAGCAGTTGACACCTTCTTGTTGACCCTCGGAGTCTCACGGGATTCGATCCTTGGTATCTTTGCCAAGGGAAAACTACCGCTACGCTGCATCTCACACCTTCCACTTGGGGTAACCAACGAGGGGCGAGAAGCCATCAAGCAAAGTTTTCTGGCGCTGTTGCCGGGGACTCCACTCTTCAAGATAGGGGAGTTGCACGCTATCTTTTACCTTTGCTTTTTAGTCTTGTTAGTTTACCTTTCAGTTTTTGCTTTAGTGTCTTCTATCAAAAATCAAAAAAAAATATTTGCTTTTCTGTTAGTAGTCCTTTCTGTTTAGTCAAGCATGTTAGGATTTGGTGCTTTGAGGGAATCAGAAGTTCTAGATTTCCATCAAAGGGATGGAGAAAATATGAAGAAAGCATGGGACAGAATTTCTGATGCACATAGGAGAATTATGCCTTGGATACCTATAAAAATTGTGCTTAGAAATTTTTACCATGGTCTTTTTAAATGGTGTAAACACTCTCTTGATATTATAGCTGAAGGAGATTTCCTAGAGTGTGATGAAGCTAGAGCTCTTGAAATTATACATGGTCTATCTAGTTACTTTGTTTATGATCATAATTTTGATACTGTCATAGATAGACTTGCTAATATTAAGAAGAGAATGGATGCTCTAGACTTGATGAAGGTAGAGAAACCCAAACCCAATAAGACAGATATTTTGGAAATAGACAATGATTGGGAGCCTTTTGTTAGGATTAACATCTCTAATCAAGACTTCCTTGCTTATTGTGATATTGGATCTATGGTTTCTACTATGCCAAAAATTGTTCATGATTCTTTAAAATTTAACATGGATAGATTATCATCTTATCATGAGCATGCTAATGGAGATATTTCTGAGATCCAGGGAAGAATAAAAGACGTGCCAGTTACCTTCCTTAAAGGGATTGCAATGGTTGATTTCTTCATCATGAAGCCAAACCAAGGAAATATAGTGCTAGGAAGAGACTTCCTCCGAGCCGTAAAAGGCTTCATCGATATAGGTAAGGGACAAATCCGCTTACGCGGGAAGGCAAAAGGTATGTACCACTTTCCTAGAAGGAATAAGAGTGAACTTGTTGAGGAACCATTTGAAGCAATTTATAACTTCGATTATTATGATGATTATTGATTCCTCTCTGCATTATGCCTAGCTTAAAGGCATAAAAGAAAGCGCTTTTGGGAGGCGGCCCACAATGAATAAAGTTTTATTTTGCTTTTTTTGTGTCTTGATGTTTGTTACTACAGTAGCATCATCATTGTATCTTTACTTTTCAGCTTTGTGCCAAGTTTAGCCTCCGATTGCAAGAAAGTTCAAAAGTTGTGACGTGCTGTCCAGGAAACAAATTATGTCCTTGGACAGAAAAATTCGTATAAAATCACCAGATCATCTTTTTGGTCTGAATTTTTTCAACAGCGTGCTCTATACAATTGGCTTTCGGGCGTCTGTTATGAGTTTTTTTATTTGAGTTGGAGAAGTGCCCCGAAAAAATTATTTACTACCTGCTGGTCTGTTTTTCACAGATTCTGTCCTGTTTTGCCTTTCCTTCGTTTTGCAAACCTTGAGCTTGCTTTTTCTTTGCAAAAACCTTTTGGCAATCTTGAGAAACAGTAGACCTTCAAGATTATCCTTATTTCCAGCAAGGAAAAAATTATTTTATTATGGGTACTAACCTCGCTAATCAGATTATGATGAGTTATGTATGAAGGGAGTTTTCAAGTGTGCGAGGGAAGATGATAAAAAGATTCAGGAGTGTCAAACGCTCAAGCTTGGGGATGCCCCCGTGCACCCCCAAGAAATATTCAAGAAGACTCAAGCGTCTAAGCTTGGGGATGCCCCCCGTGCATCCCCTTCTCCATCAACATTATAAGTTCGTCTTTCGTTCCACTATATTTTAATCACTTCATGCGTTATGTGCTATGCTTGGAGCGTCTTGCTTTTAGTTTCCTTTTTAGTTTTCTTTAGCTTTGCTTGCTGTTCATAACGAGTTGGAACTCAGCTTTCTTTGTGTGGGAGAGAAACATGCTCCACTTCAACCTAGAACACAACATAGGATTTTCATGCTTATCTTTGCTGTGTATGTTCTTTGTCTTTCAATAGCTACTGTCATGCTTAGCTCTTAGTTTTCATGCTTTCTTTTTAAAGAGCTTTTGTTTAGTTGGTTGCTGGAACTCTCTTGAGTTATCATGCTTATCTTGTTAAGAGAGTTGGCTTCTGTTGCACTGGTTGATATGTCTATGATAAAAATGCTATGTGCATAATGGTGCTTAGTAGTTCATGTTTACTTATGGTTAGTCTCAAATAGCTGAGGGGTTCTTAATGTGTTATTGAAGTACCAACATGATTTGTTTGCCTATGATGTGGTATGGTTTAGTGATATCTTCCTCCAAGAATTTATTTTGATTGACTTGGCATATGCTCACGCATATTTAAGACTGTAAAGAAAGTCTATCAAGCCTTGATGATTTTTAATTTCTGAGTAGCGATATAACTTCCATGCCCGATTCAATGTTGCTTTGTCGCTCTGCATGATTATGGCCGTCATTGCTCTTTTAGTTGGTCGCTCCCAGTCTTTTGCTAACCTTCACCTGTACTAAGCGGACTGACTGCTTGTGCATCCAAAATCCTTTAAACCAGTTATGCCACATGAGTCCACCATACCTTCCTATACATGGTATTTACTTGCCATTCCCAACGAAGACTATCTTGTACCATCTCGAAATTATTCAAAAAAGCATTTCTCTTGTGTGCCTCTGTTTTAGCTCATGAGGAAGTAGTAGTTAATTCATGATCTTTTTAAGTTGGACGAGTTTCACCCCGGGATTGCATGTCTAATGTGCAAACCCCTAATACGAGAAGGAACTGGCAAAGAGTGCGTCCGGCTCATTAAAAAATATACAATAAACAAACCCTCCTTCACGCTTTGTTCATGAGAAATCAGAAAACTTTGGCAGTGATAAACAAAGGAGATTAAGGGGATGTGATCGTCCCCGTGCGGGAGCCGTTCCTCGAAACTTGTCCAGCTCGAGAAGTAATTGAGTTATCTACTAGCATTCGTTGACGAAATATGCATACCCCAAAAATAATTTTTACCTCTGTTTAAAAACCAAGAGCTCTGGTACATGTTTAGTCTTTGTTTCCGACCACGGATTTTCAACCTTGCCATCAAAAGCCACGGTTTGAGAGTCTCCACCTTCTTTCTTCAAAGCACCAACTATTGAGAGCATGATTGTCATTCTGAGTGTAATGTGCATTGTCCCAAAGTACAATTGTCTTTTGCATGATTATGATATCGTTTATTCTGAAATCATTGTATCTAGTCGTCACTTAAACTTTGGAGGTGCCCCTGCATTTATGTTTTGCTTCACTAAAGGGGGCAAGCGAGGTATCCCTTTGTCATGTTTGCACACCATGCTCACTACAAATCTATTGAGTGTTTGAGTATCATATTGTAAAACTTTCAGTTCTTTGTGATATTCTCATGAGGCAACTTAATTACTACAGATTCATTATCTCAGTAAGCATTTGTCATGTGACTGTGAAAAGTTCTTATATGGTTAATAGCATGTCACCACAGAAATTATGCTTGTTATCATTTACCTACTCGAGGACGAGCAGGAATTAAGCTTGGGGATGTTGATACGTCCAAAACGTATCTATAATTTCTACTTGCTCCATGCCTCTTTTGTGTGATATTGCTATGATATTTATGCACTTCCATACACTTTTGATCATATTTGGACTAACCTATTAACTCAGTGCACCCCAGTGCCAGTTTCTGTTTTCTGCTGTTTTTGTATTTCAGGTTTTCCCATTACGTAAATTGCCAGAAAAATTCCGGGAAAAATATATAAAAAATCAGCGTTCCGGAAGCTTCCATGCGGCCAAAGTAGGGCCGGAGGGGGGCCACCGGGGCTCCAAGCGCCCGGAGGGCGCGGCCCCCCTCCTGGCCGCGCCGCCAGGCCGCCTGGGCCCCCCTTACCTCTTCTGACGCCCCCCTTTGGCATATATTTACACCGCGTCCCGAAACCCTCGAGGACGGAACCCTTTTTCGCGATCTCATCTTTGTTCCGCCGCCGCCGTGCTTCCAAGATCGGGAGCACCAGGAGAACTCTTCCCGGCACCCTGCCGGAGGGGAGAACCACCACCGGGAGCCTCTCCACCACCATGGACGCCTCCCGGATGAGTTGTGAGTAGTCTCCCTTGGACCATGGGTCCATGAATAGTAGCTATGTGATGTTCTCCTCCCCTCTTTGTTCTTCACCGATTAGACCTCGTGAGCTGCCCTACATGATCGAGGCACATATGTAATCCTTATGTTGTTGCTATGATGAGTTTGCTGGGATCCGATGGATTATGAGATTATGTTCAGATTGTGTGTGAGTAATATATTTGATTTACCTCTTTTATATTTATGTTCTTGAGTAATTCTTGCATGTTCTCCGTTGCTGTTTATTGCTTTGGCCAAGTAGTAGGTAGTAACTCCAAGAGGGAACGTTATGCTTGATTGTGGGTTCATGCCCCTCGATGACTAGCTTGAGTGACAGAAACATGAGTCTAGGGGATGTGCTGTTGCCACAAGGGGGAAAACAACGGTGCTTGTACTTGCGGGTGCAAGGATTGTTTACTTTACGCAAAGTTCTTTTAATGCTGTTGTCTGTTGCTTTGAGTTTACACTATGGGTGGGACTCGCAACTTAATACCAGCGAGATGTTCTGGATAGATATCTCAAGGTGGATGATTAGTAGTAGATGCAGATGGATTTCGGTCTACTTGCCTTGGCGAACCGCCCATGCTTTTGAGCCTCTACCTTACTTTGCAGCATAGTTAGCATTGGTTTGCGCACATAATCCTGTCAATTGCCCAGCTGTAATTTGTTTACCTCGCTTAGCTATTTTATCGTCTTTTGGGAGAGAGACATCACTAGTGAACATCATGGGACCCCGGTCCATACTACCATCACTGATCACACCCGCTATTTACTTCATGTTCTTATTTACTAGTTGCAGTCATACCTATCACTATTATCTCTTGTGTTTGATCCTTTGTAAATGACAAGGCCGGAGGGATTGACAACCTCTCTGTACTCGTTGGGAGCAAAGTTATTTGTATCTGTGTGCAGGTCCTGTCAATCGCTAAGTATTTGGCGCCGTTAGCAGTTGACACCTTCTTGTTGACCCTCGGAGTCTCACGGGATTCGATCCTTGGTATCTTTGCCAAGGGAAAACTACCGCTACGCTGCATCTCACACCTTCCACTTGGGGTAACCAACGAGGGGCGAGAAGCCATCAACCGCGATAGCCATGACTTCAATTATTGTGAGTTCAGAATGGGATAGTACCCTAATTTTGTTAACTAATATCGTGAATTGTTCGCTGTCGTCTTGCTTAAAGTTCTGGGAACGCCAATTGACGTGTTTCTTCAAAGGAGCGCTGGAGAATTCAGGGAGTCCGCACCGAACTGGGTCCGGAAGGGGAATGTCTTCGACATAAAACCACTCCGAAGTCCACTCTTCGGGTTCCTTTTTGGGAGTCCGGACAGATAACCTGTTTCGGCTATGTGCCATACTTCAGCACCGCCCACCTCGGATATAGGGCCCCCTTGGGAACGAAGGACGGGGCAAAAGAACTTTCTCCATAGCTCGAAATGGGCCTCACAACCTAAGAATAGCTCACAAAGAGCAACAAAGCCAGAAATGTGCAGAATAGAGCATGGCGTAAGGTTGTGCAGTTGGAGCCCATAAAATTCCAATAGGCCCCTGAGAAAGGGATGGATTGGGAAACCTAAACCCCTCGGGAGAAACAGAATGAAGCACAGCCTCTCTTCCTTGCTGGGGTTGGGGAAGTTTCTGCTAACGCCTCATTGTTGATTGAAGCTAACCCAACCCGCACGGAGACTATATCCGCGGGGGGGGGCATCCCTCCGTCTGAAGTCTATTCAGCTGGAGGTGGGATACCGAGCAGCTTCTTCAATCACCTATTTGAGGGTCGTAGGGACGCGAGGAACAGCCGGGAGCACTCGCCATGTTGTGAGGATTTTTGTGGTTTGCTCTAGAGGATCTCTGCGTGGTGTGGAAAGGCATCTGAGATCTGATCTCCTTAAATATACGCCATCCTTGCATGGTTAAGGGTTTATTTGTAAAAAGTGTGTGGACTGTCCGCATTCGTCTGACGCATGGAAGTCGAGGCGACAACAAGAAGGAATCATCAAGGCAGGGGTATAAAAGTCAGAACTAGAATGTCATCATTCCAAAGTATAAAGAACATGCCTTGCAAAGCCGAAGACATGAAGCCGTATACTACATCGTCATTGAAGGCAAGTTTGGGGGCTACTGAGGGAGTCCTGGATTTGGGGGTCCTCAAGTGTTCGGACTACTTGTTGTGGGCCGGACTGATGGGCCGTGAAGATAAAGCAGAAGACCATCCCACGTGTCCGGGTAGGACTCCTATATATGTAGAAAGCCAAATTAGATGTCTGGGTGTAATGTTTCCTTCCTCCGCAAGTCAAATCTGTACAACCCTAGCCCCTCCAGTGTGTACATAAACCAGTGGGTTTAGTCCGTAGAGGCTAACAAAACAATCATAGGCTAGACAGCTAGGGTTTAGCCATTACGATCTCGAGGTAGATCAACTCTTGTAACCTCTATATCTATCAAGGTCAATCAAGAAGGAAGTAGGGTATTACCTTCATTAAGAGGGCCCGAACCTGGGTAAACATCGTGTCCCAACGTCTCTTGTTACCATGGATCCTTAGACTCACAGCTTGGGCCCCCCTACCCGACATCTGCCGGTTTTGACACCGACACCCGGTTCTAAGCCATAAAGCATGGCACACTAAACTATTAAGTAGTCATCATATCGAGCTTGCCAAACGTTCATAACGTCTACATCTGCTCCTGCAATAGGTTTGTCACCTAGCGGTGCATCAAGGACATAATACTTCTGTGCAACAATGAGGATAATCCTTAGATCACGGACCCAGTCCGTATCATTGCAACTAACATCTTTCAACTTAGTTTTCTCTAGGAACATATTAAAAACAGTGGAGCTACATCGCGAGATATTGATCTACAACATAATATGCAAAGACAGTTTGACTAAGTTCATGATAAATTAAGTTTAGTCAATCAAATTACTAATGAACTCCCACTTAAATTAATATCTCTCAGGTTAACTAAGTGATACATGATCCAAATCAACTAAACCATGTCCGATCATCATGTGAGATGGATTAGTCATCAATGGTGAACATCTCTATGTTGATCATATCTACTATATGACTCATGTTTGACCTTTCGGTCTCCAGTGTTCCGAGGCCATGTCTGTACATAATAGGATCGTCAAGCTTAACCCAAGTATTACGTGTGTGTAATACTGTATTACACTCGTTGTATGTGAACGTAGAGTCTATCACACCCGATCATCACGTGGTGTCTCTAAACGACAAATTGTAGCAACGGTGCCTACTCGGGGAGAACACTATTATCTTGAAATTTAGTGAAGGGATCATCTTATAATGCTATCTTTGATCTAAGCAAAATAATATGCATAAAAGATAAACATCACATGCAATCAAAAATATGTGACATGATATGGCCATCATCATCTTATGCTTTTGATCTCCATCTCCAAAGCATCGTCATGATCTCCATCGTCACTGGATTGACAACTTGATCTCCATCGTAGCGTCGTGGTCATCTCACCAACTATTGCTTCTACGACTATTGCTACCTCATAGCGATAAAGTAAAGCAATTACATGGCGCTTGCATTTCATACAATAAAGAGACAACCATAAGGCTCCTGCCGGTTGTCGATAATTTACAAAACATGATCATCTCATACAATAACGTATAACTCATCACATCTTGACCATATCACATCACAACATGCCCTACAAAAACAAGTTAGACGTCCTCTACTTTGTTGTTGCAAGTTTTGCGTGGCTGCTACGGGCTTCTAGCAAGTACCGTTCTTACCTACGGCACAAAACCACAACAGTGATTTATCAAGTTTGCTGTTGTAACCTTCAACAAGGACCGGCCGCAGTCAAATTTGATTCAACTAAAAGTAGGAGAAGCGGTCACCTGCCAGCCACCTTTATGACAAGTTGCATGTCTGTCGGTGGAACCGGTCTCACGTACGTGGACATGTAAGTTTGGTCCGGGTCGCTTCATATTACGATGCCGCCGAATCAAAATAAGACGTTGGTGGCAAGCAGTATGACGATCACCGCCCACAACTCTTTGTTTTCTACTCATGCATATCATCTAAGCATAGACCTGGCTCATGATGCCACTGTTGGGAAACGTTGCATGGAAAACAAAAACAAAATCTACGCACACGCAATGATCTATCCATAGAGATGCCTAACAACGAAGGGGAGAGTGTGTCTACGTACCCTCATAGACCATAAGCGAAAGCGTTTCACAATGCGATTGATGTAGTCGAACTTCTTCGCGCTTCAACCGATCAAGTACCAAACGCACGGCACCTCCGCGTTCTGCACACGTTCAGCTCGGTGACGTTCCTCGCCTTCTTGATCCAGCAAGATGTCAAGGTAGTAGATGAGTTCCGTCAACTCGACGACGCGGTGACGGTGATGGTGAAGTAATCTCCGCAGGGCTTCGCCTAAGCACTACGAAAATATGACCGGTGGAGTAAACAGTGGATGGGGGCACCGCACAAGGCTAACAATTGATCTCTTGTGCTTGTGAGGCGCCCCTCCCCACATATATATAGGTGGGAGGGGAGGGGAGGCAGCCAGGGCACCCTAGGGCTTGGCTGCCGCCCCCTAGGGGCCATGCCATGCCCTGCGCCCCCCTTTCCTTGTATACGGAAGGGGGGGAAGAGGGGAGGTGGGGAAGGAAGGGGGAATCCTATTCCCTCTCTTTCCTTTCCTCCCCCCCTTTCCTTCTCCACTTAGGCCGGCCCATATGGGGGGCGCACTAGCCCCTTGTGGCTAGTGTGTTTCCCTTCTTGGCCCATAAGGCTCATATCTTTTGCCGGGGGTGCCCGGAACTCCTTCCGGTGATCCGATATGTACCTGGTACCCTCCGAAACACTTTGGATGTCCGAATACCATCGTCCTATATATCAATATTTATGTATCGATCATTTCGAGACTTAGCGTCATGTCCGTGATCTCATTCGGAACTCCGAACAACACTCGGTCACCAAATCACATAACTCATATAATACTATATCGTCAACGAACGTTAAACGTGTGGACCCTACGGGTTTGAGAACTATGTAGACATGACCGAGACACCTCTCCGGTCAACAAACAATAGCGGAACCTGGATGCCCATATTGGCTCCTACATATTCTACAAAGATCTTTATCGGTCGAACCGTTATGACAACATACACAATTCCCTTTGTCTCTCAGTATGTTACTTGCCCGAGATTTGATCATCGGTATCTCTATACCTAGTTCAATATCGTTACCGGCAAGTCTCTTTACTCGTTCTGTAATACATCATCCCGTGACTAACTCATTAGTCATTTGCTTGCAAGGCTTATTATGATGTGCATTATCGAGACGGCCCAAAGATACCTCTCCGATACTCGGAGTGACAAATCCTAATATCGGTTCACACCAACCCAACAAAACACATTTGGAGATACATGTAGATCATCTTTATAATCACCCAGTTACGTTGACGTTTGATAGCACACAAGGTAGTCCTCCGGTATCTGGGAGTTGCATGATCTCATAGTCAAAGGAATATGTATTTGACATACATGCTACCGGTAGCAATAAACTATACGATCAAATGCTAAGCTAACTGATGGGTCTTGTCCATCACATCATTCTCATAATGATGTGATCCCGTTATCAAATGACAACTCATATCTATGGTTATGAAACCTTAACCATCTTTGATTAACGAGCTAGTCTAGTAGAGGCTTACTAGGGACACGATATTTGTTTACGTATTCACACATGTATTTAGGTTTCCAGTCAATACAATTCTAGCATGAATAATAAACCTTTATCATGATTAAGGAAAATATAATAATAACCATTTTATTATTGCCTCTAGGGCATATTTTCATCAGAGGGTACGTAGACACACTCTCCCCTCTCGTTGATATGCATCTCCATGGATAGATCTTGCGTGCGCGTAGATTTTTGTTTGTTTTCCATGCAAAGTTTCCCAACAAGATCCACCTACCTTCGCAGCCTTTTGTGTGGCCATCTCCTCTCCGTCAGTGACGCAGATGACCATGGCACGGGGAAGCATGGCAATTAATGACAGTCGTCGTGTGCCAACTGTATGTGGCCACTCTCAGCACATTTTCCTAGCGCCCAACCGCCGCACACGGCTATAAAAATGTCCCATGGCCGAATGGTTCAAAACTTCTACTTCCAATACCAGTGCCCTAGCCACTTTGTTCCTCCTTGTTGCCATGTTGCTTCCCCCGCGGCTTGACTAGGTGTCGGGAGGAGGGGTGGATAGGATATCTAGTACCACCGTCTAAGGCTAGGTGAAAACTATTTTTGCGAAAAAGAATCCAAACCTATTATATGTTTAGGAGAAGAACAAAGCACCTCAAACATGATAAAATTACATCGGAGTTTCTAGACAACCGAGCGACCACTGGCACAGCCAGAACGAGCCATCAACGTGTCGTTGTCATTGCTCCCCTAACAGAGTTGGTTTGACCTTGCTGATGGCAACCGAGAAGTCTTCACGCACGTGCACCTAAAGACCAACGCCCTCGAGCCAGAGTCATTGCCATGAAACCCTTGAATAGATAGGAATCACCTAACATCAAATCTCGTCACCACGCGTGCACGACGAGAAACCCTACCCTCGTCGACCCAAGGAGAAGATCTATGTCGGTGCTCCGTCGATTACATCCAGATGGACGACCTTGAGAAGGGTCAGAGGCTGGAAGACAAACTCAAAGAAGAAGCGCCGCCATCCACCCGAGCACCGCATCTGCAAGGACTAAAAAAACTAACCTAAAGTACTAGCTAGAGTGGAGGCACCAAGATTTTCCTCCCTGCCACTGATCGCCGAAGGGGAGGCGAATCCACGGGCTCATCGATGAGGCTTGAAGGAGAGAGTTTGCCCTAGCACGAAGGAGAAGGAAAGAAAACGCTTCGCGTGGCAAATTATTGTAGTATTTACATGGCTAGTCGAAACTATGTTTGCACATTGTGCCAATAATAGACACAAACACATCTATATCTACTAGCAAAGGGAGGACTTTTTTTGCCCGTCCGTCGTGCGTTTTGTAGAAAACCCCTTGATGTTTTTGGTAGTCAATCTGTAACCCAGTTTTAAGTGAGTTTTTCTCTCTTTTGCAGAAGACCCCCTACTGCTTTTGGTAATCAAACCGCGGTTCGGTTTTAAGTGATGTTTCGGGTTTTATGGAAAATACCATGTCGTTCCTGGTAATCAACCCACGGTCCAGTTTTAATCGACGTTTCAACCCCTGTCGTTTATGCTGGTCAACTTGGGGTCTATATCAAATGCCTTTAAAATATATTCATATCTTTAAACCCTAACTCCAATTTTAACATGCTATATGTGATATTTGATTAGAAAAATATGTAGTGGGAAGGATGCTAAGCGGTAACACACATGGTATGCCATGTTGAAATGGTGTGGACCTATTAAGGTATTGAGTCATAGTTATTGGGTTAGGGAGATGTGGTATTTCTTCTCAGGAGAATATCATACGAAAATTAACATTCAAAGAATCGTGAAAGCCACGTTTAAAAGTTTATAAAAATCTGGAGAAAAAATGGGATGTGAAGAGGATGATGTTCTATTGTCACGTGGAATTTCAAATAAAAACACATTACGGAGGGCGAGCTATGAAAAGACAAATTCAGCGTTGAATAGTGTCCAATGTTGAATTTGTCCTGTTCATAGCTCGTATTCCATAATGTGTTTGAGTTTGAAATTTTGATACATCGTCATCGGTTTCCATCAAATATTGATTTTTGTATGATATTCTTTTTTATGTCCGTTGCAAACTTGCAATGCACGGAATCTTTCGATATTCTTTTGGGACCGACTAACACTACTACTCGTACGAGATAGTATTGGTTGTTTCAGTTCACCATGTCTTGGAACTTCCGTGACATGAACACCTTGGCCCATCCCTTGTTCAGCCTTCCAAGTATCACTTGCATCTGTCATGCGTGGAAGGGAGAAGAGTGCAAGTTTCAGCAAGCAACCGGAAGACACGGCACCCTTGCTCAATCACTCAGGCTTGTAGTTTAGCTGAGATTAAGGCCTGAAGTTTCCTCTAACAAAAGAAAACTCTAAAAAAAAAAAAGGCCTGAAGTTTAAGAGCGTGCCTAAAGGAACACTATAGTTAGACCCGAAAATACCCCACGGAATCTCCGTCTAGGCGCACCCATGTTAAAAAGATAATTTCAAAATAGCAAAAAATGTCAAATAATTTTGAAACATTTTTCAATGTGAACATGGTCCTGTTATACTAACGTGTAAAGTATCGCGAAGTAGTGGTCTTCTGCGCGAAACAAAACGAATTTGGTTCTATATAAAAATTATTGGTTAAGCTTTTTGAAGCTACAATTTTGTTATTTTCCCCGGAAGAGCACGGAAGTCATTTCTTCATGAAACTTCATATGTAAGTAGAACGCTCCACGATGTTTCGTCACAAATAAGTTATATATTTTTTGTTTTAGACATTTTTCAAAATTAATATGGCTTAGCGAATGTGCTGGACCCATGTCCCAAAGATCTGTATCATAGTTAGACTCATTTTTTTTGGGGGGGGGGGGGCGAAGAATGCCAACAACACATGCAGAAACTATTTGCATTCTCATCTCCACAACCGCAACTAAAATTTTTATTAAAAAAATCAAATCTATTCATCAAACATTGTGACAGTATGAAAGAACACGAGAAGTAACAAAAATTACATTCATATTCATAGACCACCTAACGACAACTATAAATACAGAAGCGAGCGAAAAGCGTGTCTCCATCATCACCACTCCCTCGTCGGAGCCGGACAAAACTAGTTGTACTAGACAGTCGGAAAGTCATCGTGTTAAAACCCCAAAGGACCACTTCACCGAAACAACGATCGCCGCCTATAGAGAATTATATATCGGAAGGATCCAACTGTAGACACATGAACTCAGACGAACGAGACCAGATCCACTGAAGACAAACACCTACTGAATCATGTGAGATCAATCGAAGACACACCTCCATCACGCGCCCTTCGACGACACGGACGCACCAACGGAACGGGGCTAAACGGGGAAAACCCTATTCCATCTTCGACTGCTCGCCTCGCCTTCTTAAATAGGACACAAATCCTAAATAGACAAAAAAACACCAAAAAATCATGCATGAGCCCTTCAGTCAACAAGAACCGAGATCCACGACGTCTTGATGACCCTAAGGCCACAAAAGACGAGGTAGATCGGCGATGGCACCAGTCGGAGGCAGGAAACCCTAAACACATGTGAATCTTTCTTTCTTTGTCGGGAAGAAAGATAAATGTGTGTATGACTACAGCTAGGATTCACTTCTAATACAAGCTGCAAAGGTTTAAATTCTTCTACAATATAATCTCTGCTGCAAAATAGGGGAAATTAGGCAGACCTATTCCAAATATGTGATTGCAAATGTGAATTGTGTCAGTATGTTTTAGGACCTATATATATACCTTCCTCATACGGTTTTATGGTGTCTTGGATCTAAAAGGATTTCGTCAGAGTTTTTATTCTTTTGATTTTCATTTTCTTTATGGCGGCTTGTTTGATATTTTATGATTTTTACTCACAAATTCTTTTTTTCCTAAGAACTACTCTACTTTCCTATAGTTTAATTAAAGGAAAAGAAATCATTAATCCGAACCTCATGATATTTTTACCCGCAAAAAAACCTCATGAGTTATGTTTCGTTTACAGCTATGGCACACACCTAATTTTAAGAAAATGTTTTATCCTGTGATGCAGATAAATGTGTTCTTCATAACTCTATTTTTAATAAGGAAAATGATTCTAATCGGCCGATGGATGAAGCATGTGGCGTCCGTCGCCTCCGTTGCTTGACACGTGTCCAGCTTGACCACGCATGTCTCTCTCCCTCTTTGTTTCTTGCAACAACATCATTGTTGCAGAACGGTGGCAGCGAACTATTACTTTACAAGTGCGTGACGCGACTGTTGCAATTTTTGCAACATGCTCCTTGTTGCAGAAAATTAGGTACGGTGGAGATATAGTTGCAATTTTTGCAACAAGGGTCTTATTGCAGAAAAATAGGGAATAAAAGGTTGTGCAACATGGGTCTTCCTGCAGGAGATCAGAGAAGAAAATATTTTGCAACAAGGGTTTTGTTGTAGAAGTCATCCCGTAACAACGTCCATTTTACAAAAATATTAAGATGAGAAAAATATATTCTACAACATCATCTATGTTGCAGAAGTCTGTCCACAACGACACTCATATTTCGAAAAAGTTAAGACGAAACAAAATCTACAACAAAATCTCTATTGCAAAAGTTTTAACATCAAAAGATATGTGCAAACGTTTTCGCCACACTGCCTTTGTTGCGATCGTGAGGAAAGAGTCGGTTTTTTTTCTTTCTATTCCTTATTGATTTGGAACTCTGCGAATCGACGGTGACTCAGAGTTCACCAGACTGCCGCTGCTACCTGCCTTCCTTCCTTCCGCCGCCCGCCTCCTCCCCCTCCCACCCCACCCGCCATGGCCCATCATCACCTCCTCCCTTTACTCCTCCTCCTCCTACTCCCCCTCTTCGCCTCCGCCGCGGCCACCGGCGACGAGGCGCACCTCTCCGCGGTGATCGGCGATACGGGCCTGGCCTTCGCCAAGGACGTGCTGATCAGCGAGGCGGTGCGGTCGCTCACCCCACTCCGCCTCCCAGGGGCGGAGAAGGCCTTTCGCGTGCCCTTCCTCGGCGGCATCCGCGCCGCCGTCTCCAACATCACGCTCTTCCACCTCGACGTGGGGGATGACTCCGTCGTTCGCCTCGGCGACTCGGCCCTCGTCGTCGTCGCCTCCGGCATTACCGCCAACATCAGCATGGCCTGGAGCTACTCCTACTACTCTTGGTACTTCCCCATGGAGATCTCCGACAGCGGCACCGCCTCGATCCTGGTAATCGACTAATTTCCTCTGGCTATCGCGGGCTAGAAGGGGGTGAGATTTGGTGTCGAATGTGCTAGATTTGGTTTGCCATTGTCGTGAAATCCGGTGTGAACTCTGATTGCTTTGTTTTGACAGCATCATTGAATTTGTATGCTAGGCTAGCTTGACACCAGGGATATTTCTTAATTCTAACTGTAGTTATGTGGATTGTGTGAGTTCGGTGCTTAAGAACCGCGACCTTTAGTAGTACTCTCGTATGCCTTATGAGTTGGTAAATGTTTGGGCGCGGTGCGCCGGCCGGTTCGCACGCCACGCTGGCAAAACGCGGCCCGCGCAGTGGCCCCGCGCTCCCCGCCTCCTTCCAGCGCCTCCATCCCATACCTTCAGCGCGCGCATCCTTCCCCCTTCTTCCTCCCCCGGGCAGCGACTGGGCCACCATGAGCTCGATCGCCAGCGGCCAGGCGCTCCCTCGCCGGCTGCCATGGCCAGATCCACCCCCTACCTACAGTCTTCCCGCGCGCACATCCCCTCCCCTCCCCCCTCCTCCCGGGCTGCGTTTGGGCCACCACAAGCTCCATCGCCGGCAGTCAGGCGCTCCCTCGCCGGCCGCCATGGCTGCCTGCCGTCATGCCCGGATCCCCCCGCGTATAAAGTGTTGCAACCGTCATCTAGAAAAGCTTCAACAGCCGTTGAAAAAAGCTTCAACCATAGACATAGAAAGCTTCAATGGCACTGCACAACAAGGGAAAGCTGCAACCGTTTTTGAATTTTGCTACTACCGGCAAAGCTTTTTGCTACATCCATCAGGCAGAGCTGCGACCTCACGAGGACGCTAATGATATTTTTTGCTGCAACCGTAGCAGGTTTTTGCTACTATCGTTGGAGGTTTTTGCTACATCCATGTAAGGCGGAGCTGCGACCTCGCGAAGGCGGCGACGGCGTTTTGCTTGCTACATCCATTCAAATGGCGTTGATTGACTCGCGGCCGCCGTCGACGTATTTTCTGGCAGCGAGCATCAATGGCGAGGGCGGCGGAGCTACAACCGTCGTCGTCAAGAGCTGCAACCCCAGGTGGAGCTGTTGCATGGGTCGAGGCGAGAACGAGGCCGGGAGGGTGGGGGACCGGTGACGAGGACGGCCGGCGAGGGCGGGGTCCGGCGGGCGACGAGGAAGACCGGCGAGGGTGGGGACTGACGACGGGGACGACCATCGGAGGGAACAGGAGGCGCGGTGCCGTGCTCCCCGAGCGGGAGATGCGGATCCAGGCCGACTGCCCGAGGAAGAAGAAGCTGGGGGCGATCTGTTTTTTTTTCCTGTATCCAACGGCCGCGTGCCTCGCATCCGACGGCCTGTGCTGGACCGGCCGAAACTTTCGGCCGGTGCGCCGGCACCCATAAGCGCCCTTATGAGTTTGAGTTTGCCTAGCTGTCTAGTGTATTGAAGTGTGAGTTAGTTCCTGACAATCTCCTCACTTTGATGGCTCAAAGAATGGAAACAGAAGTAGATTGCTTACACAATGAGTTTCCATATTCATGGTTTCCTTGTCTCTATCAAACCAAGCTGGAAATTTCTTCTCGGTTTCCACATTTATATACTAACTAACTGTATATCTATCCTTTTCCACTAAGAATATTCTTTTGACAACGCACTAACTCAAATAGCAGAAGCTGCTTCTTGCTGTATGTTAATATTTTGCAGGTCTGCAATTCTTTGACTTCTTCAAAAGTATTTAATTCTCAACCAGTTTACCATCACATGGCAATTGCATCACTTACACAATTATTCTTTAACTCAAAGACAAACAATCATGAATTGATGAGTTAAAATAATCCTCGGTATCAGAGTTTCAAAAATCATTAATTGATCAGCTATGATTCTACTGTATGCTACTAGTTTTGGCCAGTTAAAGGGAAGTAGGGAGGATGGGTCTAGTCAGTGGCGGGGCCAACCCGTGCCCTGGCCCGCCCAGCACATGCAAATTTCTGTAATGTACACCTACTATTAGGCCATGGAATAACATCCTAGTAGTAATTATCTTCAGTTAGGCCCCGTCGGCCCGCCCAGCAATTTGGGTGAAGCTCCGGCACTGGGTCTAGTGTAAGAATTGTACTTAAGGGTGAAGATACTCGTTGATACATCAAATAAGCTGGAGACCACTCAGACCAGTACTATCTTATCGGCTCTGTTTTGTTTCTGGTTGTTACATAACATTCGTTTTTCCTTGAATTGCTTGAAGAATATTGTGAAGTCTATTTTTTCTTTTGGAAGCAATAAAACATATGAAAATTAGATCATTGAGTGTGGCAAAACACAGCCCATCATTGTCCCTGCACTGAAAACTTTCCGGTAGTTTGATTTATGCTCGAGGAATAAGTCTAATAACTGTCATGAGCATATGGTCTTAAAATCTCAAATTAACTTGTCAAATGATGGGTAATGCTTCATATTATATTCATGATATGCTATATACATGACTTATGATGATATTCCATTTTTGCATCATGTAAACTTCCTAGCTAACAAAGATACTAGGTTACGCAAAGGTCCTTTGCGTTTTCTCAAAAAAAAAAAAACTTTCTGCTCTAATCTTTAGTTGTTGTTTATCTGCTCTGCTACTGAGAAGAAGCAGCTCATGAATTTTCCATGTGTGTAAGGTTCAAGGAATGGAAGTTGGGATAACCATGGAAATCAAGAATTCCAATGGAAGTTTGGCTCTGAACGCCACACAATGTGGTTGTTCTGTGAAGGACCTGGTGATATCTCTGGATGGTGGAGCATCTTGGTTTTATCAAGGGTAAGCTCTCCTTGTGATCTCTTTAAAAATAAATGCTAAAAATTAAGTTGAAATTGTTTGTAAGCACTTGAGGGGAAATGATGTCTCTTGGCATAAAAAGTGCATAACTTTTGTGAGACTAGGACAAACATACGTGATATTTCTAGTGAGACGTGATTTAGTTCAAGTTTTGTTCATCTGAGACTAGAAAGCAAATGAAACGTCATTCATGGCTTTGGTCAGGCTCCTTCATAAATATGAACATATCTGGTCATTTTATTTGATGTTTCCTCTTTTATAAATATAATTAAGCATTCAAGCACGTCAAAGGCAAAATTCTACGAATTCAATTATTTTTCCTCCTTGGCCTTTTTGAAGGTTTATAAATGCTTTTGAGGACCATATTAGAGCTGCGGTTGAAAAGGTAATACCGGAAAATATTATTGACAGCACATCAAAACTGGACTCATTGCTTCAAGGTCTTCCTAGGAGTGTCAGTCTGGACAATGTCACTGCTCTGAACATGACTTTTGTCAATGATCCACAATACGGGAATTCCTCAATTGAGTTTGATATCAATGGATTGTTCACTTCTGCAGTTGCTAAGACTAGCAATTTGCAGAAGCACCCCCTGCTTTCATTATCTTGTGGTGGAGCATCAAATATGCTTTTGCTTTCACTTGATGAAGCTGTATTCAATTCGGCATTAGAGGTTTACTTCAAGGTAATCAAACACTTTTAATAATATGTCAAGATTGTTCCATCTTGTCGGTTTTACATTGTTCCTTCTCCTTCAGGCAGGTTCGTTGCATTGGGTTGTAGACAAAGTTCCGGATCAATCTTTACTAAATACGGCTGGCTGGAAATTTATCATTCCTCGCTTGTATTGGAACTATCCAAATGATGACATGGTCTTGAACATTTCGATGGCTTCATCCCCAATTATGAGGATTACTTCTGAAAAGATTGGTGCCACAATTAATGCAGACATGATAATTGATGTTTTACATGGCACAGAGACGGTTCCAGTTGCATGCATCTCTGTAGTAAGAAATCTCAAATTCTAAACTTCTTTTATGATGTGCTTTTGTTGCTCTATTGCTCCAAGATGGGAGAGAAGAAATTTAACATGCGTTTAGCCATCATTGCTTGCACTATTAACAGTCTCTTAACTTCAGCATAGCCCTTTTGAAATTTCATATCATATACTCCCTCCGTCCCAAAATTCTTGTCTTAGATTTTCCTAGATACGGATGTACTCCCTCTGTAAATTAATGTAAGAGCGTTTAGATTACTAAAGTAGTGATCTAAACGCTCCTATATTAGTTTACGGAGGAAGTATCTAACACTAAAGTGTAACTAGATACATCCGCATTTGGATAAATGTAAGACAAGAATTTTAGGACGGAGGGAGTATTTATATTTCCAAATAGGATTCTAACAGCTGGAATAATTTGTTTCCGTGCAGGTTGTTAGCGTGTCAGGTGTTGTCGAGGCATCAGGCAATAAAGTATATGGTACAGTTGACTTAGATAATTTCTCTTTATCCTTGAAGTGGAGTAAAATTGGAAACTTCCATATGTCTTTGATTCAGGTATTTCCACTGTCTTTGCACATTTATTTATATTTACTCTTTATCAGTATTAAGGTGAGATGAATTACTCTGTTAGTTAACCTGTGGTTACTGCTCATCATTTTAGTCAGTAATGGGTAGCCATCTGCAGAAAATGGGTAGCCATCTGCAGAACGCAATTGCAAGTGAAGGCTTTGTTCCATTTATGATCGGTTAATTAAATCATCACGTTTTTCATTTGCAGGGAGTGATACGGGTTTTCTTGAACACCGTATGCATGCCGTATCTGAACTCGCACCTGGGGAATGGATACATCTTACCTGTGGTTCATGGCTTCACTTTGAAAGACGTACATGTAGTTACTTCTACCGAGCAAATGACGCTTTGTTCAGATATTACCTTCGCCAATGCAAGCCGCTTGGCGGCTTTACCAGTTTTGTGATACCAGGTTGTACAAAGCCTGTAACTTCCGTCCGAGCCACAAACTAGGCCTTGGGGGAAGAAGCGACACTTGCACATATGTGTACATTATTGTTCATAGTCTCTTTGTTGAAATTATTCACATTCATTTGTACAAATTTGTTTCCACATCTAATACTTTCTCCATCCCGAAATAAGTGTCGCTGATTTAGTGCAAAGTTGTACTTTGTACTAAATCAGCGACACTTATTTTGCGACGGAGTATTCATTCTTGCATATTGATCTGTTGGAAATGAAGTAGTGTCCATGTCTGGTATGTGTACCTGTAATGTGCGCAGCTAGCCGCATTAGGGTTTAGAAATGTCATGTATTCCTTATTGAATTTGTTCAAGTACTTTCTAGTACAAGTTTGAAGAATCTGTAAGCATGATGCTATTGTACATTGTGGGAGTTTTGAAAGCTCCATAACTCGGAGGTTCAGCTGCCACTGGGCTCAAGGTTATCACTATATCTTCAGAAAATATAAGGTTTGAGTTGTGCTTGGGTACAATCCATCCCCCCCCCCCTCCCCCCCAAAAAAAAAGTTTGCATGAATCTTAAAGATACTTAAGCCATACTATTAGCTTGCAAGATCTGATGTATTGAACAGATTGATTTGGATAACTTGATTGAAGTCGTAAGATTTTCATCAATGGATTCAGAAAAGCAGGGCTTGAGTGAATCCACCAACTTGTACGGTATTAGCTTGGGGTCGTGTGAATCATGCGATGTGTTAGGGACTCTTTGGATTAAAAGAATTTCATAGATTTTTTTTGAAGGATTCATTTCTTCGGATAGTTTTTTCTATAGAGCTTGCTTCGTTTGTAGGATTAAAACCCATAGGATTTTCTTTATGCTCTACTTCCTCGGTCTTGGTTTATTACCCCTTTTGTATTTTGGGTCAAATTTTAAGGTGAGAGGGAGATCAAGAAAGGGGGTGTAAAATCAATGGCTCACTAGGAACATAGCAGTGAGAAGCAACACAAAAGAAGTTGGCATCGACCCAGCAAGGGAGGTGGACAATTACAGCTCCTAAACATGTGAGGCTTCAAGAGGACATGAAGGGTCAGATGGTTGTTGTTAGGCCTGGGCATTCGGTATAAACCGAAAATTCGGTTTCTATCGTTCGGCTATTTTTTCAATTCGGTTAGGAAAGATAAAAACCGAAATTGACATGCCAAAATGGAAAACCGAAAATTCAGTTAACCGAGCATTTCGGTTTGGTAATCGGTTTATACCGTATTTACCAAATGTGGCCACAAATCAATTGTGTGTCTAACTTTCTTTCCACCCCCGCTCTATATACACCAACTATCTACCTCATTGTGCCTGGCTGGCCGAGGTGGGACAAACCACCTGCCACAGTGCCACCAGCGTCTCGTACGCACAGGAAATGGAAGCCAAGACAGCTTGGCAGCTTGGGCCTTGCATGCAGGCGAAATGGAAGCCAGAACAGCTTGGCAGATTGGGCCTTGCATGCTGGTTGTCACTCGTCGGCTCGGCGCTTTGGCCCATTTTCTTTCGTCGCGACTCGTGAACGCACGCGCTCAAGGCTACCTAGCGCGGGAGCAGCTCGTAGTTGGATGTACATTCACGTATCCATGCCCATATTCGGTTTTTCTGTTCGGTTACCATGTTTATACCGAACCGAAGGACTTGAGTTCGGTTAGCGGAGATACTAACCGAATTTTCTTCTACTTGCATTAAAAACCGAATTTTCGGTTTTTTCGGTTTCGGTATCGATTTGGTCTTCGGTTTGTCGGTTTTTATGCCCACCCCTAGTTGTTGTGGAGCCGAGAAATCCTGCGCCGACTATACCTAGGCATGGGTAGCCTGACCGACGACCCAACATGAGGGCAACCCTAAAAAAGAGATGTGGTCGGGCTTTTCTCCAAGGACGGACAAGGGTCCTTGTTTTGCAGTTCGAGCTAGGCTCGGGCTTTCAGTCTTAGTTGTTAAATGCGTATTTAGCTCAAAAAAAGTTGTTAAATGCATATTGAAATTCACACGTTCGGGCCGAGTTATGGGGCTTCGGGTTTGTCACTTGGTTGCGCTTGGGCTTGAGAAGAGAGTAACTTTTGAGCTACATGTAGGTCTCGTGCGTCAGATGAAGGTCGGGCTTTTGCAAGCCCGCCCAGACAAATGCATACGTTTAGGGTGAAGGCCCGCGGCTCACTAAAAGAAGAGATCACGACACATTAGAGTTCGGCCAAACCTAGGGATGAATATGATTACAGTGATGATTTGAGGTATCATGTATGGTTTCTCCCGGGAGGGGTTGACATGTGTAAGGGCATTTTTCTCCCTAATAGTTTTGGTGATTGATGACAATACTCTTGCGGACTGATCGTGTGCTGTAAGCTCATTCAGGTATATCACCCTTATGGCACAAGACGATTGCTTGCCCCTCGGATTCTATGAAGGACGGTGTTTTCTTTTTGTTCCCTGTAGGTGGCATTGAGCAATAGGAAAGCCGTACTATTAAGAGGGGGTCCGCGTCGGAAAGGTTTGGGTAGAATCAACACGTACACATCTTTCTCCCACACTTCCTTTCCTTGCTTCTTTGGAGGTCCAACCGGCTTTTCTTTCGATGAGGCAATTCTGTGGCTTCTGTACTGATCTTCTGCCAAGCATGCGGTAGTACCGCTCTGTAAAGCGATAGTACCGCACAGGTACACGGTAGTACCGCTTGCCGACACGGTAGTACCGCTCCCGCGGTAGTACCGCGTCCCCATGCGGTAGTACCGTGTATCTGTGCCAGGCGCTGAAGTCTAAGTATAAGAAGTGGATGCGGAAGTAATTTTTTACTTCCGCATACCGTGCGGTAGTACCGTTTAGCTTAAGCGGTAGTACCGCTTAGTTTAAGCGGTAGTACCGTGTCGCATTTTGCTACTTCCGTTTTCCCCTGCGGATGTAGCCACGGATGTAATTTATTTCATCCGTGGCTGTATCAGGTCTCGAGTTTTTGCCTTGGCGGTAGTACCGCTTCCCAAGCGGTAGTACCGTTCAGCCAGCGGTAGTACCGCTCATGAGTTGCGGTACTACCGCTCTCTGCGGGCTGAAACCTCAAATAACGGTTGGATTTGTTCCCCCACTATATATAGGGGGTCTTCTTCTCCAAGGAGACTCACCTCTTCCCCCACCACTCCATTGTTGCTCCAAAAGCTCCATTTCCGCCCGATCTCTCTCCCTAGCCAATCAAACTTGTTGATTTGCTCGGGATTGCTTGAGGAGGCATCGATCTACACTTCCACCAAGAGATATTTGATTCTCCCCACTAATCCCTTGCGGATCTTGTTACTCTTGGGTGTTTGAGCACCCTAGACGGTTGAGGTCACCTCGAAGCCATATTCCATTGTGGTGAAGCTTCGTGGTTTGTTGGGAGCCTCCAAGTTGTGGAGATTGCCCCAACCTTGTTTGTAAAGGTTCGGTTGCCGCCTTCAAGGGCACCACTAGTGGAATCACGGCACCTTGCATCGTGTGAGGGCGTGAGGAGAATACGGTGGCCCTAGTGGCTTCTTGGGGAGCATGGTGCCTCCACACCGCTCCAACGGAGACGTACTTCCCCTCAAAGGGAAGGAACTTCGGAAACACATCCTCGTCTCCTTCGGTTCTACTTGTGGTTATTTCTTACCTTTACTCTTGCATGCTTTACTTGATTAATTCCTATAGCATGTTTGTGTAGTTGTTGGGCTTATTTACATTAGTTGTCTTCATAGTAGTTTATCTAGACAACTTATTTTGTCGCCTAATTTTAATTGGTTAAGAAAGGTTAAAAATTGTTAGTTGCCTATTCACCCCCCCCCCCTCTAGTCAACCATATCGATCCTTTCAATTGGTATCAGAGCCTCGTCTCTTTTTAAGGACTTAACCGTCCAAAGAGTATGGTTGACAACGTAGTCGAGACGGAGGACCATTCCGATGGAAATCCGTCCTTGCCTACGGTAGATGGGGGAGCCTCCGTCACTCGTGAGGAGTTCAATGTGGCCTTGACCACATTGAAAGAATCACTAGCGAGCGAGGTCAAGGGCATGTTTAAAGAAATGTTTGAGGGGCTTAAATTATCCACCTCACCGTTGGAAGTGGGTCGTCCCGCTACCAACGTGTCAGAGGCTAATCCCGACAAGGGAGAAGCTAGTAGTGAGCAAGCCCCGGTCACTAAGCATGGTAGTGGGAAATTTGCCCAATCTCCTCCGCCTACTCACTATGGAGGACCCGTCCCCACACCGCATTTAAATTCCGTCGGGCCCCCACCGAAGTTTGTTAAAAATACTGATTTTGCTACTTGGGTGTTTCGTTTCAAACGTCATATTAATCATTGTTCCACTAACCTCTGGAGAATCATTGAGCAAGGTTTTTATCCGTATGATCCCGACAACATGACTCCAAGAGAAACTGCCGATCATCAGTTCAACGAGTCCGCACTTTGCATTCTTCAAGACTCAATCCCTCCTGAAGACATTGCTCATCTCCGTCCATTCACTGTGGCCAAGGAAGCATGGGAGCATGTTGGCACAATGTACAAGGGAAGCACAAGCATTCAACGCTCCAACTATGAAGTAGTGCAAGATGAAGCTGATGAGTTTGCAATGATCGAGGATGAAGATCCTCGTGAACTTTATCGAAGATTAACTATTCTTGCAGTGTCTCTTCGAGACCATGGCAGTAAGGACACGGATGACAATTGGATCAAGCGAAAGTTCCTCAAGGCCATGATGCCCTATCACAAGGCCATGTCCTCTGTGATTCGTCAGAGACCGGACTTCCACACTTTATCCTCAAACGAAGTGTTGGATGAATTTGTCGCCATGAGGATCCTTGACGTTACCGCCGACAATGCGGTCCTAAGAGCTCAACGATCCAAGAAGCCTAATCTTGCCCTGAAGGCCAAGGCTTGTGTGGAAGAGGAGGAAGCTGAAGATGATGATGAGTGCTGCCCCGAGGACACCAAATATGCCTATCACGAGCACATGGCTCTTGCTTCTAGGCAATTCTGGGGCAAGAAGAATTCAAGGTCCAACTTCAACAGGAACAACTCCAGTGGGAACAAAGGGAAGCAACGAGTAAGAACATGCTTCAACTGTGGAAATGTAAGCCACTTCGTTGCGGATTGCCCATATGAGAAGAGAGAAGACTTTGGAGGCAAGCTTATTCGGAAGGACAAGTCAAAGTCCTATCCCAACAAGAACAACTTCATCAAAAAGACTCCTCCGAAAGTGTTGGTGGCTCAAGAAGAATATGTGGAGGATGATGACAATGATGAAGAGGATGAGGTGACCACTATGGCCACAATTGCAATTGCTACCACTCCGCACTCATCTCTATTCAACTCACCGAACGAAAACATCACCGCCAAGTGTCTTATGGCCAAGGCCACCAACAAGGTAACTCCGATCATCAACTCTACTATCTCTTCTAACCCCTCATTAACTAATGGTATTGATGAGGGTGAGGGTAGTAAGGAGGGAGAAAATGAATTTGATGTGTTCATAAAGAATCTCAAGGGCAAATCCAAGAAGCATGTGGTTGCTCTCTTGGAACAACTCGGTGAGGCAAATGACATTATTGAGGCTCACGAGGAAACCATCACTAAAATGGAAGGGCATAGTCGAGACTATGCCGATGAGATATCGGATCTCTCTAACGCTCTAGAGGAGGAGCGTGGTCTTCGTTTGGCTCTTGAGGAGTCACACAACGTTGATCATGCTAAATTAAAGAAAGATCTTGATCATGCTCTAGTTGTCTCTCGTGTCCTTAACTATGAGAAGGCAAAACTTGCGGTTGATCATGCTAAACTCAAAGAGGAGTTTGACATACTTGACAAGGCTCACAAGGCCTTGAAAGGAATGCATGCTACTCTCAAGGAGTCTCATGATCAACTCCAAGTTTCGCTAACCAAGGAAAAGGCTATCTTTCCTCGCATGGTTCTAATTGATAATGCAAATGCTACTAACCCATGTTGTGAGCATGTGCATCTTGCTGAAGAGAATGCCGAGTTGAAGAAGCAACTTGAGAAAGGCCTTGTGACTTGCATACAAGGTGAGAAGAACCTCAACGCCCTTTTGAGCAATCAAAAGGAAGTTGTGGCAAAGGAAGGAATTGGGTTTGCTCCTAAGCCCAAGAAGAAGAAGAATGACAAGACAAAGCAACCACCCCCTCTCCGACAATCCTTTGTGAAAGAAGGAGAGGGCACCTCTACCAAGAAGAAAAGTGGTGGGGTCAAGAAAAACTCCACCACACCCTCAAACATGGCCGGCGATTTTAATCCGTCATATGTTTTATGCCGTGCTAGTGATGGCCATGTGTTTGCTAAATTTGTTGGTTCTTCTTATGAGTACATTGAATGGTCCATTTGGGTTCCTAAGACCCTTGTCACTAACCTCAAAGGACCCATTACCAAATGGGTACCTAAATCCAAGCATTGATCTATTGTAGGGGTTTGCTTCCGGTGGGGGATCATGGTTGCTCGATAGCGGAGCCACAAATCATATGACCGGAAGCAAAGACTTGGTGGTGGACGTGCATCTCGGTTCATCTATGGCCACCAACGTCGAATGGGGTGATGCTTCATCTTCTAAGGTATTGGGACTTGGCAAGGTGGTTGTTTCTCATGATCTCACGATCGAGAAAGTCATGCTTGTTGAGTCCCTTGCATACAATTTGCTTTCTGTCCGCCAACTTGCACTCATGGGCTTTGCTACATTCTTTGATATTGATTCTGTGGCCCTCTTGTGGAGCAAGACTCTTAAAGTAGCCTACGTTGGGCATGTCGAGAACGGCCTTTATGTGGTTAACTTCTCGAAGCAACCCACTAAGGGTGCGACATGCCTAATGGCTAAAGTTGATGTGGGATGGCTTTGGCATCGCCGTTTGGCCCACGTCAATATGAGATCTTTGCAAAGTCTTCTCAAGGGGGACCATGTCCGAGGACTAACAAATGTTAGCTTTGCCAAAGATCGTGCTTGCAGGGCATGCATTGAAGGAAAATTACATGAGAAGGCTCACCCTCCCACGACTATCATCTATTCAAAGAGACCTCTAGAGCTCCTCCACATGGATCTCTTTGGGCCTCCCACTTTTGATAGTCTTGGGGGTAGAAAATATTGCTTGGTGATTGTGGATGATTACTCAAGATATACCTGGGTATACTTCTTCAAGAAGAAGAGTGAGACCCAACAAACCGTCATCAACTTTGCAAATGAAGCTCAACGACAACATGAAGCAAAGATTTTGATGATTAGAAGTGACAATGGCACCGAGTTCAAGAACTACACCTTGGATGAGTTTCTTGGTGATGAGGGGATCAAACATCAATATGCCGCCCCATATACCCCTCAGCAAAATGGTGTTGCGGAGAGAAAAAACCGAACTTTAATAGATGCTGCAAGAACCATGATGGCTGAATTCAACTCTCCATACAACTTTTGGGCCGAAGCCATCAACACCGCTTGCCATGCATCAAATCGTCTCTATCTTCGCAAAGGCTTGAACAAAACTCCGTATGAGATTCTTACCGGTAACAAGCCCAATCTCAAGTACTTCCGGGTGTTCGGGTGTAAGTGTTTCATTCTTAAGAAAGGTGTTCGGTTGTCTAAATTTGAATCTAGAGCTCATGAGGGCATATTTGTTGGTTATGCTACAAACTCTCATGCTTACCGTGTCCTCAATAAGTCCACCGGACTCATAGAGGAGACGAGTAATGTAGAGTTTGATGAAAATAACGGCTCCCAAGTGGAGCAAAGTGGTACTTGTGATACAGGTGATGAAATTCCTCCTCAAGCCATAAGAAGAATGGGTATTGGATACATCCTACCCGTTGAGGAACCCCTTGTGGCCGAAGGAGAAGGACAATGTTCCACTCAAGTGGAACCATCACCAACCCAAGACCCACACGCTTCCGAAGAACAAAATGAAGGCCCTCAACCGGACGAACTAGGCCAAGTGCGAGATCAATCACAAGATGGTGGGGATCCACCAAATGATGCACAAGGCCAAGTTCTCTCCTCCGAGCAAGATCAAGGTCGAGGGGAAGCTCAAGATCAAGATCTAGCTCCTGACGTCGCTCAAGATGACCAACTCAGTGCTCCTCAGTTATCTCTTGAAGAGCAATTGGAGCGTCGTGCTGCGAAAGTTGCCTCCAGGCTTGCTTCCAGAGAACATCACATGGAGAATATCCTAGGAAGCATCAAAAGGGGGGTAAGCACTCGTAGACAATTAGCAAACTATTGTGCTCATCAAGCTTTTGTCTCCTTTGTTGAACCTAAGAAGGTTTATGAGGCTCTCGAAGACCCCGACTGGCTCAATGCCATGCATGAAGAACTCAATAACTTCGAGCGCAACAAAGTGTGGCGTCTGGTGCCAAGACCAACGGAGAACCATAATGTCATTGGAACCAAATGGATCTTTAAGAACAAGCAAGATGCCCATGGCATTGTCATCCGCAACAAGGCACGTCTGGTGGCTCAAGGCTACTCCCAAGTCGAGGGTATCGACTACGGTGAAACCTTTGCCCCTGTTGCTCGTCTTGAATCTATTCGTTTGTTGCTTGCCTATGCCTCCCATCATAACTTTAAATTGCAACAAATGGATGTGAAAAGTGCATTTCTTAATGGTCCCATTAACGAGTTGGTATATGTTAAACAACCCCCGGGGTTCGAGGATCCTAAGTTCCCCAATCATGTGTATCAACTTGATAAGGCACTCTATGGCCTTAAACAAGCCCCACGAGCGTGGTATGAGCACCTTACCGAGTTGTTACAAGATCGTGGGTTTGAAATTGGGAAAATCGACCCCACTCTTTTTACTAATAAGGTCAAAGGGGAGTTGTTTGTATGCCAACTGTATGTTGATGATATTATCTTTGGTTCTCCTAACAAAGCTTTCAATGATGAGTTCGCCGCACTCATGACCACTCACTTTGAGATGTCCATGATGGGAGAGTTGAAGTACTTCCTTGGATTTGAGATCAAACAACGAAGAGAAGGCATCTTCATCAAACAATCCAAGTATACTCAAGACATGCTCAAGAGGTTCAACCTTAGTGATGTCAAGCCGGCTACTACTCCGATGCCAACCAAATGCCAACTTGACATTGATCCCAATGGTAAAGCGGTGGATCAAAAGGTATATCGCTCTATGATCGGATCCTTGCTTTACCTTTGTGCATCTAGACCGGATATTATGTTGAGTGTGGGAATTTGTGCACGGTTTCAAGCCTCACCTAAGGAAAGTCACTTTGTGGCTGTCAAGCGAATCTTTCGATATTTGGCTCATACCCCAAACTTTGGCTTATGGTACCCAAGAGGAGCGAACTTCAACCTTGTTGGTTTTTCTGATTCTGACTGGGCAGGAGACAAAGTGGATAGGAAGTCCACCTCGGGAGGGTGCCAATTTCTTGGTTGCTCTCTTGTTAGTTGGTCTTCCAAAAAGCAAAGTTGTGTATCTCTCTCGTCCACTGAAGCAGAATATGTGGCCGCTGGCAGTTGCTGTGCTCAACTCTTATGGATGAGGCAAACTTTGAAGGATTACGGTGTCATTTGTGACAAAGTGCCTCTTTGGTGTGACAATGAGAGTGCCATCAAGATTTCTCTCAACCCGGTGCTTCACTTCAAGACGAAGCATATTGAGATTCGGTATCATTTCATCCGGGATCACATAAGGCAAGGAGAGATCGAGCTTCACTATGTCAACACTCATGATAACCTTGCAGATATCTTCACGAAGCCATTGGATGAAGCTAGATTTCGCGAGTTAAGGCATGAGCTAAATATCATCGATTTGAGCAATGTGGTTTAAGTCTGTGCACACACACCCCTCACACTCAATATAGCTATCTTGTCTAGATGTAGGCATGGACATAGGGGGAGTATTGTTCTCTCAATGAACTGTTCCTCCCCCCATTATGCATAAACTAACCAAGTCTTTATCATTTGCCATACATATTTGGTTTAAATGTTTCAAGTCGAGTTTTGGATCATGGGCCCAAGGATAATTCTTCGCGGTGCCATATCTATATACTCAAACATAGGTGGCCTCGGCCACCGCCCTCCTCTGGGGAGTTGTGTTGTTTCACTTTGCGTGTGCGTGCTTTTGTTTTTAAAGCCTCTTGTCAAACGTGCTTGTTCTTGGAGGAGCGGTACTACCGTGCAAGCTTACGGTACTACCGCAGATGGGGTTACGGTACTACCGCTTGGCGAGCGGTACTACCGCGCAAGCGGTACTACCGCAATGACCGCGGTACTACCGCACTTATCAAAACGCGTGGGGGTTATAAGCAGGCAGGGGGAGTTCCTTCTCCCCCATACCCATTCACTCCTAACCCCCACGTCGCCCCTGTCTCTCTCTCTCAAGAACGCCGCCGGAGGACCTCGCCGGATCTCCTCCCTCGGTCACTCGTTTCACTTTCCGACCGGTGGGATCGTTCCCCACCACGTCCTCTTGCCATGGATGCAGGTTTTTCCCCTTTTCCCTTCTTCTTTTTGCCTTGTCTAAGTTTTTAGGGTTAGGGGAGATGCTTAGTGCTTTCTGGTGTTCTTCGTGATCTTATCCATGGATGCTTAGGATGTGGGAGAGTGTGTGTGATCCGGAAATATGCTTAGAGTTGTTGCCACGAAGTTACTGATCAGCCGTAGTACCGTGTGAAGATCGTGTTGGTAGTTTCTAATTGTTTATCTTCTCAGATCTGTTCCGTGCGGTACTACCGCTGGAGAACCGCGGTACTACCGCACGGTGTAAACCAGATCCGATCTGACCTGAGCGGTACTACCGCTGTCCCAAGCGGTACTACCGCTCGAGCGGAAGTAAAATTTTAGTACTGCTTGCCGAACGGTACTACCGCGTTCCGATGCGGTACTACCGCTCCGCATGCAGCACTAATATTTTAGTTCCGCCCCCTCGGGCGGAAGTAAAATTTTAGTACTGCTTGCCGAGCGGTACTACCGCGTCCCTACGCGGTACTACCGCTCCGCATGCAGCACTAAGTTTTTAGTTCCGCCCCCTTGGGCGGAAGTAAAATCTTACTACCGTAAGGCATGCGGTACTACCGCATGTGCCACGCGGTACTACCGCTTGCCCTCCGGTACTATTTTTTTACTTCCGCTAGGATCAGCTGTACTACCGCTTGGCTCACACTAGCTTCGTGGCATGTTCTCTTTTCTATTTCCCTTGGTTTCTTGTGTCTTTCGAGGCTCTGGCATTGATTCTTCTCGCGTTTGTTTTGCTGTGGTTTTGTGTTTGTATTTTTAGGTGGTGGCTCAGGCTTTGCGGGTCGTCGTACCAACCCCGTTCGTGACACCGGTTCCAAGCGCATGCGTACCCCGAGCGATGTGCCAGAGGGCTCCAACCCCAATCCTCAGCGCCGGTACAAGACCTCAGCTAATAAGCGCAAGGAATCATCCATGTCTATGGAGGAAATGCCTGCTGGTGAGTTCATGGCTAGACGGAAGATCAACCCATATGGGGAACCTCGTGAGCACTTCCCTGGTGATGATGTCTTCTGGACCAAGCAACAGTATCGCATCTATCATGAGGTGCTCAAGACCAAGGCCAATCTGTATGTGGATGCTCACTGGATCAATGTGGAGCACATGAGGAAGGATACCAACAGGGCTTATTTTGCAGAAGCCCTTGACTTGATCGAGCAGCTGGGTCTGGAACATATCATGACTTTCCAGAACGATTTTGATCCTGAGCTCATTGCACAGTTCTATGCCTCTGTCAACTTTCAGGCCAAGGAAGATCGTCCCATGACTTGGATGACTCATGGTCATAAGATGACCGCCACTTGGAAGGAGTTCATGGATCTTCTTCAGCTTCCCGATGAGGGTCTCCACAACCCTATTGGTTTTCGGCCTCACGCCAATCCTGAAGCAGCCAACAAGGACAAACTTCTTCCATTCTATGAAGCAAAGACCCTTGCTAGTGGCAAAACAACCTATGTGCTGAATCCCTTCCTGGACATTATGTATCGGATTTTTCGCAACACGCTGTTTCCTCGTGTTGGCGACAAGGACAAGGTTCACGCCTATCTGGTGGATATGCTTCTGATGTGTCAAGAGGCTCGCTCCGCTCAGGCTGCTCCTCTGGACATTTCCCACATCATGTGGAATGAGCTCCGGTTTGCTATCTACACTCGCAAGGTACCTATCTATGGTCCTTTCTTGTATCTGCTCATCTCCAAGACTTGGGCGAAATTGTATCCAGAGGAGGAGTTGGTGGCCGACTGCTACCGCCATGATCCTATCAAGCTTCGCGTCAAGACTCGTTGGGCCAACACCACTACTCGCGCTCAGGCTGCTGCTGCCCAGATGGGCACTGAGGATGAGCCTATGGAGGAGCCTGCCGATGTCCGCTCAGGCAGATTTGCCCCCTCTTCTTCCTCTACCGTAGAGAAGCCGTCGTGGGCCAAGAAGCTCCAGCAGAAGATGAAGGCTCTCTTCTGCATGCAGGCTCAGGGGCAATACCGTGCCCATGTGACTGACAAGAAGACACGTCAGCGGGACAAGAAGATTCTGTCCTTGTTTGGTGAAGAGGTCTCAAATGGATCGGAGGACATCATCACTCCAGAGGCTACCTGGATGGCTCGCCAGGGATACCAGTGGACAGATTCTGATGATGAGTATCAGCCAGAGCAGCAGGGATCTGATGAGGACTATCAGGAGGAGGAGCAGCAGGGATTTGATGACGAGTATGACGACTGAGCTTCTCCCGGGCTGCCACCCATCTTCGTTTCCTCTCTTTCCCTTTGTGGTGTCTCGATGACAAAGGGGGAGAGTGATTTGCATTTGCCGTCTTGTGCCGTCTTGTGTGTGTGTTTCTTTTCGTTGAACTTGGTTTTATTGTGCGTGTTTGTGTGAGACAATCATATGGTGTAAGACATATGCCCCCGTATCGTTAAACTTATTATCATGTCCTTATGCTTATCCTATGCAGTCAAATGTTATATAGAGTATCGCATGTGTAGATTATAGGGGAGCGCCATACCTAGTATGTGTGCAGTGCAGTCCAAAGCACAATCATATGTAGGCATACATACAGGGGGAGCTCACCTATACTCTAGGGCGTATATTGCTTTCTCTATTATTTCTTCTCTGTGCAAATCTCGTGTTGTCATCAATACACCAAAAAGGGGGAGATTGTAAGGGCATTTTTCTCCCTAATAGTTTTGGTGATTGATGACAATACTCTTGCGGACTGATCGTGTGCTGTAAGCTCATTCAGGTATATCTCCCTTATGGCACAAGACGATTGCTTGCCCCTCGGATTCTATGAAGGACGGTGTTTTCTTTTTGTTCCCTGTAGGTGGCATTGAGCAATAGGAAAGCCGTAGTATTAAGAGGGGGTCCGCGTCGGAAAGGTTTGGGTAGAATCAACACGTACACATCTTTCTCCCACACTTCCTTTCCTTGCTTCTTTGGAGGTCCAACCGGCTTTTCTTTCGATGAGGCAATTCTGTGGCTTCTGTACTGATCTTCTGCCAAGCATGCGGTAGTACCGCTCTGTAAAGCGGTAGTACCGCACAGGTACACGGTAGTACCGCTTGCCGACACGGTAGTACCGCTCCCGCGGTAGTACCGCGTCCCCATGCGGTAGTACCGTGTATCTGTGCCAGGCGCTGAAGTCTAAGTATAAGAAGTGGATGAGGAAGTAATTTTTTACTTCCGCATACCGTGCGGTAGTACCGTTTAGCTTAAGCGGTAGTACCGCTTAGTTTAAGCGGTAGTACCGTGTCGCATTTTGCTACTTCCGTTTTCCCCTGCGGATGTAGCCACGGATGTAATTTATTTCATCCGTGGCTGTATCAGGTCTCGAGTTTTTGCCTTGGCGGTAGTACCGCTTCCCAAGCGGTAGTACCGTTCAGCCAGCGGTAGTACCGCTCATGAGTTGCGGTACTACCGCTCTCTGCGGGCTGAAACCTCAAATAACGGTTGGATTTGTTCCCCCACTATATATAGGGGGTCTTCTTTGTAACACCCCCAGATATTCAACACAGTGATCACCTCTTAATCTTGCCTTGTCATCATTCCTTGCTTAATATGATCACAGTGGCTAAGCCCCCATTTCAAATTTTCCCTCTGAATTCAAAGCAAATTCAAATTGCAAAATAAAGTTGCTTCAAAAATTATGGGAAAATGTTCATCTTCTTGCAAATATTCCAAAACAATGTTGTTAGTAAAAACAACAACACCATCAACTTGAATTGGGCTAGAGCATTTAAAACAATGCCAAAACAGTATTAAAAAGTGCCTAAATCATTTTTGAAAATTCCCAAAAGATTCAAATTATGCCCAAACTTTTTGTGACAGGACACAATATTCCATACTAATTGTTTTAGCCAGGTAAACATTTTTGTTAAGTCATATGGTGGCTGTTTTAATTGCAAAAGCCTGCTGTTTAAATAAAACCGAAAGAATTAAGAAAAGGCCACTGTGCACGGGCCTAAGTGCACAGTGCCTGGAGCCCAGTCCACCGCGGCCCATCTCCCCCTCCTTCTTCTCTCTCCCTCGCCGTGTCGGCCGCGCCGTGGCCGAGCGCTCGCCGCTCCACCCTCCGCTCGCCACGGCGCCGGAGTGGTTGGGAGGAGGATAAGGTCGACCCCTCCTCCTCCTCGACGCTCAGACCCGCTCGCCATTTCTCTTTCTCCCCCTGCCTCGCCCCTTTTCCTCTTTTCCCCGAGGCCGAATACGCCCGTCGCCGCCGCTCGCCGGTGCCGTGGCCAACGGCCTCCCCACGGCCAGTCAAGGCGCACAGGAGGACCGCCACCGTCGCCCGCTTCTCCTACGGGGAACCGCAAGGGTTCAGGCGCCTCGAGCCGTCGCCCCCGACCTCTTCTTCTCCGACGCCGTCTGCCGCTGCCGCCGCCGATTCGGTCATCTCCGGCCACCTCGAGCCGTCCCCGGGCCTTCTCTGCAATGCCCGTGAGTCCCTACTCCTCCTTCCCCCTCTGTAATGGCTCGCCGTGCCCCGTAGCCGCCGTTTTTCTTCGAACCCGACGGGACTCGCCGCCGGCCATGGCGCTGCCGAGGCCAGGGCACCCGAAGCTCGTGTTCGGGCGCGCCACCGAGATCGTAGTGCTGCGTAGGAGCGGTTCAGCGCCTCCGTTTGTCGCGTGCGCGCCCGTGTCCTCGTCCCTATCAACGACCGAGCTCAGTCTCCGCCCCTGCTCGTCTCCGGCAACGCTCCGGCCATCCCCGGCGCCGGCCGACGTCACCATCGCGTGCGCAACGCCGAGCCGCACCCGTAGGGCCAAACCGCGGGCCCGGAGACCCCCTGTACCGCGTTTCCGCTCATCTCCGGCGAAGAGCCGCCGCGGGAGAGCTCGCCGGAGCTCTCTCTGGCGTCACGCCGACGTGTCCGGCCTACCCCCACCTCTAGCCACTGACAATCGGGCCCCACACGTTATTTAATCACTGGCTTATTTAAGCACTAATTAACCACCCTAAATAGTCACTGATAGAGGGGGCCCGCAGCTAGTTAACACCGTTTAGTTAAAATAACTACAGTTAGCTCCTCTGAGAATGACAGGTGGGGTCCCTGTTACTATTCCCTTGGATAAGATCTGCTGACTGGGCTGCTGAGTCAGCCTCTGGGACCCACATGCCATACACTAGGGCTATCTCTCTCTGAGTATAAAAGTAATCCTACTGTTTTGGATAATTCAAATTTAATTAATTTAAACAAATCCAGAAAATTCAGAAAATAGATTAAAACTTTAGAAATTCATAACTTTTAAACCGTAGCTCGGATCGAAAAACTTTCTACATGAAAGTTGCTCAGAACGACGAGACGAATCCAACCGTGCTATCTGTTTCCGTATCGGGACCCTCTACGGAGGTGAACCCGCAACTTTTAGCCCGTTTCCGGTAGATGAATAGTGCACATACACCGGTAAATAATTCCAGTTAATTCCTAAAAATTAACCAATATGACCTAGACATGTTTTTAGGCAACCCTGCACTGCACCCCAGTTGCCACTTGACTCTGACACCACTAACCTGCAACCGTCCCCCTCCGGTAATCTGTCCGACACAGGTCCGGAACCGGGAATACTTTCCCGGATGGGTTCCCCTTCTCCGTTATCGGTAGCACTGCGTTAGATCGTCATGCCTTGTGATTGCTTTCGTTACTGTGTATTTATATTGTTTCCTCTCCCCCTTTCTTCCCGGTAGACCCCGAGACCGCCGACGATGCCCTGGTGATCGACTACTTCACCGCCGTTGTTCCTTTTCATTTGCCGAGCAACCAGGCAAGCAACCCCCCCTTGAGCATTTCCGATATCGCCTATGTCTATTCTCTCTTATTCTTGCATTAGAATTGCTGCTACTGCTACTGCTCCTATTACTGTTGCATAGCCTGTTTTTGCTAAATTGTTGATACCTGTCATTATTCATAAACTGCTTAGTATAGGTTGGGTAGCACTGCTATGGTCCCACACTCTCGTAGTTGCCTCGCATAGTACCCTTGCCTCGATCAACCGATCGAGCCCCTTCCCCTGACCTGCTTCACATCACCGCACAACCCCCCCTAATATGCTCGACTCCGCAGAGTTAACATCGGGTGACGAGGGTGATACCTCCGAACTCACTTCTGATGTTGCCCCTGTATTATAGCTAGCTCGTTGTGGGTTACCGAGGGTGATTCCTCTTCCCACTTCCGACTTAGCTTTGTCGTGCATCCGCTATGGTGATTACCGCCGAGGGTGATTCCTCCGGTATCACCTTAACGGGACTTGTCGTATAGGAGTCCAACGAGGGTGATTCCTCGGATTCCTCATCGGCATGAAACCACACGGATGCCCTGTTTCACCATACCGTGTTTAAAGACGTATCGATCCCCGAGGCCGGACGTCGCCAGGAACAAAGGCGTGCGGCCAGAGGTATCGTGCGTCTGAAGACACTTTGAAGTTTACCGTGTTTAAAGACGTATCGATCCCCGAGGCCGGACGTCGCCAGGAACAAAGGCGTGCGGCCAGAGGTATCGTGCGTCTGATGACACTTTGAAGTTACTACTACACATGTTGGATGGAGGCGGGTTGACCCAGAGGGGTACCCGCGAGTGCCTTTGAGGCGTGAGCTGTGGAGTCGGGTGACCAGAGAGGGTACCCGCGAGATAACTACGAGGCGTGGCCGGTCTTTCCCAGTCCTTGTCACAAGTCCTCGAGACGGGACGACGGGGCCAACAGTATCGTAGGCTCTGCTCGTTACCGCGCGCTCCCAATACACTAAACGATTTGGATATTTGATCCGAGGGGCCTCCGGGTCCGATAGCACTAACCACCACGTGGGTGTGAGTGGGTGCTCTGCGTCGTATACATCAGCCGGAGTCGTCACGACATCAGCGATTGAGCGGGCTGTTCGGATTGGACTTAGGATGCAACTGCGCTTGTATAAGGGGTTGCTAGGTCTGCTACCGAACGGCTTCGCAACGTGCGGAGCGTCCGGGGCGATGGCCCCGACCCCCGGGGGCATAGGTTTAGTCCGGCGTGCTCGATCCTCTCTGGCGGTATCCGGTCGGGTTGCGTCGTATTGTTTAGCCGAGGGCGGGCACGACCTGATGGTGTGTCCGGCCGGAATTAAGCGAGCGTGGTGGGTAACTTGGTGCACCCCTGCAGGGAAGAAACAATCTATCGATAGCCTGTCCTACGGTAACGGACACTCGGAGTTGTATCCACTTCGGTACAACTAGAACTGGAGACTTGAGATATGTGATATGAGGTTGATGTTGCTGCAAACACTATATATTATTATGATGAAACTATTCTGTTCCCCTCTAATTGCTGCAAGACGCTGAAGATGCTAGTCTTCGTCAGGACTAGGTTTTTCCCCTCTCTACTCTGGCTTTCTGCAGTCCAGTCCACCCACATAAAGCCTCCTTTGAAAATATTGCATTGCTAGTATAGATCTGATGTAAGTCTTGCTGAGTACTTTGGATGAGTACTCACGGTTGCTTTGCTTCCTCTTTTGTCCTACCCGCATGATAAACCAGACGACGGAGCCATGGTGCCCGCAGCCCCTGTCGACGACTACTGCTACCAGCCCGAGGCTGGCTACTACTACTACCCGGCCGGCGAGTACTTCTACGAGGAGCCGGCGGACGACGACCAGGAGTAGGATCGGAGGTCCCAGGCAGGAGGCCTGCGCCTTTTCGATCGTAGCTTTTCTTTTGCCCCGCCTCGTATGAGGCCTATCTGTACTTGTGATCTGTATCTGTACCCAGATACCTAATGCTTCCGCTGACTATGTGTATGACATCTTGTTATGTATTCGAGCCCTCGAGGCCCTGGCTTGTAATATATGACTTGTATGTATTTATTTATGTTTTAGAGTTGTGCTGTGATTCCTTCACGTGAGTCCTTAGGCTTGATCGTGTGCATTTGCGTGTATGATTAGTGCACGGTCGGGCCGGGGTCGTCACATTCTTCTCCAAGGAGACTCACCTCTTCCCCCACCACTCCATTGTTGCTCCAAAAGCTCCATTTCCGCCCGATCTCTCTCCCTAGCCAATCAAACTTGTTGATTTGCTCGGGATTGCTTGAGGAGGCATCGATCTACACTTCCACCAAGAGATATTTGATTCTCCCCACTAATCCCTTGCGGATCTTGTTACTCTTGGGTGTTTGAGCACCCTAGACGGTTGAGGTCACCTCGAAGCCATATTCCATTGTGGTGAAGCTTCGTGGTTTGTTGGGAGCCTCCAAGTTGTGGAGATTGCCCCAACCTTGTTTGTAAAGGTTCGGTTGCCGCCTTCAAGGGCACCACTAGTGGAATCACGGCACCTTGCATCGTGTGAGGGCGTGAGGAGAATACGGTGGCCCTAGTGGCTTCTTGGGGAGCATTGTGCCTCCACACCGCTCCAACGGAGACGTACTTCCCCTCAAAGGGAAGGAACTTCGGAAACACATCCTCGTCTCCTTCGGTTCTACTTGTGGTTATTTCTTACCTTTACTCTTGCATGCTTTACTTGATTAATTCCTATAGCATGTTTGTGTAGTTGTTGGGCTTATTTACATTAGTTGTCTTCATAGTAGTTTATCTAGACAACTTATTTTGTCGCCTAATTTTAATTGGTTAAGAAAGGTTAAAAATTGTTAGTTGCCTATTCACCCCCCCTCTAGTCAACCATATCGATCCTTTCAACATGTAAAGGGGTGTTGAATGCGCCCGACGATACGAAATGAGGGCAATGGTCATGATAGTGAAAAAGGCATTAAACGCTCCCTTCCCCCACATACACATACTTGCTTCGTGTGATACCTCCAACGGGGTTTTCTGCTAGCATGATTCAAACAAAAATGACTCACTTAAACAAATTTAGTGGCTTATTCAATATTTGTGGAGTACAGGGACAAAAATAAGCCAACGGACATGTAGAATGACCTCTAGCATATTAAGATTTGGAAGAGGTGTTTACTTCAACGACAACTAATATGAAACGAAGGGGGCACTTCCTATTGGTAAAGTTAACATGAAGCACATTGAAAACACCCTACTTGAACATCTCAAGTGACGCGTCGTTGATGGTGACGGTGGCATTTGCTCGGTAAAGCTTCTCGTCTTGACGGTGTTGTCTGTGAGATTTATGGTTCACAACATCGATTATTTCCATGATTGAACCTAGAAATAGAA
This sequence comes from Secale cereale, assembly GCA_902687465.1. Lineage (NCBI taxonomy): Eukaryota > Viridiplantae > Streptophyta > Magnoliopsida > Poales > Poaceae > Secale > Secale cereale. The sequence continues at coordinate 550,861,571 of LR738712.1, forward strand.
AAATCACAAGCAAAATGATAACAATTGTCAAAATTCACAGCCACCGCCCCGTGCATTGTCCTCCATTCTTCATGGTATCAAAGACCTCCAAATTTGTTTATAACGAGACAATTGAATCAAGTCCTTTGCACAAGGGAAAGACCGGATTTGAGAGCCAGAGCTTCAGCTGTCACGATATCCACACACCAATCCATCTTTCCATTTCCTTCCTCGATGAATTTGCCCTTGTCATCCCTCAGAACCGTCCCAATAGTGCCCCTAAGCAGATCTTGATCAAAAGATACATCAACATTAAGTTTGGCAAAAAAAACCGGGGCCTTATCCAACCCTCTCTTTTCAAGATAGCCTTTGGAGAAGAGGCGATAACAAAATTAGTTGTAAGTGTACAGATCCCCATAGAAATCCGGTATGCACTCTGAACTATCTCTGCATGTACTAATTTATGCATTTTCCACTACAAATATCAGGCAATAATGACAATCATCTCTCAAGCATTTGAAAAAACCAACATGGACAAAATTTGATCTGGCAAAAGTAGAAACCGCAGAACCACCTTTCCTTCGCAAGTTGCATTAATAATTTTGTCCATCTCCAGTCGTTTGGGTAGGGGGGGGGGGGATGAACTTGTCTGGAGAGACTACAAAGTTTTCTGCAACCGAGGAACAGACTAACAAGGATCTTTATACAAAAATACACAACTTATCTCACATGCATAAGATGTACTCCCTCCGTTCCTAAATATAAGTCTTTGTAGAGATTCCACTATGAACCACATACGGATGTATATAGATGCATTTTAGAGTGTAGATTCACTCATTTAGCTCCGTATGTGGTCCATAGCGAAAACTCTCCAAAGACTTATATTTATGAACGGAGGGAGTAGATCGGGCAGTGAGAAGTGTCCGATGACATGCATACCGTGTACTTAGGGCATGTACAATGGTTGATAAGATAGTTTTATCTTAAGTTTTGCATGTAAATTAGATATGACAAAAAAAGATGTCTATAATGGGTCATCTCTTAGCCTTATCTTTAATAATTAGGTGTTCCTAAAAACATGGTGAGACAAATTGTGCTAAGAGATTATCTTTTAGCTTTTCTTAAATAAGAGAAGACAAGCCTTCTTTTATGATTTCTCTCTCATCCACCTCATCATTTATCCTACGTGACACTCTTAAGATAGAACCATTGTACATGCCCTTATACGCGTATAAATTGCTTCTCTCTTGTCATCCACTGGCTGCCACGCTCCTACCATTTCTGGCCGTCAGATTTCGTGGCCCGAACATTGTTGGCTGTCCGATCTATTTAGTAGCTCATCCGCAGGTCTAGATGCAGCACCTTCTCTGATCTCTGTCCCCCTCGCGCGGTCGCGCCGCTCAAACCCTCCGGAATCCTCAGTGCCACTCCCCTGCCCCCCGCTCTAACCTGGCGCCAAGCGAGCCTTTCAAACTGCCCGTCGCCTTCCAGAACCTTCTAGAAGCGCCCCCCTCCGCCGCGCCATGGGCAGCGGACGGAAGCGGCCGCGGGGGGCCGGGGAGATGGGGCGGGTGGCGGAGATCGTGATGGTGCTGGCGGCGGCCGGGGAGGCGCGGGGCGGCAGGGCGCCCACGGCGGCGGAGCGGGCGCTCGTGGCGGAGGCGCGGGGGCGGCTCGCGGCGTCGGTGGCGGCTGTGGAGGTGCGGCCCAAGGAGCTGTACCCGAGGGAGGCCGTGCGCGCGCTCGTCGAGGACCTCGGGCTCGGCCGCGCCAGAGATCCCACCGCCATGGGCTACCGCCCCCGCAGGGCCTCGATCGCCGAGAGGATCCTTCTTACCAAGCGCAAGGTATGGTTTGGCACCTCCCTTGATTCAGGCATTCCGCACTCGCGCCCTTCTCTCTCAAAGTACTGCCCAAGTGCCCATTTGTTGCGTCCTAATTAAGCCTGATCCACTCAGAGCCATTGCTCTTTGTTTCTCCCTGTTCAATGGAGAGCCAGGCACCCAGTAAAAAAACAGCAGCAAGCCACACATAGTATAAGATTAAGCACATTACTATCGATTGATTAGTAGGAGAGCTAGTAGCCATTATAGCCAAGCAAACAAAGAAAATGTGAAGCAAAAAGTGCAGCAAACAGAGAAGGAACGAGAGGCAAGGAGGTACCTGCTGCCTGGGTGAAGGAAGAAGGCGGCTGCCAGCATGGAGGGAGAAGGCAGAGGGGATCATGGTGGCAGCATCGCGTGGAGGAAGATGGGGATGGCAGCGACCCATGTGTCATGTGTGCAGGCGATGGCAGTGGCAGCGAGTGCAGGCGGTACTTGAGGATACAGCGTATCTCCATATCCAATGACAGATGTGAATAATTTTAGCTATATATATGTCTTGCATCAACCATCAAATGACAAAATGTGAATAGTTTTCTTATTTTGTAAGGAAGTATTTCAGTTTACACAATATGGCCAGTTCAATTTTTTTAGTGGTCATAATAGCTTTTAGCTTTGGGAGTCAAATTTCTTCCGCTTCATTAATCAACATATTAATATACTGTAATTTAGTTTGATATATTGGTGCATATATGCTGACCAAAATTTTAAGCGTCTTTAATGATTTCTCTTTGGTCTTTCCTTCTGTGAAATAGATGGAACAAGTCAACGCATCTCTAGTACGTCCAACCACTAATATTCCTCAGACAACAACCTCAAGTGCAACCGCTATATTCCAGGATGGAGCTTCCAAGTCCACCGCTGAATTACCCAGGAACCCGTCAGCTGCTGGGTCATTCCCTGCCTCAACCCCAACCCCAGTAACTATGTCTTCTTCTATCTTGAAGCAATCCCGACCAAATGAAACACCAGCGGGAGTATCTTCTTCCAAATCAGCTAACCTTCCTTCAATTGTTTCTCTGCCACTGGTTGGTTCTGCAAATATTGAAGTGGAAAAAGCTGTTAATTGTCCTAATTTCAGACAAAGTGGAGGTAATGTTTCGTTGTTACATCCATGCTTGCCTTACACTATCCACTTTACTCATTTTCATATTTTTTTGAATTAAATGTTCCTCCTATTCGCAAGACAGCTGGTGCTTATGTTTAACGCTTGAACCTGGTCTAGCTCCTAATTTCACCCAAATGAATAGCAATATCTTACATTCCATGCAGAAAGATAAATATGTTCCTTAAGAAGCTCATCCTTTACTTCCAGGAATAGTTAGTTCCACTAGTATGCATTTTTTGTTATGTGCATCATTCTAAATTTTAGCTTAACTAGCACTGCAGGTACTTTGTACAAATCTTATGCTTTTTTCTATTTTAGAATGTATGATTAGGTTGTATATTATTCTTACTAGTCGAAGGCACTTGCTTTGCACGTGTGCGTTATTAATTAAAATTTTCATATGAACAAGAAACAATTCAATACAAACTGAGCACTTTTTACATCAATTGTTTTATCTTTGCAACTTCGTGCCGAGTTATAATGTCCTGACAAATTTCCACTTTCTTAAATTGCCAAAAATATATCACGTAATTTTGGTTAGTACTTACTTTACAAACTTGCAGACTTGCAGTCAATATTCACAAAGTGGCAGTTCGCGTCATGGAATCATATTTTGTTTAGAAAATGATCACCACTTCCCCGCAAAAAAGAAAAGAAAGAAAATGATCACATTCATGCATTCTACATCACTTGGACGTAGATGGAATGCAACCATGGGCTGGGCAAGAATTATTAAAGGTCGCATATCCAAAAATAATTGCCAAAAAATGTATGTATGTCCATATATACATGTACATGCATTGTAGCAGTCTTTTTATGTGTATGAACCGTGAAAAATCGTGCCTGCTGTCTTCCTGCCTGGGCTGAAGTACGATTTTGCTATTACTCAGTCATACGGGCCATGAAGCTTGTCACTGGGCCAGCTATAGCCACTCCATCCAGTTTTAAAAACGCTAACACCATGTCTCGAAAGAAAATCGCTAACACCAGGCCGCATCACGCTGCTCCCAGAAAAAAAGAAAAGAAAAAAAGACAGGTCACATCACGCTTCCTCTGCCGTCGAGCAGAGCACATGCGCGCCGCCACAGTGCCACACCCCTTCACATCAATCAGATTCCGTCCTGCAACCAGCCCACCGAACCCCGACTCAAGGGCAGCCATGGCGCCGGCGTAGCACACGACCTCGCGCATCTGGCAGTCTTCCTCAGCAGGCACGGCGACGCTCGCATCCGGCCGCGCAGCAGACGTCGGCAGGTGCCATGCTCCACGCCTCCAAGGCTCCACCGTGATGGGGACCACCAGTCGATTTGCTCCACACATCCACCCATCCAGGCAAAAGAAGGTTGGCGAGCATCGATTTGCCGGAGGCCGGATTTTACCGTGGGTTGTGGAGTTTTCTAGAAGGAGCTAGTGTTGTTTTTTTAGGTTGGCGGGAGCACGGTGAGTAGCGAATCCTTGTAACATGAGCCATTCGATCTAATAGATTCGACGGCTACAAGTGAATTCATTCTGCTAGTGGCGGGTAAAATAGGTGAGGCGATGGTATATTCAAATATTCAAAAAATCGTGTACTATATTAGTAGAGACATGAGATATTAGTGCATGTCAGTACCATGTTATCACAATTATGTCATGTTTGAACAAAAGTATCAATTGGAATGCCTACTACTGTAAGTGCAAAATATTTTCCATGTCTGTTAACCTAAAGATGTATACCCTGATTATAGAATCAGCTAATGTGAAGTTATATGCAGAAACTACACACACTGGATTTCACAACAGCATTATTTCTACGATACCAATGTTCTCTTATTCATAATATCAATTCACAAACACTTCAACCCTATCTTTATGCTCCTAGTGGAACGGAGGTAAAATGGTAGGGGTAGATAAACTTTTTTTAGAAGATATTCACACCATGCAATTCTGTTATGTTTGATTTTGAGTGAGATGCATTCCTTTGAATCTGCTGACTCAAAAAGTATTTTTTTTCTATGTCACCTTTGTTGCAGCAACTATTGGCCAGACAAATAAATCAGCTCATTTTACTGCTACTAGGTCCAGCCAAAGCACAGCCCAGAGTTCTAGTGCAGGGAAATCTCATGAAAAGAAGGCACCTTCGGCTCAACCTGTCAACAGGAACATTGCTATAGGAGATCATGTTCCACCGGGAGCAGCAGCATTTGTTCAACAGGAACCCTGCTTCTCCAATCACAATGCGATAGCGAAAAATGTTCAACTGGTTCTGCACCAACCTGCCAACCATCCTAGCTGGACGGTACCATCAACTGAGTATATGCATGCTCGGCTGGACTGTCAAATATGTAAAACATTTATCACTGATGTGGAGAGTTTGCTCGTTTGTGATGCTTGCGAGAGGGGTGTACACTTAAAATGTCTAAAGCAGGATGGGAATGAAGGCCTGTCAATTGTAGATTGGTATTGTCCAACCTGTGTAACGTATAGTAAGGGCAAACCTCTGCCTCCAAAATATGGCAAGGTTACAAGAACAATTGTTGCATCAAAGGCTAGAGGTGTAACTTTGCAGAGAGCACCAGAAAACTCACGCACAAAAGGTAGTGAAAAAGTGGCAGGAAATGAAAACTCCAGTGAACCTGGTAGGTCTGTACGTAACAGTGACATGTTGGCCTTAGACACTGCTAGTTCAAAAGCACAATCGGCCTCTGCTTCTGAATATCAAAAGGAAAGCACTAAACATACTGACACTCTGTCCAAACAGAAAGAAGGACATGGCCCACCTTCAAGAAGCTTAGTTACAAAGACCATGGAATCGTCCAGTCAAATTGAAAGTAGTGGAGGATCAACATATAGTGCTGCTGGAAATCTGTCGGAGCAGTCTCATAAGCAAAGAGAGGCCATTGAGTTACTTCCATGTGCTGTGAATTCAATAAATGATTCCACACTGCAGACTACTGCAATTTCTGATGGGGGAAATTCCGAACATTCCTTCATTGACTCATCTGAAATGTGTGCAATAGAAGGAAACTCTGACCAACTTCTGAACAAGGACGAACAAACAACCAGTAGCGGTAGAACACCAGCAGATCAAACACATCAAGAAGATGTAACCGCTGATATTGGAATAGGGTGTCCTCAGGATGATGAAACAACGGAAGTTAATGCCATGTCAAAACATAACAATGTGTATCTGGTGACATCAAACATGGACTTATGTGCTAAGCATGAAGTTATGGCAGGTCCAAAGAGTGAACCTGTAGGTTACAGCTCAGATCTTGGTGATGTGGGTTGGGTTGGCGATGCCCTGAAAGTTGTGGGCAACATAACTTATTATAACTCCTGTATTGTTGATGGTATAACATACAATCTCCAAGATCATATTTTGATTGGTTCCAAAGATGGCAAGTCTGCTCCATCCAAGCTGCAGGTATCTTTCCATTTTTGTATTATTCCCTCAACTATAGCGTAAATTTAAACCTGTTTGCATGCTAGAATGTTGAAAGGTTAGCACCCCCCTCTTCATATGTCAAACACTGTTTATCATAGAGTGTGTATTCTCTGTAAAACAGTCTTTTCTACTATCTTTTTTCAGTCACTGTGGGAAGAGCATGACTCCCAATCTAAGCTGGCTATGGTTAATACGTATTTCTTTGCTTCGGACATTCCAGAATCAGCTACCAAACCGTGTTCTCCTGAAGAGAATGAGGTGAGCCAAGCATTTTGACGAAACTGCAAGTCAGAACTTGGTGTTAGATAGAAAATATTTAATCCACATGTGCCAAAAACCGCAACTAACCTATGTTGTCGTGGATGCTAATAGTTTGTTCGTTTTCCTTTGTGGTGGTGTCTTCTTACAGGTATATGCTTCAAATAATCAAAGAACAGTAATGATTTCTTCAATTTGTGGCCCATGTGATGTGTTGCATGTTGACAAGTTTAGAGAAGAGACTAATAGAAGAAATCAGGTGGTTAGTTCAGATAGTAAGCTACATCCAATTTTCTTTGGCAGGTTTGTTTCCAATCTTCTGATATACTATCTTGTATTAGTATGATTAGATAAAACTTGAAATCTGAAATTTATTGTAACTTTGTGTAGCACTGGAAATAAGTGATGTTCGTGTAGCTTTGCTTGGATTTAATAATTAGAACTATCCACACAAATAATAAGTCAATGACACAAAACAAAACAGGGTAGTTCGTGTAGATCGTGCGGTCGTGGGCTCGTGGCTGGTGCGTGTAGTGCGTGCCTGGCTTTGGGCCTCCTATCACTGGGCTGAACCCCGGGCCCAAAAGAAAATCTATGTACATACTAGCTCGGAAAAAATCCCACGCCCCGGGCCTGGGCCCTGGGTGCCCGGGGCCCAGCTCCGCCCCTGGCTGAGTGGCATCTGTGGGACGAATCATTAAGCCAGCCCAGTTTTATAAACGGCTGATTTTGGTTTGTTTCTCCTTATATATTCCTTGATTCCTACTCATTTTGTATTGCTCAGCTAATTGGAGAAGAAAGTTCCGTAATCTTCAAATGATAATTGTATAATCATGACATCTTTTCTTGAAAAGAACACTGGAAGCTTGTACTGCTGAACACATCATTTCCTACTTTGCCTGACTACTGTGCTGGTCGTTGGGTCGACTTCCACTATTGGTCATTTTGCAACCGTTTTGCTAGAAATGTTTAAGAATTTTGTTCCTATTATCCAGATTGCCATTCATGATTCAACAGTCATAGAAGGTGTTGTACGAACAGGCTGCAGTGAGGGACAGAGTGTTACTAGTACAAGTTGAGTGATAAATACTCCCTCCGTCCCATAATGTAAGAAGTTTTTTCACACTAGTGTAGTGTGAAAACACGTCTTACATTATGGGACGGAGGGAGTAGCATGTAACAATTCCTAATCATGCATTTATTTTTCCATAGTTCAACTTGGAAGAAAATGAACCACCTAATTTGAAGGGCTGCCGAACCATGATTTATTTGTTGATCCAGAGCAGGGGTGCATCACATTTGTCGAATCATGTAGTGACCTTGTATATTCTGCAAGATTTTGATTCTCCTAGCCAAGATTGGTTGGGTTCTCTTGTGATCCTGGATGGCAATATTGTACATCTGGATCGTGCTCTTGACTAGTAGTAATATAGGATACAGTAGTAGTTGAACTATGAACATATCATTGTATGGACCTTAGTTCGCTAAGCACTGTTTTCGTGCCCATTGCCACCAACACCTTAGGCGCAAACTCCCTGACAGATTGATCCTCGATCCATTGACTCTAGTATCTTATTGAGCCTGGGCCTTTTTACAGCCCTGCTCAGAGATGCGATTGGAGTCCATCTTATGCGTGAAATATTTTATGCTGGCCACACAGAAATGTTTCTGGCGAAGCCATTTTCTGAAACCCCATTGGAATCTTAAGGAGCCATATTATACATGAACTGGTTCTTAATGATGGGTGTTAACACAGTTTCCAGTATTGTCTCATATTCTTGTTCAGACGTAAAAAATTATTAGCCACTCCCGACAGAGGTAAGCTAATTATGTATCCAATTATTTTGCAGGTGGAAGTATGATGAATGCACAGGCAGTTTTGTTAGTGTTGATAGTTCGATGGGTTTCTGACATTCTTTTGAATCACAGTTCACAACCGTACATTGCCGTTCGTCTCTGTTCCAGCCATTTTGCTGGATGTATATGTGAAGGATGAAGCTGAAGTGAGGTTCATATGCATGTTACTATATTATACTTACTGTAGAATGATGGGTACTGGTTCAGATCTTGCTGCGGGTTTGCCTCCCTGCTTCCTATCGAATTGAGCTATTTCCTGTGGAGTTGTTGCAAAATTCAGACCCTTGATTTACCTGGTACCCTTAAAAATCATTTCACCTTCTGCATGAGATGTGGATGGATGCTCGATGAGCCACCTGGCAGAGAACTTGTTTTGCCATTTGATGCCCAAATTTGACGGTATGTAAGAGCAACTCTAACTTAGTCGTCATATTGCCGTATGGGATATGGAGCATGCTCCATATGGATACGGAGGCCGTGGCATGACGGCCGGCTCTGCCCCTTCGTTGGCCGGTGCTCCCCTGCACAGCCAGATCCGGAATATACAGGACCATCCCCGCCGGTTCCCGTCCAGATTCCAGAAGACCACCTTGAAGCTGCATCCTCGGCGGCACCCGACGCAGCACCCCCACTGGCTGCAAATAAGACCCTGACGCCGATACTTTTCTTTTTCCGAAACGGAGGTAAAAGTTTTTCCTCATTGATTAATTAAGGAGATAATTGCCTAGTTAATTAATGAAAAACCGAGCGAAAATCAATACAAATGAAGGTTTGGCTAACTACTCACATGGCAAGAAAGCCCCACAACCGCACATGCGTCCCCCGCCAAACTCTCATATTGCACAACATGCACAAATCTCGACGTTGCTACTACGTCATGTGACATCTGACAAGAACACCTCGTATAAGACATCAAACACCTTTCAACCCACAACGACGACCCAATCCAATAGGACGGGCCGAGAGACTGAAGATGACCCATCAAGGGGTCAGAGACACCTTGCCTATGGCGCCATCCTTGTCTTTTCCAACCTTCTTTTATTTGTCTTTTATTGATGTCCCCGTCAGAAGGCAAGCAATCAACCTACCCAAACCAGGTTTAGCAACCTCCACACTGGCGAGTAAGTCACAATGTTCTTTCACAAATAGAGCATCTGGATTTGGAGTAGGTGCAACCACACTTGGCTCAGTGGTCATGTCAGTCACATGCATCACATGCTCGATGGTCGCAGACTGACGCCGGTATTGACCTCACAGGCAACCACACTGACGTCTGTACTGACCTCCATGGACCCTGTCTCAACCTCTGAGCCCCCCTCTCCAGTCGGCCCATACTCTAGCCGAACAGGCCAGCAGCCTCCCAGCGGGCCAAATCGCCGGGAGAAGCTACGACATGTAGAACGCTTAGCCGATCGCTAGGTGGAGTTCGAAGCTTGCTTTTGAAGCTGATTTTGAAAAGTTTTGGAAGTTGCTCTAAACTGATGAATTTTTACGTCTTGTGAGAAGCACTATAGTTGTCCCTCACGACGCCAGCGATGAATGCAGTGCACGACGCACATGCATATGTGACGAGTCCATTCGTCCTCTACGCATGGCGGTCTGACTGTTCAGCGACCTTGTCTTTGTCACATTCCCGTCGGTCGTTGTTGAGGGGAGCAAGACTCGGTATGTAGAGATTTGTCTAGATCTATGACACCATCTCCATGTCAAATTTGCACCATTTGATGCGATTCGTCTCCCTTGCTAAGTATGCCTGTTTCACGCAACACCATTTTGGGGTTAGTATGCTTCAAATTTTCGCCAAGGCGGCCAGCCAAGGCATAGGCCTCGTAGTGCCCCATGCATTCTTGTAGGTCTCGTAGCGTTCATTCCATACCTATAGGCGTAGGCCTCGTAGCGCTCATCCCATGCCTCCTTAACAATGAGTCAAAGGGGAGCATGTCATGGCCGATGTGTATACGAGCTCTCTCCTGCTGATGCAGGATTAGCTCGTAACCGCCATGCGAATCAAACTTGATGGAGTGTGTTTTGTAATTCCAATCCAAGCACTCATCAAGGGTGGGATCCTTCCTCTTCCTCCTCGGCAATGGGTAGACACCAACGACGCGTTTGGTTCCGGCCAAGTAACTTATTCGATTTCTTGTATAGGGAAGCATCCTCTTCCTCCTCGGCACTTATTCGATTTCTTGTGTAGGGAAGCGTCCTCTTCCTCCTCGGCAATGGGTAGACACCAACGACGCGTTTGCTTCCGTTTATTTTTACGCGATCCGTGATTTGTTTGGTTCGTACCACCGCGCTCCGGTTTATAGTCCTGTCAGATTCGGGCGGTTTCAATTTTGTGATTTGTTTGGTTCGTACCACCGCGAAAGCACGGTTATAGAAATCATCAGGGCAACCAGAAACCCAGATTTTTCAATAAACACGTCGCAGGTTCTTTCACATATGAATACGATGGTATGCTTTGTGTAACACTCGTGACTTATATTATTGTGCTATAACTCATGATATAAGTTAACCTTGAAAAATGTATTAACCCTATGGATGGAGTAGTTGTGTTCGTGAAGCCCCGGCTTTGGGATGGGAATCTTCAACATTTTATTCAGGTACTATAAATAGGGTTGGTAATCAAACCAGAAAATAGCAGGCCTTCAATGAAGCAAACTGTATCAAACAACCATCATCACTCGAGCAATGGCCAATATAGCCTTATCACAAAGCTCTGAAAACAAATGACTCCATGTGACACAAGAAACAGTTTGCTAAAGACCTCCTTTCATCTCCTAGATTTGTGTAGCCACCCCAGCGATCTTGTAATCTTGTATGTATGCAACCAGGCAACACCTCCACGTTGGTCGTAATTACAGTATAGCGTATTTACACAAGATGTCTTTTCTGAGGACCAGGCAGCTAGTGAGTTTCTGCAGAAGGGTTTGTCAGGAGATCCAGTGCACGCTTCAGGTGCTCCACGGCAATCGACACGTCGTCGAACGCAAGAGCGCCAACAGCAAATCTTGCTGCCTTGTGAGCCTCAGCAATCTTCTCGACTGCTGGCTGGTAATTGCTGTCATACGCGTATTGGCTAGCTGGTGGCGCAGCGGTAGGGGTAACCTGGTGTGTAGCATCAACACTCGGATGGTACTGCGTCGGCGCAGGATGATTTGATGCCGGAGGAGAGTATGATGGAGCAGTCGCACCGCCATCACTAGCAGGGTGGAATGAAGGTTGATGGGTTGTGACAGAAGGTAGTGTGCTGTCCTGGAAGCTTGGGTAAGACTGGAAATTAGGGTAGTTGTATGGAGCAGGTGGGGTTTCTGTAGCGTAGTAGTTTTGAGAGGTGTGCTGGGGTTCAATTGTGTAGGGTGGCTGGTGGTATGTCTGAGGATAAGCTGAAACATCTGGCTTATCATTGCTCTGAGGATTGTAGCCATCGTCCGAAGGGTGGTCTGCTCTTGTGTACGGAGGTGGCGAATAATTGGATGTTGGTTTATGGACCTCATTGGTAGGGTAGTCTGTGCTTGTGTAGGAGGGAGATGAATAATTGGGGTGTGAGGTGTGGACATCAGGAGGAGGGTAATCTGTTCCTTGGTATGAGGGAGAGGAATAAGATGAATGTGGTGGGGGTGAAAACTGGGACTGTGGAGATGAGAACTCGGACGGTGGAGGTTGTGGTGAAAAATGTGCCTGGCCAGAGACATGATCATTGAACTTCTCTGCACCTTGTCGAGAAGATATATTTCCTGGCTGGACAGCAGAAAAGCTATCCCTCCTGCTAAAATCCTGTATACAGGAAGATAATAAAATTAAGAAAACTAAAACTTCTTCAACAATCCCTAAAAAGGATTCTTCAACAAAGACAAAAAAGTAAATAAAGACTAGCCGAATGACCTTGTCTACAGGATGAGGTGACGCTTCATTTCCATTCTGCCGGCTACCAAAAGACTGGCTTCGTCCCATATCCTGATTAATAGACCAAAAATAAGTGACTGTTAATCAGTGAATGTGAAATCTACACCGCAGTACTGTTGCACATCTGCCATTATTCTTCCATGCTGTGAGACATGCATCTTAATTCAATAAATCGATGCAGCATGAAGAAAAGGTACAAGTAACCTTTTGCACCTTTTACAGTGTGAGAATGCAAAGTACATGATGGTTACAGAAACCATTTTACTGAGCCATCACAATTTGTTTGAAAGACAATCAAACATATAGGCAACAATATTGAAGTCCATTGTAGATCACCACAAATCAATCCAACATGCAAGGTTTTGGTAGCAAGATGAAGAAACCAACTATTGAATGTTCTTTTGTTACTTTGCATAAGGTTGCCATTTTCTCTCCCCTTAGTAACAATCTTAGCAATGATGAAAACTGATGTGTAAGTTCGAAAGTGGAAAACACAGGTAGCACCCGGCCTTGTTGGTAAGGTTCAGGAGGGTTGTCGACATATTTTTTTGGGAAACGGAACAAGAAAACAGAGACTGGTCATAACAAGGCTTGGGGCATGTCTGGTTTCCAGCCACAGTTTGCCACGACTAGCAATATTCAAACAAAATATTTCATGTGTGCATCTTCCAGAGTAGAACACCAGAATGGTCTGTTTGTTGAATAGATAATTATTGTTCACAAATGATAATTCTGTGTGCTTGAGTTCTAAGAGTTCTCAAAACTGAACACTGGGAGTGGTACTTATTGAAGACAAACTGGACCGAAGTGATAAAAACAAGGACGCGGTGTCATACAGGCTACCAATACACACAAAAATTGCCCCTCAAACAGGCAACCATGTAAGCAAGGTAAAGCATTGTCCAAATCTGTCACTGATGTTGCTTAAGTGGTTCATCACAGATCAAAATTGTTCAGTCGCCAATTCTCATGCATAAGGGGGTGACAACAGTGCTACGTAAGTGTGGTGCTCCCTTTGGCTGTTTTGCACACAAAGAGGGAGAGAGGGATACCAGAGAAAGGCAGGGGGGATGCTGCTGTCTGGCATCAAATATGTTGGCCAAATGCTGTGAGAATAGCCAACTGGTGTAATTT
>LR738712.1:550878503-551018252 GCA_902687465.1 Secale cereale
CTTAGGCTTTTGGCCTAAGTTGTTTTATGGCCAGTATTGGCCTGAAGGATATACAAAGTCGTAGTTGGGGTTGTACTGGGATGCAGCAGCTAATGCATGCTGAACAACTTTGATTTATCCACCTTTTTGCATGTATTTGTTTTTCGTTGAATAAAAACGGACTTGAGCAGTGCAGACCCAACAACAGAGATGCACGTGGCGTAGGAGTATAGGAGTACATACTCCTATATATATATATATATATATATATATATATATATATATATATATATATATATATATATATTTGTTTTTCTTAAGGTTTTTCTAGCACACGAGAAAAAGACTAAGAAAAAGAATTGAAACTAAACATGGATGGTACAATGAAAGAGTGTGAGCACCGACGACTAGAATAAGTGTGAACATGAATGTAAAGTCGGTGAGAAACACGTACTCCCCCAAGCTTAGGCTTTTGGCCTAAGTTGGTCTATGGCGAGTATTGGCCTGACGGATATCCAAAGTCGTAGTTGGGGTTGTACTGGGATGCAGCAGCTAATGCATGCTGAGCTGCAGCTCGAAGGCGGTCTGCTTCTGTCATATTATAATAAGCATTTTCCTCCTCAATAGTTATGATGTATCTTCCTTTTGCCTGAAAGTTAAACAAAGTAGGGGTAGGAAGAACAATAGGGATGTCATGTTGCATGTTAAAGATTAGTCGATATTTGAGGGTTTGACTATCCCTCTCTATAAACCGGTGACTAGTCATAGCATGGCAATCTAAATAAGCAGGAGGTAAAGGTTCATCATTCTCGTGCACAGGCACACCCAGAAAGCGGGCTATGCGAGTGGCATAAATCCCACCAAATAAATCTCCAATCATACCATTACGGTGTAGCCTACGTGCAACAATGGCTCACAAGTTATATTGTTTATCATCTAGTACAACACTCCTGAGAACACTAAGATCTGGGACACACATGTGACAAGCCTCATCTTTACCATTTATGCATCTACCAATAAAGAGAGCAAAGTAATGAATAACAGGAAAATGGATGCTCCCTATGGTAGCCTGTGTGATTTCCCTAGATTCCCCCACTGTGATACTAGCAAGAAACTCTCTAAATTCAGATTTACGAGGATCACCCATACTGCCCCACTGTGGGAGCTTACAAGCATCATTAAAATCCTCTAAGTCCATGGTATAAGATTTATCATATAGGTCAAACATGACAGTGTGAGAATTACGTGAAGATGAAAATTTAAACCTTTTCACAAAGCTATCAGTTAAGCCACGGTATTGAGGGCACTTATCTTGTATGAAGCCCTCAAGGTCAGCGTTACGCACATATGCGTAAAATTCATCCTCGATGCCAACCTGATCCATAAAGTCATCTGACGGCCATTCACAAGGCCGCACGTCAGCATCCCTCGATAGTTCATCGTCCGGCTCACGGAACACGAGCCTCGATTCTTGCTTCTTTGAAGAACCACCTTGAAAGTTTCTCCTATGCATTTTTCTAAAATTTTATGAAATTTTTAGTAACTCAAAATAAAAGTTAACCAAACTTAACAAGATTGATAGCAACAACTCCTATAAGTGCCTAGAGACTATATCATGCATTAGAACTACTTGGGACCAAGAAAATTTGACGTGCAAGCTCAAGAACAAGGTCACCACAGCAGCAAAAATTTGCAATAAATAGAGCACTAGAACAAAAACTAATTGGACCAATGGAGGAGTCACACACCAAGGAACAATCTCCCCAAACAGTTTGGTCAATGGTGCTTTGAGCAAGGAGATCGAAAATGGCAGCAAGATGAGCTAGAACTCGGGTTTGAGCTGGTTGGTGATTTTTTTTGGGAGGAAGAGGAAGTGTAATGCCCCGGATGTAATACTTTCCCTTTTGGGTATATAATATATCTCCGGCTTCATCTATTTCCATTCCGGGTTCTTTGTCCTTCGGGTTTTCGTCGTTTTGTTGTGTGAGTGTGTGGCTTTCATTCATATCATGTAGACATGTGCATTGCATTGCTTTTGTGTTGTCGGTTGCATCCGGTTCCACGCGTTCCTTCCCGTTGTCCGTTTCGCGTTCCGGAGCTCCCTCACGTGTTCGTGACGTCCCGTAGGCCTACTTTGTTGTTTGGGCGTGTAACGTTACCGGTGTGCCGCGAGGTTGTTGTGTGTGTTGTTGTTTTGTTGTGTGCAACCCGCCTCTCAAATCTCGTCTCGTTTGGACTCCGTTGGCTATTCCATCCGTTGTTCGTGTGGGTCCAAAGTGCCTTCACTTCGTGTCCCGGAAACACCCCTACTGCAGTCTTTTATCTCCTCCTAGGCCTTTTAAATCTATCCCCGCGATCGGATCCGTCGGATCGCGATCGGAGGGCTCCTAGCGCCCCTAAATCCCCCTAACCCTAGATAAACTGCTATATCTAGGCCCCCCTATGTCCATTTTGGGCATCCCTATCCTCTAGATCCTTCCCCCTCCTCTTTTTTTGTGCTCTTCTCAGATCCCCAAAAATCCTCCTGGATCTCGAGGGAACCAGCCGATCCGGCCAGCTCCCTCGATCGCCTCTGCGGCCGTTGACTTCGCCGCTCCAGGAGTCCCTCGACGCCAGCCGCCGCCCAGGCTGCCTCGGCCTCTGCCGATCAGTCCGGCCAGGAGGACCGACCGAGGCCCAGGTCCCCACATCGCCCCAGCCGGGCCCGTACTCCCCTTCGCCCGCTCCGCATCGCCTCCTCCCGGTGGGCCGCAGCTCCCGCGCGAGGCCCAGGCCAGCGCCGCCCTCGCCAGTCAGCCAGGCCGCGAGCGCCAGGTCGGGCGCCTCCGCAGCCGGGCCCCGCACTGCCGCCTCCCGAGGCCCACTCCCAGGCCGCACCCGCAGCCACCAGCTCTTCGCGGGCCGGCCGCCGCCCCGGGCCCACTTCGCCTTCCTCCTCCGCCCGGGCCGATCTCTTCGCCTGGGCCGCCGCCGCTGCAGATCCGCCGGCCCGAGCCCAATTCTCCAGATTTTGTGAGAGGTTGACTCCCCACTCCTAAGTCCCTGTTCTGTTAATCTGAGATGCATTGTTTGACCTGCTCTAACTTTTTGTCTGTTGCTCCGATTCGCGCGTATGATATGTCCAGACGTTCGTGGAGACGTGCTCTACGTTTCTTCAGTTGTTGTCATGCATGTTAGAAGTCATCTAGGTGCTTGTTTTGTTGTTGCAAGAGTGCATCATGATATAAACTGCTGTTATGTGATATTTTTGTGCCACCTTTGCCATGTGATATCTTTTAGCTCGTTTGTCCGAATGATGCAAATGACATGTCCACGTGTTCGTCTTGCCTTGATCTACGTGTTGTATGTGATAGGTTGCATGGTAGATTTAATATTGTCTTGTTATCATCGTTGCAAAGTGCCATGTGGCCGTGATGTTGTTTCACTTGTTATGAAATGCCATCTTGTTGAGCTCGTTGCAATCGTTGTGTTCACCTCAATGAAGCATGCTTGTGTGTTTTGGGATCACCTTCATGTGCACTTTGATGAGGTGCTTACCCTTTGCCATGTTTAGTTTCGAGGTGACTTAAACATGCTCTTTTATATGCCATGATGATATTGCTGTTTTAGGACTTAGTGGATTTTCACTAAGTCTGAAATCTGTAACGTTCCGATGCCATGTTCTTGTGATGTTCTAGGACAAAGCATGTTAGTTTTGGAGTGGATCTTGATTGTTCCTTGTAGTATATATTGTTGTCTTTCCATCCATGTCCTCACATGTCCATTTAAGTGGCTGTAGCATGTTTATCTTTTGCTCCAAAGTTTCAATAAAATTCTGCTGCCAGAATTTTATTGTCAAGTTCAATATGTCCAAGATCATTGCTATTGATCCGTGACTCCGTTGGGGGTGCACCTTGGACATAGTTGCTGTAGTATATGTCTAGTTTGTGTTCATGTCCTTTGCCATGTTGTTTGAGTGCTGTAGCTCAATTATTTTGAGCTCCGAAGTTGCTATATTGCTGTAATTTTCAGCTTTCGCTCAAATCTTGTTTCAGGCATAACTTTTAGCCCGTAACTCCGATTTCAGCAAATCTTATATCAAACTTGATTGATTTTCTATGTAGATTAATAATATCAGTTTGTTTTCATGTTTTGAGGTGTTTTGCTTGAGTGATGTTTTCCGTGCTCCGTGTGCATCCTTAGTGCATCCATCATGCATTCATCTTTTTCGAGTGCGCATTGCATCTTGTTGATTGGTACTTGGTGTGATTGTTTTGTTTAGAGCCGGAAGCTGAGACCGAGTACGAGGTTGAGCACGAGGTTTCCAACGAGGTTGAGCACGAGGACCCTTCTTACGATCCGAACGACTTCTCTTTAGGCAAGATGACTGAACCCCGATAACATTACTATCTTTGCCTATTGCTAGTAGTCTCGATCTATAGTTTTGCCTCGATGCCCATGATCTTCTTGTCAGCCTCCTACTTGTAAACCATTGCCATGTTTAACCAACCTACCTATGCAAACCGTTGCTTGGCTAAGTACGCTTCGCTCAGCCCTTCTTATAGCATTGCTAGTTGCAGGTGAAGATCGAAGATGCTTGCTTCATGTTGAAGTTTGGTTGGGTTATATCACACTATATAAATGCTTAAAATGAAATCATCTATATATTGGCAAGGGTGGAAGGCTAAGCCTTTTGCTTGGTGATTTGTTCCACTCATGCCGTTAGGAACCGTATAAACCGGTGTTATGTTCCTTGATTATGCGTTCCTAACACGGTTGGGGTGTATGGGACCCCCTCGATAAACCGCTAAGTGCTAAGTATTTTCCAGCAAGTCCCAACTTTGGTACTATTTGCCTAATAACTAAATAACTTGCATAGGGAGTAATTAACCCGAGTTCTTAATCAACAACCCCGGGCCAGTGCTCCACATGAGTGTTGGTCCGAAACGGGGGTCCTGCGGGGTCACCACGAGGAAACTCGAGGATTGATATAAACCCGTAGCATCACCCATCCGGTCGTGTCCTGAGACTTAGATACGCGCGGCTACTATCAGGGTGTCGACACACCAGGAGGATTTGCTGGATTAGCCTTACCTTAGCTCGGTATATCTTGAGCACGGGATTCCGAGGATACTCGGGTCTTCCCACTTTGGAGTTGCGACTCCGCGGATCGTGGGCTTGTAATGGGTCAAGTTGGAACACCCCTGCAGGGTTTGAACTTTCGAAAGCCGTGCCCGCGGTTATGTGGCAGATGGGAGCTTGTTAATTCCGGTTGTAGATAACTTGACACAATGTTTCTAATACACTACCAGCGTGTGTTCCGTGACTGTCAATTTCCGAATAGGGATTCGGAAGTTGAACACGGAGGGGTTATGTTTGCTGAGCTTGTAGCTAGGATCACCTCGTGATCACTTCTCGCCGAGGCTTTCTCTTCTCGCTCTCACTCACGTAAGTTAGTTGCTAGTTGCTGCTGCAGACACTTATTCTTTTCTTCAGCCTTATCCTCACCCAAAGGCTTAGATAGTCTTGTTACCCGGAGACGGGATTGCTGAGTCCTCTGTGGCTCACAGTTACTTCACACACCAGATGCAGGTCCAGTTGTGAGCTATCCAGGTGATGGCACCGAGCTGGATTGGGAGTACGACGAGGAGCGTAGTCGGTACTATGTGCGATACCCGGATGATCAGTAGTGGAGACTCTTACTAGGATTCGATCCGCCTGTGGTTTATTTATCTAAGTTTGGTACTTTGACATTTGGCTTTTGCCGTTAGAGGGTTGTGATGTTCTTAATGTATGTTGTTTGAGACTTGTACTGTAATTCTGTGACGTGGCGAGTGTAAGCCAACTATTTTCTGTTTACTATCCCCTCTTTTACATGAGTTGTGCAAAGATTACCGAACTTGAGATCATTCTAGGATGGATTTATGCCTTTAAGTCGTGCCTCGACACGTAGGAGGTATAACTCCATCCTGGGCATTACAAGTTGGTATTCAGAGCCTTCTCCGACCTAGGAGCCCTCACTGTTTGATCGAATCGTTGACGGTCGAGTCTAGGCACACACTGAAAAACTTTTTGAGTCCTATATTATATCGGAGAGTAGGATTTCTTTGCTTCTCATCCCTTTTCTCTCTGGTGAGGACTCCTGACGACTACTCTTGTCTCTCCTATCTTCAAAATTGCACAATTTTTTTTTTAGGAATCCCGCGAGTATTCTGGGATTGTTTCGATGTTCTTGTGACAAGGATATTGTTCTTGATGCCTCCTGTTACCGAGGAGTTGAGCTTCGGGGTATCATTGTAACAAGCATATCGCGGCAGTACTAAATACTTAAGACGGCCGACATCGAAAATCTCCCCTATACGGCCAGTGGCAAGGTAACCCCGACATCACCCAGTACTGGGGAGGTAGTTCGGGAGTATTGCCATAGCTTGTTATAGTGGATGCTTTTCGAAGGTCCGAGGTACACAGTTTCCGAGAAAGACTGGTTATGTGTTGAAGGATGGATACACATGGATGTAGGTTAGAGTTGATTGCGCGGTGCTTCCCGTGTATCCCCAAAACCTGATTGCATAACTGGAATCTTTCGGAAATCTATAGGTGGGTTTTATCCAGTAGATCGTAGGCATTCTTCCAACGAATGCAGGTTAGTGAGTTCGGGGTTCGACATTGAGTGAAGGGGTTATATGACCGATGTTACTATCAGGAGTTGCATCTTAAAGGGTCCTTGGCTATGCTGATCCGGGGATTGCAAAACCTTTTCGTAACGCGTTCATATGCTTTCAGCACAAAGATGTTAGAACGAAACTCCTCTCTTGTGTTTGTTCCCGTCCGTACCTTGTTGTTTTCTTATTTTATCATTTTGTTCCCTATGTGGCTTCTCGTGAAGACTGATGTTATCATTTAAACTGAGAATTTCATCCGTTCCTCTTGTTCGGATGTTTTCATTCGTTCTATTGTTCGAATGATTATTGTGAAGACTTGTTGCAATTCATTCCATTGATTCAGCTTATACCTTTTGTCAATCAATTGCTGATTCGTGGTCATCTCTTACAGGATGGCTCCGAAAAGGGTTCCCAACGCTAACCCAGAGGTGGAAGAGGTCCCAGATCATCCTCCTTCCCCTCCTCCTCCGCCTGAGGCTTGGAGAGCAATTATGCAGACTACAGCTCAGAACACTCAGTTGATGATGCAGATGATGCAGCAGATGCAAGCCATGCAAGCTAATCAGGGTGTTCCAGGGAACCAAGGCAACTTCTTCCAGCAGCACCATGCTACCCTCAACCAGTTCCTGGCCAACAATCCTAAAGCTTTCAGTTACTGTGTCGACCCTCTTGATGCTGAGGATTGGTTAACCGACATAAAGAAGCATTTTGAGTGCAGTAACATGAAGGAAGATGATTATGTGAAGTTTGCAGCCTTCCAACTGAAAGATCAAGCAGCTGACTGGTGGCAGCAGTACAAAGACTCCAGGCCGGGTCAAGTGATCTCTTGGGAGAATTTCTGCAAGGATTTCCGTTCGCACCACATTCCTACAAGTGTCATCGAGGGTATGCGTGAGCAATTCCGCAACCTGAAGCAGGGCTCCATGTCAGTCTACCAGTATAATGTCAAGTTCCAAAACCTCGCTCGTTATGCTAAGCAAGACATTCCTGATGCCAAGAGTAAAATCTATCAGTTTCGTGGAGGTCTCAAAGATGAACTTCAGCTTGCTCTCACTTTGTTCGAGCCCGATGAATTCGACAAGTTCTATAACATGGCCTTGAAACAAGAAGCAGCTCAGCTTAAGATGGAGGCTTCTAAGAAGAGAATTCGAGATGCCGTTCACTCTTCTTCATCGTCTCAGATGGTCTCGAAGCATCAGAAATTCTGGCTTCCTCCTCCTCAAGTGATTCGAGCTCCATACAACAACTCCAACAACTCCAACAACAAGAACTCTAGTGGTCGTGGTTTCTCCCACCCACCCAACTCCAACAAGCAGTCCAAGCAACAGTTCCAAGCTCCAAGACTAAGTGCTCCTCCTACCCGTCCGCTCTCTGAGGTGACTTGCTACAAGTGTGGCCAGAAGGGTCATTATTCCAACAAGTGCAACAACCCAAGGCGCCTTCCGCCTCCTCCTCCTGTCGGTACCGCTATGGTCAAGCATGATCCAAAGGCAGCAAGGGTCAATCTGATGAATGCAGCACAAGCGGAGGCTTCTTCTGATGTCATTTTGGGTAACCTTCCAGTTAACTCTTTTCCAGCTAAAGTGTTATTTGATTCGGGTGCTTCATGTTCTTTCATGTCTCAACCTTTTGCATCCAAGTATAATGTTGACATCAAAAGCTTGCCAAGGGAGTTATCAGTTATTTCTCCGGGGAGACGAATGCATTCCAGCATATATGCTCCGAATGTTTCTATTCGCATGGGTGATTATCGATTCTTGGCTTCTCCGGTGATTCTCGACAATTCTGACATCGACCTCATCCTCGGAATGGATTGGCTTTCTCAGCACGATGCTCATATTGATTGTGCTCAGAAGGAAGTCAAGATGACTCATTCTGATGAAGATGTGATTATCTTCGCCTCCAGGGATAACACTATCCGGCTTTTCTCTCTCAATGATAAGGGCGAAATTAATGCCATATCTCAAATTCCAGTGGTGAACAAATATCAAGACGTCTTTCCTGAAGAACTTCCAGGCATGCCACCACACCGTCAGGTGGAGTTTGTCATTGAACTCGAGCCGGGCACTGAGCCAGCATGCCGGCGTCCATACAAGCTCTCTCCGGATGAATTGAAGGAATTGAAGAAGCAGCTTGATAAGCAGGAGAGTATGGGTCTCATCAGACCGAGTACATCTCCGTGGGGCTGTGGTGTCTTATTTGTCAAGAAGAAAGATGGCACTGAGCGTCTCTGTGTTGACTACCGGCCATTGAACAAGAAGACGATTAAGAATAAGTATCCGCTCCCCAACATCAACGAACTCTTTGAGCAGCTCAAAGGAGCTAAAGTGTTCTCTAAGCTTGACCTCCGAATGGGCTATCATCAAATTCGCATTCGCGAGGAAGACATTCCCAAGACGGCCTTCAGAACGAGCTACGGTTCATACGAGTATACCGTCATGTCCTTCGGTCTCGCCAATGCTCCTCCTACCTTTTCAAGGATGATGCATTACATCTTCAACCCCTATACTGGCGAGTTTGTGCTTGTGTATCTGGATGATATTCTGGTGTTTTCCAAGAATGAAGAAGATCACGAAAAGCACTTACGTCTGGTTCTTGATTGACTCCGAGAACATAAATTCTATGCCAAGTTCTCCAAGTGCGAGTTTTGGCTCGATAAGGTTTTGTACCTGGGCCACATCATCTCAGCTGACGGTATTGCGGTTAATCCCGAGAAAGTTGAAGCAATTGTCAACTCGGAAGCTCCTCAGAACGTCAAGCAGCTCCGCAGTTTTCTGGGTCTTGCCAGCTATTGCAGAAGGTTTGTTGAGACTTCTCCAAGATTGCCAAGCCTCTTTCCAACCTGCTTCAGAAGAATATCAAATACTTTTGGTCTCCCGAGTGTGAAGTGGCTTTCAAAACCCTCAAAGATAAGCTTGTTTCTGCTCCAGTTCTGACTCCTCCAGATGAATCCAAGCCCTATGAAGTGTTCTGTGATGCTTCTCTTCAAGGTCTTGGTGGTGTGCTTATGCAAGATAAGAGAATTGTGGCATATACTTCTCGTCAGCTAAAGCCAAGTGAGAAGAACTATCCCACACATGATCTCGAGCTAGCAGCTGTGGTACATGCTTTGATTACGTGGAGACATCTGTTGTTGGGCAGAAAGGTCGACATCTTCACCGATCACAAGAGCTTGAAGTACATCTTCACACAGCCGCATCTGAACCTCCGCCAGACTCGTTGGGTCGAAATGATCCAAGAGTACAATCCCAACATTGAATACACTCCTGGCAAGGCGAATGTGATTGCAGATGCTTTGAGCAGAAAGGCATATTGCAACAGCCTTCTTATCAAGCCATACCAGCCTGAGCTTTGTGAAGCATTCAGGAAACTCAACCTCCAAGTTGTTCCGCAGGGTTTTCTTGCAAATCTCCAACTTGCTCCTACCTTGGAAGATCAAGTCCGTGAGGCCCAACTCAGTGATACCATGGTGAAGAAAGTGAAACATGGGATTGCAAAGGGCACTCCAAAATACAAGTGCTTCCGTGTTGATGAGAGAGATACCTTGTTCTTCGAGGACAGACTCGTTGTTCCCAAAGGTGATCTCAGGAAGCTCATAATGGAAGAAGCTCATGATTCTCTCCTTTCCATTCATCCTGGCAGTTCCAAGATGTATCAAGATCTCAAGCAGTCTTATTGGTGGACACGCATGAAAAGGGAGATTGCCTAATTCGTGAACGAATGTGATTTATGCAGAAGAGTGAAAGCAGAACATCAACGTCCAGCCGGTCTTCTCCAACCTCTTCCTATTCCCGAGTGGAAGTTCGACCACATTGAAATGGACTTCGTCACTGGTTTTCCTAAATCCAAGCGAGGGAATGATGCTATCTTTGTGGTGATTGACAAGCTCACCAAAGTCGCTCACTTTCTTCCAGTCAAAGAATCAATCAATGCAGCTCAACTTGCAGAGCTGTACACTTCCAGAATCGTGTCCCTACATGGCATTCCTCAAGTGATATCCTCAGAGCGTGGAAGCTTGTTCACATCAAGGTTCTGGGACTCCTTTCAGTCCGCCATGGGCACTAAGATCAGGTTCAGCACTGCCTTTCACCCTTAGACTAGTGGTCAAGTCGAGCGCATGAATCAGATTCTAGAAGACATGCTCAGAGCCTGTGTCATCTCCTTCGGTATGAAATGGGAAGACTGTCTTCCATTTGCCGAGTTCTCTTACAACAACAGCTTCCAAGCAAGTGCAGGCAAAGCACCGTTTGAAATTCTCTATGGCAGAAAGTGCCGTACCCCTCTCAACTGGTCTGAAACAGGCGAACGTCAACTTCTTGGCAATGACTTGATCTCAGAAGCCGAAGAAATGTGCAAAGTCATACGTGAGAATCTCAAGGCCGCTCAGTCGTGTCAGAAGAGCTACTATGACGGAAAGCATCGTGATTTGGTTTTCGACATGGGTGATCATGTCTATCTCCGAGTTTCTCCGATGAAAGGAACCCAAAGATTCGGTATCAAAGGAAAACTTGCTCCTAGATACGTCGGGCCTTTCAAGATTCTTGGCAAAAGAGGCGACCTAGCCTATCAACTTGAGCTCCCTCCCAACTTCGCAAATGTTCATGATGTCTTCCATGTGTCTCAACTTCGCAAATGCTTCAAGGCACCTGAGCGCATGATTCCGTTTGAGGAGATTGATCTTCAACAAGACCTGTCCTACCGAGAGCACCCAGTTGCAATTCTCGAAGAAACCGAACGCAAGAACCGCAACAAGTCCATCAAGTTTCTGAAAGTCAAGTAGTCACATCACACCGACCGAGAAGCTACCTAGGAACGAGAAGATCATCTTCGTTCCGAGTACCCTTCCTTTTTCCAGTCCTAGATCTCGGGACGAGATCTTTTTGTAGTAGAGGAGAGTTTGTAATGCCCCGGATGTAATACTTTCCCTTTTGGGTATATAATATATTTCCGGCTTCATCTATTTCCATTCCGAGTTCTTTGTCTTTCGGGTTTTCGTCGTTTTGTTGTGTGAGTGTGTGGCTTTCATTCATATCATGTAGACATGTGCATTGCATTGCTTTTGTGTTGTCGGTTGCATCCGGTTCCACACGTTCCTTCCCGTTGTCCGTTTCGCGTTCCGGAGCTCCCTCACGTGTCCGTGACGTCCCGTAGGCCTACTTTGTTGTTTGGGCGTGTAACGTTACCGGTGTGCCGCGAGGTTGTTGTGTGTGTTGTTGTTTTGTTGTGTGCAACCCGCCTCTCAAATCTCGTCTCGTTTGGACTCCGTTGGCTATTCCATCCGTTGTTCGTGTGGGTCCAAAGTGCCTTCACTTCGTGTCCCGGAAACACCCCTACTGCAGTCTTTTATCTCCTCCTAGGCCTTTTAAATCTATCCCCGCGATCGGATCCGTCGGATCGCGATCGGAGGGATCCTAGCGCCCCTAAATCCCCCTAACCCTAGATAAACTGCTATATCTAGGCCCCCCTATGTCCATTTTGGGCATCCCTATCCTCTAGATCCTTCCCCCTCCTCTTTTTTTGTGCTCTTCTCAGATCCCCAAAAATCCTCCTGGATCCCGAGGGAACCAGCCGATCCGGCCAGCTCCCTCGATCGCCTCTGCGGCCGTTGACTTCGCCGCTCCAGGAGTCCCTCGACGCCAGCCGCCGCCCAGGCTGCCTCGGCCTCTGCCGATCGGTCCGGCCAGGAGGACCGACCGAGGCCCAGGTCCCCACATCGCCCCAGCCGGGCCCGTACTCCCCTTCGTCCGCTCCGCATCGCCTCCTCCCGGTGGGCCGCAGCTCCCGCGCGAGGCCTAGGCCAACGCCGCCCTCGCCAGTCAGCCAGGCCGCGAGCGCCAGGTCGGGCGCCTCCGCAGCCGGGCCCCGCACCGCCGCCTCCCGAGGCCCACTCCCAGGCCGCACCCGCAGCCACCAGCTCTTCGCGGGCCGGCCGCCGCCCCGGGCCCGCTTCGCCTTCCTCCTCCGCCCGGGCCGATCTCTTCGCCCGGGCCGCCGCCGCTGCAGATCCGCCGGCCCGAGCCCAATTCTCCAGATTTTGTGAGAGGTTGACTCCCCACTCCTAAGTCTCTGTTCTGTTAATCTGAGATGCGTTGTTTGACCTGCTCTAACTTTTTGTCTGTTGCTCCGATTCGCGTGTATGATATGTCCAGACGTTCGTGGAGACGTGCTCTACGTTTCTTCAGTTGTTGTCATGCATGTTAGAAGTCATCTAGGTGCTTGTTTTGCTGTTGCAAGAGTGCATCATGATATAAACTGCTGTTATGTGATATTTTTGTGCCACCTTTGCCATGTGATATCTTTTAGCTCGTTTGTCCGAATGATGCAAATGACATGTCCACGTGTTCGTCTTGCCTTGATCTACGTGTTGTATGTGATAGGTTGCATGGTAGATTTAATATTGCCTTGTTATCATCGTTGCAAAGTGCCATGTGGCCGTGATGTTGTTTCACTTGTTATGAAATGCCATCTTGTTGAGCTCGTTGCAATCATTGTGTTCAGCTCAATGAAGCATGCTTGTGTGTTTCGGGATCACCTTCATGTGCACTTTGATGAGGTGCTTACCCTTTGCCATGTTTAGTTTCGAGGTGACTTAAACATGCTCTTTTATATGCCATGATGATATTGCTGTATTAGGACTTAGTGGATTTTCACTAAGTCTGAAATCTGTAACGTTCCGATGCCATGTTCGTGTGATGTTCTAGGACAAAGCATGTTAGTTTTGGAGTGGATCTTGATTGTTCCTTGTAGTATATATTGTTGTCTTTCCATCCATGTCCTCACATGTCCATTTAAGTGGCTGTAGCATGTTTATCTTTTGCTCCAAAGTTTCAATAAAATTATGCTGCCAGAATTTTATTGTCAAGTTCAATATGTCCAAGATCATTGCTATTGATCCGTGACTCCGTTGGGGGTACACCTTGGACATAGTTGCTGTAGTATATGTCTAGTTTGTGTTCATGTCCTTTGCCATGTTGTTTGAGTGCTGTAGCTCAATTATTTTGAGCTCCGAAGTTGCTATGTTGCTGTAATTTTCAGCTTTCGCTCAAATCTTGTTTCGGGCATAACTTTTAGCCCGTAACTCCGATTTCAGCGAATCTTATATCAAACTTGATTGATTTTCTGTGTAGATTAATAATATCAGTTTGTTTTCATGTTTTGAGGTGTTTTGCTTGAGTGATGTTTTCCGTGCTCCGTGTGCATCCTTAGTGCATCCATCATGCATTCATCTTTTTCGAGTGCGCATTGCATCTTGTTGATTGGTGCTTGGTGTGATTGTTTTGTTTAGAGCCGGAAGCTGAGACCGAGTACGAGGTTGAGCACGAGGTTTCCAACGAGGTTGAGCACGAGGACCCTTCTTACGATCCGAACGACTTCTCTTCAGGCAAGATGACCGAACCCCGATAACATTACTATCTTTGCCTATTGCTAGTAGTCTCGATCTATAGTTTTGCCTTGATGCCCATGATCTTCTTGTCAGCCTCCTACTTGTAAACCATTGCCATGTTTAACCAACCTACCTATGCAAACCGTTGCTTGGCTAAGTACGCTTCGCTCAGCCCTTCTTATAGCATTGCTAGTTGCAGGTGAAGATCGAAGATGCTTGCTTCATGTTGAAGTTTGGTTGGGTTATATCACACTATATAAATGCTTAAAATGAAATCATCTATATATTGGCAAGGGTGGAAGGCTAAGCCTTTTACTTGGTGATTTGTTCCACTCATGCCGTTAGGAACCGTATAAACCGGTGTTATGTTCCTTGATTATGCGTTCCTAACACGGTTGGGGTGTATGGGACCCCCTCGATAAACCGCTAAGTGCTAAGTCTTTTCCAGCAAGTCCCAACTTTGGTACTATTTGCCTAATAACTAAATAACTTGCATAGGGAGTAATTAACCCGAGTTCTTAATCAACAACCCCGGGCCAGTGCTCCACATGAGTGTTGGTCCGAAACGGGGGTCCTACGGGGTCACCACGAGGAAACTCGAGGATTGATATAAACCCGTAGCATCACCCATCCGGTCGTGTCCTGAGACTTAGATACGCGCGGCTACTATCAGGGTGTCGACACGCCGGGAGGATTTGCTGGATTAGCCTTACCTTAGCTCGGTATATCTTGAGCATGGGATTCCGAGGATACTCGGGTCTTCCCACTTTGGAGTTGCGACTCCGCGGATCGTGGGCTTGTAATGGGTCAAGTTGGAACACCGCTGCAGGGTTTGAACTTTCGAAAGCCGTGCCCGCGGTTATGTGGCAGATGGGAGCTTGTTAATTCCGGTTGTAGATAACTTGACACAATGTTTCTAATACACTACCAGCGTGTGTTCCGTGACTGTCGATTTCCGAATAGGGATTCGGAAGTTGAACACGGAGGGGTTATGTTTGCTGAGCTTGTAGCTAGGATCACCTCGTGATCACTTCTCGCCGAGGCTTTCTCTTCTCGCTCTCACTCACGTAAGTTAGTTGCTAGTTGCTGCTGCAGACACTTATTCTTTTCTTCAGCCTTATCCTCACCCAAAGGCTTAGATAGTCTTGTTACCCGGAGACGGGATTGCTGAGTCCTCTGTGGCTCACAGTTACTTCACACACCAGATGCAGGTCCAGTTGTGAGCTATCCAGGTGATGGCACCGAGCTGGATTGGGAGTACGATGAGGAGCGTAGTCGGTACTATGTGCGATACCCGGATGATCAGTAGTGGAGACTCTTACTAGGATTCGATCCGCCTGTGGTTTATTTATCTAAGTTTGGTACTTTGACATTTGGCTTTTGCCCTTAGAGGGTTGTGATGTTCTTAATGTATGTTGTTTGAGACTTATACTGTAATTCTGTGACGTGGCGAGTGTAAGCCAACTATTTTCTGTTTACTATCCCCTCTTTTACATGAGTTGTGCAAAGATTACCGAACTTGAGATCATTCTAGGATGGATTTTATGCCTTTAAGTCGTGCCTCGACACGTAGGAGGTATAACTCCATCCTGGGCATTACAGGAAGAGTGTGGGTGCAGGAATAAGTGGAGGAGGGCCACGTGGGGCACACAAGGCAGGGGCGCACCTTGGCACGGGGGGCGCACCCTGGACCCTCGTGGCCAGGTGCTGGCTCCCCTCGCTGTGTGTTATGTGCCATATTTCCTCAAATATTCTAGAAAAAAATCATATTTCATTTTCATGGCATTTGGAGAACTTTTATTTTCGGGGTATTTTTTATTGCACGGATAAGTCTGGAAACAGACAGAAAATACTATTTTTTCTTTATTTATCCTAATTGGGAGAAAGTAAAAGGAGGGTACAGATGGCGGTGCTATCTAGATTCACCTATCCCATGCTCATCCAAAGGAGTCCATTAACAAGGTTGATCAGGTCTTGTTAATAAACTCTTTCCGAGTAACATGAAACCGGAGAATTTTCGAATAACACTAGGTTACCTCAATGGGGATATGTATGTCCCCAACAATAAGAACGTCATATGTCTTCTTGATAGTAGGAAGAGGAAATTCAAAACCTCCAATAGTGATAGTTGAATATTTTCCAATATAATTGATATTGTGGACCTGAGGTTATTTCCTCGTAAAGTGTACCGTATGCTCATTACCATTGACATGAAAAGTGACATTGCCTTTGTTGCAATCAATAACAGCCCCTGCAGTATTTAAAAATGGTCTACCAAGAATAATAGACATGCTATCGTCCTCGGGAATATCAAGTATAACAAAGTCCGTTAGAATAGTAACATTTGCAACTACAACAGGCACATCCTCACAAATACCGACAGGTATGGCAGTTGATTTATCAGCCATTTGCAAAGATATTTCAGTAGGTGTCAACTTACTCAAGTCAAGTCTACGATATAAAGAGAGAGGCATAACACTAACACCGGCTCCAAGATCACATAAAGCAGTTTTAACATAGTTTCTCTTAATGGAGCAAGGTATAGTAGGTACTCCTGGATCTCCTAATTTCTTAGGTATTCCACCCTTGAAAGTGTAATTGGCAAGCATGGTGGAAATTTCTACTTCAGGTATCTTTCTTTTGTTGGTAATAATATCCTTCATATACTTAGCATAAAGATTTGTTTTCAGCACATCAGTCAAACGCATACGCAAAAAGATAGATCTAATCATTTCAGCAAAACGCTCAAAATCATCATCATCCTTTTTCTTGGATGGTTTCTGAGGAAAAAGCATGGGTTTCTGAACCCATGGTTCTCTTTCCCTACCGTGCTTCCTAGCAACAAAGTCTCTCTTAGCATAACGTTGATTCTTTGATTGTGGGTTATCAAGATCAACAACAGGTTCAATCTCTACATCATTATCATTTCTAGGTGGAGCATCATTACGAACATCATCATTAACATTATCACTAGGTTCATGTTCATTACCAGACTATGTCTCAGCATCAGAAACAGATATATCATTGGGATTCTCAGGTGTGTCAGCTACAGGTTCACTAGAAGCATGCAAAGTTCTATCATTTTTTTCTCTTCTTCTTCTTAGAAGAACTAGGTGCATCTAAATTAGCTCTCTGAGAATCTTGCTCAATTCTCTTAGGGTGGCCTTTAGGGTACAGAGGTTCCTGAGTCATTTTACCACCTCTAGTAGCAACTCTAACAGCATAGTCATTATTCTTACTATTTAATTCATTGAGCAAATCATTCCGATCCTTAAGTACTTGTTCTACTTGAGTGGTGACCATATAAGCATGTATACTAATAAGTTTCAGTTCACCTTTAGCTCTAGACAGATAATCACTCAAGCGTTCAATCATATAAGCATTGTGTTGTAATTGTCTACCAACATAAGCATTGAAGTTTTCTTGTTTCACAATAAAATTGTCAAACTCATCTAAGCATTGGCTAGCAGACTTATAACAAGGAATATCACCTTCATCAAATCTATAAAGAGAGTTTACCTTTACTACCTGTGTCGGGTTATCAAGACCATGTATTTCTTTAATAGGTGGTAAATTCTTAACATCTTCAGCTTTAATACCTTTTTCTTTCATAGATTTCTTTGTCTCTTGCATATCTTCAGGACTGAGAAATAGAGCACCTCTTTTCTTCGGAGTTGTCTTAGGGGCTGGTTCAGGAAGTGTCCAATTATTTTCATTGGCCAGCATATTATTCAATAGTAATTCAGCTTGTTCAACTGTTCTTTCCCTGAAAACACAACCAGCACAACTATCCAGGTGGTCTCTGGAAGCATCGGTTAGTCCATTATAAAAGACATCAAGTATATCATGCATCTCAAGAGGATGATCAGGCAACGCATTAAGTAATTGGAGAAGCCTCCCCCAAGCTTGTGGGAGACTCTCTTCTTCAATTTGCACAAAGTTATATATTTCCCATAAGGTAACTTGTTTCTTATGAGCGGGAAAATATTTAGCAGAGAAGTAATACATCATATCCTGGGGACTACGCACACAACCAGGATCAAGAGAATTAAACCAAGTCTTAGCATCACCCTTTAACGAGAAATGAAATAACTTAAGGATATAGTAATAACGAATCTTTTCATCGTTGGTAAACAGGGTGGCTATATCATTTAACTTAGTAGGATGTGCCACAACAGTTTCAGATTCATAGCCATGGAAAGGATCAGATTCAATCAAAGTAATTAACTCAGGATCAACAGAGAATTCATAATCCTTATCAGTAACACAGATAGGTGAAGTGCCAAAAGCAGGGTCATGTTTCATTCTAGCATTCAAGGACTTTTCTTTCAGCTTAGCTAATAGTTTCTTAAGATCATATCTATCATTGCAAGCAAGAAAATCTCTAGCAGTTTCTTCATCCATAACATAGCCCTCGGGAACAACAGGCAATTCATATCTATCGGGAGAAGCTTCATCATCACTTTCATAAATATCATCAGTTTCAATATTTGCATTCTCCCTAACCTTAGCAATTTGTTCATCCAGAAATTCACCTAGTGGCACAGTATTATCAGGCATAGAAGTAGTTTCATCATACATAGCAGAAGTGGCATCATCAAGAACATACGACATATCAAATTCAATAGCATGAGTAGGTGTCGCAAATTTTCCCATAACAGAAGGAGAATGAAGTGCAGAGCTAGATGGCAGTTCCTTACCTCCCCTCGTAGTTGAGGGTAAGATCTTGGTTTTTGAGTCCTTCAAATTCTTCATAATGATCAACAAATATAAATCCCAAGTGACTTAAAGAATAGAGCTATGCTCCCCGGCAACGGCGCCAGAAAATAGTCTTGATAACCCACAAGTGTAGGGGATCACAACAGTTTTCGAGGGTAAAGTATTCAACCCAAATTTATTGATTCGACACAAGGGGAGCCAAAGAATACTCTTAAGTATTAGCAGCTGAGTTGTCAATTCAACCACACCTAGAAACTTAGTATCTGCAGCAAGATAGTTTAGTAGAAAAGTAATATGATAGTGGCGGTAGCAGCAATAAAAGTAACGATAGTATTTTTGTAGTTTTTGTAATAGTAGTAACGGAAAAGTAAATAAGCAACAAGCAATATGTGAAAAGCTCGTAGGCATTGGATCGGTGATGGGAATTATGTCGGATGCAATTCATCATGTAGAAGTTATAACCTAGGGTGACACAGAACTAGCTCCAGTTCATCAATGCAATGTAGGCATGTATTCCGAATATAGTCATACATGCTTATGGAAAAGAACTTGCATGACATCTTTTGTCCTACCCTCGCGTGGCAGCGGGGCCCTATTGGAAACTAAGGGATATTAAGGCCTCCTTTTAATAGAGTACCGGACCAAAGCATTAACACATAGTGAATACATGAACTCCTCAAACTATGGTCATCACCGGGAGTGGTCCCGGTTATTGTCACTTCGGGGTTGCCGGATCATAACACATAGTAGGTGACTATAGACTTGCAAGATAGGATCAAAAGCACACATATATTCATGAAAACATAATAGGTTCGGATCTGAAATCATGGCACTCGGGCCCTAGTGACAAGCATTAAGCATAGCAAAGTCATAACAACATTAATCTCAGAACATAGTGGATACTAGGGATCAAACCCTAACAAAACTAACACGATTACATGATAGATCCCATCCAACCATCATCGTCCAGCAAGCCTACGATGGAATTACTCATGCATGGCGGTGAGCATCATGGAATTGATGATGGAGGAAGGTTGATGATGACGATGGCGACGATCTCCACTCTCCGAAGCCCCGAACGGACTCCGGATCAGCCCCCCGGAGAGAGATTGGGGCTTGGCGGTGGCTCCGTATCGTAAAGCGCGATAATTCCTTCCCCCTTATTTTTTTCTCCCCGAAGTGAATATATAGGATCTGGGGATACGTCGGTGGAGCACCAGGGGGCCCTCGAGGCAGGGGGCGCGCCCGCACCCTCGTGGACAGGGTGTTGGCCCCCTGGTCTGGATCTTCTTGCAAGTATTTTTTATATTTTCCAAAATAAATCTCCGTGGAGTTTCAGGTCATTCCGAGAACTTTTTATTTCTGCACAAAAACAACACCATGGCAATTCTGCTGAAAACAACGTCAGTCCGGGTTAGTTCCATTCAAATCATACAAGTTAGAGTCCATAACAAGGGCAAAAGTGTTTGGAAAAGTATATACGTTGGAGACGTATCAATGTCTTCAATGCTCGTGTGGTTGGAACTCATTTATATACAATAAGACCATATCCTGCCATGTGCTATGCCTTCAAGCAAATATCTTATTGGTATATTTATGGCTTCCTTATGGATATCTTATTCTTTCAGTTTTGCAACAATTTCGTGTGTACATCCTTCTTTGTGGATTGATATCATCATGATCTTCATCTACCTAATATCTTATACACTTGAGAGAAGTTTCATATCTAATTGATATCCCCTTCTTTCATGTCCACCTTTTCTTTCTTGTATTATTTCTTTGGTGGCTCCGTGAAGGTGTGTGTCTTGAGTGCGGATTTTATATCGTTGCATCTTGATGCACACTTTTGTGGTGAAGATCATTTTCCTCATGCTTGTCTTGATAGAGCTTGCCATTTAATTGGTATCCCTCGTCTTGATGAGGCTTTCATTTTCTATCTTCACCATGGGTTGTCACAAGCTTGGTTAATATTTCTCTTTTTAGTGAGCTTGTGAATCCATTTGCTTGGTGTGTGTGGGAAGGACATGTCATGCACCTTGTATCTCAACTATTAAAGACTATTTTGATGCTTAATGCTCATCCTTATATTAGTCTTCTCAAGTGCTTTGCCATGACTCACACATCTTTTTGGTTGAACCTATTTCTAAGTTGCCTCTTTTATATGCCGCTCAACCATTTGTTTATTGCAAGTGCTAGACTTTGTTTCCTACATGCTCACTTGCACTTGTTGTGAGTTTTTATTGATTTTGGGGGAGTGATGATCCTATTTTGTGCACTTGGTATCCTAATGCAAATATTCTAAGGAGTGCACAAATCATGGGGAGCTTTACTAGTGTCTTTTAGAACGCTCCGTTGGTTTCTTGCACTTGTCGTGAGGTTCTATTGATCTTGGGGGAGTGACGATCCTATTTTGTGCTTGTTGTATCCAATTGCAAAACTAAATTGTGCAAAACAAGGGGAGCTTCTCTAATTTCTCTAGAACACTCCTTTGCTCATATTATAATATCTTTTATTCATGTGGCACGTAGGATCATTAGTCTAGTTGGTTCAATTGGTATCTTTTGATAGCTTGCTTCAATTGGTATCGTTTGATTGCTTGAGTGCTTGTTTCTCTCTCTGTTATGCCTTTGTGGAATATCATTCTTTTGGCAATCTTTGGGCCTCAATATAGCTTGTCTTCCTCCAAGTATTTACCATTGGATATGTGTATTGCATTCCACTCTCTAGTTGAGAAATACACAATTTATGGAGGAACACAAGTTATATTGGCCTTCTAAGCCTTTCGCTCATTTTGCCAATCAATGCCAATGGGGGAGAAGTTTCAGAGAGTTTTGTGGAGAAGTTTAGAGAGTCATCTCTTCTTGCTTTGGTTTTGTTCCTAAGCTTTTGCATCTCATGCGCATACATTATTGTTGCATGGTGTGGTCATGCATAATTCCTTATATAAACTCTCTTGAAAGTGACTGTCATCAATTACCAAAATGGGGGAGATTGAAAGAACATGCGGTGCCCCCATGTTTGGTTTTGGTAATTGATGACAATCTCTATGGACTAATGGTTGCCTTGAGTTATATTTGAAGGGTTTGTCCATAGGCTTTTCTTGGAGTCCATTTGTTGGTTTCAAGGAGAGTTTGTGATGACCAAGGTGCTATTAAGGAATTATCCAAAGATCGGTCTTGTGAGTGTTGAGCTTATTGCAAGCATGTATTGAATAAGAAAAGTGTGTGATCATTCATCTTTACCTTCAAGACATCATCCAAATGAATAGAGTTGGAAAGATTCAAGGTTGATCAAGACTAAGTACAGAGAGTGTTTCAAGTTGATCAACACACAAAGCGTAGAAGATGTACCGAGAGGGATCAAGCGATCCCATGGTATGGTAAGCATTGTCAATTACGCTTTGTGTACTAATCCATGGTCTTTGTGAGAGTTCTATGCAGGGTTAGGTTATCTTCCATGGGCTTGCGTCAAGAGGTAGATCACATACAACCCATGGAGGATGACATCAAATCAAGGTTGTGGTGTGCAAGTTCAAGTGATGCATCACGAAGAGATCAAGTGCTTGAAGCTTGCCGTTCATTGTGGTGACAATGGACTTGTGAAGATGTGCCGAAGAGTGGCTCACCCATAGTGGAGTATGGGGGAGCAATCTACTAGTCTTCACCGAGCCAACGAAATCAAGAAAGGTGGTCCAACTTGAGGAAGTCAAGAGCGTCTACATCTAGCTCAAGTCGACTTTCTGCAAGGCAAAGGTTTTCCCTTGATACGTTCTCTATTTTACTGGTCTCATAGTGGTAGTTTGGAGACCGGGTTATAGGATTGATTGCCGTACTATCAAGGGGGGCTCTCAAGTGGGTAGCTTGATCGTATCATTTGTAGAGAGCTCAAACCATTGCATGCTTGCATCATATTTCTTGGTTCTTGTTTGTTTTTCTTCTTGTGAGATATGTAGCTTATGGTCATCTTCTTGACAAGCTTGAGTTCATCGAAAACGGAGTTCACATGCTTCTTCTATTGCGTTTTCAGTGTTGCAGGTTTTACCGGTCTCTTTCCAGGAAGGGTTCTCTCCATTTTATTATGAGCCTTTTCTAATTTGCTTCTTATTGTTATTTCTATCAAGATTGTGTTAGGTCATGTCGTTAGCTTTCCGACAAACTTGGTTTCGTTGAATTCGGAGTCCGTTTGCAAAAGTTGTGTCAGTTTTGGTGTCCTAAAAAGGGCTGTAGCGATACTACCGCAAATGGAAGCGGTACTACCGCTTGGTGGGGATGTAATATTTTACTTCCGTGGCTTACTTCTGCTCCGGACCAAAAGCTCTTCATAACTCCAGCGATGGTAGGCACGAATGTAATTTTTTAGTACCGCTCGCAAGCAGTAGTACCGCTACCCTTAGAAGTAGTACCACTACCCCTAGCGGTAGTACCGTGAGGACGAGCGGTAGTACCGCTCCTTGGAGCGATAGTACCGCTCGGTGCGGGTTGTGAGCATAACGGTTGGATTGTTCCCCACCTATAAAAGGGGGTCTTCTTCCCCAATGAACCTTATCCTTTTAACTTGTGTTCTTCCCCCATTGTTGACCTTCTTCGAGCTTGCTATCTCTCAATCCCTCCATGGATTCTTGCTAGTTTTGGGGGGAAAAGAGAGAGGAGATCTAGATCCACGTTTCCACCATTCACTTTCTCCTCTTTGTGAGGGGAACCCTTTGGATCTAGTTCTTGGCGTTCTTCGTGTTCTCTTCTCCGTTCTTCCTCTCATTTCCTTCCCTAGCATTAGTAGCTTTGGTGGGATTTGGGAGAGAAGGACTTGGGCACTCCGTGTGCCCTTGCCATTGCATTTGGTGCATCGGTTTGAGTTCTCCACGGTGATACGTAGAGGTTACAAGTTGAGAAGCTTATTACTCTTGGGTGCTTGGTACCCTTGAGCTTGTTCCGATTGGGTGCTTGGGCACCCTAGATGGCTGAGGTCACCTTGGAGCCATATTCCATTGTGGTGAAGCTTCGTGGTGTCGTTGGGGAGATATCCCCAACATTTGTGTTGTTCAGAGCTCAATCATTGTGGTGTAAAGCTCCGGCCAAGCGCCGGGGTATCCAATTAGGTTGTGGAGATCGCCCCGAGAAATTTGACAGGTTCCGGTGACCGCCCCAAGGGTTGCCAAAGTGTATGGGTTCGGTAACAGCCCCCAAGGGTCGCCATTTGTACGGGTTCGGTGACCGCCCTCAAGGGTCACTTAGTGGAATCACTACATCTTGCATTGTGCGAGGGCGTGAGGATATTACGGTGGCCCTAGTGGCTTCTTGGGGAGCATTGTGCCTCCACACCGCTCCAAACGGAGATTAGCATATGCAAGGGTGTGAACTTCGGGATACATCATCGTCTTCGCGTGCCTCGGTTATCTCTTACCCGAGCCCTTTACTTATGCACTTTACTTTGTGATAGCCATATTGTTTCTTGTCATATATCTTGCTATCACCTAGTTGTTTATCATGCTTAGCATAAGTTGCTGGTGCACATAGGTGAGCCTAGTTGTTGTAGGTTTTGTGCTTGACAAATTAACCGCTAGGTTTATTCCGCATTTGTTCAAGCCTAAACCGTAATTATTTTAAAGCGCCTATTCACCCCCCTCTAGGCGATATCCACGATCTTTCACCTGCAACCAACCCACCCAGTTGTGTATTAAAGTTGCCACCTTAAACATTCCCTTAGTTGTTATTATACTCACAACTTTCATGAATCTCACATACCAATCCACGTCTAAGAGCATGGCTAAGCAATAAGTAACAAAGTGTATATTCCCTGGGTTGATCTCAAGTCATTGGGTTCCTACCACATGAACTACTCAACAATACGACATGTATCCAAGTCCTACTCATGCAATCTTTGGGGATATAACTAATGCAATAAAAACTAGGTATTGAAAAGTATGATCAAAGTATGAACTTGCCTTGCTGACGATCGGTGAAACCTAGTGACTCGTAGTAGCACGCTTCGCACTCCAGAAATTCTATTGCAATCAAACAATAACATACATAAGCAATCATCCAACAGAATCAAAGAACAGATCTCGAAAAGTCTCGAAAACAAGTGAATAACTCTTGCAATAGAAAACAATTTCTAACAGTACCAAAATTAAGTGAATTTGGCCTTATCAGAAAGTTTAGGTCAAGAGCTTCGATTTGCAAAAAGAATCAACTCAAACGGAGTTACGAAACTCAAGTTACGATCAAAAGAAGTTCAAAAACAAATCGGCTTGAAATCAAAATTTAAAACTTTCAAAAATAGATTTGAGTTGCATTACGGGAAAGATGAGATCGAAACGAAGAGTTCGGCGTTGGTTCCACCTCATTCCAATTAACGTGCAAAAAGTAGTGATCGTTTGAAGATTAGGTACCAATTTGTAAAAACTTTAATTACGGATAGGTCCTGACTAAAATAACAGAAAAAGAAAAATTCTAAATAACGAACGTTCGTTTTTCT
This sequence comes from Secale cereale, assembly GCA_902687465.1. NCBI lineage: Eukaryota > Viridiplantae > Streptophyta > Magnoliopsida > Poales > Poaceae > Secale > Secale cereale. The sequence goes on from LR738712.1 coordinate 550,903,701, forward strand.
GATCTAAACAGCGGACGTTCGCGGTTTAATAAAACCTAAAAAAATGAATCTAGGGTTTTCAGAAAAAACCAATCTAGGTTAAAAAACGAAAATAAAAACGAAAACAAAAAACAACATGGGTTTTACCTAGCGGATCGGGTCGAGTCCGGCGGGTTTCCGGCGACGGTGGCGTCGGCGGCGAGGCTAGCCGGCTTGGCGCGACGGGCGGCGGCGGCGGCTTGCAGCAGCGGCGGCGGGCGGCGGCGGTGTGCGGGCGCGGGAGGCGAGGTGCGGCGCGGCGGCGGTGTGGCGAGAGGGAGCCGGGGCCTCGCCTTTTAAAGGCCCCCGAGGCGGCGGTGGCTTGGGGACGGGGCTGGGAGGCGGCCGTGTCGGAATAGGACTCCGACGGAGTCTGATCGGCGCACAAGAGGAAGGCGGCGTGGCTCGCCGGGCTGGCTGGGCTTCAGGCCAGTCGGTCCGGCCCAATTTTTTTTTAAATTCGCACAGCAAAGAAAATTCAAAATAAATCCTAAAAAATTCGAGAAACAATTTTCTCCGTTCCCTCCTAATATTTGAGACAAAGTGAACATTTTTCTGAACTAAAATGCCTAAAAATAAAATAAACTTTTTAATGCAATTTAAAATAAATAAATTGCAAATAAAAATCCAATAAAAATATTTTTACTCAAAATTCAAATTCCAACATTTTTATTTCTCTTTTGAAGAAGTCATATTATATTTGGTCATTTATTTAAAAAAATATTGAAAATGAAAATTGGCAAATATAATATTTGATCCCACCCCACTTGGAAAAAAATGTGGGTTCTCTTTGGAAAACTTCCAACTCTCTCACTTGGGTCCTTGAGTTGCTTAAAGACTTTGGATCAATTTCCAAATAAAAACAAATTCAGATGCTCAAAGGATGAATGCATATGAATGATCTATGTTAAAATCCAAATTGAAAATTGGGATGTTACAAACCTACCCCACTTAAGATGAATCTCGCCCTCGAGATTCGGGTTGGCTAGAAAATAGGTGTTGACCGTCTTGTCGAAGGTCTTCCTCTCGTTCCCAGGTGGCTTCATCCTCTATATGGTGACTCCACTGAACTTTACAAAACTTGATGACCTTGCTGCACGTAACTCTGTCGGCAAACTCAAGAATCTTGATAGGCTTCTCCTCATAAGTCAGATCACTCTCTAGCTAAATTGCTTCCAGGGGAACTTTATCTCGTAAAGGAATCTCAGCCATCTCTGCATGACACTTCTTCAACTGAGATACATGAAACACATCGTGAACTCCGGACAAGGTTTCGGGCAACTCTAGCTGATTAGCTACTTCTCCTGTGTGCTCCAAAACTCTGTATGATCCCACAAATCATGGTGCCAGTTTACCCTTAACTCCAAAACGCTTAACTCCTCAAAGTGGGGACACACGAAGATATGGTCTATCTCCAACTTCGTAGGTCACTGATACGTTCAAAACGTATCTATAATTTCTGCTTGCTCCATGCCTCTTTTGGGTGATATTCCTATGTTATTTATACACTTCCATACACTTTTGATCATATTTGGACTAACCTATTAACTCAGTGCACCCCAGTGCCAGTTTCTGTTTTCGGCTGTTTTTGTATTTCAGGTTTTCACATTACGAGAACTGCCAGGAAAAATCCAGAAAAATTATATAAAAAATCAGCGTTCCAGAAGCTACCGTGCGCCCGAAGTACAGCCGGGGGGGGGGGGGCACCAGGGCTCCAGGCGCCCTGGCGGCGCCCCCCGGGGCCGCGCCGGGGGGGCGCCTGGGCCCCCCGAGGCTCCGCTGATGCCCCCCTTTGGCATATATTTAAAGCGTCTCCTGAAACCCTCGAGACGAGAACTCTTTTTCGCGATCTCATCTCTGTTCCGCCGCCGCCGCCGCTTCCAAGATCGGGAGCACCAGGAGAACTCTTCCCGGCACCCTGCCGGAGGGAAGGATCACCACCGGGAGCTTCTCCACCACCATGGACGCCTCCCGGATGAGTTGTGAGTAGTCTCCCTTGGACCATGGGTCCATGACCAGTAGCTATGTGATGTTCTCCTCCCGTTCTTGTGCTTCACTAATTAGTCCTCGTGAGCTGCCCTACATGATCGAGGCACATATGTAATCCTTATGCTGTTGCTATGATGAGTTTGCTGGGATCCGATGGATTATGACATTATGTTCAGATTGTGTTTGAGTAATATATTTGATCTACCTCTTTTATATTTATGTTCGTAAGTAATTCTTGCATGTTCTCCGTTGTTATTTATTGCTTTGGCCAAGTAATAGGTAGTGACTCCAAGAGGGAACGTTATGCTCGATTGTGGGTTCATGCCCCTCGATGACTAGCTTGAGTGACAGAAACATGAGTCTAGGGGATGTGCTGTTGCCACAAGGGGGGAAACAACGTTGCTTGTGCCCGCGGGTGCAATGATTGTTTACTTTACGCAAAGTTCTTTTAATGCAGTTGTCTGTTGCTTTGAGTTTACACTATGGGTGGGACTCGCAACTTAATACCAGCGAGATGTTCTGGATAGATATCTCAAGGTGGATGATTAGTACTAGATGCAGATGGATTTCGGTCTACTTACCTCGGCGTACCGCCCATGCTTTGAACCTCAACCTTTCTTGCAATGTAGTCAGCATTGGTTTGCGCACATGGTCCTGTCAATTGCCCAGCTGTAATTCGTTTACCTCACATAGCTGTTTTATCGTCTTTTGGGAGAGAGACATCATTAGTGAACATCATGAGACTCCGGTCCATATTACCATCATTGATCACATCCGCTATTTACTTTTCCGCATTTTAATTACTATTGCAATTATATCTATCACTATTATCACTTGCGTTTGATCCTTTGTAAACTACAAGGCCGGAGGGATTGACAACCTCTCTGTACTCGCTGGGAGCAAAGTTATTTGTATCTGTGTGCAGGTCCACGTTGATTGCTAATACCCGACGCCGTTAGCAGTTGACACCTTCTTGTTGAAACTGGGAGTCTCTGGGGAAAACGATCCTTGGTATTGCCAAGGGAAAACTTCTGCCACACTGCATCTCTAACCTTCCACTTGGGGTAACCAACGAGGGGCGAGAAGCCTAGCAAAGCAATTTTTGGCGCTGTTGCCGGGGACTCCACTCTTCAGGATAGGGGAGTTGCACGCTATCTTTTACCTTTGCTTTTTAGTCTTGTTAGTTTACCTTTCAGTTTTTGCTTTAGTATCTTTTATCGAAAATCACAAAAATAGTTATCTTGCTTGCTTGCTACTATGGGTTCCACCGAGAACACCAAGTTGTGTGACTTCACTAGTCACAACAACGATGACTTTATCTGCACACCTATCACTACACCTGCCACTTCAGCACCTTCATATGAAATTAAACCTGCTTTACTGAACTTAGTCATGAAAGATCAATTCTCCGGTGCTGGAGATGATGCTGCTTTACACTTAAACAACTTTGTTGAACTTTGTGATATGCAAAAGTACCAAGAAATAGATGGTAATATTGTTAAGCTTAAGCTTTTTCCTTTCTCCTTGAGAGGAGGAGCTAAAATTTGGTTTCAGTCTTTTCCTAGAAACAACATAGATTCATGGGACAAGTGCAAAGATGCTTTTATTGGAAAATACTATCCACCTGCTAAAATTATCCAACTAAGAAGTAATATAATGAATTTTAAACAATTGGATAATGAACACGTTGCCCAAGCTTGGGAACGTACGAAATCTCTTATCAAGAACTGTCCTACTCATGGTTTGACTACTTGGATGGTTATCCAAACTTTTTATGTAGGCTTGAACTTTACCTCGCGGAACTTGTTAGATTCGGCCGCGAGAGGAACCTTTATGTCAACTACACTTGGTGCTGCCACAAAACTTCTCGATGAGATGATGACCAACTATTCCCAATGGCACACCGAACGCTCTCCAACAGGTAGGAAGGTAAACTCCGTCGAGGAGATTTCCTCCCTTAATGAAAAAGTTGACTTGATCATGTCTCTACTTTCGAAGCAATCTTCTATTGATCCTCGTGATGTTCCTTTAAATTCTTTGATTGCTCAAGAACAAGTAGATGTGAACTTTATCTCTAGAAACAATTTTAATAACAATGCTTATAGGAGTAATTTTGGTAGCAGTCCTAGACCGCTCCCCTCTAATTCTTATGGGAACAACAATGCTTATCCTAGCACCAGGAACTCCACTACTGAACTAGAGATTATGCTTAAAGATTTCATCACTACCCAAAAAGCTTTTAATAATAGTGTAGAAGAAAAACTAAACAAACTAGGTGATCTCTCTTCAAAGGTAGACCATTTAGCCAATGAGGTAGAATTGCTTAAAATTAAAACTTCTCCTCTTGAGGAGAGGAAGGTCACTCCTATTAATGCTATTCAAGTGCAAATAAATGAAAATATTAGGATGATGGCTAAACTTAAAGAGAGATGGGCTAGAGAAAGGGAGGAAGAGGATAGAATTAAGAGCCTTCCTACCCACCACACTGTTGCTACTATCCAAGTTGTTGAGGATATCCAAACTCTTAGCACCCAATGCACTCCTGGTCCCGATGGACCTATTAATGGTGATGCTATGACTATAGAAACTACCAAACAAGTGAACCTAAAGGACACCACTACCACTTTACTTGATGCTAGTGACCTTGATTTTGATAATTGCACTCTTACCGAAGTTATTGATTTCCTTCACAAGATGTCTAGAGACCCCCGCACTAGCACGCTTAACCTTGCCTTCACAGAGCATATCACTAATGCTCTTATCAAAGCTAGGGAGGAGAAACTTAGAGTAGAAGCCTCCATACCTAGAAAGCTAGAAGATGGTTGGGATCCTATGATAAAAATTAAATAGAATGACTTCTCTTGCTATGCATTATGTGATGTTGGAGCTAGTACCTCTGTTATGCCCAAAAGAATATATGATATGCTTAAATTGAAACCTTTTGATTCTTGTTCTTGTGGTGTTCGTCTCGTTGATTCTTCCATAAAGAAACCTTTGGGAAGGATCGACGATGTTCTTATCGTTGTCAATGATAATTATGTTCCCGTTGATTTCACTATTATGGATATTGAATGCGATCCTTCTTGTCCAATTATTTTGGGACGTCCCTTTTTGCGCACCGTTGGTGCTATCATTGACATGAAAGAGGGTAATATAAAATTTCAGTTTCCTCTCAAGAAAGGGATGGAACACTTCCCTCGGAAGAAGATCAAGTTACCTTTTGAGTCCGTTATACGGGCTAGCTATTCTTTTACTCTTGATAAAACTTGATCTATATGCATTATGCTTAGCTTAAAGGCATAAAAGAAAGCGCTTTTGGGAGGCAGCCCAATGAATAAATTTATTTTGCTTTTGTTGTGTCTTGATGTTGTTTACTACAGTAGCATCATCATTGTATCTTTGCTTTTCAATTTTGTGCCAAGTATAGCCTCTGATTGCTAGAAAGTTCAAAAGTTGTGACATGCTGTCCAGGAAACAGATTCTGTCCTTGGATAGAAAAATTCATATAAAATCACCAGATCATCCTTTTTGGTCTGAATTTTTTCGACAGCGTGCTCTATGTAATTGTATTTCGTGCATCTGTTTTGAGTTTTTTGATTAGAGTTGCAGAAGTGCCCCGAACAAATCATTTACTACCTGCTGTTCTGTTTTTCACAGATTCTGTCCTGTTTTGCCTTTCCTTCATTTTACAAACCTAGAGCTTGCTTTTTCTTTGCAAAAACCTTTTGGCAATCTTGAGAAACAGTAGAACTTCAAGAATATCTTTATTTCCAGCAAGGTATAATTATTTTATTATGGGTACTAACCTCGCTAATCAGATTATGATGAGTTATGTATGAAGGGAGTTTTCAAGTGTGCGAGGGAAGATGATAAAAAGATTCAGGAGTGTCAAACGCTCAAGCTTGGGGATGCCCCCGTGCACCCCCAAGAAATATTCAAGGAGACTCAAGCGTCTGAGCTTGGGGATGCCCCCGTGCATCCCCTTCTCCATCAACATTATCAGTTCGTCTTTCGTTCCACTATATTTTTATCACTTCATGTGTTATGTGCTATGCTTGGAGCGTCTTGCTTTTTAGTTTTCTTTAGCTTTTCATAACGAGTCGGAACTCAGCTTTTTTTTATGTGGGAGAGAAACACGCTCCACTTCTACCTAGAACATAACATAGAATTTTCATGTCTATCTTTGCTGTGTGTGTTCTTTGTCTTTCAATAGCTACTATCATGTTCTGCTCTTAACTTTCATGCTTATCTTTTTAAAGAGCTTTTGTCTAGTTGGTTGCTTGAACTCTCTTTAGTTATCATGCTCACCTTATTAAGAGAGTTTGCTTCCGTTGCATTGGTTGATATGTCTATGATAAAGATGCTACGTGCACGATGGTGCTTAGTAGTTCATGTTTTCTTATGGTTAGTCTCAAATAGCTGGGGGGTTCTCAATGTGTTATTGGAGTACCAACATGATTTGTTTGCCTATGATGTGGTATGGTTTAGTAATATCTTCCTTCAAGAATTTATTTTGATTGACTTGGCGTATGCTCACGCATATTTAAGACTGTAAAGAAAGTCTGTCAAGCCTTGATGATCTTTTATTTCTGAGTAGCGATATAACTTCCATGCCTGATTCAATGTTGCTTTGTCGCTCTGCATGATTATGACCGTCATTGCTCTCTTAGTTGGCCGCTCCCAGTCTTTTGCTAACCTCCGCCTGTACTAAGCGGACTGACTGCTTGTGCATCCACATCCTTAAATCCAGTTATGCCATATGAGTCCACCATATCTTCCTACATGGTATTTACCTGCCATTCCTAACGGAGACTTGCATGTGCCATCTCGAAATTATTCAAAGAGAAAAAGCATTCTTATTTTGTGCCTCTGTTGGAAGTCCATGAGGAAGTAGTAGTTAATTCATGATCTTTTTAAGTTGGACAAGCTTCACCCCGGGATTGCATGTATAATGTGCAAACCCATAATACGAGAAGGAACTGGCATTGAGTGCGCCCGGCTCAAAAAGATAATATAACAAACAAACCCTCCTTCACGCTTTGTTCATGAGAAATCAGAAAACTTTGGCAGTGATAAACAAAGGAGATTAAGAGGATGTGATCGTCCTCATTCGGGAGCCGTTCCTCGAAAGTTGTCCATCTCAAGAAGTGATTGAGTTATCTGCTAGCATTCGTTGACGAAACATGCATGATCTAAAAAATTTATTACCTCTGTTTTAAAACCAAGAGCTCTGGTACATGTTTTGTCTTTGTTTCCGATTACGGGTTTTCAACCTTGCCAACAAAAGCCATGGTTCGAGAGTCTCCACCTTCTTTTAAAGCACCAACTACTGAGAGCATGATTGTCATTCTGAGTGTAATGTGCATTGTCCCAAAGTAGCATTGTCTTTTGCATGATTGTGATATCGTTTATTTTGAAATCATTGTATCTAGTCATCACTTAAACCTTGGAGGTGCCCCTGCATTTATGTTTTGCTTCACTAAAGGGGGCAAGCTAGATATCACTTTATCATATTTGCACATCATGTTCATTGCAAATCTTTTTGATGTTTCAATATCATATTGTAAAACTTTCAGTCCTTTGTGATTTTCTCATGAGGCAACTTAATTACTACAGATTCATTGTCTCAGTAAGCTTTTGTCATATGACTATGAAAAGGTCCTATATGGTTAATAGCATGTCACCACAGAAATTATTCTTGTTATCATTTACCTACTCGAGGACGAGCAGGAATTAAGCTTGGGGATGTTGATACGTCCAAAACGTATCTATAATTTCTGCTTGCTCCATGCCTCTTTTGGGTGATATTGCTATGTTATTTATACACTTCCATACACTTTTGATCATATTTGGACTAACCTATTAACTCAGTGCACCCCAGTGCCAGTTTCTATTTTCGGCTGTTTTTGTATTTCAGGTTTTCACATTACGAGAACTGCCAGGAAAAATCCAGAAAAATTATCTAAAAAATCAGCGTTCCAGAAGCTACCGTGCGCCCGAAGTACAGCCGGGAGGGCCCACCAGGGCTCCAGGCGCCCTGGCGGCGCGCCCCCCCTGGGCCGCGCCGGGGGGGGGCCTGGGCCCCCCGAGGCTCCGCTGATGCCCCCCTTTGGCATATATTTAAAGCGTCTCCCGAAACCCTCGAGACGGGAACTCTTTTTCGCGAACTCATCTCTGTTCCGCCGCCGCCGCCGCTTCCAAGATAGGGAGCACCAGGAGAACTCTTCCCGGCACCCTGCCGGAGGGGAGGATCACCACCGGGAGCTTCTCCACCACCATGGACGCCTCCCGGATGAGTTGTGACTAGTCTCCCTTTGACCATGGGTCCATGACCAGTAGCTATGTGATGTTCTCCTCCCGTTCTTGTGCTTCACTAATTAGTCCTCGTGAGCTGCCCTACATGATCGAGGCACATATGTAATCCTTATGCTGTTGCTATGATGAGTTTGCTGGGATCCGATGGATTATGAGATTATGTTCAGATTGTGTTTGAGTAATATATTTGATCTACCTCTTTTATATTTATGTTCGTAAGTAATTCTTGCATGTTCTCCGTTGTTATTTATTACTTTGGCCAAGTAATACGTAGTGACTCCAAGAGGGAACGTTATGCTCGATTGTGGGTTCATGCCCCTCGATGACTAGCTTCAATGACAGAAACATGAGTCTAGGGGATGTGCTGTTGCCACAAGGGGGAAAACAATGGTGCTTGTGCCTGCGGGTGCAAGGATTGTTTACTTTACGCAAAGTTCTTTTAATGCAGTTGTCTGTTGCTTTGAGTTTACACTATGGGTGGGACTCGCAACTTAATACCAGCGAGATGTTCTGGATAGATATCTCAAGGTGGATGATTAGTAGTAGATGCAGATGGATTTCGGTCTACTTACCTCGGCGTACCGCCCATGCTTTGAACCTCAACCTTTCTTGCAATGTAGTCAGCATTGGTTTGCGCACATGGTCCTGTCAATTGCCCAGCTGTAATTCGTTTACCTCACATAGCTGTTTTATCGTCTTTTGGGAGAGAGACATCATTAGTGAACACCATGAGACTCCGGTCCATGTTACCATCATTGATCACATCCGCTATTTACTTTTCCGCATTTTAATTACTATTGCAATTATATCTATCACTATTATTACTTGCGTTTGATCCTTTGTAAACTACAAGGCCGGAGGGATTGACAACCTCTTTGTACTCGTTGGGAGCAAAGTTATTTGTATCTGTGTGCAGGTCCACGTTGATTGCTAATACCCGGCGCCGTTAGCAGTTGACACCTTCTTGTTGAAACTGGGAGTCTCAGGGGAAAATGATCCTTGGTATTGCCAAGGGAAAACTTCTGCTACACTGCATCTCTAACCTTCCACTTGGGGTAACCAACGAGGGGCGAGAAGCCTAGCAGTCACCTCTTTGCGTTTCGTATGTGCATAACTCTTCTGTTGGTATTGGGCTATCTTCAGTTTGTCGTGGATCAACTTGACCTTCTCTTCGGAATCTCTGATTAAGTCTGGTCCAAACAACTTACGGTCTCCGACTTCATCCCACATCAACGGTGTCCTACACCTCCTTCCGTACAATGCCTCGAAAGGGGCCATTTGCAAACTAGTCTGATAATTGTTGTTGTAAGAGAACTCTGCATAAGGCAAATTATCATCCCAACTAGATCCATAATCTAGCGCACAAGCTCTCAACATGTCCTCCAGAATCTGATTGACTCTCTCTGTCTGTCCATCTGTCTGTGGATGAAAGGATGTACTAATTTCTAGCCTCGTACCCAAAGTCTCGTGCAACTGCTTCCAAAACTTTGAAGTAAACTGTGTTCCTCTATCTGATACAATGGTCCTCGAAACTCAGTGCAGACACACGATCCTGGTCATGTATATCTTGGCCAACTTAGCACTCGTGTAAGTTGTTTTCACGGGGATAAAGTGAGCTACGTTAGTCAAGCGATCAACTATAACCCATAAAGAATCATACCATGAACGTGTCCTGGGTAGTCCTGTGATAAAGTCCATTCCAAGCTTATCCCACTTCCATTTTGGTATTGGTAATGGTTGTAGCAACCCTGCTGGTTTCTGATGTTCTGCCTTAACTCTCTGACAAACGTCACATACTGCTACATACTCTTCAATGTCTTTCTTCATTCCAGTCCACCAGAATTTCTGCTTCAAGTCCAAGTACATTTTAGTGTTGCATGGGTGTATCGAGTAAGGCGAATCATGAGCCTCCTGAAGAATTAACTTCCTGATCTCCGGGTCATTGGGCACATAAATACGCTCTTCAAACCACAGTGTTCCGTGTTCATCCTCACGAAATCCTTCTGCCTTTCCTTTGCTCATTCTTCCCTTTATCTCTGCAATTCCTTCGTCCGTCTTCTGGGCTTTTGGAATCTTGCCCAACAAAGTGGACTGAATTTCCAACGTAGCAACATAGCCTCTACTATCTCCAACTGCAGATCTCTGAGGTCATTTGCCAACTCCTATGGTAAACCTCCTGTTATGATCGTGTTAACATAACTCTTGCGACTTAGCGCATGTGCCATGACATTGGCTATTCCTGGATGATCATGCAATCTCATGTCGTAATCCTTTATGAGCTCCAACCATCTCCTTTGTTTGAGGTTTAACTCCTTCTGCGTGAAGATGCATTTCAAACTATTATGATCCGTGTACACATCACTACAGTTTCCAATAAGAAAGTGCCTCCAGGTCTTGAGTGCGTGCACTACGGCTGCTAACTCCAAATCATGCGCGGCCTAATTCAACTCATGGGGTCAAAGCTGACGTGAGGCATATGAAACAACTCTTCCTTCTTGCACGACAACACCTCCAAGTCCTTGATGTGAAGCGTCACAATACACTTGAAAATCCTTACGAATATTCGGGAGTATCAGCACTGGGGCTGTAACCAAACGCTTCTTCAACTCCTAAAAACTGGCCTCACATTCCTCGGTCCATTTGTACTTACTTTCTTTCTTCAACAACTCCGTCATGGGCTTCGCAATCTTGGAGAAATTCTCAATGAACCTCCCATAATATCCTGCGAGTCCAAGAAAACTGCGAATCTCTCCAACTGAGGTGGCTGCCTTTGATTCTGTGACGGCCTCTACTTCGGAAGGGTCCACTGCTACGCCATCTCCTGGTATAACATGTTCGAGAAATCCTACTTCCTCCAACCAAAACTCACTTTTGCTGAACTTGGCATATAACTGATGTTCCCTGAGCTTCTCGAGAACTAAACACAAATGTTCCTTGTGCTCCTCTTCGTTCTTGGAGTAAACCAATATGTCATCAATGAACACTACCACAAACTTATCCAAGAACTCCATGAACACTTTGTTCATCATACTCATGAAATAGGCAGTGGCATTAGTCAAACCAAATGACATAACCATATACTCGTAAAGCCCATACCTTGTGGTAAAAGTTGTCTTAGGTATGTCCTGTTCTCGGATCTTCAACTGATGATATCCAATAAAGGAAAGATGAGATCAAAACGAATAGTTTGGCATTTGTTTCACCTAATTCCGATTAACGAGCAAAAAGTAGTGATCGTTTGAAGATTAGGGACTAATATGTAAAAACTTTAATCCTGGATAGGTCCTGACTAAAATATCAGAAAAAGAAAAACTCTAAATAACGAACGTTCATTTTTCTGATCTAAACAATGGATGTTCGCTGTTTAATAAAACCTAAAAAGCGAATCTAGGGTTTTCAGAAAAAAACCGATCTAGGTTTTAAAAAATAAAAATAAAAAAATGGCCCGGGTTTTACCTAGCGGATCAAGTCGGGTCCAGTGGGTTTTCGGTGGCGGCGGCGGCGCGGACGGCATCGTCGGCGGTGAGGCGAGGCAGCGTGGCGCGACGGGCGGCGGCTTGGAGCAGCAGCGGTAGCGGCGGCGGCGGTATGCGGGCGCGGGAGGCGAGGTGCGGCGCGGCGGCGGTGTGGTGAGAGGGAGCCAGGGCCTCACCTTTTAAAGGCTCGCGGGGCGGCGATGGCTTGGGGAAGGGGCCGGGCGGCGGTCGTGTTGGAGTAGGACACCGGCGGAGTCCGACCGGCGCACGGGAGGAAGGTGGCGCGGCTCACCGGGCGGGCTGGGATTCGGCCCAGTCGGTCCGGCCCAAAACTTTTTTTAATAAATTCGCACAGCGAAGAAAATTCAAAATAAATTCATATAATTCCTAAAAATTCCAGAAAAAAATTTCACCGCTGATACGTCTCCAACGTATCTATAATTTTTGATTGTTCCATGCTATTTTATTATCTGTTTTGGATGTTTAATGGGCTTTATTATACACTTTTATATTATTTTTGGGACTAACATATTAACCCAAGGCCCAGTGCAAATTCCTGTTTTTTTGCATGTTTCAGTGTTTCGCAGAAAAGGAATTTCAAATGGAGTCCAAATGGAATGAAACCTTCGGGACGATCGTTTTTGGAACAAATGCAACCCAGAAGACTTGGAGTACACACCAGGGAAGCCACGGGGTGGCCACGAGGTAGGGGGGCGCGCCCCCACCCTCGTGGGCCCCCGTAGCTCCACCGACATGCTCCTTCCTCCTATATATATCCATCTACCCTGAAAACTTCCGAGAGCACCACAAAACTCTAATTCCACCGCCGCAACCTTCTGTACCCGTGAGATCCCATCTTGGGGCCTATTACGGAGCTCCACCAGAGGGGGAATCGATCACGGAGGGCTTCTACATCAACACCTTCGGGTCCATAGTAATTAGCTAGATGGCTTCTTCTCTCTCTCTCTCTCTCTCTCTCTCTAGATCTGAATACAAAGTTCTCCTCGATCTTCTTGGAGATCTATTAGATGTAATTCTTTTTGCGATGCGTTTGTCGAGATCTGATGAATTGTGGGTTTATGATCAAGATCATCTATGAACAATATTTGATTCTTCTCTGAAATATTTTATGCATGATTTAAATATCTTTGCTAGTCTCTTTGAATTATCAGTTTGGTTTGGCCTACTAGATTGATCTTTCTTGCAATGGGACAAGTGCTTAGCTTTGGGTTCAATCTTGCAGTGTCCTTTCCCAGTGACAGTAGGGGCAGCAAGACACGTATTGTATTGTTGCCATCGAGGATAAAAAGATGGGGTTTATATCATATTGCATGAGTTTATCCCTCTACATCATGTCATCTTGCTTAAAGCGTTACTCTATTCTTATGAACTTAATACTCTAGATGCATGCTGGATAGCGGTCGATGTGTGGAGTAATAGTAGTAGATGCAGAATCGTTTTGGTCTACTTGTCACGAACGTGATGCCTATATACAATGATCATGCCTAGATATTCTCATAAGTATGCGCTTTTCTATCAATTGCTCGACAGTAATTTGTTCACCCACCGTAGAAATCTGCTATCTTAAGAGAAGCCACTAGTGAAACCTATGGCCCCCGGGTCTATCTTCTATCATATCAATCTTCCATCAACTATGTATCTTGACTTTATGTTTAGTTTGCAATCTTTACTTTCAATCTATAAAACAAAATACCAAAAATATTTATCTTATTATCTTTACCAGATCTCACTTTTGCAAGTGGCCAAGAAGGGATTGACAACTCCTTTATCGCGTTGGTTGCAATGTTCTTATTTGTTTGTGTAGGTACGAGGGACTCGAGTGTAGTCTCCTACTGGATTGATACCTTGGTTCTCAAAAAACCGAGGGAAATACTTACGCTACTGTGATGCACCACCCTTCCTCTTCAAGGAAAAAACAACGCAAGCTCAAGAGGTAGCAATTGTTCCCTCCTAATATTTGGGACAAGTTGAACATTTTTCCGAACTAAAATGCCTAAAAATAAAATAAACTTTTTAATGCAATTTAAAATATTTTTATTCAGATGCTCAAAGGATGAATGCATATGAATGATCTATGTTAACATCAATAGTGAAAATTGGGATGTTACACTATCTAGGAAATAAGCTTAGGAATTTTTGCCAAAAGAATGCTTATAACGATGTGTTAGTCATACAATATGAAGGGCCGAAGGAGGAACCAATTCCTCCCGAGATCGATCTTGGGGATTCTTATCCTATTAAATTTAGCCATTTTGATTATTTTTGCTTGCCTCAAAGAAAACTTGCTGCTGAATGAAGGGAATATGAGATGAGTTTTCGAGATTTGCCTTATCATTATTACGACAAGACCTAGATATATTCACGTTTTATGCCTAGCTAAGGGCGTTAAACAATAGCGCTTGTTGGGAGGCAGCCCAATTTTTTTTTTTTGCTTTTTGGTTCTGTTTTTCAATTTTCACACATTATTACTTATGTAGTAATTGCGTTTTGGTGTTTTAATTAGTATTTGAGCCAAGTAAGACCTTTGGGATGGCTTACAGTGATCGTTGATTTGATATTGCTGAAAAATAGAAACTTTTGTGCCCAGTGCAAAAAATTCAATAATTAGCTGGAACGAGAGAACCTTCTAAATTTTTTACACAAAATTTATATATAAATTCCCCACGTTGTCCTAATTTTTCAGAATTTTTAAAGTTACAGAAGTATGCAAAGTTTTCAAATTTCTACAGACTGTTCAGTTTTTGACACATTCTGTTTTCTATGTGTTGTTCGCTTATTTCGGTGAATCTATGGCTTGTATCGGGGGTATGAACCATGGAAAAGTTTGAATATAGTAGATATTAAACCAATATAAAATAAGAATAAGATCACAACAGTACCTTGAGTGGTTATTTGCTTTGTTTTACTAACGGAGCTCATGAGATTCCTGTTGAGTTTTGTGTTGTGAAGTTTTCATGTTTTGGGTAATGATTTGATGAACTATGGAATAAGGAGTGGAAAGAGCCGAGCTTGGGGATGCCCAAGGTACCCCGAGGTAAAATTCAAGGACAACCATGAGCCTAAGCTTGGGGATGCCCCTAGAGGGCATCCCCTCTTTCGTCTTCGTCTATCAGTAACTGTACTTGAGCCTATATTTTTATTCACCACGTGATATGTGTTTTTCTTGGAGCGTCTTGTATGATATGAGTCTTTGCTTTTTGGTTTGCCACAGTGATCCTTGCTGTACACACCTTTTGAGAGGTTCATGCTTCACTCGTGATTTATTAGAATACTCTATGTGCTTCACTTATATCTTTTGAGCTACGCAATTTTGCTCTAGTGCTTCACTTATATATTTTTAGAGCACGACGGTGGTTTTATTTTATAGAAATTGTTGAAATATCTTGCTTCACTTATATTATTTTGAGAGTATTTAAAAATAGCATGGTAATTTGCTTGGGTTATGAATTTAGTCCTAATATGATAGGCATCCAAAGGAGACATAATAAAAACTTTCATATATAGAGCATTGAATACTGTAAAAAGTTTGACTCCCTATAATTGTTTTGGATGTTAAGATGGTAATATTAGAGTCATGCTAGTGGTAGTTTGTGAAGTTAAAGAAATAATTGTGTTAAGGTTTGTGATTCCCGTAGCATGCACGTATGGTCTCATAACTATGAAACCAAATTGGAGAGCATTGTATCTTGATTGTTTATCTTCGCATGAAGGTCGGGCGCGCGCACGATGGTTAACTCCTACCAACCTCCCCCTTAGGGGCATGCGTCATAGTACTTTGCTTCGAGGGCTAATAAGTTTTTTCACAATAAGTATGTGAGTTCTTTATGACTAATGTTGAGTCCATGGATCATAAGCACTCTCCCCTTCCATCTTTCTAGCCACTCTAGTGCCGCGCAACTTTTGTCGGTGCATCAAACCATCTTATATCCTTCCTCAAAACAACCACCAAACCTACCTATTATGGTATTTCCATAGGCATTCCGAGATATATTGCCATGTAACTCCACCGTTTCGTTTATTATGACACGCATCATCATTGCCATATTGCTTTGCATGATCATGTAGTTGCCATAGTATTTGTGGCAAAGCCACCATTCATATTTTTTACATGTCACTCTAGATCATTACACATCCCGGTACATGATGACCCACAAGTATATGGGATCAATGGTAGCCTTTTCGATAAGTAAGAGTGTCGAACCCAACGGGGAGCAGAAGGAATTGACAAGTGGTTTTCAGCAAGGTAATGTCTGCAAGTGCTGAAATTGTAAGTAACAGAGCAGTTTGATAGCAAGATATTTTGTAATGAGTCAGTAATGATAGTAGTAACAAAAGTGCAGCAAGGTAGCCCAATCCTATTGAGGCAAAGGACAGGCCAAAACACTCTCATATATTAAGCAAAGCGTTCTTGAGGGTACACGGGAATTTTATCTAGTCAGTTTCACCATGTTGATTCGATTCGTGTTCGCTACTTTAATAATTTGGTATGTGGGTGGACCGGTGCTTAGGTGCTGTTCTTACTTGAACAAACTGATACGTCTCCAACATATCTATAATTTTTGATTGTTCCATGCTGTTATATTATCATTCTTGGATGTTTTACAGTCATTTTATAGTTATTTTATATCATTTTTTGGTACTAACCTATTGACATAGTGCCAAGTGCCAGTTGTTGTTTTATGTATGTTTTTTATATCGCAGGAAATCCATATCAAACGGAGTCCAAACGCATTGAAACTTTTTGGAGATTTTTTTGGACTAGAAGAAACCCAATGGGCCAAGGCAGCACCTGGGGGGGGGGTGCTCCGAGGGGAGCAGAACCCACCACCTGACGCGTCCTGGTGGGTTGTGCCCACCTCGGGTGCCCCCTGGACCGCCTCTTGCTCTATAAATACCCCAATATTCCAGAAACCCTAGAGGAGCAGACAAAATTTCAATCCAGCCACCGCAGAGTCCAGAACCACCAGATCCAATCTAGACACCATCACGGAGGGGTTCACCACTTCCATTGGTGCCTCTCCGATGATGTGTGACTAGTTCCTTGTAGACCTTCGGGTCCATAGTCAGTAGCTAGATGGCTTCATCTCTCTGTTTTGATTATCAATACAATGGTCTCTTGGAGATACATATGATGTAACTCTTTTACGGTGTGTTTGTTGGGATCCGATGAACTTTGAGTTTATGATCAGATCTATCTTTTTATTTCCATGAAAGTTATTTGAGTCTTCTTGATCTTTTATATGCATGATTGTTTATAGCCTCGTATTTCTTCTCCTATATTGGGTTTGGTTTGGCCAACTTGATCTCCTTATCTTGCCATGTGAAGAGGTGCTTTGTAGTGGGTTCGATGTTACGGTGCTTGATCCCAGTGACAAAAGGGGAACCGACACGTATGTATCATTGCTACTAAGGATAAAATGATGGGGTCTATTTCTACATAAATAGATCTTGTCTACATCATGTCATTGTTCATATTGCATTACTCCGTTTCTCCATGAACTTAATACACTAGATGCATGCTGGACAACAATCGATGTGTGGAGTAATAGTAGTAGATGCAGGCATGAGTCGGTCTACTAATGTTGGACGTGATGCCTTGTGACGCCCCGAGACCGATGCGCCAGGTGTCAGCCAGTTATTCGTCATCGTTGCCATGTCATTTTCTTGCGTGTTGCACTTTGCCTTGTTATCATGTGCATTTCATCAGCATGTTTTCAAAACTTGCATTCGTTCGGGTTCCCCCAGTTATCTCCGTTGTCCGTTCTGAGTCCAGACACACTCGCACGCGCCCGCGGCACCTCCGAATATTTATTTTATAAGTGGCCGGAAAATGTTCTCGGAATGGGTTGAAACTTGGCGTGCGGTCTTATTATAGCATAGGTAGACCGCCTGTCAAATTTTGTCACTTTCGGAGTTCGTTTGATAGCCCAACCGTTTAACATAGCGGCATTATAGCTGGATAAATGTCGGACGTTTCAGTGCTGTGAGACCTGTTGCCGGGCTGCCATCTCTCTCGTTCTCTCTTCTCAGCCTCACATTCTACACGGCCCACTTTCCTCTCCTCGCAACTTGTCCGAAACTTCCCCGAACCCGACTCGGGTTGTCGTTACCGTTGGGTCCGGATCGTCCCCAAACATCCCTAAAACATCTCCGTTTTCTTATTTGGACTTCCTAGCCTATTTCATCTCGACCGCCTGATTTCGATCAGATGATCCAAACTCCTCTCTTTTCATATATATAGTCCACCGCTAGTCTAATTGAGACCAAACCCTAAAATCTAGGACTTTTGTCCCGTCGCCGCCACCCCAATCATCCCCTTCCTCGGGATCCACCTTCCTCCAATCCCCCGCCCCTCCTCACTTTCTCCAACCCACCAACTAGTCGCCTTGCCCTCTACCCCTCACGCTCCCGTGCGCGAGCACGCATCCAAGGCGCTCGGGCTGGAGAGCCCCGTCCACAAGCAGTGCCACGCGACCCCATGCATCCGGTCCCTCACTCCGATGGCCGGAGAGCCACAGGCGAGTAGCAGCACCAGGTCACACCGTCTCCCTCCTCTTTTCTCTCCTTCTCTTCCTATTTCTTCTTCCTCCCTCTGTTTTTCAGCTCTCCCTCTCTTCTCTGTTGGGCAGGAGCTTCGCCACCGGAAGCCACAACGTCGCCGCTGCTCGTTCGTCTTTGGAGACCGCCAGATCCGGCCGTGCTAGATCGGACCCTCCCCATCCCAACCTCACCGGAGATGAGTGCCCCGACAGCCCTGCTCTTTTCCCCTGGTTCTGTATCTCTTTTTCTCACAATCTCCCTCTCCCTCGCTCTGTTTCCACTCACAGGAAACCCGCCGCCGCCGTTCGAGCTCTCCGGACGGATCTCCCTCTCTGCCATCGGGAACGGGCTCCCCACGCTCGGATCCGCTCCTCCTCGCCTAGTCCCTCTGCTGGAGCTGCGTCTGTCCGCTGGTGCCCCTCTTCATCGAACCGCCGGAGTTCTAAATCCTCTGTACGTCCGTGGAGGTCCAGGATCGGGCCTTCGTTTATTCAAAAGGATCCATGCCCTATACTTAGCACCAACACACCGCCATCCCATCTGGTTATCTCGCTGCGCTAACACCAAGGGATCTGGGGTTCAAATCCCAGCGACCCTTATGTTTTATTTCGTTTTTTATTTCTGTTCTGTCACACATGCACCCCTGCAGCACTCGCGTTGTCTCCTCCCGCACGCGCGCTGCACCCCACGCTCAGGCAGTCTGCCTTCGTTGATCTCTGAAGCGAGCACAGCCCTGCGTTTCAGTTGCTTTCAGCCAAGTTCGCTCCAGTTTTCAGTTTAGTTAGATCTGATATGTTGTTTTGTGACAATTCACTTCATGTCCTACTGGTTATCCAAGCACATTTGTACCCAGGAGAGCAGGGTTCGAGTCACAGGTTGCACATATTTTTGCTTGGCCATTATTTATTTATTTATTTATTTTATTTTCAGTGTCACACTGACGCTTTGGCCCACTTCTCATGTTGACTCAGTTGACACCCCTCCTGACCCCACTTGTCTTTGACAATAGCTGCCCAGCCGTGTCTATCTCTTGTTGTTGCTTTTTCCTTTATAAAAACTGCACACATTTCAGCATATTGTAGCATTTTGTAATTTTCTTTTCAAAATAACCGTGCATGCAAGTAAATAGTCACATATGTAACTTAGGTAGAATTTAATCTAGTTTCATAATATCCAACTTTCATCTATGTTTAAAATGTTTAAAATGCTGCTTGTTTAAATTTGCTCAAATGTCATGTTGAAATGGTTTAATTAATAACTTAATAACCGTAGCTCCAAATTTAATAAACTTTATATGTAAATGGGGTAGAAAAATGTGTAGAATAACATGGTGCATTTACTTTTGCTGTTTAATAACTTTAAAATATGTTTTTAGGCAGAACAGTACCAAATTCATATTATGCACTTGGGGATTTGCCGGAATTGTTGTTTGTTGTTCCGGCCTCATTTAAACTTGTCTAAATAGTTAGTTTACTTTTGCTTCGTACCTTGCCATGTATTGCATCATATATAGACTTGTCTTGCATCATACTTGCTTGAGCAGATTGTCATGTTCTTGTGTTGTTTTTCTGTGCTTCCTACCTTGCCATGTTTTGCTTCCTGTATAGACTTGTAGTGCATCCTATATAGAACTGTCATGCATCATACTTGGATGTGCATCGTATGCCATGTTTATGCTTGTGCGTTTAACGTGTTGTTTGCTTCTTTCCGGTTGCTTCTCTTGTTAGCTTCGGTTCCGTTCCAGAGTTGTGAGGATCTGTTCGACTACTTCATGGACTTGTTCTTCTTCCTTGGGGAATCCCAGGCAAGATGACCATACCCTTGGATACCTTTACTATCATTGCCATGCTTATTAGTCTCGATGCTATCGTTACATGTCGCGCTACCCATCATTATTGTCAGCCTCTCCTTGTTGCCATGAAACCTCTAACCTTTGACACCTTCCTAGCAAAAACCATTGTTTGGCTATGTTACCCGCTTGCTCAGCCCCTCTTATAGCGTTGTTAGCTGCAGGTGAAGATGAAGATCGTTCCAGGTGGGAACTTGTTGTTGGAATATCACAATATCTATTATTATTATTAACACACCTATATACTGGGCATGGGTGGAAGGCTTGGCCTTTTGCTCGGTGCTTTGTTCCACTCATGCCACCTTAGGCGCTGATAAACCGACATTATGTTCCTTGATTTTGCGTTCCTTACACGGTTGGGTATATGGGGACCCCTTGACACTTCGTCTTTGAATAAAACTCCTCCAGCAAGGCCTAACATTGGTTTTAATTTGCCTCATAATAACAACTTAATTAATTAATTAAAATTGCATAGGGGTCGCGCCCTCAGGATTCTTTTCTACATAGCAGGGGGGGCCAGTGCTGATGGTGTTGGTCCCAAACGGGGAGCCTGCAGGGCCACCTTGGGGAAACCCGAGGGCTAGTTTTACCTGTAGCTTCACCCATCCGGACGTGGCCTGAGACGAGATACGCGCGGCTACTATCAGGGTGTCGGCACGCCGGGAGGTCTTGCTGGACTTGTTTTACCATTGTCGAAATGTCTTGTGCACTGGGATGCCGAGCCTGATCGGTTTTCCCTAAGATAAGGGGTGATGATATTATATTTATCACTTCAGCTGATCGTGAGAGCTTGTGATGGGCTAAGTTGGGACACCCCTGCAGGGTTATGATCTTTCAAAAGCCGTGCCCGCGGTTATGTGGCAGATTGGAATTTGTTAATGTCCGGTTGTAGAAAACTTGATAGAGGATCTAAAGTAAAACACACAACTGTGTGAGTAACCGTGACTGTCTCTTTTCACTTTGAGAAGAGAACACGGTGGGGTTATGTTTGACTCGTAGGTAGTTCAGGATCTTTAGCGATCACTACTAGTTTGCGACCGTTTGCGTAGATGCTCATCTTATTCTTGTACTCGTAAGTTAGCCACCATATTATGCTTAGCCACTGCTGTAACTTCACCACTTTACCTCTTCCTACCCATAAAGCTTTGCTTGTCTTGATACCCATGGTTATGGGATTGCTGAGTCCTCGTGGCTCACAGATACTACAACACCAGATGTAGGTTCTGCCGAGAATGATGCAGGAGCTGTTTCAATTACTTCACTGGGAGCTCGATGAAGAGAGTAGCCGTTTGTATGTGACGTGTTTCGACGATCAGTAGTGGTTTCTACTAGGGCGATTCGGACCTGTGGCTTTATGTATTTGGTATCTTTCTTTTGGACCTTCGCCCGTAGTCGGGTTGTGATGTTTTGGATGATGATTTGCTTATGTAATGTATTGTGTGACGTGGCGAGTGTAAGCCAACTATCTCTTTTGCAATTTCATCCCTACTTTTACTTGAGTCGTGCAAAGATACCGAACTTGAGATCATTCCAGAATGGGCTTATACCTTTAAGTCGTGCCTCGACACGTAGGAGGTATAGTCCCATCCTGGGCATTACATGCCTATATAATGATCATTGCCTGGATATTGTCATGATTATTTTAAGTTCTATCGATTGCCTAACAATAATTGTTTTCCCACCGTTTGCTATTTTCTCGAGAGAAGCCACTAGTGAAATCTACGCCCCCCGGGTCTCTTCCTCATATTATTTGCCTTTGCGATCTATTTTTCTTTGCTTTTATTTTCCTATCTATTAAACCAAAAACTCCAAAATACCTTGCTGCAACTTATCTTATTTACCGTCCGATCTATCAATATTTATATATCTCTCATGCCTGTTACCCGAAAGGGATTGACAACCCCTTTTACACGTCGGGTTGCAAGTATTTGTTATTTGTGTGCAGGTGCTATTTATGTTGTGTTGCTTGGTTCTCCTATTGGTTCGATAACCTTGGTTTCATCACTAAGGGAAATACCTACCACTGCTATACTGCATCATCCCTTCCTCTTTGGGGAAAAAACCGACGTAGCTTTAGCAGCCATCAAAAGGAATTTTCTGGTGCCGTTGCTGGGGAGCACCTTCAACATATACCAGGTTCCTAATCACAAATCTCATCTCCTTGCAATTACATTATTTGCCATTTGCCTCTCATTTTCATCTCCCCCACTTCACAAATATATGCCGTTTTTATTCGTCCTCTTTTTCGTTCGCCGTTTTTCTTGCCGGATCTGTTTTTGCATGTGTTTTTGTTTGCATAGTCATGATGCCGCAAAGAAAATATTATGATGTTCCTTACCCCAATATTTTTTGTGAAATTGAGAAAAGCACTAAGGAGTATATGACTACACAATTTGGGCATAATGAACATTTTACCGAAGAACTCAAGGAACACTCCGTTGTGCTTGATGTTATAACAAAACAACTTGATGATATTAGTAGAGAAGTTTGCAATCTCCAATCTAAGTATGCTTTTGCTGAAAGTTTGTTAGGAAAAATATCCGATGCACAAGCTACTCTAGTAAATCAAATGGCTGATAAACCAATCTCGTTAAAAGATAAAAATGATGAAGACATTAAAATGATTGGTGTTTCTTACATTGATTCTTTATTTAGTAAAGTTCAACTGGATGATAAAGGGACTAAAGAAGTGTCAACTTTAGGTAGAAGGCATCCCAATGTTTCGGAGGGTGACAATCTTGTTGAGAAAATTGATAAAAGTGGGTTTGGAGAGGTCAAGACTTTAGCTAGTGATATGCCCACTATCTTGGATTACAAAGACTTTAATTATGATAGTTGTTCCTTGATTGATTGTATTTCTTTGTCGAAATCCATGATTAATTCACCCCATGCTTATGAACAAAATAAAGCTTTTACTAAACATGTTGTTGATGCTATGATGAATGCTTTAGATGATAAGTTGGAATTAGAAATATAAATTCATAAAAAATTGCATGATGAATGGGAACCTACCATCAAAATTAAAAATTAAAATTATGAGTGTTTTTTTGTAGCGACCACGATCCGAATGGACCGAAGTCTCTATGTTTCAGTATCATCCCTGGATCAGTAATGCTGACACACACAGTACTTGAAGGATTTATAACAATGTGGCAATCACACACTTATTACATCGAATGTCTCAAAAGAGACTTATTATAAAAGTCTATGGCTTAAGGCCATCTAACAAAATAACAACGGAAGGCTTGGAAGATAAGTGAGTCCATCAACTCCAACGGCATATCTGAGTGCATGACAAACGACCTAGAACGTCTTACTCCTCGTCTGAAAAGTCTGCAACTGTGACGCCCGAGACCGAAGTCCCAGAAGATCCCAGAAGATTCCAGAAGATTCCAGATGTTCTGGGTTGCCCGTGTGTTTCTTTTGTGCTTGTGTTATTTATTTTTTTCGCATTGCATCATGTCATCATGCCATCATGTCATTTTAATTTTTTGCATCTCAACCTAATAAATCGTGTGGACCTTCGGTCCATTTAAATCGAGGGAAGGTGACTTCTCTTTATAACATATAAAAGCCTCTCAATATTATTTAGGGAGCTATATAATAAATATTCCATTGTTTGGAATTACCCGCAACACACTTGCAATATTTCCCCATGTCTTTTCCACTTCGAGTTCTCCTACAAAAACCTTGCCAATAATTCTTTTCGTTGTTTCGAGGTTCCTCCAAAAATTTGAACATTTTTGGACACTTCTATAATCACGTCTTAGTTCAAACCTATTTGAATTAAATTCAAATATGTTTGAATTATTTTCCGATCTGGCCTTTTGTATTTTTCTCCGGTCGTGCTCATTTTTACGAGCCCGAGATAATTGACCTCACGTCATAATTCCTTCCCTAATCTCTTTTTACTTTCTTCTCTCCTTTGTTTTTTTATAAGAAGAGAGCAGTCCAGCCGCAAGCCCACCAGCCCTTCTGGCCATCCCTCACCCGCCGGCCTCCCAACCGAGGCCCAGGCCGGCCCAACTTATCCCTCCTGGCCCGATCTCCCTAACCCTAGCCCGACCGCAGCTCCTCCCTTCGTTCCTAGCGCACGCCGCCACCCCTCGTCTCTCTTCTCGATCCCGCTGGTTCCCCTCGCTCAGCCCGATTCCCTCTGGCCTCGCCCGAGCCACTCGTTCCCGTCGCTCTCTCTTTCTCCCCGACCGCATCGCATCCATCTGCCCTGCGCCGAGCCGCCCGTCCCCGCGCGCCCTCCAGGCAGCAGCGGCTACGCCCGCCTCGCCCTCCAGCGAAGGCCAGGCCCCGAGCGCCTTGTCTCCCCGCCGCCATGGAGCCCTCGAGCCTCCCTCCGGTCCTCCCGTCCTCTGTCTCCCTCCTGCGCGCCGTCCGCCGAGGACCTCCGCGCCTCCAGCGCCCCGCGACCTCCTCGTGGCCGCAAGCCGCGCCGGCCTCCCCTTGGCCCTGCACCTGACGCCCCGCCGGCCAGCACCGCAGCCGCGGCCAGAAGCCGCCTCTGCCTCGGGGCCCTCCTCCCCCCGTCGATCTCCAGCGCCGGCCAGGGCTCTGCTCCGACCTCCAGCTCGCCGGCCAGGACCGCCCCGCCTGGGTCATCCTCGCCTCTCCGCTCCGGGGCTCCAGCCCGCCAAGTTCCGCGCCGTGGACAGGAGCTCGAGTGCCGCCGTCGCCCGTCTCCTGCGGATCCAGCGCCCGCGGCCTCTTCCACGTGCTGCCCTTTTTTTTGTTAGCTCCTGTGTTTTGTGTTGCGTTGCCTTGTATTGTTGAATTGACAGATGACCCGAACGAGTACACGGCGACCCGACCAAGTACCTCTTCGAAACAAGTACCTCTACGTATGCACCCGAACATCTACGGAAATGAGTACCACTACGCTCGACGACCCCCGTGTACGACTACCGACGCCCGGAAACACCAAGTACCCCTACCGTCGCCGAGACCGCAAGTACATCTACGAACGGGAATGCCTACTCGACGACACAAGACGATGCGGCGAGTACCTCTCCGATGAACGAGAACACCTACTTCCCTCTACGACAAGTACCACTACCGTCGACATGTACATCTACGAGAACGTTTACTTCCGCTACCGTCGCCCGAGTACAACTACCGCCTCGTGAACGGCTACTTCCTCTTCGGAACGTGAACAACTACTTCCTCTACGACCGCGAGTACCACTACTTCCACTACGATCTCGAACCGCCCCGAAACGCACGCTTCAAAGGTATAATGAGACGACCCCGTGGATGACCCGTGGATGCTTGTTGTGGTTGTATGAAATGTTTCCCGTGTGTGCTTCGTGCCATTTCGTCCGTTTGTCATGTTCCTCGGTTGCCTCGTCGCCGACCCGTGGGAACCCGACAATGGGATCGCCCCACCTTTCATCTCGTTTGACTCGTTCACGCCGCCCTTCATCTTTTGCACCGGTCTCTCACCGAGTTACCGGCACCGATATGATGCCGTTGCATCATTTTCGGATCGTTGCCGTGGCACCCTTTCTTTCCACCACGGTGACAATACTTCATATCTTCTTCATGTCAACTTTTAATAAAATTGCATAAACTTGATCATGTCATCCGCATCATGTTAACAACATTATAATGTGTGTTTGTTGTTTGCTTATAATTACTAAACATGCTCATGGGGATTTTCCCGGAATATGTTGTTGTTATTTTCCGGCCCCATTTAAAATGCCTAAATAGGTAGTTTACTTTTGCTTCACCTCTTGCCATGTTAACAAACATTTAATCTTGTCTTGTAAATAACGAGAGTCAATTAAATAATTAAAATGTGGTGTTTCGTCAATATGCAACTCGTTGCATATTGATCTCCACTTAACTTGTAGTGTTGTTTGTGCACTTTGCCATGCCTTGCATATTTAAACCGGACATGCATCATACTTGTTTGTGCATCGTATGCCATGTTTATGCTTGTGAGTTTACCGAGTTGTTTGTTTCTTTCCGGTTTGCTTCTCTTGTTAGCTTCGGTTTCGTTCCGGAGTTGTGAGGATTCTCTCGTCTATGTTGCTCCGTCTACTTCGTGGACCCGTTCTTCTTCCTTGAGGAATTCCAGGCAAGATGACCGAACCCGGATACCATTACTATCTTTGCCTATTGCTAGAGTATCGCTCTTTAGTATTTTTGCCTCGATGCCCATGTTTTCCTGTCAGCCTCCTATTGTAACCATGAACCTGTTTAACCACCCTTCCTATGCAAACCGTTGAATGGCTAAGTACGCTTCGCTCTGCCCCTCTTATAGCATTGTTAGTTGCAGGTGAAGATTGAAGATGCTTGCTTCATGTTGGAGTTGTTGGGTTATATCACACTATATAAATGCTTAAAATGAAATCATCTATATACTGGCAAGGGTGGAAGGCTAAGCCTTTTGCTTGGTGATTTGTTCCACTCATGCCGTTAGGAACCGTATAAACCGGTGTTATGTTCCTTGATTATGCGTTCCTAACACGGTTGGGGTGTATGGGACCCCCTCGATAAACCGCTAAGTGCTAAGTCTTTTCCAGCAAATCCCAACATTTGGTACTATTTGCTCATAATAACAACTTAAATAATTAATTAATTGCATAGGGGGTCATGTCCCCGGGTTCTTAATTCTACATAGTAGGGGGGGCCAGTGCTGATGGTGTTGGTCCCAAACGGGGGTTCTGCGGGGTCACCGCGAGGAAACTCGAGGATTGATATGAACCTTTAGAATCGCCCATCCGGTCGTGTCCTGGGACTTAGATACGCGCGGCTACTATCAGGGTGTCGACACGTCGGGAGGATTTGCTGGATTAGCCTTACCTTAGTTCGGTTTAACTTGAGCACGGGATTCCGAGAATACTCGGGTCTTCCCACCTTGGAGTTGCGACTCCGCGGATCGTGGGCTTGTAATGGGTCAAGTTGGAACACCCCTGCAGGGTTTGAACTTTCGAAAGCCGTGCCCGTGGTTATGTGGCAGATGGGAGCTTGTTAATATCCGGTTGTAGATAACTTGACACAATGATTTCAATACACTACCAGCGTGTGTACCGTGACTGTCAATTTCCGAATAGGGATTCGGGAGTTGAACACGGTGGGGTTATGTTTGACCGGCTTTAGCTAGGATCACTTCGTGATCATCTTTCGACCCAGGCACTTCTCTTCTCGCTCTCTATTACGTAAGCTAGTGCTAGTTGCTGCTGCAGACTCTTGTTGTTCCTTCACCTCTCATTCTTTCTTCAGCCTTGTCCTCACCCAAGGCTTAAATAGTCGTGTTACCCGGGAACGGGATTGCTGAGTCCTCTGTGGCTCACAGTTACTTCACCACACCAGATGCAGGTTCAGCCGAGTTTGATGCAGGAGTTGGATCAGTTCTTCACTGGGAGCTCGATGAAGAGTTTGGCTGTTTGTTTGTGACGTTTCGACGATCAGTAGTGGTTTCTACTAGGATTCGATCCTGACCTGTGGCTTTATGTTGTTTTGGTATCTTTCTTTTGGATCTTCGCCCGTAGTCGGGTTGTGATGTTTTTAATGATGTTATGCTTATGTAATGTATGGTGTGAAGTGGCGAGTGTAAGTCAACTATCTTCTTTTGCAATTTAATCCCTCTTTTACATGAGTCATGCAAAGATACCAAACTTGAGATCATTCTAGGATGGGCTTATACCTTTAAGTCGTGCCTCGACACGTAGGAGGTATAGTCCCATCCTGGGCATTACAAGTTGGTATTCAGAGCCTTCTCCGACCTAGAAGCCCCCACTGATTGATCGAATCGTTGACGGTTGAGTCTAGGCACACACTGAAAATGTTTTGAGTCCTATATTATATCGGAGAGTAGGATTTCTTTGCTTCTCATCCCCTTTCATTCTGGTGAGGACTCCTGACGACTACTCTTGTCTCTCCTATCTTCAAAAATTGCACCAATTTTTTTTTAGGAATCCCGCGAGTATTCTGGGATTGTTTCGATGTTCTTGTGACAAGGATATTGTTCTCGATGCCTCCTGTTCCCGAGGAGTTGAGCTTCGGGGTATTGTCGTCACAAGCATATCGCGGCAGTACTAAATACTTAAGACGGCCGACATCGAAAAACTCTCCTATGTGGTTAGTGGCAAGATAACCCCGACATCACCCAGTACTGGGGAGGTAGTTTGAGAGTATTGCCATAGCTTGTATAGTGGATGCGTTTCGAAGGTCCGAGGTAAACAGTTTCCGAGAAAGACTGGTTATGTGTTGAAGGATGGATACATCTGGATGTAGGTTTAGAGTTGATTGCGCGGTGCTTCCCGTGTATCCCCAACACCTGATTGCATAACTGGAAACTTTCGAAAATCTATAGGTGGGTTCATCCAGTAGTTCTAGGCATTCTTCCAACGGATGCTCGATATGAAGTTTGGGGTTCTACATTGAGTGAAGTGGTTTTATGGACTTGTTCTGATCGGGAGTTGCATCTTAAAGGGTCCTTGGCTATGCTGATCCGGGGATTGCAAAACCCTTTTGTAACACGTTCCATGAGCTTTCAGCACGAAGATGTCGAACGAAGCTTCTATCTTGTATTTGTTCTATCTGATCCTTATTCCTTTTTATTTATCTTTTGTTCTCCCTAGTGGCTTCTCGACAAGTTGATGTACCTACGGAATTCATTCATTCAATTCTCTGTTCGGATGATATTGTGAAGATCATGTTGCATATCTATCCTTTGTTTTTGTTTTGATTCTGGTATTCGAGTTGCTTCGATGTCAAATGTTGATTCCATACCTTTCTTAATCGGTATTCTCATATTTCTATGGGAGTGCTAATTCGTCTTGACCATCGAGATCTTCATGTTAATTCTTTTCAACCGGTGTGCCTTCTCTTCAAGTTATTCCATATGGACGTCGTTCAGAAATCTGACGATTTGTCTGTTTCATTCATCCCAAGTTGTCTTCGTTTTCCCCACCCTCCCTCCCTTATTTTTATGGAGCCAGAAATTCTAAATGAAGTATCCATTTTTATTCATGTGATATTTCTTCATTCTTTTCCTTCAATGTTCTTATCCGGTGATTCTCAGGAAGATGCTCAAGAGCTTCAAGTTCATCATTCTTTTGTTCTCAAACTCTGTCGGTGGATGTAATTCAAGATTTCGGTGTTGATCTTATCATTTTCCTCTTTTCACAATGCTTTCTTATTCCGGTGCACCAATTAATCATTCTCCTCTTGCTATTCATATCCGGAGTGCTGAAGATTCATAATTCCATTCTTAATCCATTCAAGCTATTTTGAGGATTGTCATCTCATCCAAGCCATTTAATTCAACCGGTGCAATATCTCTTCAGAAATCTTTTCCAACAGTGATTTCTTTTGAGTGGGCCCTAACCCACAGGTCTTTCCCAGGATCTTACCTGACTCTTCTTTTTCCGGAGAATTCTTTTCAAATGTGACGTAAGGATGATTTCCATCAGTCACATACCTTCTCCAAGGTCGCGTTCAATTCTTTTCATCATTGTTTCAACCTTTTTAATTCTTCATTCCGGAGTGCTCAACAATTCTTATGGCTTTTCTCGTATTCATTCTCAACATCTGAAGACCGGAGAAGTGTTCCTCTTAAATCTTGGCCCGTTCTCTTGAAGATTCGTGTTTCTAGCTTCATGCCATCCTCATTATTGTTCCGATTGTGAGGAATTCTTTTATGCCATGCGAAGCATTTCATGAATTCTTTTCTTTGTGTTCCTCCGAAGGCCATCTTTTCAGAATATCTCTTCGTTCTCAGTTTTCAACTTCGTCCTCCAAATATTCTTCATTGATGTCTCTTCGTTCGTCTCCCTATTCTTACGGTGGTCCATTCTAGATTACTCTTCCGTTGTTATCGTATTAATTCACTCGTTCTTTTCATAATTCTACCGGTGGTTCGTTGAAGATTTATCCAAGCTTGTGCGAGATCTCTCTTTAATTCTTTCCAACGGGAATAAGTAGTATGCCAATTCCTTTGGTTGTCATCAATTTAATTGGTGAAGGATATGCATAACATAATTCTTATTCTTATTCCTTCAAGGTAATTTAATCTCTTTTTTCGGAGCTTGTTCATCATATCATATTCTCGGTTCTAAAATCTTTATCTTGTTTCCGGAGCTCCATGTTATTTCTATTATATCATTTCAAAGCTCCATCTAATTCATCGCAGGCCTTGAATCTTATTCTTTTCATCTTTCACTTCTCATGCTTTCATTACCGGAGTTTTCATGGTGGTTCATCATATTTTAATTCATCCTCGAAGCCTTCATCAAGATTCTTGTTGGAGCTCAAGCATTCTTCATCATGCTTTTCCAATTGCAATTCTTTCTACCTTATCTTTTCAGATGGTGTTATGTCATTCTTGTCAATTCCTTCATGTTTCATGATTCACGAGTTATCAAGAATGAGATATTTAAAACCATCATTTTCTCTCTCTTTAGGAGATCCTTTCAACCCCTCATTTTTATCTCTTGGAGTTATCTTGGGTTGTTTTTCACCTAAAAGCTTTCCCTGAGAATTGTTGCTATTATGGTGCTTATAAATGACCCAAGTTCTTCATTTATCATTCCGGTGAAATAAGTTTTTCATCTCCTTGTTGATCTCAATCAAATCAATTGTTTTCGTAAGTGGCTGGTTGTCACCTCATAACTTTGAGATGTTTTCCATTAGCCCACTTCGAGTTTATTCTTTTCGTTGTTGATTTTCCATCAACCCATTCAACCTTCTTCGTAAGGATGCTCTTTCAAATTCAATTTTGAGAGAAGTTGTCATTTTATTCTCCATTCATTCTTTCATTGAACTATATTCTATTCTTTCGTTCCGGAGGCATTGTGATTTTGCTCTCTTCGTACCATCATCTCGTTTTATCGAGATCATGTTCTTTTCTTTTCTAGTCCATTTAACCGGAGTGTTGTATTCTTCATTCAAGTTCCGTCATTTATCTAGTTTTGCCTGTCTTTTAACCGGAGTGCTGTCTGAATCCTTCTTACCACTTGTGCCTTTCTTTAAATTGTTTCGGAGGCAATATGTTGCTGTTTTCATCAAGTATCATCTCAACTTGCCAAGTTCATGTTAATTCCTTCCATTTTCAGACGGAGTGCTGTCCAATTCTGTCATTCTTATTCCTTGGATATACCATTGCAGTTTCATATTCTTTTGGTTCGTAAGCTCTTGTTTCATGTCTTTCAACCTTACAGGTTCTCGTAATGTTCCTTGTTCCTCCTTTTACCGGAGTGCTCTTAACTTCGTTCATCTCCGTTGTATTCTTCTTTCAGATTGTTCTACCTCTCAGGTTCTTTGGTTTCACTCGTCTGTCAAAGAAGCAACTTTGTTTTACCTCTTCCTCTTCCGTTTTTACCCGGTGCTATCTCTAGGATCTCGGGTCGAGATCCTCTGTTAGTGTGGGAGAGTTGTGACGCCCGAGACCGACGTCCCAGAAGATCCCAGAAGATTCCAGAAGATTCCAGATGTTCCGGGTTGCCCGTGTGTTTCTTTTGTGCTTGTGTTATTTATTTTTTCGCATTGCATCATGTCATCATGCCATCATGTCATTTTAATATTTTGCATCTCAACCTAATAAATCGTGTGGACCTTCGGTCCATTTAAATCGAGGGAAGGTGACTTCTCTTTATAACATATAAAAGCCTCTCAATATTATTTAGGGAGCTATATAATAAATATTCCATTGTTTGGAATTACCCGCAACACACTTGCAATATTTCCCCGTGTCTTTTCCACTTCGAGTTCTCCTACAAAAACCTTGCCAATAATTCTTTTCGTTGTTTCGAGGTTCCTCCAAAAATTTGAACATTTTTGGACACTTCTATAATCACGTCTTAGTTCAAACCTATTTGAATTAAATTCAAATATGTTTGAATTATTTTCCGATCTGGCCTTTTGTATTTTTCTCCGGTCGTGCTCATTTTTACGAGCCCGAGATAATTGACCTCACGTCATAATTCCTTCCCTAATCTCTTTTTACTTTCTTCTCTCCTTTGTTTTTTTATAAGAAGAGAGCAGTCAAGCCGCAAGCCCACCAGCCCTTCTGGCCATCCCTCAGCCACCCGCCTCCCAACCGAGGCCCAGGCCGGCCCAACTTCTCCCTCCTGGCCCGATCTCCCTAACCCTAGCCCGACCGCAGCTCCTCCCTCCGTTCCTAGCGCACGCCGCCACCCCTCGTCTCTCTTCTCGATCCCGCTGGTTCCCCTCGCTCAGCCCGATTCCCTCTGGCCTCGCCCGAGCCACTCGTTCCCGTTGCTCTCTCATTCTCCCCGACCGCATCGCATCCATCTGCCCTGCGCCGAGCCGCCCGTCCCCGCGCGCCCTCCAGGCAGCAGCGGCTACGCCCGCCTCGCCCTCCAGCGAAGGCCAGGCCCCGAGCGCCTTGTCTCCCCGCCGCCATGGAGCCCTCGAGCCTCCCTCCGGTCCTCCCGTCCTCTGTCTCCCTCCTGCGCGCCGTCCGCTGGGGACCTCTGCGCCTCCAGCGCCCCACGACCTCCTCGTGGCCGCAAGCCGCGCCGGCCTCCCCTTGGCCCTGCACCTGACGCCCCGCCGGCCAGCACCGCAGCCGCGGCCAGAAGCCGCCTTTGCCTCGGGGCCCTCCTCCCCCCGTCGATCTCCAGCGCCGGCCAGGGCTCTGCTCCGACCTCCAGCTCGCCGGCCAGGACCGCCCCGCCTGGGTCATCCTCGCCTCTCCGCTCCGGGGCTCCAGCCCGCCAAGTTCCGCGCCGTGGACAGGAGCTCGAGTGCCGCCTTCGCCCGTCTCCTGCGGATCCAGCGCCCACGGCCTCTTCCACGTGCTGCCCTTTTTTTGTTAGCTCCTGTGTTTTGTGTTGCGTTGCCTTGTATTGTTGAATTGACAGATGACCCGAACGAGTACACGGCGACCCGACCAAGTACCTCTTCGAAACAAGTACCTCTACGTATGCACCCGAACATCTACGGAAATGAGTACCACTACGCTCGACGACCCCCGTGTACGACTACCGACGCCCGGAAACACCAAGTACCCCTACCGTCGCCGAGACCGCAAGTACATCTACGAACGGGAACGCCTACTCGA
This sequence comes from Secale cereale, assembly GCA_902687465.1. Classification (NCBI taxonomy): domain Eukaryota; kingdom Viridiplantae; phylum Streptophyta; class Magnoliopsida; order Poales; family Poaceae; genus Secale; species Secale cereale. Next base: position 550,936,953 of record LR738712.1, read on the forward strand.
CGACACAAGACGATGCGGCGAGTACCTCTCCGATGAACGAGAACACCTACTTCCCTCTACGACAAGTACCACTACCGTCGACATGTACATCTACGAGAACGTCTACTTCCGCTACCGTCGCCCGAGTACAACTACCGCCTCGTGAACGGCTACTTCCTCTTCGGAACGTGAACAACTACTTCCTCTACGACCGCGAGTACCACTACTTCCACTACGATCTCGAACCGCCCCGAAATGCACGCTTCAAAGGTATAATGAGACGACCCCGTGGATGACCCGTGGATGCTTGTTGTGGTTGTATGAAATGTTTCCCGTGTGTGCTTCGTGCCGTTTCGTCCGTTTGTCATGTTCCTCGGTTGCCTCGTCGCCGACCCGTGGGAACCCGGCAACGGGATCGCCCCACCTTTCATCTCGTTTGACTCGTTCACGCCGCCCTTCATCTTTTGCACCGGTCTCTCACCGAGTTACCGGCACCGATATGATGCCGTTGCATCATTTTTGGATCGTTGCCGTGGCCCCTTTCTTTCCACCACGGTGACAATACTTCATATCTTCTTCATGTCAACTTTTAATAAAATTGCATAAACTTGATCATGTCATCCGCATCATGTTAACAACATTATAATGTGTGTTTGTTGTTTGCTTATAATTACTAAACATGCTCATGGGGATTTTCCCGGAATATGTTGTTGTTATTTTCCGGCCCCATTTAAAATGCCTAAATAGGTAGTTTACTTTTGCTTCACCTCTTGCCATGTTAACAAACATTTAATCTTGTCTTGTAAATAACGAGAGTCAATTAAATAATTAAAATGTGGTGTTTCGTCAATATGCAACTCGTTGCATATTGATCTCCACTTAACTTGTAGTGTTGTTTGTGCACTTTGCCATGCCTTGCATATATAAACCGGACATGCATCATACTTGTTTGTGCATCGTATGCCATGTTTATGCTTGTGAGTTTACCGAGTTGTTTGTTTCTTTCCGGTTTGCTTCTCTTGTTAGCTTCGGTTTCGTTCCGGAGTTGTGAGGATTCTCTCGTCTATGTTGCTCCGTCTACTTCGTGGACCCGTTCTTCTTCCTTGAGGAATTCCAGGCAAGATGACCGAACCCGGATACCATTACTATCTTTGCCTATTGCTAGAGTATCGCTCTTTAGTATTTTTGCCTCGATGCCCATGTTTTCCTGTCAGCCTCCTATTGTAACCATGAACCTGTTTAACCACCCTTCCTATGCAAACCGTTGAATGGCTAAGTACGCTTCGCTCTGCCCCTCTTATAGCATTGTTAGTTGCAGGTGAAGATTGAAGATGCTTGCTTCATGTTGGAGTTGTTGGGTTATATCACACTATATAAATGCTTAAAATGAAATCATCTATATACTGGCAAGGGTGGAAGGCTAAGCCTTTTGCTTGGTGATTTGTTCCACTCATGCCGTTAGGAACCGTATAAACCGGTGTTATGTTCCTTGATTATGCGTTCCTAACACGGTTGGGGTGTATGGGACCCCCTCGATAAACCGCTAAGTGCTAAGTCTTTTCCAGCAAATCCCAACATTTGGTACTATTTGCTCATAATAACAACTTAAATAATTAATTAATTGCATAGGGGGTCATGTCCCCGGGTTCTTAATTCTACATAGCAGGGGGGGCCAGTGCTGATGGTGTTGGTCCCAAACGGGGGTTCTGCGGGGTCACCGCGAGGAAACTCGAGGATTGATATAAACCTGTAGAATCGCCCATCCGGTCGTGTCCTGAGACTTAGATACGCGCGGCTACTATCAGGGTGTCGACACGCCGGGAGGATTTGCTGGATTAGCCTTACCTTAGTTCGGTTTAACTTGAGCACGGGATTCCGAGAATACTCGGGTCTTCCCACCTTGGAGTTGCGACTCCGCGGATCGTGGGCTTCTAATGGGTCAAGTTGGAACACCCCTGCAGGGTTTGAACTTTCGAAAGCCGTGCCCGCGGTTATGTGGCAGATGGGAGCTTGTTAATATCCGGTTGTAGATAACTTGACACAATGATTTCAATACACTACCAGCGTGTGTACCGTGACTGTCAATTTCCGAATAGGGATTCGGGAGTTGAACACGGTGGGGTTATGTTTGATCGGCTTTAGCTAGGATCACTTCGTGATCATCTTTCGACCCAGGCACTTCTCTTCTCGCTCTCTATTACGTAAGCTAGTGCTAGTTGCTGCGGCAGACTCTTGTTGTTCCTTCACCTCTCGTTCTTTCTTCAGCCTTGTCCTCACCCCAGGCTTAAATAGTCGTGTTACCCGGGAACGGGATTGCTGAGTCCTCTGTGGCTCACAGTTACTTCACCACACCAGATGCAGGTTCAGCCGAGTTTGATGCAGGAGTTGGATCAGTTCTTCACTGGGAGCTCGATGAAGAGTTTGGCTGTTTGTTTGTGACGTTTCGACGATCAGTAGTGGTTTCTACTAGGATTCGATCCTGACCTGTGGCTTTATGTTGTTTTGGTATCTTTCTTTTGGATCTTCGCCCGTAGTCGGGTTGTGATGTTTTGAATGATGTTATGCTTATGTAATGTATGGTGTGAAGTGGCGAGTGTAAGCCAACTATCTTCTTTTGCAATTTAATCCCTCTTTTACATGAGTCGTGCAAAGATACCAAACTTGAGATCATTCTAGGATGGGCTTATACCTTTAAGTCGTGCCTCGACACGTAGGAGGTATAGTCCCATCCTGGGCATTACAGCAACGTAACAAGTTGCAGCCCGAAACGGGTCAGCACATGGAATATTGAAAGTGCGTTATATCGACTAGAGGGGGTGAATAGGGGATTTTTATGAATTCTTCACTGAGGAATTTGTTGTTGAGGAAATTCCTTAGCGAAGAACTACTTGCAACTGAATAAGTACTCAGAAGTAAACATGACAGAATACAAGCATGGTCATCATGAAGAAATGAAGACAAACACATAGTACAGAAAGCGTAATCACAAGTTAACACAGAATGAAGACAAACAGACTAAAGAAAATGAACTGGGGAAATTGATAAAGTCTTCAGTCAAAGTCTTCAAACAGATATGAACAAACACACACCATAGATACGAGGAATTGAAATAGTTGAGGAGATAGAACCAGTAAGCTTGGTGAAGACAATGATTTGGTAGACCAGTTCCAACTGCTGTCTCAGTTGTACATCTGGTTGGAGTGGCTAGGTATTTAAACCTGAGGACACACAGTCCCGGACACCCAGTCAAGGACACACAGTCCAAGATACCAAGTCCTCACCGTATTCTCCTTGAGCTAAGGTCACATAGACCTCGCCCAATGACTCGTGGTAAGTCTTCAGGTGACTTCCGAACCTTCACAGACTTGGTCACTCGGAGATCCACAATTCCTCTTGGATGCTCTAGACCTTGACGCCTAACTGTTTGGAAGAAGCACAGTCTTCAAAGGTAACAAGCGCCGGATCCAAGCAGGATCAATCTCTTCAGTGATGCTCAATCACTTTTGGGTTGAAGGTTTTGGGTTTGGTTTTGGGTTTTTCCTCACTTGATGATTTTCACTCAAAGTGCTCGGAGGATGGGTTGCTCTTATGACAAGTGTCAGTTTCTCGCGGAGCAGCCAACCAGCTAGTGGTTGTAGGGGGTGGCTACTTATAGCCTAGGGAGCATCCCGACATGATAAGACATAAATGCCCTTTAATGATATGACCGTTAGGTAGGTAGATATTTTGGGACAGCTGGCGCATAACACAACAACTATCGGAAATTTGAGTATCAAATTCCTCAGGGCTATCATGTTCCTCACTGTGTAGGTAATCCGCACTGGCGAATTCCTAACTCCTCAGTCAGAACAAATTCCTCAGAGACCAGAAGAACTTCGTCTCTGTCACTGAAGAATATGACTGAACTGTATGAGATTTCCAATGGCTTCACTCGAAGGGATTGGTAGGTGTAGGATTTTGAGTTGAGCATCACATGGAAATTTTTCCTTAGTATTTCCTCGACCCCCTTTAACAGTACGGTGTTTCCTATGACTCAAGAAAGAGAAAATGAAACTATAAAAACAAAAGTCTTCATGCTTCATGTTCCTCAAATGAATACCAAGTCTTCAAGGTCACACCAATTTCTTCACTTTCAAAGTCTTCAGAAAGTCTTCAGAAATCCAAAGTCTTCAGTCGAAGAACTTCATTTTTAGGGGTTGACTTTTCCTGTAAATATCAAACTCCTCGTAGACTTATAGACCTGTGTACACTCATAAACACATTAGTCCCTTAACCTATAAGTCTTCAATACACCAAAATCACTAAGGGGCACTAGATGCACTTACAATCTCCCCCTTTTTGGTGATTGATGACAATATAGGTTAAGTTTTCAACGGGGATAAACATATGAAGTGTAAATACTTATATTGAGGAATTTGATTGCAAGATATAGAAGAACTCCCCCTGAAGTTGTGCATAGTGAGGAATTTGCTTTTGAAGCAATGCTCACTTGAAGAGTAGAATCATGGAGATCTCCCCCTATATCTTGTAATTCATACACGCATTTGACATATAATATGAAGAATTTGAAATGCATGATGAAATATGGTGACTGATGTAATTCAGCATGCGTGCATAACATTAATGAGGAATAAGCATGCAGAAACACCACAACAAAAGTATCAGGTCACCATAGAGTTTAAGTTTACAACTCGATCCACAAAGTCATCAGAAGAACGAGAGTTGTAACTTAGCAAAAAAACGCCCATATATATAGACCCGCTTGAAGACTAACTCAAATTTCTCCCCCTTTGTCATCGAATGACCAAAAGGATCAAAACTGAGGACTAACGCCCCTGAAGAATCTCAAGATGATGAAGGAGCGCCAGCGTTGTTGGGGTCGATAGTTGAGGCAGGGCCTGCCGCAGTGTCGTCCAGGTCTTCATACTCGTCGGTTTCGCGCGATGAAGAATAAGAGCTGGCCACCAAGGGAGGAACCTTCACCTTCTTGTATTTCTTAGGAGGAGGAGCAGACCAGTCAAAGTCATCCTTGAGACCCATTTTCTTCAGATCTTCTTTGCCATAGAGATGAGACATAACAGCCCAGGTGCGGTTGAGGGTTTCATGAAGGTAGTAGTGGTTCTTCTTCACTGCATTATGTGTGGAGGTCATGTTGTGAAGAATTGAACCAAACTGACACCTGACCCATTTGTCATTGCGATCAACCTTCTGATGAAGACTGAGGAGAAGCTCACGATCAGTCATCACCCTGGGAGCTGTGCCTTGAGGATTTTGCTTTGGAGCGTTGGCGACAGAGTCATGAGTGGCGGAGTCATCATTGGTGGAATAAGAGGCAGCTTTGCGAAACTGGCCATCCAATGGACGAGTGCCTTCATCAAACACAGCAACGGCCTTGCCCATGTCATCAGCTGAGGAAAATGTCCGTTTGAGGACTTCAATTGGGGGCAAGTAGCTGCAATGATTGTGAGTGTCAGCTTTGTAATTCACTGAAGACCTTGTCCCGATGAATCTCATAATCCATGGAGCATAAGGCTTCAGGTTGAAAGGGGACAGTGCAATATTTGCCATTGTCCTCATGAAGAAATCATGAAAGTTGATGGGAACACCATGGATGATGTTGAATAGCAGATTCTACATGATGCCAATGACTTCTTCATCATTCGAGTCGTGGCCCTTGATTGGACTCAAAGTCTTTGTCAGAATACGATAGACAGTCCGAGGCAGAAACAACAGTTCCTTCACGAGGAATTTGGTCCGTGGAGCTTGTGCTGGCTTCAGAGGCTTCATGAGCACTTGCTTGTATTGATCAGTGAGTTCAGTTTCTTCATACATGCAACGTGCAGCTTCATTTGGAGGACTGAGGGGCAGAGCCTGAAGCAATTCAGAGGCTGGAGCTTTGTAATGAGTATTTTCAGACATCCAGTCCAGCACCCATGAATTTATGTCTTCAGAGTTTCCGGTGATGTGCAGGGTTGCATAGAATTGAAGAATCAATTCTTCATACCAATCGCATATATCTGTGCAAAAACCCAGAAGTCCAGCGTCGTGAAGAATACTAAGGACCGGTACAAAACACGGCAGAGACTCCATGTCCATGTGAGGAATGTGCTGATGCGCGAAGATTTTGTCTTTATTGTATAGCACTGAGGAATAGAAATTCGCCTGACTGGTAGTCTAGAAACGCCTCTTCCTTATGCGAGCAGAGTCATAGGGATTGAAATCAGTGAAGAACACATGCTCGCCGAAGAAATCAGCCTTCTTGAAAGATTGCTTCCTTGAGAAAGGATCCTTTGGCTTCGGTTGAGGAGTATCTGTCAATTGCATCACTACCTCTAGATTTGCAATCTGAGGTTCTTCAGTCTGAGGAATTTCTGGTTACTCTTCAGCAGTAGTCTTCATCGATTCAGCAGCAGCAGCAGTTTCTTCAGCACTAGTGGCTGGAATGTCTTTATGAACAGTCTGTGTGGGATGAGTTTCCTCAGAGCCCAATGGAACAGTTGGTGCTAGTGAATGAGGAATTTGTTGGAGTGGCGTGAACAAAGGGGAGTTGGGATGCTGACTATCCCAGAAGTCATCAGTGGAGTGGTATTCCCAATGTCCACGTTAGAATCTTGTTCTTCCATTTCTTCAACACCGGCCTCTTCAGCAGTAAACTCAGGCATAGGCGAGGAGATGATTGGGGTTGAAGGGATAGGATCCACTTCAATTTCTTCATCCGTGTGCTCTGAGGAAGCAGCAGAGGGAATGTCTTCATCCGATTCACTTGGAATCACATATTCTTCATCAAAAGGAACAAGGTCCTTTGATGGCATGGAGGAAATTGGAATGACATCAATTGGATTCTCAGCAGAGCTTGTCAATGGCTTCATTTTCTTCGGAACTAAAGAATCTGAAGAGGCCGATGCCTTCCTTTTCTTCACAGCTGCACGCTCTGCAGCTTTTGTCTTCTTCACATCTAATGCAGATGTAAGGATTGGAGTTGGAGCAGGCGCACGAGCAGTTGAGGAATCTGGTTGATTTTTAATTTAGGCACAACTGATGCGGTTGTCCCGACTTCTTCATGATCTTCAGGCGCAGCATTTGGAGCTTCAGCTGGCCTGCCATTTTCTTCAGGCACAACACTAGAGGTTGCCCTGGCAATTTCTTCAGCGGCTGGAGTGGAGTCATCAGCCCTGGGATTTTCTTCAGCAGCCAGATTTTCTTCAGCGGTGCTGGCATGTCCTTCAGCAGACTGAGCAGATGCTTCAGCCTGAGGAATTTCAATGTGCGTCTTGCGAGCAGCACTTGAATAAAAACCTTTGGTCAGATTGACAAATCTGACTTTGCCGCCCAACCAGTCAGCATGATATGCTTCAAATTAATTACTGAGGGCTTTGATTTCACCCTGAATCTGGATCAGTTCTTCAATTGTCATGTTGACAGCATTTTTCTTCAGAAAGCGCTCCTTATTGTACTGCGCTTTTTTGGTCTGCCTGGCCTGTTCAAATTTCCATTTTTCCTCGCCTATGAAGGCGGTCAGCATATGACTTTTGCCAGGAGTCAGATTGAAATTAGGCATAGGAGTGTTGGGGTCCTTGTGCCAGAGATCAATGAAATCAAGGATCACCTTGGGATCCAACAGCAGTGGTATTTCACTTCCTTTGGCTCTAGCGGCCCTTTCTTGCCTGTCTCTGATGATTTGAACAAGTTCTTCATCATCGGCTTCGTCATCAGACGGCACTTGGAAAGCAACTTGCTTCTTATGAGAACTTGGGCGAGAGCCTCGTCCAACAGTTGTCTTTTTCTTCAGCAGCGAGGGGCCAGCTGAGGAACTTGGTATTGCTGAGAAACTCGGAGCAGCTGAGGAGCTTGCAGAGGCTCCTGAGGCAATTGATATGCCTGCAGTCCTCTGACATGTGGCAAGATGCACTGGAGCAGAAGGTTTTGTTGCAGCATCTGAAGACTTTTGAGGAGGAGCTAAGGACTTTGTAGTGGCAGGAGCAGTCTGAGGAGTTTGCCTTGAGGGCTTTGAAGAAACTGGTCGTGAGGGCATTGCTGAGGAAGAAGCACCTGACTTGTGAGCAGGCTTCTTAGCCATGGCCTTCTTAGGCTTGGAAGCAGTGGCCTCAGCAGAGGCAGCTGCAGCAGAGTCTTCATTGAATTTCCTCACTGCATCTTTTGCTTGTCTGGCCAACTTGGCCTGGCGCTTGGCCCCTTCTTCAGGAAAGTCCTCACCACGCTTCATGCTTGTGGGGTCAGCAACTTGGCCAGGTGCCAGTGGAGGTCTTGGGCAGGGAGGATTTAGTGCGAATTTCTTCATGTATTTGGGAGTGACATATCTGTACTCCCTCCACTCACGTGCCCATCTCCTCTCTATTCTTTGGATGCGCACTTTGCGCTGATTCTTGTCCTCTTTTCCGAATTTTGCCTCATCGGGAGTGCAATAACCAACATAAATGTCTTCAGGCGGTTCAAAAGCAGTATTGACCTCTAGTTTCTTTCCTCCTTTCTGCGGCTTCTTCCCATCATCCATTTTCTTCAGATGAGGAATTTGAACAATCGAATTCTTTGAGGAAGTATGCAACTTTTCTTGAAGGAACGCTGCAAATGAGTTAAGTTGATAAGAACCTAGTGATTCAGCAGCAGACATGAGTACCTGTGAACAGAGTATAGTTGCAAGGAATTTGGAGAGGTCATATGCGTTCTCAGAAGTTTTTGTAAAAAGAACAAGTTTGAGGAATTTGACCAGTTGAGTCTTGAAGAGTTTGACTAAGCGTTCTTTGTCTTAGGTTCCAGAGTTGTATAGATGAAAAAATCCACACAATTGAGGAATCTTGAAGAAAATCATAGCTTAGAGAAATCAAATCAAGAACAGAGGATATGTGAGGTGTTTAGTGTGTGAAGATTTGATGAAGAAAACACCTTTTGAGAATTTTGAAGAACACGTTTGAATCAAAGAGGGCAGTAAAAATAAATTTTAATTACCCTGGATGAAGAACACGACGAACTGTGGGATGGAGAAGTGAAGTTCATCTGTGCAGATCTTCCACGCCCTAACTTGGCGGAGGAAGACAGCTACGGCGGCGGCGGAGTGAAGAAATCCGCGGCCCGCGCGAGTACGACGGCGACGAGGTCGAGGCAGTGAAGCTCTTCCTCACCGGCGATGATGGAGTAGTGGCGGCGCTAGGGTTTGAGAAGCTCGAGCGGGAGAGTGAGAACGAGCGGAGTAAAAAGTGAAGTGAAGGAAGGGGAGGGGTAGCTGAGATGAAAAACCGTTCGCCCGAAGAAATAGGACGAACGTGCCCCTGACCCTTCTCATTCGCATGACATGTGTCACCCACATACTGTGTAGTGGAGATCGTGGGTGAATAGATAAGTATTGTCGAGGAATGCGGAACGATTTGAGCGGCAAAACCGAATTTTTTGGAAAGGATAAGTTTTAACGTTGCGTTCGCAATTTCTTCAGCTGACAAGGACACAGTGAAGATTTTGAACAAGTTTCAAACAGAACGCATATGAAGAATTTGTGAATGGAATGGGTTGAGTTTATCATAGAGGGGGAAGGGTCCGGTCACATTCACTTAGCAGAAAAAACAACATGAAGAAATAGCCAATGAAGAAAAGAAACGGAAACAGTGAAGATTTTGCAAAGTTGAAGAATATGAACAACTGAAGAGATTCAAAAACTCAAATTGAAGATTTTCAACTTTTGTGGTGGCGTGACCCACCGTATAAGAATGATGATTTTAGACACCACGTACAATTGTCGTAGGGTTCTGAGAATCAATTTCTTCATTAATTTCTTCACACTTAGAGCATTATTCTTCATTGATTGAAGAAAAACAAATTCTTCATGTGTTGCACATCTAAGTCATCAATTTTGCATAAGTGTTAGGATGAGTGTCCAATTCAAAGAACATTCGAAGATTCTAAGATATTTAGCTCACACAGCAACTTGCTAAATCTCTTCTCATCCAAGGACTTTGTGAAGATATCAGCTAGCTGTTCTTCAGTCTTCACATGTTCAATAGAGATGTCGCCCTTCAACACATGATCACGAAGAAAATGATGACGAATCTGAATGTGCTTTGTCTTCGAGTGCTGAACTGGGTTGTGAGCAATCTTGATGGCACTCTCATTGTTACAGAGTAGAGGCACATTCTTCACGTTGACACCATAGTCCTTGAGAGTTTGCTTCATCCATAACAATTGAGCACAACAAGAGCCAGCAGCAATATACTCAGCTTCAGCGGTAGATAGTGATACACAATTCTGTTTGTTCGAGGACCAACAGACCAAAGATCTTCCGAGGAAATGACATGTACCAGATGTTGATTCGCGGTCCACACGATCACCAGCATAGTCAGAGTCTGAATATCCAACGAGATCAAAAGTTGAGCCCTTGGGGTACCATAATCCAAGTGTTGGTGTGTGAGCTAGATATCGAAGAATATGTTTCACAACCTTATGGTGTGATTCCTTCGGTGCAGCTTGAAATCGGGTACACATGCAAACACTAAGCATTATATCTGGCCTAGATGCACATAAGTACAATAGAGAACCAATCATGGAGCGATATACCTTATGATCAAAGTCAATACCAATTTCATCAGTGCACAGATGGCCATTTGTGGGCATAGGAATTTTGACGCCTTTGCAATCGTGCATGCCGAATTTCATGAGTACATCTTTGAGGTATTTCTCCTGAGATATGAATATGCCATTGCGTTGTTGATGAATTTGAAGACCTAAGAAGAATTTCAACTCTCCCATGATAGACATTTGATATTCTTCACTCATCATATAGGCAAATTCATCACTATAGCGTTGGTCAGTACAGCCAAAGATAATATCATCAACATATATTTGGCACACAAATAATTCACCATCATAAGATGTAGTGAAAAGAGTTGGATTGAGTGAACCGGGTTTGAAGCCTTTCTTCATGAGGAATTCCTTCAAAGTGACATACCAAGCCCGAGGGGCCTGCTTGAGGCCATAGAGAGCCTTATTGAGTTTGAAGACTTTGTCAGGATTCTTTGGATCTTCAAAACCTGGGGGTTGAGCAACATATACTTCTTCCTCAAGCTTACCATAGAGGAATACACTTTTCACATCCATTTGATAGAGAATGATATCATGATGGTTAGCATAAGCAAGTAATATGCAAATAGCCTCAAGTCTAGTGCTAGGTGGCTTCTCACCCCTCGTTGGTTACCCCAAGTGGAAGGTTTGAGATGCAGTGTAGCAGAAGTTTTCCCTTGGCAATACCAAGGATCGTTTTCCCTGAGACTACCAGTTTCAACAAGAAGGTATCAACTGCTAACGGCGCCAGATATTAGCAATCAACGTGGACCTGCACACAGATACAAATAACTTTGCTCCCAACGACTACAGAGAGGTTGTCAATCCCTCCGGCCTTGTAGTTTACAAAGGATCAAACGCAAGTGATAATAGTGATAGGTATAATTGCAATAGTAAGTAAAAGCGGAAAGTAAATAGCGGATGTGATCAATGATGGTAATATGGACCGGAGTCTCATGATGTTCACTAGTGATGTCTCTCTCCCAAAAGACGATAAAACAGCTATGTGAGGTAAACGAATTACAGCTGGGCAATTGACAGGACCATGTGCGCAAACCAATGCTGAATACATTGGAAGAAAGGTTGAGGTTCAAAGCATGGGCGGTACGCCGAGGTAAGTAGACCAAAATCCATCTGCATCTACTACTAATCATCCACCTTGAGATATCTATCCAGAACATCTCGCTGGTATTAAGTTGCGAGTCCCACCCATAGTGTAAACTCAAAGCAACAAACAACTGCATTAAAAGAACTTTGCGTAAAGTAAACAGTCCTTGCACCCGCGGGCACAAGCACTGTTGTTTTCCCCCTTGTGGCAACAGCACATCCCCTAGACTCATGTTTCTGTCACTCAAGCTAGTCATCGAGGGGCATGAACCCACAATCGAGCATAACGTTCCCTCTTGGAGTCACTACCTACTACTTGGCCAAAGCAATAAATAACAACGGAGAACATGCAAGAATTACTTACGAACATAAATATAAAAGAGGTAGATCAAATATATTACTCAAACACAATCTGAACATAATCTCATAATCCATCGGATCCCAGCAAACTCATCATAGCAACAGCATAAGGATTACATATGTGCCTCGATCATGTAGGGCAGCTCACGAGGACTAATTAGTGAAGCACAAGAACGGGAGGAGAACATCACATAGCTACTGGTCATGGACCCATGGTCCAAGGGAGACTACTCACAACTCATCCGGGAGGCGTCCATGGTGGTGGAGAAGCTCCCGGTGGTGATCCTCCCCTCCGGCAGGGTGCCGGGAAGAGTTCTCCTGGTGCTCCCGATCTTGGAAGCGGCGGCGGCGGCGGAACAGAGATGAGATCGTGAAAAAGAGTTCCCGTCTCGAGGGTTTCGGGAGACGCTTTAAATATATGCCAAAGGGGGGCATCAGCGGAGCCTCGGGGGGCCCAGGCGCCCCCCGGCGCGGCCCAGGGGGGGCGCGCCGCCAGGGTGCCTGGAGCCCTGGTGGCCCCCCCGGCTGTACTTCGGGCGCACGGTAGCTTCTGGAACGCTGATTTTTTATATAATTTTTCTGGATTTTTCCTGGCAGTTCTCGTAATGTGAAAACCTGAAATACAAAAACAGCCGAAAACAGAAACTGGCACTGGGGTGCACTGAGTTAATAGGTTAGTCCAAATATGATCAAAAGTGTATGGAAGTGTATAAATAACATAGCAATATCTCCCAAAAGAGGCATGGAGCAAGAAAAAATTATAGATACGTTTTGGACGTATCAACATCCCCAATCTTAATTCATGCTCGTCCTCGAGTAGGTAAATGATAACAAGAATAATTTCTGTGGTGACATGCTATTAACCATATAGGACTTTTTCATAGTCATATGACAAAAGCTTACTGAGACAATGAATCTGTAGTAATTAAGTTGCCTCATGAGAAAATCACAAAGAACTGAAAGTTTTACAATATGATACTGAAACATCAAATAGATTTGTAATGAACATGGTGTGCAAATATGATAAAGTGATATCTAGCTTGCCCCCTTTAGTGAAGCAAAACATAAATGCAGGGGCACCTTCAAGGTTTAAGTGATGACTAGATACAATGATTCCAGAATAAACGATATCACAATCATGCAAAAGACAATGCTACTTTGGGACAATGCACATTACACTCAGAATGACAATCATGCTCTCAGTAGTTGGTGCTTTTAAAAGAGGGTGGAGACTCTCGAACCGTGGCTTTTGTTGGCAAGGTTGAAAACCCGTAATCGGAAACAAAGACAAAACATGTACCAGAGCTCTTGGTTTTAAAAACAGAGGTAATAATTTTCTTTAGATCATGCATGTTTCGTCAACGAATGCTAGCAGACAACTCAATCACTTCTTGAGATGGACAAGTTTCGAGGAACGGCTCCCGAATGAGGACGATCACATCCTCTTAATCTCCTTTGTTTATCACTGCCAAAGTTTTCTGATTTCTCATGAACAAAGCGTGAAGGAGGGTTTGTTTGTTATATTATCTTTTTGAGCCGGGTGCACTCAATGCTAGTTCCTTCTCGTATTATGGGTTTGCACATTATACATGCAATCCCGGGGTGAAGCTTGTCCAACTTAAAAAGATCATGAATTAACTACTACTTCCTCATGAACTTAAAACAGAGGCACAAAATAGGAATGCTTTTTCTTTTGAATAATTTCGAGATGGTACATGCAAGTCTCTGTTAGGAATGGCAGGTAAATACCATGTAGGAAGGTATGGTGGACTCATATGGCATAACTGGATTAAAGGAATGTGGATGCACAAGCAGTCAGTCCGCTTAGTACAGACGAAGGTTAGCAAAAGACTGGGAGCGACCAACTAAGAGAGCAGTGACGGTCATAATCATGCAGAGCGACAAAGCAACACTGAATCAGGCATGGAAGTTATGTCGCTACTCAGAAACAAAAGATCATCAAGGCTTGACAGACTTTCTTTACAGTCTTAAATATGCGTGAGCATACGCCAAGTCAATCAAAATAAATGCTTGAAGGAAGATATTACTAAACCATACCACATCATGGGCAAACAAATCATGTTGGTACTCCAATAACACATTGGGAACTCTCCAGCTATTTGAGACTAACCATAAGAAAACATGAACTACTAAGCGCCATCATGCACGTAGCATCTTTATCATAGACATATCAACCAATGCAACGGAAGCAAACTCTCTTAATGAGGTGAGCATGATAATTCAAGAGAGTTCAAGCAACCAACTAGACAAAAGCTCTTTAAAAAGATAAGCATGAAAGTTAAGAGCAGAACATGATAGTGGCTATTGAAAGACAAAGAACACACACAACAAAGATAGACATGAAATTTCTATGTTATGTTCTAGGTAGAAGTGGAGCATGTTTCTCTCCCACATAAAGAAAGCTGAGTTCCGACTCGTTATGAAAAGCTAAAGAAAACTAAAAAGCAAGACGCTCCAAGCATAGCACATAACACATGAAGTGATAAAAACGAAAGACGAACTGATAATGTTGATGGAGAAGGGGATGCACGGGGGCATCCCCAAGCTTAGACGCTTGAGTCTCCTTGAATATTTCTTGGGGGTGCATGGGGGCATCCCCAAGCTTGAGCGTTTGACACTCCTGATGTGACGCCCGAAGACCGACGTCCCAGAAGATTCCAGAAGATTCCAGATGTTCCGGGTTGCCCGTGTGTTTCATTTGTGCTTGTGTTATTTATTTTTGCTTTGCATCATGTCATCATGCCTTCATGTCATTCATTTTTTGCATCTCAACTTAAATAAACCGTGTGGACCTTCGGTCCATTTAAATCGAGGGAAGAATGTCTTCTCTTTATAACATATAAAAGCCTCTCAATATTTTAGGGAGCTATATAATAAACATTCCATTGTTTGGAATTACCCGCAACACACTTGCATAATTTTCCCCATGCCTCTTAATTCAAGTTTCACCGTCAAACCTCCCTCTAATTCTTTTTCCCTTTTATCGAGGTTCCTCCAAAAACCTCAACACTTTTGGACCCTTTTAAGTCCTTGCCCGTGCTAGTTCATCTTCCTCTCCGTCTTTCTACCTTTTATTCGCAAGTGACATTTTTTCCTGTTCGAGAAATGTTCAATATCTTCCTATAAATTCTAGGTCATGCCAATACCACCTCCTCCAATTTCCATGTCTTTTGGAAGTGCTTTGGTTGTCCTACGGATTTATTCAAGTTTGAGTTATTTTTCAAACTTGCATAAATTAGTAGTCTCTAAAAAAATTGCCAAAGGAGTTTATTAAAATAGCCCACCATTCCAGGGTTGTAGGGATATTTTTTATGTCAGCCAAAACCATCTCCAAACTCTCCGGGCATTTCTATTTTTTTGTGTTCTATTTCTTTACTAGAAAAGAAATGCCAGAGAAGGAGAGCAGAGGCCCAGCCACCAGGCCTTCAGCCTTCTAGCCGCGGCCCATCTGGCCTCCCGTGGCCCAATTCGTTCCCTAACCTAGCAACCCCAGGCTCGACCGCTCCTCTCCTCTCCTTTTCCTCGCTACCGCCGCCACCCGCTCCTTCCATCGCACCCCGTGCCCGATTCCCTCGCAGCTCTGCCCGATTCCCCATCGCTCCCTCGACGCCCTCTCAGGCCTCGAGCCCCAGAGCCCAGCGCCGTTCCTCCACCAGCGCCTGGAGCTGCGGCCTCCTCTCCATCGCCCCGCATCCGTCTCCCTCCGTGCCTCCCTGCTCCGGCCCCGAGCGAGCCCCTCCGGCCGAGCGCCTCGGCCAGGCGGCACCGCGCCCCTGCGACGCCCCAGGCGCCCGCGCCTCGCGCCTCACCGTCCCTCTCCTCGGCTCCGTGCCCCGCCGCCGCTCCGACCGGCGAGTCAAGGCAGCGCCGCGTCCCGTCCACAAGCTCCCTCGAGCACGAGCAGCGCCAAGGCTGCAGCCTCGTCCAGCGGCCAGGAGCGCGCCTCTCCATCGCCCCCAGCGTGCTCCTCGCGCATCCCCAGCGCCGGGCGGCTCTGCTCCGTCCTCCGCGCGCCAAGGCAGCGCCTCCACCGCGCCCGTCTTCGCCTCGTGCAGCCCCTCCGGTCGTTCTCCTCGCCAAGCCCGTCCTCGTCTCACAACAGCGACCAGCAGCGCCGCAACCCCGCAGCCTTTTCCTATTTTTTTGTTGTTGTTGCTGTTTTTGTTTATCACAAGTACCCAGGAACGTCAAGTTACGTACGGTCGTCTTCGGTACGGTGGATCCGCCAAGTCCTCTTCAATTACCACTTCATCCGGTGTTGTTTCGACAAGTACCCCGCCGGCGAGTACCTCTCCGATGAACGAGAACAACTACTTCCCTCTACGGCTTGTACCACTACCGACGCCCGAAGACATCGGAACCCTCAAGTACCTCTACGACCGAGTACACCTACACGACGAACGCCATGTACCACTACTTCCTCGATGACCGTGTACAACTACTTCCACTACGCCCCGGAACGTCTACTTCCACTACTATCTCGAATCGCTCTCGAGCCGCCCCGAAACGATTGTTTCGAAGGTATAACCCCGTGGATGACCCGTGTGATGCTCGTGTTGTATGAGATGTTGCCTTGTGTGCACCGTGCCCGTTTCGTCTTTTGTCATGTTCCTCGGTTGCCTCGTCGCCGACCCGTGGGAACCCGGTGACGGGATCATTCCACCTTTCATCTTGTTCGACTCGCTCCGCCACCTTTCTTTTGCACCGGTCTCTCACCGAGTTACCGGAACCGAGATGTTGCCGTTGCATCATTTTGGTTATCGTCGCCGTGGCACCCCTTTCCACCACGGTGACAAATACTTCATATCTCTCTTGTTAACCTCTATCTAATAATTGCATAAAACTTGATCATGTCATCCGCATCATGCTAACAACTTTAAATGTGTGAATTGTTGTTGCTTAATATTACTAAACATGCTCATGGGGATTTTCCGGAATTGTTGTTGTTATTTCCGGCCTCATTTAAAATGCCTAAATAGTGTAGTTTTATTATGCTTCACCTCTTGCCATGTTAAAAACATTTAATCTTGTCTTGAAAATAACGAGAGTCAATTAAATAATTAAAATGTGGTGTTTTCGTCAATATGCAACTCGTTGCATATTGAGCTCCACTTAACTTGTAGTGTTGTTTGTGCACTTTGCCATGCCATGCATATTTAAACCGGACATGCATCATACTTGGATGTGCATCGTATGCCATGTTTATGCTTGTGTGTTTACCGTGTTGTTTGCTTCTTTCCGGTTGCTTCTCTTGTTAGCTTCGGTTTCGTTCCAGAGTTGTGAGGATTCTCTCGACTGTGTTGCTTCGTCTACTTCGAGGATCCGTTCTTCTCCCTTGTGGAATCCCAGGCAAGATGACCGAACCTCGATAACATTACTATCTTTGCCTATTGCTAGTAGTCTCGATCTATAGCTTTGCCGCGATGCCCATGTTCTTCCTGTCAGCCTCCTACTTGTAACCATCACCATGTTTAACCACCCTACCTATGCAAACCGTTGCTTGGCTAAGTACGCTTCGCTCAGCCCTTCTTATAGCGTTGCTAGTTGCAGGTGAAGATCGAAGATGCTTGCTTCATGTTGAAGTTTGTTGGGTTATATCACACTATATAAATGCTTAAAATGAAATCATCTATATATTGGCAAGGGTGGAAGGCTAAGCCTTTTGCTTGGTGATTTGTTCCACTCATGCCGTTAGGAACCGTATAAACCGGTGTTATGTTCCTTGATTATGCGTTCCTAACACGGTTGGGGTGTATGGGACCCCCTCGATAAACCGCTAAGTGCTAAGTCTTTTCCAGCAAGTCCCAACATTTGGATACTATTCGCCTAATAACTAATAAAACTTGCATAGGGTCTTGCAAACCCTCTTTTATTTTAATTAACAACCCCGGGCCAGTGCTCCACATGAGTGTTGGTCCGAAACGGGGAGTCTGCGGGGCCACCACGAGGAAACTCGAGGTTTGGTAAAAACCTGTAGAATCGCACATCCGCTCGTGTCCTGAGACTAGATACGCGCGGCTACCTATCAGGGTGTCGACACGCCGGGAG
The DNA here is from genome assembly GCA_902687465.1 of Secale cereale. Taxonomy (NCBI): domain Eukaryota; kingdom Viridiplantae; phylum Streptophyta; class Magnoliopsida; order Poales; family Poaceae; genus Secale; species Secale cereale. The sequence continues at coordinate 550,955,031 of LR738712.1, forward strand.
GATTTGCTGGATTAGCCTTACCTTAGTTCGGAGTATCTTGAGCACGGGATTCCGAGATTACTCGGGTCTTCCCACCTTTGGAGTTGCGACTCCGCGGATCGTGGGCTTGTAATGGGTCAAGTTGGAACACCCCTGCAGGGTTATGAACTTTCGAAAGCCGTGCCCGCGGTTATGTGGCAGATGGGAGCTTGTTAATATCCGGTTGTAGATAACTTGACACAATGTTCTAATACACTACCAGCGTGTGTACCGTGACTGTCATTTTCCGAATAGGGATTCGGGAGATGAACACGGTGGGGTTATGTTTGACTGGATTTAGTTAGGATCACTTCGTGATCATCTCTCGACCGAGGCACTTCTCTTCTCGCTCTCTTTTGCGTAAGCTAGTGCTAGTTGCTGCTGCAGACTCTTGTTGTTCCTTCACCTCTTGTTCTTTCTTCAGCCTTGTCCTCACCCAAGGCTTAAATAGTCATGTTACCCGGGAACGGGATTGCTGAGTCCTCTGTGGCTCACAGTTACTTCACCACACCAGATGCAGGTTCAGCCGAGTTTGATGCAGGAGCTGGCTCAAGTTCTTCACTGGGAGCTCGATGATGTTTGGTCGTATGCTTGTTACGTTTCGACGATCAGTAGTGGTTTCTACTAGGATTCGATCTAGGCCTGTGGCTTTATGTTGTTTTGGTATCTTTCTTTGGATCTTCGCCCGTAGTCGGGTTGTGATGTTTTGAATGATGTTTTGCTTATGTAATGTATTGTGTGAAGTGGCGAGTGTAAGCCAACTATCTTCTTTTGCAACTTAATCCCTCTTTTACATGAGTCGTGCAAAGATACCAAACTTGAGATCATTCTAGGATGGGCTTATACCTTTAAGTCGTGACTCGACTTGTAGGAGGTATAGTCCCATCCTGGGCATTACAAGTTGGTATCAGAGCCTTCTCCGACCTAGGAGCCCCCACTGATTGATCGAATCGTTGACGGTCGAGTCTAGGCACACACTGAAATTGTTTTGAGTCCTATATTTATATCGGAGAGTAGGATTTCTTTGCTTCTCATCCCTTTTCACTCTGGTGAGGACTCCTGACGATTACTCTTGCCTCTTCTACTTTCAAAAATTGCACCAATTTTTTTTAGGATCTCGCGAGTATTGTTTGGATTGTTCCGATGTCTTTGTGACGAGAACATTGTTCTCGATGCCTCCTGTCATTAGGGGTTGTGGCAGTGTCCCGGGGAGTTGAGCTCCGAGGTTTTGTCGTCACAAATCCATCGCGGCAGTACTAGAATACTTAAGACGGCCGACATCGAAAACTCTCCTATGCGGTTAGTGGCAAGATAACCCCGACATCACCCAGTACTGGGGAGGTAGTTCGGGAGTATTGCCATAGCTTGTTATAGTGGATGCGTTTCGAAGGTCCAAGGTAAACGGTTTTCGAGAAAGACTGGTTATGTGTTGAAGGATGGATACAGCTGGATGTAGGTTTGGAGTTGATTGCGCGGTGCTTCCCCTGTATCCCCAACACCTGATTGCATAACTGGAAACTTTCGGAAATTAATAGGTGGGTTCATCTAGTAGTTCTAGGCATTCTTCCAACGAATGCATGATATGAAGTTTGGGGTTCTACATTGAGTGAAGTGGTTTATGGGCTTGTTCCGATCGGGAGTTGCATCTTAAAGGGTCCTTGGCTATGCTGATCCGGGGATTGCAAAACCCTTTTGTAACACGTTCCATGAGCTTTCAGCACGAAGATGTCGAACGAAGCTTCTATCTTGTATTTGTTCTATCTGTTCCTTGTTCCTTTTTTATTTACAATTTGTTCTCCAAGTGGCTTCTCGACTAGTTGATGTACCTGCGGAATTCATTCGTTCAATCCTCTGTTCGGATGATATTGTGAAGATCATGTTGCATATCTATCCTTTGTTCTTGTCTTGATTCTGGTATTCGAGTTGCTTCGATGTCAAATGTTGATTCCATACCTTTCATAATCGGTGTTCTCATATTTCTATGGGAGTGTTAATCCTTCTTGACCATCAAGATCTCCATGTTAATCCTTTTCAACCGGTGTGCCTTCTCTTCAAGTTATTCCATACAGACGCCGTTGAGAAATCTGGCGATTTGTCTGATTCTTTCATCTCAAGTTGTCTTTGTTTTCCCCACCCTCCCACCCTTCTTCTTCTTGGAGCCAGAAATTCTCAGATGAAGTATCCATTTTATTCATGTGATATTTCTTCATTCTTTTCCTTCAATGTTCTTATCCGGTGATTATCGTGAAGATGCTCAGGAAACTCTAAGTTCATCATTCTTTTGTTCTCAAATTCTGCCGGTGGATGTAATTCAAGATTTTGGTGTTGATCTTATCCTTTTTCATCATTTCACAATGCTTTCTTATTCCGGTGCACCAATTAATCATTCTCCTCTTGCTATCCATATCCGGAGTGCTGAAGATTCATAATTCCATTCTTAATCCGTTCAAGCTTTTTTTGAGGATTGTTATCTTATTCAAGCCTTTTTAATTCAACCGGTGCAATATCTCTTAAGCAATCTTTTTCAACGGTGTTTTCTTTTGAGTGAGCCCTAACCCACAGGTCTTTTCCCAGGATCTTACCTGACTCTTCTAATTTTTCCGGAGTTATTCTAAAATTCTTTTCAAGTGTGACGTAAGAATGAAATTCCATTAGTCACATGCCTTCTTCAAGCTTGTTTTCAATTATTTCCATCTTTAGCTCCACCTTCCTCTTGTCATTTGTCCGGAGTATCTCGAAATTCTTCATGGCATTTCTCGTCTTCATTTTCAACATCTGAAGACCGGAGAAGAGTTTCTCTTAAATTTTGACCCGTTCTCTTGAAGATTCGTGGTTCTAGCTTCATGCCATCCTCATTATTCTTCCGATTGTGAGGAATTCTTTTTATAACCGTCCGAAGCATTTCATGAATTCTTTTCTTTGTGATCATCCGAAGAGACCATCATTTCAGAATATTTCTTCGTTCTCAGTTTTCAACTTCGTCCTCCAAATATTCTTCATTGATGTCTCTTCGTTCGTCTCCTTATTCTTACGGTGGTTCTTTCAAGATTACTCTTCCGTTGTTATCGTATCAATTCATTTGTTCTTTTCACAATCCTACCGGTGGTTCGTTGAGTAATTATCAGAGCTTGTGCGAGATCTCTCTCAATTCTTCCAACGGGAATAAGTAGTATGCCAAATCCTTTGGTTGTCATCAATTTAAATTGGTGAAGGAGATGCATGACATAATTCTTATTCTTATTCCTTCAAGGTGATTTAATCTCTTTTCCGGAGCTTGTTCATCATATCATATTCTCGGTTCTAAGTTCTTCATCTTGTTTTCCGGAGCTTCAAGTTATTTCAATTATATCATTTCAAACCTCAATCTAATTCATCGCAGGCCTTGAATCTTATTCTTCCATCTTTCGCATCTCATGCTTTCATTACCGGAGTTCTCATGATGGTTCATCATTTAATTCATCCTCGAAGTCTTCATCAAGATTCTTGTTGGAGCTCAAGCTTTCTTCATCATGCTTTCCAAGTGCAATTCTTTCCCCCTTATCTTTTGAGATGGTGTTATGTCATTTTGACAATTCCTTCATGTTTCATGATTCACGAGTTGTCAGGTATGAGATATTTAAAACCATCATTTCTTTCTCTTTAGGAGATCCTTTCAACCCCTCATTTTTTATCCCTTGGAGTTATCTTGGGTTGTATTCACCTAAAAGCTTTCCCTAAGGATTGTTGCTAATTATGGTGCTTATAAATGACCCAAGTTCTTCATTTATCATTCCGGGGAGATAAGTTTTTCGTCTCCTTGTTGATCTCAATCCAATCAAATGTTCTCCTTAGTGGCTAGTTGTCACCTCATAATTTTGAGATGTTGTCCATAAGCCCACATCAAGCTTATTCTTCTCGTTGTTGAATTCCCAACAACTCTATTCAACCCTTCTTCATAAAGATGCTTTTTCAATTCATTCGTGGGAGAAGTTGTAATTTTCTTCTCCGTTCTTTTCTTTCCAACGATCTATATTCTATTCTTTCATTCCGGAGGCATTGTGATATTGCTCTCTTTAACCATCATATCGTTTTTATCGAGATCATGTTCTTTCCTTTGCTTGTCCTTTTAACAGGAGTGTTGTGTCCTCCATTCTAGTTCTCTCATCTTACCAAGTTTGCCTCTCTTTTAACCGGAGTGCTGTCTGAATCTTTATTAACCTTGTGCCATTCTTTTATTTGTTCCGGAGGCTGTGAGTTGTTGTTTTCATCAAGTATCATTCCATCTCCTCAAGTTCTTGTTAATACCTTCCATTTTCAGACGGAGTGCTGTCCAAATTCTGTCATTCCTATTCCTTGGCTATTCCATTGCAGTTTCTTATTCTTTTGGTTCGTAAGCTATTGTTTCATGTCTTTCAACCTACAAGGTTCTCATTGTGTTCCTTGTTCCTCTTTTCTAACGGAGTGTTTTCATCTTCGTTCATCTCCGTTGTATTCTTCTTTCAGATTGTTAAACCCCTCAGGTTCGTGGTTTCACTCGTTTGTCGAAGAAGCAACTTTGTTTTACCCCTTCCTCTTCCGTTTTTACCCGGTGCTATCTCTAGGATCTCGGGTCGAGATCCTCTGTTAGTGTGGGAGAGTTGTGACGCCCGAAGACCGATGTCCCAGAAGATTCCAGAAGATTCCAGATGTTCCGGGTTGCCCGTGTGTTTCATTTGTGCTTGTGTTATATATTTTTGCTTTGCATCATGTCATCATGCCTTCATGTCATTCATTTTTTGCATCTAAAATTAAATAAACCGTGTGGACCTTCGGTCCATTTAAATCGAGGGAAGAATGTCTTCTCTTTATAACACATAAAAGCCTCTCAATATTTTAGGGAGCTATATAATAAATATTCCATTGTTTGGAATTACCCGCAACACACTTGCATAATTTTCCCCATGCCTCTTAATTCAAGTTTCACCGTCAAACCTCCCTCTAATTCTTTTTCCCTTTTATCGAGGTTCCTCCAAAAACCTCAACACTTTTGGACCCTTTTAAGTCCTTTCCCGTGCTAGTTCATCTTCCTCTTCGTCTTTCTACCTTTTATTCGCAAGTGACATTTTTTCCTGTTCGAGAAATGTTCAATATCTTCCTATAAATTCTAGGTCATGCCAAGACCACCTCCTCCAATTTCCATGTCTTTTGGAAGTGCTTTGGTTGTCCTACGGATTTATTCAAGTTTGAGTTATTTTTCAAACTTGCATAAATTAGTAGTCTCTAAAAAATTTGCCAACGGAGTTTATTAAAATAGCCCACAATTACAGGGTTGTAGGGATATTTTTTATGTCAGCCAAAACCATCTCCAAACTCTCTGGGCATTTCTATTTTTTTGTGTTCTATTTCTTTACTGGAAAAGAAATGCCAGAGAAGGAGAGCAGAGGCCCAGCCACCAGGCCTTCAGCCTTCCAGCCGCGGCCCATCTGGCCTCCCGTGGCCCAATTCGTTCCCTAACCTAGCGACCTGTGGGGACCCCGACTCATAAGTCGTGATCACCGAATGCACGTGTACAGTGATCCCAGAGATCAATGCTCACTGAACACACAGAAGCTGAATAACAAGAGTCTTACATCCTTACATACCGTGTTACACAAATAGGACCATAATGGTCAAGTCTTGAGCATATCATCGCAGCGGAAAAATCTTCAAGACAACTGGGACCCATGCCATCTGCCTTAACCCTACAGGCATTCTGACTGGGAAGCGTCCTAGCTCGCATGCTCGTCATCGAGAAATCTTCATCATAACCTGTTTTCTCCTGCCTGGCCAATAAAATAACCAGTGGCAAGCTAATGAGTACATTGAATGTACTCGCAAGCAACCCAAGTGTGATAACAGAATAATATGAAAGGCTCTACTGCTAGGTTGGCAGTTTTGCGAAAAGCTAGTTTTTCATATGCAATTATGATCAACATATATCAAGGGCATGCAAGTGTCTGTAACAAGTATCAGGAGGTCGCAGACATCAATGTCGAGAAAGAGTTGTAATCAACTCATACTCAAGCTCATTGTGACTTCCTCACAATCACATCAACAATATCACTGAACCATGTTGACTTCATCAATATCTCTGAATCGTGTTGTTTCCCAGAAACTTATGGACATAGTCTAAGTAGCACCACCCAACTGTCCTTGACCGCGGACACGGCTATTCGAATAGTTTGACACTCTGCAGAGGTTGTACACTTTACCCAAAAGATCCGGGGAACTTCCGTGTCATCCACGACCCGCGGTACCTCAAGTACCCGGGGTAAGCACCCGGTCATTACCTTTCCTTAGACGACACTAACATAGAGTCCACTCGTTGGCACACGGCCTTTGGGGTACAAACAATAGATCACGGGACTTGCCCTAATTCAATGTTTGCGCGTACCCGAAGGGACCAACGGTGTGTCCGGTGCCCTGTAAAAACAGTCATGGCCGTCTATCCAAGCACGACCCCGTCCCGGGAAAGACCTCAAGTCTTCCCGTCACTAGTAATGCGGGCACCATGCTAGTATCGACCTAAGTAATCAATAAAGCCCCGTCCCATAAGGGGTAGTGTGGTTGCACATGTTTGGTTGGGACGGTAGTCATACATAAATCTAATCCATCTCTGTTAACAACACTTTCGTCAAGCCTCGGCACACTACTTCTTCACCAAGTAGTGCCCTAGCTCCTCATCAACTCCCAGGGGCATTAGTGGCACCCACTGGGTCATTTGCAAGTATGTCAGACCACACTTGTTTCACTCAATGCATAACCCCGACCCACTTTGCGTAGCCAACTACTATAGCATACTTCTATCTACTCCCACCCACATAACCCTCATAGGAAGGTAGGGTCATGTTTGATGCAAGTTTCAACAGTAAAGTAACAGGGGTAGCAACCAAAGTGGTTTCTACCTCAACATGATTCCGATGCATTGAATATAAAGGTGTTATGAGACATGCATAAAAAGTTTCTTGAACATGGTCAAAGGGCTGCTTGCCTTATTCTTCAGAGTCTTTAGATCTTCTGGTCCATCTCCGAATACTCCGCTTATCACGTCAACTAACGATGGAAATAATCATAATAAGCAACACAATCAAAGCAACAATAAAAGTGCTCTAAAAATAGGAGTTGGACTTTTCTAGGATACCTCTGGTCATATTAGAAATGACCAAGGTGGTTTCATAGGTGTTGGATCAATGGATGATTTGGAACATTCCAATATGATGGAACCAAAGGGTTTATGGATTTGGAAGAAGTATACAGAAATAATTCCTTGAATGATGAGCAAAGGTACCCATCATCAAGTCATGATTTTAGAAGCATTTAGGAGTTGGTTTCACTAGATTTGGATTTGAAATGAATTTCCTAGGATTTTCCAAAGCTGATAAATAGGAAGAAATGGCTCAATAATTGGTGGGGAACAGAAACTATCATTAAAAATGTTCCAAAACTAAGTTTGGACATGACAAGCATCTAGGAACTTGAATCACTTCATTTGGATCAATATTGAGCTCTCTGTGATTTTCTAAAGTTAATCACAGAAAGTGGAAAATGGGCATTTGATAAATATTTGTATAGGAAAAGTTTCTGGAATAATGTGCATGTGGCACCATGTGATAGGGCATGATTTTAGGAGTCATAGGAAATTTGAATCATGCCATTTGGAGTTTATATGAATATTTGGGAAATATTTGAAGTTGACAGAATAAAGAAAAAGAAAAAGAGAAGGGGTTATACCCTATCTTGCGCTCTGGGCGAAAGATAGCCGCTGGGCCGGCCCAGCGGCTCGGCTGCGGCGAGAGGAGGCGACGCAGAAGGCGTATCCCGGGAAGACGCCACCCCGTGGGGCAAGCGAACCGGCCGAAGCCGTTTCCACTTAACCCGACGGGTGGGCCGGCTCAGTTGGCACAGCCGCTGATGGGCGGGGCCCCCTGCCAGCTGGTGGGGAGGTCGTCCCCTACCTCTCGCCTGAGGCAGAGGGACGACGGGGAGGCCCGGCCTCGCTGGCCGCCGGCGCCACGCCGCCAGCTTGCGCCGGCCGGAGACGGGGGCGGTGCCGCGCGGCTCGGCCGCGCCCGGAGGAGGGGTCAGGGGCGAGGCAGCTCCTCCCTTACGCGCGCGGCGGGGTCGGAGCAAGGCCCGGCCGCCACCTGTGCTGGTGATTCCGGCCACCTCCGGCGGTGTGCGGCGCACCGGGGTATCCAGGGAGGAGTGCCGCATCCATCCAGACGCTCAGGGGAGGTCGGGGAAGGCCCGAAGAGGCGAAGGGCCGAGTGGCCGTGGAAGGGGCCGCGGCGGTACTCCGGCCATGGAGGAAGTAGGAGGCCACGGAAGGAGGAGTGGGGATGTCTGGGAGGTGCACGGAGAAGAGGAGCATCCAGAAGAAGCAACGGGCGCTCGGGGGAAGGACTTTATATAGGGCAGCCGCGGTGCATCGTGGGCGCGGTCCAGGGCGCGCACGGCGGGCTCGTGGAGAGAGAGGAGGAGGGCCGGGGAGGATAGGGCCGACCGTCCTGCCGTGTCCCAGACGTCGAGGCAACCTCGGGGACATGCTGGAGAGGCCCGAGGCTGTCGGGGCATTGGGATGGGGGGCGGCTACAGTGCTCCAGAGCACTGTAGCGCGCTCCAGAGCGCGAGCTCTGCATGCCCTGGCATGCACATGGTGCTATTGGCGTGTCCTTTTGTGTCCAGCATGTAGAGGGGGTTAGTAAACTATTGAGGGGTGGTCTTGGATGCTCTGGGAGCCACTGGAGTGAGGAGGGAGGTGAAGGAGGAGAAGAAGGTGGCTGTCCACAAGGGTAAAAGTAGGGTTTTTACCCTCCAATAATTGAGATAAGGTAGAGGAGAGTTACTGGAGGGTAGAGGGTGATCAGGGGGAGCTGTGGTAAGAATTTGGGGCCATGGAGAAAAGTAAAAGAGGTTCAACCACTAGTTTTGGTAAATGAACAGAAGGTGTTTGATTAGTGTTTGGTCAAGCAAATGACATCCAATTGACATGGGACTTAACAGGATCAAATGTCACATATAATTAGGCCTCTACACCAAATTTGAGCTCATTTGGGCAAAGTGGCCAATGTAACTTTGGTGAACCCTAGAAATGAACAGAAATGGTTTCACCTTGTTGGAGTTAAGCAAATCATCTCCCCTTGATGCACCACTTGGTGTAGCATCATCATTAGGGGTTATGAACATGTCCACAAAGTTTGAGGCTCCAGATAAAAAGTTGACAATGTAAAGTTGTTCAAATTTGAATTTGAACAGAAGTGGTTTTGGGGTGATCTGATCAAGTTGCTCTATTCCAAATCTTGTGCCATTTGGTCTAGATGCCTTATTAGGTCATTCTAGCATGTGCACCAAGTTTGAGAGCATTTGGACAAGTTTGGCAATGTAGAGCTGCTCAAACTTCAAATATGGACATAATGGTTTTGAAGGGGTTTGAGGATGTTTCCTTGATCTCCAATGCATGAAGCTTTGCAAGATCATCAAATATGTCATATGTGACATAATAGAATTTCCCTGGAATTTTTGGAGAATATTTCCTTTGTAAATATTTCAAAAGCTTGAAATATCCAGAAAGGGTTTTGGAAGGATTTGTCCAATATTTTGAACATGACCATGTGTTGAAACTCTTATATATGGACAATATATGTCCTATGAGTTTCCCTGAATTTTGGCAAATATTTTTGAAATGTTTAAATAATTTTTCCCTATTAAAGACCATTTCTGGCCTTAAGAAAAAGCTTTTAAATAAAATATAAAAATAACTTTTAAAATTATACTTTTGTGGTTTCTGGGAGTCCTATATCTAATAGGATTCAAATAAACTTTTTGAAAGATTTTTCTCACCCTAAATAAGGTACTTGCAGTGCAAACCTCAATTCAGGGGTTTTTGGAAAACTAATTTTAGAAAATACCATTTGGCCAAAATATTTTTATAAGAAAATTCTATACTGGTCTATACACATGGCATGATTATTGGGAAAAGGTTTTGTGTCAAGGAGATGAAGTATATGAGCTGGAGAATTTATTTGATTTTTAGAGCACTAGCAAACAGCAGACAAAAGTCAAATCAAGCAAAGTCAAAAACACTCAAAAGTTTTTGCAAATCCACATTATTAACATAAAAATAAGCTTAAGCAATGTGATATGAAAATCAGGGTGTGACAGACCTACCCCCCTTACAAGAATCTCGTCCCCGAGATTCCCAGACTAGGCGTGGAAAGAAAGGCGGAGTCTTGGATACGGGGTAGTCTTCACTTCTTCTCGTTGGTTCTGCTTCCAAACGGTGTTCCTTGGAATCTTGAAGTGCTTGATGGTATGGCTTCTTGCTTGATGTCGCCCTCGATAGAGGTTGCTGAGGGGTCTCTTGCATAGGGTAGGTTGGGTTAGCTGACAAGGGCTCGGTGATCGATGTCCTTGCGGGCATCGGGCTAGCTAGGAGGTAAGAAGTACTTCCAGAGTGGGGGCTCGTGGAAGATTTGGTGCACGGGGGGTATCTCAGGTGGTAGATCTAGCTGGGGAGCCATCCACCACATGACTTGCAGTGATCACAAAGGGTCCTATGAACCTTAGTGCGAGCTTCCCCTTGACGTGGAAACGCTTGGTTCCCTTCAGAGGGGTTACCCACAGGTACACGTGGTCCCTGATATGGAAACTCATGTTCCAACGGTGAGTGTCAGCATAGCTCTTTTTGCCTTGACTTTGCTGCCTTCAAACGTTCTCTGACTAGTTGGACTTGCTCTTCCGCTGCGCGGAGAATAACCGGTCCAAAGACTAGCCCTTCTCCAGTCTCTGACCAGTTGAGGGGTGTGCGGCATCTGCGTCCGTACAACACCTCAAATGGTGCCGTCTGAAGGCTCGACCGGTAACTGTTGTTATAGGGGAACTCGGAAAAAAGGGAGACAATCCTCCCACTTGGCCCTATATGCCAAGACACAGGCTCAGAGTCATAACTTCGAGAATCTGATTGACTCGCTCAGTCTGACCTCCGGTCTGGGGGTGGAAAGCCGTGCTGAAAGATACTTGGTTCCCAAGGCTTCTCGGAACTTCTTCCAGAGCCTTAAGGTGAACTGGGTTCCTCGATCTGACACAATCTCCTTGGGAATGCTGTGAAGACTTACGATTCGGTTGATGTAGAGAGCTGCCAGCCGGTTGCCATCATAAGTGGTCTTGACAGGAATGAAATGGACCACCTTGGTCAGATGATCGACCATGACCCAGATAGAGCCATGTCCTCTTATCCGACCTTGGTAATCCAGTGACGAAGTCCATTCCGACTTTATCCCACTTTCACTCAGGAACCTTGAGTGGTTGAAGCAATCCAGCGGGTCGCTGATATTCAGCTCGACCCTTTTGCACACATCACACTTTGCAACATAGGTTGCAAATCTCTCTTTCCATCTCGTGCCACCAGAATCGTGCCTTCAAGCCTTGATACAATCTTGGTGTGAGCGTTCCTTCGACACGAAAATGCTCGGCTCCTTCGGGAGGAGTGGTTTGCAGATACGCCCGGTCTTCAACGCGGAAGTCTTCTCCTTGATGACGGTGGTTGATGTAGATCTTCCTTCTTGACAGGGCAGTCTTCAAAGGTCTTCCATCCAGCTGTCCGTCTCTTCTTTGTCTTCGGGCAGACAAGTAGGCCATCAAATAATGATGTTACCCATCTTGTCCATTTACTCCATGAGGTCTAAGGGGTACGCAAGGTAAGCTGGGGTATTGGTGGTGGTCTCGGAGGAGTATAGCAGAGGCCTTCTTGACTCTGAGTCAAGGCCCGTGGTCAGAATCTGACCAGGTTGTGGCTCGGTGGGCTTAAGGGTTTCAAGGATTCTAGTGAGTGAATGAACTTATATCATCTTATCCTTAAGCATAGTTTCTGAGATGCCAATAGCTCTATCTAGTACTCCGAACGGAAAAGCAGCCTCTCGCATAGACCAACTTTAATCACCACTCATTGCCATACATATCCTCATGACTCTCAAGAGACGGTCTCCCAAAATTATACTTGTCTAAGATCCCCAAATCCATACGTATGCCTACCTCTAAAATCCAAAGGTAGATCATACATGCTGCTGAGCTGAGATTAAACTCCATAATCCAAGCACTCAACCTATTCTTGCAAGGCTCAAGATAATGCATCTCTATTCTAAGGAAACACGTCATATGCCACTCCAAGATTTATTTCCTTCCTATGGATCAACTCCGATAGCCCGGTAATTACCATCAATCACCATATAATCCAACAATCCTACAAATCCAACGTCTACGGTGTTCCACAAGATCTCAAATCCCTAAAATCCCCGAATACTCGGAAGGACTATGCGTCACGATAGTATGTCCACCAAATTCCCATCATCCGGGTCAAGTAAACTTCAAGATCGTGATTATATAGATCCCCAAATCAACTCCGACAAATAATCCAATCTCCTAGATTATCGTCCACCGAGAAGCATGATATCATAATCAGGATCATAGGCCTAATCCAATCTTACTCCGAATCATGCAGACATATCCAGCATCTATACCAACCAGAATCATCTACATGAATCCAAATCTCATGCCCAGCGGGCACTCCTACATGCTTTCCCAAAGTCATGATCCCACCAACATGAAAACCTCACAATCCACCAAGGTCTCAGATAATTCCTCGAAGTCACTGATATAAACCACCAAGTCATCTGTCCAATATCCTCGAACTGGTCTATCTATGGCATCATCAGACCTCGTGCTATATCAGGATGAAAATGTGCTCACTCATCATGTCCACTAGCTCCTTTACGAACCCAGAGTTGTGCAAGGTTGCAAAGGTTTAACAGGTTCTCTCGCCTTACCATGAGTTAGGCACATGGTTAAGGATTCGTGCTGGAGTGTCTCGGAAAGTCTCAAAGGGTCTAGAAATGGGGTTACTGGTCTGGAGGGTTAAGCATAACTCTACGGAGTTGTAATAGATCGTGGAGGTTGTAGCAGAAGTCTTCAGTGCCAGTTGGCTGTCGAGGTAGGATCCTTGGTGCATCTTGTCTTGCGGGTCTTCAGTTGGGGAGAGAGAGAATAGAGGGAAGAAGCAGCGTAGAGGAGGGAAATGCCTAAAGGGGGTGGTTCTATAGTGCAGGTGCAACAAACAGGTGCAAAAAAAGGCCGTAACAAAAGAAACAAGGCAAGGGAGGTGATATAGCCATGCACTTGTTGCCTGGGGCAAAAGTGCGACTTATATCAAAACACAAACGAATAAAAACAAACAACACACAATCATGGTTCTATTCGAACCATCATATGAACTTGACTGCGCATAGGGGGTACACGACTCATCCTACCCTAGGGGTTCTCGGACCAGTGTCGTGACTTGTGCCTCGTGCAGTCTTCTGAGCTTCCTCGGGTGTTGCTATGTCTCTTGTAGTTGCTTGATGAATGATCCGGGTTGATCCTGAAGAATCCTCAACATCTTCCCGCCTGCTGAGGTGATGGGGTGAAGGTGCCTCCTTGTGGCTGGCATTGACTTGGTCTTCTCTTGTCTCTTTAATCATGACGATCCCTTGTGCCTTCTGGGGCGTCGAGGGTACTAGGTAGGCGATCCATATGTGAGGATAATAACAAGGCATAATAGAGGTCTACCATGTCGGTTCCGTTGATGAAAACATCGACACCAAGAGCGGGGAATGAAGAGAACCGTTCTCCTGCTCACTATAGTGAGGCAGACCAAATGGCGAGGTTCTCATCCACCGGTGGTTGTCGATACAACAACGGTAGTGACATGATTACTCTATTAGCAATGCATATCATGATTTTGCATAACCTATTCCCTGGTCATCGTAGGCTAGGGTTGCTCCATCTTGGGGGCTCTTGTCAAGGGTACCACCATCTTCTGGGTCTTCATGTCCTCATCCATCGAGGATGTAGTTTCTGTTGGTACCGTCTTGCTGTGGTGTCACCAATCTTGTGTGCAAAAGTGGTGGGTGAGTGTTTGGCAAGGTGCACTCCACGAGGATTATAGAAAATCCAGTGGTCAGGGGCATAAGGGTTCTAGCGACCAAGGTTTTGAAGGGGAAGAGATCAAGTATAGCCTAGTTTTGAAAACTACTAATAGTTTGGAAAATAGTTTTACCCTAACTAACGACCATGCTAACTAAGGCTTCCTACAGTCAGGATGGCTCTGATACCAGCTCTGTGGGGACCCCGACTCATAAGTCGTGATCACCGAATGCACGTGTACAGTGATCCCAGAGATCAATGCTCACTGAACACACTGAAGCTGAATAACAAGAGTCTTACATCCTTACATACCGTGTTACACAAATAGGACCATAATGGTCAAGTCTTGAGCATATCATCGCAGCGGAAAAATCTTCAAGACAACTGGGACCCATGCCATCTGCCTTAACCCTACATGCATTCTGACTGGGAAGCGTCCTAGCTCGCATGCTCGTCATCGAGAAATCTTCATCATAACCTGTTTTCTCCTGCCTGGCCAATAAAATAACCAGTGGCAAGCCAATGAGTACATTGAATGTACTCGCAAGCAACCCAAGTGTGATAACAGAATAATATGAAAGGCTCTACTGCTAGGTTGGCAGTTTTGCGAAAAGCTAGTTTTTCATATGCAATTATGATCAACATATATCAAGGGCATGCAAGTGTCTGTAACAAGTATCAGGAGGTCGCAGACATCAATGTCGAGAAAGAGTTGTAATCAACTCATACTCAAGCTCATTGTGACTTCCTCACAATCACATCAACAATATCACTGAACCATGTTGACTTCATCAATATCTCTGAATCGTGTTGTTTCCCAGAAACTTATGGACATAGTCTAAGTAGCACCACCCAACTGTCCTTGACCGCGGACATGGCTATTCGAATAGTTTGACACTCTGCAGAGGTTGTACACTTTACCCACAAGATCCGGGGAACTTCCGTGTCATCCACGACCCGCGGTACCTCAAGTACCCGGGGTAAGCACCCGGTCATTACCTTTCCTTAGACGACACTAACATAGAGTCCACTCGTTGGCACACGGCCTTTGGGGTACAAACAATAGATCACGGGACTTGCCCTAATTCAATGTTTGCGCGTACCCGAAGGGACCAACGGTGTGTCCGGTGCCCTGTAAAAACAGTCATGGCCGTCTATCCAAGCACGACCCCGTCCCGGGAAAGACCTCAAGTCTTCCCGTCACTAGTAATGCGGGCACCATGCTAGTATCGACCTAAGTAATCAATAAAGCCCCGTCCCATAAGGGGTAGTGTGGTTGCACATGTTTGGTTGGGACGGTAGTCATACATAAATCTAATCCATCTCTGTTAACAACACTTTCGTCAAGCCTCGGCACACTACTTCTTCACCAAGTAGTGCCCTAGCTCCTCATCAACTCCCAGGGGCATTAGTGGCACCCACTGGGTCATTTGCAAGTATGTCAGACCACACTTGTTTCACTCAATGCATAACCCCGACCCACTTTGCGTAGCCAACTACTATAGCATACTTCTATCTACTCCCACCCACATAACCCTCATAGGAAGGTAGGGTCATGTTTGATGCAAGTTTCAACAGTAAAGTAACAGGGGTAGCAACCAAAGTGGTTTCTACCTCAACATGATTCCGATGCATTGAATATAAAGGTGTTATGAGACATGCATAAAAAGTTTCTTGAACATGGTCAAAGGGCTGCTTGCCTTATTCTTCAGAGTCTTCAGATCTTCTGGTCCATCTCCGAATACTCCGCTTATCACGTCAACTAACGATGGAAATAATCATAATAAGCAACACAATCAAAGCAACAATAAAAGTGCTCTAAAAATAGGAGTTGGACTTTTCTAGGATACCTCTGGTCATATTAGAAATGACCAAGGTGGTTTCATAGGTGTTGGATCAATGGATTATTTGGAACATTCCAATATGATGGAACCAAAGGGTTTATGGATTTGGAAGAAGTATACAGAAATAATTCCTTGAATGATGAGCAAAGGTACCCATCATCAAGTCATGATTTTAGAAGCTTTTAGGAGTTGGTTTCACTAGATTTGGATTTGAAATGAATTTCCTAGGATTTTCCAAAGCTGATAAATAGGAAGAAATGGCTCAATAATTGGTGGGGAACAGAAACTATCATTAAAAATGTTCCAAAACTAAGTTTGGACATGACAAGCATCTAGGAACTTGAATCACTTCATTTGGATCAATATTGAGCTCTCTGTGATTTTCTAAAGTTAATCACAGAAAGTGGAAAATGGGCATTTCATAAATATTTGTATAGGAAAAGTTTCTGGAATAATGTGCATGTGGCACCATGTGATAGGGCATGATTTTAGGAGACATAGGAAATTTGAATCATGCCATTTGGAGTTTATATGAATATTTGGGAAATATTTGAAGTTGACAGAATAAAGAAAAAGAAAAAGAGAAGGGGTTATACCCTATCTTGCGCTCTGGGCGAAAGATAGCCGCTGGGCCGGCCCAGCGGCTCGGCTGCGGCGAGAGGAGGCGACGCAGAAGGCGTATCCCGGGAAGACGCCACCCCGTGGGGCAAGCGAACCGGCCGAAGCCGTTTCCACTTAACCCGACGGGTGGGCCGGCTCAGTTGGCACAGCCGCTGACGGGCGGGGCCCCCTGCCAGCTGGTGGGGAGGTCGTCCCCTACCTCTCGCCTGAGGCAGAGGGACGACCGGGAGGCCCGGCCTCGCTGGCCGCCGGCGCCACGCCGCCAGCTTGCGCCGGCCGGAGACGGGGGCGGTGCCGCGCGGCTCGGCCGCGCCCGGAGGAGGGGTCAGGGGCGAGGCAGCTCCTCCCTTACGCGCGCGCGGCGGGGTCGGAGCAAGGCCCGGCCGCCACCTGTGCTGGTGATTCCGGCCACCTTCGGCGGTGTGCGGCGCACCGGGGTATCCAGGGAGGAGTGCCGCATCCATCCAGACGCTCAGGGGAGGTCGGGGAAGGCCCGAAGAGGCGAAGGGCCGAGTGGCCGTGGAAGGGGCCGCGGCGGTACTCCGGCCATGGAGGAAGTAGGAGGCCATGGGAGGAGGAGTGGGGATGTCTGGGAGGTGCACGGAGAAGAGGAGCATCCAGAAGAAGCAACGGGCGCTCGGGGGAAGGACTTTATATAGGGCAGCCGCGGTGCATCGTGGGCGCGGTCCAGGGCGCGCACGGCGGGCTCGTGGAGAGAGGGGAGGAGGGCCGGGGAGGATAGGGCCGACCGTCCTGCCGTGTCCCAGACGTTGAGGCAACCTCGGGGACATGCTGGAGAGGCCCGAGGCTGTCGGGGCATTGGGATGGGGGGCGGCTACAGTGCTCCAGAGCACTGTAGCGCGCTCCAGAGCGCGAGCTCTGCATGCCCTGGCATGCACATGGTGCTATTGGCGTGTCCTTTTGTGTCCAGCATGTAGAGGGGGTTAGTAAACTATTGAGGGTGGTCTTGGATGCTCTGGGAGCCACTGGAGTGAGGAGGGAGGTGAAGGAGGAGAAGATGGTGGTTGTCCACAAGGGTAAAAGTAGGGTTTTTACCCTCCAATAATTGAGATAAGGTAGAGGAGAGTTACTGGAGGGTAGAGGGTGATCAGGGGGAGCTGTGGTAAGAATTTGGGGCCATGGAGAAAAGTAAAAGAGGTTCAACCACTAGTTTTGGTAAATGAACAGAAGGTGTTTGATTAGTGTTTGGTCAAGCAAATGACATCCAATTGACATGGGACTTAACAGGATCAAATGTCACATATAATTAGGCCTCTACACCAAATTTGAGCTCATTTGGGCAAAGTGGCCAATGTAACTTTGGTGAACCCTAGAAATGAACAGAAATGGTTTCACCTTGTTGGAGTTAAGCAAATCATCTCCCCTTGATGCACCACTTGGTGTAGCATCATCATTAGGGGTTATGAACATATCCACAAAGTTTGAGGCTCCAGATAAAAAGTTGACAATGTAAAGTTGTTCAAATTTGAATTTGAACAGAAGTGGTTTTGGGGTGATCTGATCAAGTTGCTCTATTCCAAATCTTGTGCCATTTGGTCTAGATGCCTTATTAGGTCATTCTAGCATGTGCACCAAGTTTGAGAGCATTTGGACAAGTTTGGCAATGTAGAGTTGCTCAAACTTCAAATATGGACAGAATGGTTTTGAAGGGGTTTGAGGATGTTTCCTTGATCTCCAATGCATGAAGCTTTGCAAGATCATCAAATATGTCATATGTGACATAATAGAATTTCCCTGGAATTTTTGGAGAATATTTCCTTTGTAAATATTTCAAAAGCTTGAAATATCCAGAAAGGGTTTTGGAAGGATTTGTCCAATATTTTGAACATGACCATGTGTTGAAACTCTTATATATGGACAATATATGTCCTATGAGTTTCCCTGAATTTTGGCAAATATTTTTGAAATGTTTAAATAATTTTTCCCTATTAAAGACCATTTCCGGCCTTAAGAAAAAGCTTTTAAATAAAATATAAAAATAACTTTTAAAATTATACTTTTGTGGTTTCTGGGAGTCCTATATCTAATAGGATTCAAATAAACTTTTTGAAAGATTTTTCTCACCCTAAATAAGGTACTTGCAGTGCAAACCTCAATTCAGGGGTTTTTGGAAAACTAATTTTAGAAAATACCATTTGGCCAAAATATTTTTATAAGAAAATTCTATACTGGTCTATACACATGGCATGATTATTGGGAAAAGGTTTTGTGTCAAGGAGATGAAGTATATGAGCTGGAGAATTTATTTGATTTTTAGAGCACTAGCAAACAGCAGACAAAAGTCAAATCAAGCAAAGTCAAAAACACTCAAAAGTTTTTGCAAATCCACATTTTTAACATAAAAATAAGCTTAAGCAATGTGATATGAAAATCAGGGTGTGACACGACCCCAGGCTCGATCGCTCCTCTCCTCTCCTTTTCCTCGCTACCGCCGCCACCCGCTCCTTCCATCGCACCCCGTGCCCGATTCCCTCGCAGCTCTGCCCGATTCCCCATCGCTCCCTCGACGCCCTCTCAGGCCTCGAGCCCCAGAGCCCAGCGCCGTTCCTCCACCAGTGCCTGGAGCTGCGGCCTCCTCTCCATCGCCCCGCATTCGTCTCCCTCCGAGCCTCCCTGCTCCGGCCCCGAGCGAGCCCCTCCGGCCGAGCGCCTCGGCCAGGCGGCGCCGCGCCCCTGCGACGCCCCAGGCGCCCGCGCCTCGCGCCTCTCCGTCCCTCTCCTCGGCTCCGTGCCCCGCCGCCGCTCCGACCGGCGAGTCAAGGCAGCGCCGCGTCCCGTCCTCAAGCTCCCTCGAGCACGAGCAGCGCCAAGGCCGCAGCCTCGTCGAGCGGCCAGGAGCGCGCCTCTCCATCGCCCCCAGCGTGCTCCTCGCGCATCCCCAGCGCCGGGCGGCTCTGCTCCGTCCTCCGCGCGCCAAGGCAGCGCCTCCACCGCGCCCGTCTTCGCCTCGTGCAGCCCCTCCGGTCGTTCTCCTCGCCAAGCCCGTCCTCGTCTCACAACAGCGACCAGCAGCGCCGCACCCCCGTAGCCTTTTTCCTGTTTTTTTTGTTGTTGTTGCTGTTTTTGTTTATCACAAGTACCCAGGAACGTCAAGTTACGTACGGTCGTCTTCGGTACGGTGGATCCGCCAAGTCCTCTTCAATTACCACTTCATCCGGTGTTGTTTCGACAAGTACCCCGCCGGCGAGTACCTCTCCGATGAACGAGAACAACTACTTCCCTCTACGGCTTGTACCACTATCGACGCCCGGAGACATCGGAACCCTCAAGTACCTCTACGACCGAGTACACCTACACGACGAACGCCATGTACCACTACTTCCTCGATGACCATGTACAACTACTTCCACTACGCCCCGGAACGTCTACTTCCACTACTATCTCGAATCGCTCTCGAGCCGCCCCGAAACGATTGTTTCGAAGGTATAACCCCGTGGATGACCCGTGTGATGCTCGTGTTGTATGAGATGTTGCCTTGTGTGCACCGTGCCCGTTTCGTCTTTTGTCATGTTCCTCGGTTGCCTCGTCGCCGACCCGTGGGAACCCGGTGACGGGATCATTCCACCTTTCATCTTGTTCGACTCGCTCTGCCACCTTTCTTTTGCACCGGTCTCTCACCGAGTTACCGGAACAGAGATGTTGCCGTTGCATCATTTTGGTTATCGTCGCCGTGGCACCCCTTTCCACCACGGTGACAAATACTTCATATCTCTCTTGTTAACCTCTATCTAATAATTGCATAAAACTTGATCATGTCATCCGCATCATGCTAACAACTTTAAATGTGTGAATTGTTGTTGCTTAATATTACTAAACATGCTCGTGGGGATTTTCCGGAATTGTTGTTGTTATTTCCGGCCTCATTTAAAATGCCTAAATAGTGTAGTTTTATTATGCTTCACCTCTTGCCATGTTAAAAACATTTAATCTTGTCTTGAAATAACGAGAGTCAATTAAATAATTAAAATGTGGTGTTTTCGTCAATATGCAACTAATTGCATATTGAGCTCCACTTAACTTGTAGTGTTGTTTGTGCACTTTGCCATGCCATGCATATTTAAACCGGACATGCATCATACTTGGATGTGCATCGTATGCCATGTTTATTCTTGTGTGTTTACCGTGTTGTTTGCTTCTTTCCGGTTGCTTCTCTTGTTAGCTTCGGTTTCGTTCCAGAGTTGTGAGGATTCTCTCGACTGTGTTGCTTCGTCTACTTCGAGGATCCGTTCTTCTCCCTTGTGGAATCCCAGGCAAGATGACCGAACCTCGATAACATTACTATCTTTGCCTATTGCTAGTAGTCTCGATCTATAGCTTTGCCGCGATGCCCATGTTCTTCCTGTCAGCCTCCTACTTGTAACCATCACCATGTTTAACCACCCTACCTATGCAAACCGTTGCTTGGCTAAGTACACTTCGCTCAGCCCTTCTTATAGCGTTGCTAGTTGCAGGTGAAGATCGAAGATGCTTGCTTCATGTTGAAGTTTGTTGGGTTATATCACACTATATAAATGCTTAAAATGAAATCATCTATATATTGGCAAGGGTGGAAGGCTAAGCCTTTTGCTTGGTGATTTGTTCCACTCATGCTGTTAGGAACCGTATAAACCGGTGTTATGTTCCTTGATTATGCGTTCCTAACACGGTTGGGGTGTATGGGACCCCCTCGATAAACCGCTAAGTGCTAAGTCTTTTCCAGCAAGTCCCAACATTTGGATACTATTCGCCTAATAACTAATAAAACTTGCATAGGGTCTTGCAAACCCTCTTTTATTTTAATTCAACAACCCCGGGCCAGTGCTCCACATGAGTGTTGGTCCGAAACGGGGAGTCTGCGGGGCCACCACGAGGAAACTCGAGGTTTGGTAAAAACCTGTAGAATCGCCCATCCGGTCGTGTCCTGAGACTAGATACGCGCGGCTACCTATCAGGGTGTCGACACGCCGGGAGGATTTGCTGGATTAGCCTTACCTTAGTTCGGAGTATCTTGAGCACGGGATTCCGAGATTACTCGGGTCTTCCCACCTTTGGAGTTGCGACTCCGCGGATCGTGGGCTTGTAATGGGTCAAGTTGGAACACCCCTGCAGGGTTATGAACTTTCGAAAGCCGTGCCCGCGGTTATGTGGCAGATGGGAGCTTGTTAATATCCGGTTGTAGATAACTTGACACAATGTTCTAATACACTACCAGCGTGTGTACCGTGACTGTCATTTTCCGAATAGGGATTCGGGAGATGAACACGGTGGGGTTATGTTTGACTGGATTTAGTTAGGATCACTTCGTGATCATCTCTCGACCGAGGCACTTCTCTTCTCGCTCTCTTTTGCGTAAGCTAGTGCTAGTTGCTGCTGCAGACTCTTGTTGTTCCTTCACCTCTTGTTCTTTCTTCAGCCTTGTCCTCACCCAAGGCTTAAATAGTCATGTTACCCGGGAACGGGATTGCTGAGTCCTCTGTGGCTCACAGTTACTTCACCACACCAGATGCAGGTTCAGCCGAGTTTGATGCAGGAGCTGGCTCAAGTTCTTCACTGGGAGCTCGATGATGTTTGGTCGTATGCTTGTTACGTTTCGACGATCAGTAGTGGTTTCTACTAGGATTCGATCTAGGCCTGTGGCTTTATGTTGTTTTGGTATCTTTCTTTGGATCTTCGCCCGTAGTCGGGTTGTGATGTTTTGAATGATGTTTTGCTTATGTAATGTATTGTGTGAAGTGGCGAGTGTAAGCCAACTATCTTCTTTTGCAACTTAATCCCTCTTTTACATGAGTCGTGCAAAGATACCAAACTTGAGATCATTCTAGGATGGGCTTATACCTTTAAGTCGTGCCTCGACACGTAGGAGGTATAGTCCCATCCTGGGCATTACACCTGAATCTTTTTATCATCTTCCCTCGCATACTTGAAAACTCCCTTCATACATAACTCATCATAATCTGATTAGCGAGGTTAGTACCTGATACGTCCAAAACGTATCTATAATTTCTGCTTGCTCCATGCCACTTTTGGGTGATATTGATATGATATTCATACACTTCCATACACTTTTGATCATATTTGGACTAACTTACTAATCCAGTGCACCCCAGTGCCAGTTTCTGTTTTCGGCTGTTTTTGTATTTCAGGTTTTCACGTTTCGAGAACTGCCCAAAAAAATCCAGAAAAATTATATAAAAAATCAGCGATTCGGGAACGACACTGCCTCCGAAGGGCAGCTTGGGGGGGCCACAGGGGCTCCAGGCGCCCTGTGGGCGCGCCCCCCGGGCCGCGCCGGGGGGGGGGGGCGCCTGGGCCCTCCGAAGCCCGTCCGGTGCCCCCCATTGGCATATATTTAGAGGGACCTCCGAAACCCTCAAAAAAGGACTTCTTTTCGCGATCCCATCTCTGTTCCGCCGCCGCCGTCGCTTCCAAGATCGGGAGCACCAGGAGAACTCTTCCCGGCACCCTGCCGGAGGGGAGGATCACCACCGGGAGCTTCTCCACCACCATGGACGCCTCCCGGATGACTCGTGAGTAGTCTCCCTTGGACCATGAGTCCATGACCAGTAGCTATGTGATGTTCTCCTCCCGTTCTTGTGCTTCACTAATTAGTCCTCGTGAGCTGCCCTACATGATCGAGGCACCTATGTAATCCTTATGCTGTTGTTATGTTGAGTTTGCTGGGATCCGATGGATTATGAGATTATGTTCAGATTGATCTTGAGTAATATATTTGATTCACCTCTTTTATATTTTAGTTCATAAGTAATTCTTGCATGTTCTCCGTTGTTATTTATTGCTTTGGCCGAGTAATAGGTAGTGACTCCAAGAGGGAACGTTATGCTTGATTGTGGGTTCATGCCCCTCGATGACTAGCTTGAGTGACAGAAACATGAGTCTAGGGGATGTGCTGTTGCCACAAGGGGGAAAACAACGGTGCTTGTGCCCGCGGGTGCAAGGATTGTTTACTTTACGCAAAGTTCTTTTAATGCAGTTGTCTGTTGCATTGAGTTTACACTATGGGTGGGACTCGCAACTTAATACCAGCGAGATGTTCTGGATAGATATCTCAAGGTGGATGATTAGTAGTAGATATTGATGGATTTCGGTCTACTTACTTTGGCGTACCGCCCATGCTTTGAACCTCAACCTTTCTTGCAATGTAGTCAGCATTGGTTTGCGTTCGTGGTCCTGTCAATTGCCCAGCTGTAATTTGTTTACCTCACATAGCTGTTTTATCGTATTTTGGGAGAGAGACATCACTAGTGAACATCATGAGACTCCGGTCCATATTACCATCATTGATCACATCCACTATTTACTTTCCGTTATTATTTACTATTGCAAAAACTATCTATCACTACTATCATTGCTTTTAACCCTTTGTGAACTACAAGGCCGGAGAGATTGACAACCTCTCTGTACTCGTTGGGAGCAAAGTTATTTGTATCTGTGTGCAGGTCCACGTTGGTTGCTACTAATCTGGCGCCGTAGCAATTGACACCTACTTGTTGAACCTAGGAGTCTCTGGGGAATCGATCCTTGGCATCTTTGCTAGGGGAAAACACTTCTACTTACTGCATCTTACACCTTCCACTTGGGGTAACCAACGAGGGGTTCGAGGCCCATCAAGGAGTATTTTCTGGCGCCGTTGCCGGGGACTCCACTCTTCAGGATAGGGGAGTTGCATGCTATCTTTTACCTTTGCTTTTTAGTCTTGTTAGTTTACCTTTCATTTTTGCTTTAGTACCTTTTTATTGAAAATCACAAAAAAAAATATTTGCCTATTTATTAGTAGTCCTTTCTGTTTAGCCAAACATGTTAGGATTTGGTGCTTTGAGGGAATCAGAAGTTCTAGATTTCCATCAAAGAGATGGAGAAAATATGAAGAAGGCATGGGACATAATTTCTGATGCACATAGGAGAATTATGCCTTGGATACCTACAAAAATTGTGCTTAGAAATTTTTACCATGGTCTTTTTAAATGGTGTAAACACTCCCTTGACATTATAGCCGAGGGAGATTTCCTAGAATGTGATGAAGCTAGAGCTCTTGAAATTATACATGGTCAATCTAGTTACTTTGTTTATGATCATAATTTTGATACTGTCATAGATAGACTTGCTACTATTGAAAAGAGAATGGATGCTCTAGACTTAATGAAGAGAGAAAAACCTAAACCCAATAAGAGAGACATTCTGGAAATAGATAATGACTGGGAACCTCTTGTTAGGATTAGCATCTCTAATCAAGACTTCCTTGCTTATTGTGATATTGGATCTATGGTTTCTACTATGCCAAAAATTATTCATGATTCTTTAAAATTTAACATGGATAGATTACCATCTTATCATGAACACACTAATGGAGATATTTCTGAAATCCAGGGAAAAATAAAAGACGTACCGGTTAAATTCCTTAAAGGGATTGCGATGATTGATTTCTTCATCGTGGAGCCAAACCAAGGAAATATCGTGCTTGGAAGGGACTTCCTCCGAGCAGTTCAAGGCTTCATCGATATAGGTAAGGGACAAATCCGCCTACGCGGGAAGGCAAAAGGTGTGTACCCCTTTCCTAGAAGGAACAAGAATGAACTTGTTGAGGAATCATTTGAACCAATTTATAACTCTGATTATTATGATGATTATTGATTCCTCTATGCATTATGTCTAGCTTAAAGGCATAAAAGAAAGCGCTTTTGGGAGGCAGCCCACATGAATAATTTTTTTTTGCTTTTGTTGTGTCTTGATGTTGTTTACTGCTGTAGCATCATCATTGTATCTTTGCTTTTCATATTTGTGCCAAGTATAGCCTCTGATTGCTAGAAAGTTCAAAAGTTGTGACGTGCTGTCCAGGAAACAGATTCTGTCCTTGGATAGAAAAATTCGTATAAAATCACCAGATCATCCTTTTTGGTCTGAATTTTTTCGACAGTGTGCTCTATGTAATTGTATTTCGTGCATCTGTTTTGAGTTTTTTGATTAGAGTTGCAGAAGTGCCCCGAACAAATCATTTACTACCTGTTGTTCTGTTTTTCACAGATTCTGTCCTGTTTTGCCTTTCCTTCATTTTACAAACCTAGAGCTTGCTTTTTCTTTGCAAAAACCTTTTGGAAATCTTGAGAAACAGTAGAACTTCAAGAATATCTTTATTTCCAGCAAGGTATAATTATTTTACTATGGGTACTAACCTCGCTAATCAGATTATGATGAGTTATGTATCAAGGGAGTTTTCAAGTGTGCGAGGGAAGATGATAAAAAGATTCAGGAGTGTCAAGCGCTCAAGCTTGGGGATGCCCCCGTGCACCCCCAAGAAATATTCAAGGAGACTCATGCGTCTAAGCTTGGGGATGCCCCCGTGCATCCCCTTCTCCATCAACATTATCAGTTCGTCTTTCGTTCCGCTATGTTTTTATCACTTCATGTGTTATGTGCTATGCTTGAAGCGTCTTGCTTTTAGTTTTCTTTTTAGTTTTTCATAACGAGTCGGAACTCAGAATTCCTTTATGTGGGAGAGAAACACGCTCCACCTTTACCTAGAACATTACATAGAATTTTCATGTCTATCTATGCTGTGTGTGTTCTTTGTCTTTTAATAGCTACTATCGTGCTCTGGTCTTAGTATTCATGCTTATCTTTTCAAGAGCTTTTATTTAGTTGGTTGCTTGAACTCTCTTTAATTACCATGCTCACCTTATTAAGAGAGAGTTTGCTTCCGTTGCATGGGTTAATGTGTCTATGATAAAGATGCTACTTTCATGATGGTGCTTAGCAGTTCAGGTTTTCTTTTTGGTTAATCTCAAATAGCTGGGGGGTTCCCAATGTGTCATTGGAGTACCAACTTGGTTTGTTTGCCTATGATGTGGTATGGTTTAGTAATATCTTCCTTCGAGAATTTATTTTGATTGACTTGGTGTATGCTCACGCATATTCAAGACTGTAAAGAAAGTCTATCAATCCTTGATGATCTTTTATTTCTAAGTAGCGATATAACTACCATGCCTGATTCAATATTGCTTTGTCGCTCTGCATGATTATGACCTTCATTGCTCTCTTAGTTGGTCGCTCCCAGTCTTTTTGCTAACCTCCACCTGTACTAAGAAAATTAACCATGCAATACATAGCTCATGGGAAAGTAGCCTAAAAACTATTGTGGTAGAGAATATGTTGCCTATGTATCTTATTTCTTATGAGTTGCTTGCTGAGCGGTAACCATGTTTCTGGGGACGCCATCAACTGTCACACTTTTGTTGAATATCATGTGAGTTGCTATGAATGTTCGTCTTGTCTAGAGTAAGGGTGATTTACCGTGGGTTGAATTAATATGCATATTGTTAGAGAAGAACATTGGGCCGCCAACCAAAGCCATGCATCATGGTGGAAGTTTTAGCTTGGACCTTAATCCTCAATCTCTTATGAGAATATGCTTATGCATTAAAGAGGAGTCCATCATCTATTTTCTATGTTGTCCCGGTATGGATGTCCTCAAGTTGAGATCTATCAAAAACGAGAAATCAAATGCGATCTATCTCCTTGGACCTTTGTACAGGTGGCATAGAGGTACCCCTTTGTGACACTTGGTTAAAACATATGCAATGCAATGATAACCCATGGGGATCCGAGCTAATTAGGACAAGGAGCGAACACTATTGGTATTCGATGCATGAGGCTTGCAACTTATAAGATGTTTTATACATGACACATATGAAGTACTACTACCGTTGACACAATTGCTTCCATGTTTCAAAATAAAAAGCTTTAGCACTTAACCTTTCTTTTACCTTTATGTTGAAGCACCAACTACTGAGAGCATGATTGTCATTCTGAGTGTAATGTGCATTGTCCCAAAGTAGCATTGTCTTTTGCATGATTGTGATATCGTTTATTCTGAAATGATTGTATCTAGTCATCACTTAAACCTTGAAGGTGCCCTTGCATTTATGTTTTGCATCACTAAAGGGGGCAAGCTAGATATCACTTTATCATACTTGCACATCATGTTCATTGCAAATCTTTTTGATGTTTCAGTTTCATGTTGTAAAACTTTTAGTCATTTGTGATTTTCTCTTGAGACAACTTAATTACTTTAGAATCATTGTCTCAGTAAGCTTTTGTCATATGACTATGAGAAAGTCCTATATGGTTAATAGCATGTCACCACAGAAATTATTCTTGTTATCATTTACCTACTCGAGGACGAGCAGGAATTAAGCTTGGGGATGTTGATACGTCCAAAACGTATCTATAATTTCTGCTTGCTCCATGCCACTTTTGGGTGATATTGCTATGATATTCATACACTTCCATACACTTTTGATCATATTTGGACTAACTTACTAATCCAGTGCACCCCAGTGCCAGTTTCTGTTTTCGGCTGTTTTTGTATTTCAGGTTTTTCACGTTTCGAGAACTGCCCAGAAAAATCCAGAAAAATTATATAAAAAATCAGCGATCCGGGAACGACACTGCCTCCGAAGGGCAGCCTGGGGGGCCACAGGGGCTCCAGGCGCCCTGTGGGCACGCCCCCCCTGGGCCGCGCCGGGGGGGCGCCTGGGCCCCCCGAAGCCCGTCCGGTGCCCCCCTTTGGCATATATTTAGAGGGACCTCCGAAACCCTCAAAAAAGGACTTCTTTTCGCGATCCCATCTCTGTTCCGCCGCCGCCGCCGCTTCCAAGATCGGGAGCACCAGGAGAACTCTTCCCGGCACCCTGCCGGAGGGGAGGATCACCACCGGGAGCTTCTCCACCACCATGGACGCCTCCCGGATGACTCGTGAGTAGTCTCCCTTGGACCATGAGTCCATGACCAGTAGCTATGTGATGTTCTCCTCCCGTTCTTGTGCTTCACTAATTAGTCCTCGTGAGCTGCCCTACATGATCGAGGCACCTATGTAATCCTTATGTTGTTGCTATGTTGAGTTTGCTGGGATCCGATGGATTATGAGATTATGTTCAGATTGATCTTGAGTAATATATTTGATTCACCTCTTTTATATTTTAGTTCATAAGTAATTCTTGCATGTTCTCCGTTGTTATTTATTGCTTTGGCCGAGTAATAGGTAGTGACTCCAAGAGGGAACGTTATGCTTGATTGTGGGTTCATGCCCCTCGATGACTAGCTTGAGTGACAGAAACATGAGTCTAGGGGATGTGCTGTTGCCACAAGGGGGAAAACAACGGTGCTTGTGCCCGCGGGTGCAAGGATTGTTTACTTTACGCAAAGTTCTTTTAATGCAGTTGTCTGTTGCATTGAGTTTACACTATGGGTGGGACTCGCAACTTAATACCAGCGAGATGTTCTGGATAGATATCTCAAGGTGGATGATTAGTAGTAGATATTGATGGATTTAGGTCTACTTACTTTGGCGTACCGTCCATGCTTTGAACCTCAACCTTTCTTGCAATGTAGTCAGCATTGGTTTGCGTTCGTGGTCCTGTCAATTGCCCAGCTGTAATTTGTTTACCTCACATAGCTGTTTTATCGTCTTTTGGGAGAGAGACATCACTAGTGAACATCATGAGACTCCGGTCCATATTACCATCATTGATCACATCCACTATTTACTTTCCGTTATTACTTACTATTGCAAAAACTATCTATCACTACTATCATTGCTTTTAACCCTTTGTGAACTACAAGACCGGAGAGATTGACAACCTCTCTGTACTCGTTGGGAGCAAAGTTATTTGTATCTGTGTGCAGGTCCACGTTGGTTGCTACTAATCTGGCACCGTAGCAATTGACACCTACTTGTTGAACCTAGGAGTCTCTGGGGAATCGATCCTTGGCATCTTTTCTAGGGGAAAACACTTCTACTTACTGCATCTAACACCTTCCACTTGGGGTAACCAACGAGGGGTTTGAGGCCCATCAGTACCCATAATAAAATAATTGTACCTTGCTGGAAATAAAGATATTCTTGAAGTTATACTGTTTCTCAAGATTGCCAAAAGGTTTTTGCAAAGAAAAAGCAAGCTCTAGGTTTGCAAAATGAAGGAAAGGCAAAACAGGACAGAATCTGTGAAAAACAGAACAGCAGGTAGTAAATGATTTGTTCGGGGCACTTCTGCAACTCTAATAAAAAAACTCAGAACAGATGCATGAAAGACAATTATATAGAGCACGCTGTCGAAAAAATTCAGACCAAAAAGATGATATGGTGATTTTATACGAATTTTTCTATCCAAGGACGGAATCTGTTTCCTGGACAGCACCTCACAACTTTTGAACTTTCTAGCAATCAGAGGCTATACTTGGCACAAAATTGAAAAGCAAAGATACAATGATGATGCTACTGTAGTAAAAAACATCAAGACACAACAAAAGCAAAATAAAATTTATTCATTGGGCTGCCTCCCAAAAGCGCTTTCTTTTATGCCTTTAAGCTAGGCATAATGCATATAGATCAAGTTTTATCAAGAGTGAAAGAATAGCTAGCCCGTATAACGGACTCAAAAGGTAACTTGATCTTCTTTCGAGGGAAGTGTTCCATCCCTTTCTTGAGAGGAAACTGAAATTTTATATTACCCTCTTTCATGTCAATGATAGCACCAACGGTGCGCAAAAAGGGACGTCCCAAAATAATTGGACAAGAAGGATCACATTCAATATCCATAATAGCAAAATCAACGGGAACATAGTTATCATTGACAACGATACGAACATCGTCGATCCTCCCCAAAGGTTTCTTTATGGAAGAATCAACGAGACGAACACCAAAAGAACAAGAATCAAAAGGTTTCAATTTAAGCATATCATATATTCTTTTGGGCATAACAGAGGTACTAGCACCAACATCACATAAAGCATAGCAAGAGAAGTCATTCAACTTAATTTTTATCATAGGATCCCAACCATCTTCTAGCTTTCTAGGTATGGAGGCTTCTACTCTAAGTTTCTCCTCCCTAGCTTTGATGAGAGCATTAGTGATATGCTCTGTGAAGGCAAGGTTAAGCGTGCTAGTGCGGGGGTCTCTAGACATCTTGTGAAGGAAATCAATAACTTCGGTAAGAGTGCAATTATCAAAATCAAGGTCACTAGCATCAAGTAAAGTGGTAGTGGTGTCCTTTAGGTTCACTTGTTTGGTAGTTTCTATAGTCATAGCATCACCATTAATAGGTCCATCGGGACCAGGAGTGCATTGGGTGCTAAGAGTTTGGATATCCTCAACAACTTGGATAGTAGCAATAGTGTGGTGGGTAGGAAGGCTCTTAATTCTATCCTCTTCCTCCCTTTATCTAGCCCATCTCTCTTTAAGTTTAGCCATCATCCTAATATTTTCATTAATTTGCACTTGAATAGCATTAATAGTAGTGACCTTCCTCTCCTCAAGAGGAGAAGTTTTAATTTTAAGCAATTCTACCTCATTGGCTAAATGGTCTACCTTCAAAGAGAGATCATCTAGTTTGTTTAGTTTTTCTTCTACACTATTATTAAAAGCTTTTTGTGTAGTGATGAAATCTTTAAGCATAATCTCTAGTTCAGTAGTGGAGTTCCTGGTGCTAGAATAAGCATTGTTGTTCCCATAAGAATTAGAGGGGAACGGTCTAGGATTGCTACCAAAATTACTCCTATAAGCATTGTTATTAAAATTGTTTCTAGAGATAAAGTTCACATCTACTTGTTCTTGAGCAATCAAAGAATTTAAAGGAACATCACGAGGATCAACAGAAGATTGCTTCGAAAGTAGAGACATGATCAAGTCAACTTTTTCATTAAGGGAGGAAATCTCCTCGACAGAGTTTACCTTCCTACCTGTTGGAGCGCGTTCGGTGTGCCATTGGGAATAGTTGGTCATCATCTCATCGAGAAGCTTTGTGGCAGCACCAAGTGTAGTTGACATAAAGGTTCCTCCCGCGGCCGAATCTAACAAGTTCCGCGAGGTAAAGTTCAAGCCTGCATAAAAAGTTTGGATAACCATCCAAGTAGTCAAACCATGAGTAGGGCAGTTCTTGATAAGAGATTTCTTACGTTCCCAAGCTTGGGCAACGTGTTCATTATCCAATTGTTTAAAATTCATTATGTTACTTCTTAGTTGGATAATTTTAGCATGTGGATAGTATTTTCCAATAAAAGCATCTTTGCACTTGTCCCATGAATCTATGCTATTTCTAGGCAAAGACTGAAACCAAATTTTAGCTCCTCCTCTCAAAGAGAAAGGAAAAAGCTTAAGCTTAATAATATTACCATCTATTTCTTGGTACTTTTGCATATCACAAAGTTCAACAAAGTTGTTTAAGTGTAAAGCAGCATCATCTCCAGCACCGGAGAATTGATCTTTCATGACTAAGTTCAGTAAAGCAGGTTTAATTTCATACGAAGGTGCTGAAGTGGCAGGTGTAGTGATAGGTGTGCAGATAAAGTCATCGTTGTTGCGACTAGTGAAGTTACACAACTTGGTGTTCTCGGTGGAACCCATAGTAGCAAGCAAGCAAGATAACTATTTTTGTGATTTTCGATAAAAGATACTAAAGCAAAACTGAAAGGTAAACTAACAAGACTAAAAGCAAAGGTAAAAGATAGCGTGCAACTCCCCTATCCTGAAGAGTGGAGTCCCCGGCAATGGCGCCAGAAATTGCTTTGCTAGGTGGCTTCTCACCCCTCGTTGGTTAGCCCAAGTGGAAGGTTTGAGATGCAGTGTAGCAGAAGTTTTCCCTTGGCAATACCAAGGATCGTTTTCCCTGAGACTCCCAGTTTCAACAAGAAGGTGTCAACTGCTAACGGCGCCAGATATTAGCAATCAACGTGGACCTGCACACAGATACAAATAACTTTGCTCCCAACGAGTACAGAGAGGTTGTCAATCCCTCCGGCCTTGTAGTTTACAAAGGATCAAACGCAAGTGATAATAGTGATAGGTATAATTGGAATAGTAAGTAAAAAGCGGAAAGTAAATAGCGGATGTGATCAATGATGGTAATATGGACCGGAGTCTCATGATGTTCACTAGTGATGTCTCTCTCCCAAAAGATGATAAAACAGCTATGTGAGGTTAACGAATTACAGCTGGGCAATTGACAGGACCATGTGCGCAAACCAATGCTGACTACATTGCAAGAAAGGTTGAGGTTCAAAGCATGGGCGGTACGCCGAGGTAAGTAGACCGAAATCCATCTGCATCTACTACTAATCATCCACCTTGAGATATCTATCCAGAACATCTCGCTGGTATTAAGTTGCGAGTCCCACCTATAGTGTAAACTCAAAGCAACAGACAACTGCATTAAAAGAACTTTGCGTAAAGTAAACAGTCCTTGCACCCGCGGGCACAAGCACCGTTGTTTTCCCCCTTGTGGCAACAGCACATCCCCTAGACTCATGTTTCTGTCACTCAAGCTAGTCATCGAGGGGCATGAACCCACAATCGAGCATAACGTTCCCTCTTGGAGTCACTACCTACTACTTGGCCAAAGCAATAAATAACAACGGAGAACATGCAAGAATTACTTACGAACATAAATATAAAAGAGGTAGATCAAATATATTACTCAAACACAATCTGAACATAATCTCATAATCCATCGGATCCCAGCAAACTCATCATAGCAACAACATAAGGATTACATGTGTGCCTCGATCATGTAGGGCAGCTCACGAGGACTAATTAGTGAAGCACAAGAACGGGAGGAGAACATCACATAGCTACTGGTCATGGACCCATGGTCCAAGGGAGACTACTCACAACTCATCCGGGAGGCGTCGATGGTGGTGGAGAAGCTCCCGGTGGTGATCCTCCCCTCTGGTAGGGTGCCGGGAAGAGTTCTCCTGGTGCTCCCGATCTTGGAAGCGGCGGCGGCGGAACAGAGGTGAGATCGCGAAAAAGAGTTCCCGTCTCGAGGGTTTCGGGAGACACTTTAAATATATGCCAAAGGGGGGCGTCAGCGGAGCCTCGGGGGGCCCAGGCGCCCCCCTGGCGCGGCCCAGGGGGGGCGCGCCGCCAGGGCGCCTGGAGCCCTGGTGCCCCCCCCCCCGGCTGTACTTCGGGCGCACGGTAGCTTCTGGAACGCTGATTTTTTATATATTTTTTCTGGATTTTTCCTGGCAGTTCTCGTAATGTGAAAACCTGAAATACAAAAACAGTCGAAAACAGAAACTGGCACTGGGGTGCACTGAGTTAATAGGTTAGTCCAAATATGATCAAAAGTGTATGGAATTGTATAAATAACATAGCAATATCACCCAAAAGAGGCATGGAGCAAGCAGAAATTATAGATACGTTTTGGACGTATCATCTAGCAACAGGTGCAAAAGTTTCATCAAAGTCAATTCCCTCAACCTGTGTGTAGCCTTGAGCTACAAGCCGTGCCTTATTCCTTACCACAAGGCCATTTTCATCTTGCTTTTTACGGTAGATCCACTTTGTGTCGATGATATTATGCTTGCGAGGATCTGGACGTTTGACCAGTTCCCAGACGTTGTTGAGATCGAACTGATGTAGTTCTTCTTCCATAGCTTGAAACCATTCAGGCTCCAGAAATGCTTCATCTACCTTAGTGGGCTCTGTGATATAGACAAAAGCAAAGTGCCCACAAAAGTTAGATAAGTGTGAAGCTTTTGAGCGTGTGAGAGGACCTGGTATATTGATGTCGCTAATGATTTTCTCAATCTGCACTTCTTTCGCAACGCGAGGATGAGCTGGTTGTCGTCGAGGAATTTGATCAGCATTTTCTTCAGCACCATTTTCTTCAGCATTTTCCTCAGGTGCATCAGCTTGACGTTCTTCAGGTTCTGAAATGAATTCTTCAGCAGATTCTTTGGTAGGAATGACATCCTCAGTAGCCTTGAATTTGATAGTTTCCTCAGGAGTTGGTTCATCTATCACAGTAGGCAGGTGCTCTCTTTGCGAGCTGTTAGTTTCATCGAACCGCACATCTACAGTTTCAACAACCTTGTGAAGAACTTTGTTGAAGAATCTGTAGGTGTGCGAGTCCTTTTCGTAACCAAGCATAAACCCTTCATGTGCTTTCGGTGCAAATTTTGAGTTGTGATGTGGATCTCTAATCCAACATTTAGCACCGAAGACTTTGAAATAACTCACATTGGGTTTCTTGTCAGTGAGGAGTTCGTAGGCAGTCTTCTTGAAGAATTTGTGAAGATATACTCTGTTGATGATGTGGCACGCAGTATCAATAGCATCAATCCAGAAACGACGAGGCGTTTTGTATTCATCAAGCATAGTGCAAGCCATCTCAGCAAGAGTCCTATTCTTACGCTCCACGACGCCATTCTGCTGAGGAGTATAAGGAGCAGATAACTCATGAGTAATACCAAGTTCATCAAGATAGTCATCGAGAACAGAGTTCTTGAACTCAGTTCCATTGTCACTTCTGATGTGCTTGCTCTTCACACCAAAGTTGGTTGAAGCCCTCGAGGAAAATCGTTTGAAGACTTCCTGCACTTCATGTTTGTAAGTAACAATGTGTACCCATGTGTATCGAGAGTAATCATCAACAATAACAAAGCCATATACAGAAGCATCATTTGAGACTGCAGAATAATGATTGGGGCCAAAGAGATCCATGTGAAGCAATTCAAATGGTCGAGTAGTGGTCATGATAGTCTTCGCTGGATGCTTGGCCTTGGTCATCTTTCTAGCTTCACAGGCACCACATAAGTGATCCCTGAGGAATTTGACATTTTCTATGCCAATGACATGCTTCTTCTTCGCAAGCGTGTGCAAATTTCTCATGCCTGCATGACCAAGTCGTCGATGCCATAGCCAGCCTTCTGAAGCTTTTGCAAGTAGACACACAGCAGGTTGAGGTCCTGTAGAGAAATCAACAATATACAAGTCTCCTCTCCTAAAGCCTTCGAAGACTATGGAGTTGTCAGATTCCATGATCATAGCACAACGATATTTGCCAAAAGCAACAACCATATCCAGATCGCAGAGCATTGAGACAGACATGAAGTTGTATCCTAAGGACTCGACAAGCATGACTTTGTCCATGTGTCGATCCCTAGTGATCGCAACCTTACCTAGACCCAGTACCTGACTTTTGCCTTTATCAGTGAAGACGATGTGCTTCAGATGAGATGGTGATAAGGGAGCATCCATCAAGAGATTCTTGTCACCAGTCATGTGATTTGTACATCCACTATCGAGGACCCACTCAGTGGCTTTGGGTTGATCATCCTACAGATGAATTAGTGCAGCTTACTAACTCATATACTTCATCAGTGAAGAATATGACATCAAATCATCAGATCAATTTCATTAAGCAAAGCAACAGATAAAGTAGTATGAGGATGTGAGAAATGAGAGTTCATTTCTTCGTGATTAGCATGCGTCCTTTCAGGCACTTTTCAGGTCTCCAGCAAATTCTTCAGACATTTGAGTACGTCTGGAGACCTGACCCTGCAGAAGAGATTAAGGTGGCATAGACGCCAGCCCATTTTGTTTCACATAAGATGAGTTAGGATAAGCATATGAATAAGCAAAGTAATTCTTCAAGGACTTATGAACATAACTGTTAGAAGAATAATGCTCATATTCATAGCCCTTAGCTCTTCCCTGCGAAACAGAGTTGTTAGCACGATGATATTCATATGAGGACTTTGATCCTTTTGAGGAATTTGATCCATATGAGGAATTTGGTCCGTATGAGGATTTTACTCCATCTGAAGATTTTGATCCATATGAAGAATTGGATCTGGGGTTCCTATTCCTCACACGAGGTGTCATGAGGGCATTCACTTGAAGATTTTCAAGGTGCCTCTTAGGGACCCAGATTTTCTTCATAGTGGGACCATTCTTGCAGTTAGTTCCAACGTATCTAGCAAAAACTTCACCATTCTGATTTTTGAACAGTTTATAGTTGGAGTCAAATGACTCATCAGAAGAATGAGGAGATTCACATGTAAAGCCAGATAAATTGGATGGATCAACTGGAGGTCCCTTTGCAGCAACCCATGAGGTTTTGGGATACTGCTTAGGCCTCCAATATGAACCATCAGCATTAAGTTTCCTCTCAAAGGAAATTCCCTCTTTCCTAGGGTTCCTATTGAGGATCTACTTTTTAAGCACATCACAAAGAGTCTGATGCCCTTTGAGGCTTTTGTACATGCCTGTCATGTACAATTCCTTCAGCCCTGCATTGTCAGTGATACTAGCAATTTCCTCATATGAGCAATTAGTGATGGCAGAGACAATTGAAGAATTTGTAGCATTTGAAGCATTTGAACATTCAGGTGAAGAACTTGCAGTTTCTCGTTCAATGCATTTCAAGCATGGAGGAATGAATTCTTCCTGAGAAGCGCTGATTTGTTGAGCAAGTAATGAATCGCGCTCCTTCTGAAGATCTTCATAACTCACTCTTAGCTTTTCAAGATCTTGCTTTCTTTGAAGAAATTCATAAGAAAGCTTCTCATGATCAGACAAGAGAGTGTTATGATGACTTTGAAGGTTATCGCACTTGGACTGAAGTCTGTGAAGATTTTCAGTCAAGATTTTAGTTCGATCCATTTCTTCACCCAACATATCATCACTTTTATCTAGCATGTTTTGAATCTTATCAAGAGACTTTTGTTGTTGCACAACAATTTTAGCAAGTTTAGAATAGTTGGGCTTAAGGTTTTCATCAGATTCATCCTCACTAGATTCAGAGGAGGGATAATTGAGTACCTTGGCACCCTTTGCCATGAAGCAATAGGTAGGAGCATAGTCATCATTGTCCTCATCAGCCTTGTTGGTGAGATCACTTTCTTCAATGTTGAAGACAAACTTGCTGATGAATGCAGTAGCGAGAGCTAGACTTGCTACACCAGATTCGGATTCCTCACATTCCTCCTCTTCCTCATGATCCTCAGATTTAGCTTCGGAGTCCATTTCCTTGCCAATGAATGCCCGAGCCTTTTTGGAGTTGTTCTTCTTGTGAAATGAAGACTTTGAGGATTTTGATGATGAAGATTTTGATGATTTCTTCTTGTTCTTTGCATCATCAGAACTGTAATCCTTGTATTTCTTCTTTTTGGATTCCTTTTTCCACTGAGGACAATCTTGAATGTAGTGAGCAGGCTTCTTGCATTTGTGACATAGCCGTTTGTTGTAGTCACTGGATGAGGAATCATTTCTCTTAGTGAACTTTCCAAAGCGACCACGTCTTGAGAACCTTTGGAATTTCTTCACAAGCAAAGCTAGCTCCTGGCTCAATTCTTCAGGATCACCAAGGCTACTACCAGAATCTTCACCTTCAGATTCAGAGACGGCCTTGGCCTTCAGGGTACGTGATCTGCCATAGCTTGGACTATAGAGATATCTCTTTTCTGCCAGCTGGAACTCATGAGTGTTTAGCCTTTCGAGGATATCAGCGGGATCAAGTGCCTTGTAATCACCACGCTCTTGAGTCATCAAAGCCAGAGTATCAAATGAGGAATCAAGCGATCTCAGCAATTTCTTCACCACTTCATGGTCGGTGATGTCAGTGGCACCAAGTGCTTGAAGTTCATTTGAGATGTCAGTGAGACGATCGAAGGTTTGCTGAACGTTTTCATTGTCAAGCCTTTTGAAACGGTAGAAGAGGTTGCGAAGAACATCAACTCGAGAGTCACACTATGTTGAGACTCCTTCGTTGACTTTGGACAGCCTATCCCAAATGAGCTTCACAGTTTCCAAAGCACTCACTCTTCCATACTGTCCTTTGCTTAGATGGCCACAAATTATATTCTTCCCTTGAGAATCGAGTTGCTTGAATCTCTTCACATCAGCAGCATTCAGAGAAGGTGATACCGAGGGAACACCATTTTCCACAACATACCAGAGATCGTTATCAATTGCCTCAAGATGCATTCGCATCTTGTTCTTCCAGTAGGGGTAGTCCGTCCCATCGAAGGTAGGACACCCAGCTGAGACCTTGACCATACCTGCGGTCGACATAACTAAAACTCCAGGCGGTTAAACCAAAATCACACAGAACAAGGGAGTACCTTGCTCTGATACCAATTGAAAGTGCGTTATATTGACTAGAGGGGGGTGAATAGGCAATTTTTATGAATTATTCACTGAGAAATTTGCTGTTGAGGAAATTCCTTAGCGAAGAACTACTTGCAGCGGAATAAGTACTCAGAAGTAAACATGATAGAATACAAGCATGGTAATCATGAAGAAATGAAGACAAACACACAGTACAAAAAGCGTAATCACAGGATAACACAGAATGAAGACAAACAGACTGAATAAAATGAACTGAGGAAATTGAGGAAGTCTTCAGTCAAAGTCTTCAAACAGATATGAACAAGCACACAACACATATACGAGGAATTGAAATAGTTGAGGAGATAGAACCAATAAGCTTGGTGAAGACAAAGATTTGGTAGACCAGTTCCAACTGCTGTCTCAGTTGTACATCTGGTTGGAGCGGCTAGGTATTTAAACCTGAGGAGACACAGTCCCGGACACCCAGTCAAGGACACACATTCCAAGACACCAAGTCCTCACCGTATTCTCCTTGAGCTAAGGTCACACAGACCTCGCCCAATAACTTGTGGTAAGTCTTCAGGTGACTTCCGAACCTTCACAGACTTGGTCACTCGGCGATCCACAATTCCTCTTGGATGCTCTAGACCTTGACGCCTAACCGTTTGGAAGAAGCACAGTCTTCAAAGGTAACAAGCGTCAGATCCACGCAGAATCAATCTCTTCAGTGATGCTCAATCACTTTTGGGTTGAAGGTTTTGGGTTTGGTTTCGGGTTTTTTCTCACTTGATGATTTTCACTCAAAGTCCTCGAAGGATGGGTTGCTCTCATGACAAGTGTCAGTTTCTCGCGGAGCAGCCAACCAGCTAGTGGTTGTAGGGGGTGGCTATTTATAGCCTAGGGAGCATCCCAACATGATAATACATAAATGCCCTTTAATGATATGACCGTTAGGTAGGTAGATATTTTGGGATAGCTGGCGCATAGCACAGCAACGGTCGGAAATTTGAGTATCA
Organism: Secale cereale; assembly: GCA_902687465.1. Lineage (NCBI taxonomy): Eukaryota > Viridiplantae > Streptophyta > Magnoliopsida > Poales > Poaceae > Secale > Secale cereale. The sequence continues at coordinate 550,994,393 of LR738712.1, forward strand.
AATTCTTCAGGGCTATCATGTTCCTCACTTTGTAGGTAATCCGCACTGGCGAATTCCTAACTCCTCAGTCATAACAAATTCCTCAGAGACCAGAAGAACTTCGTCTCTGTCACCGAAGAATCTGACTGAACTGTATGAGATTTCCAATGGCTTCACTCGAAGGGATTGGTAGGTGTAGGATTTTGAGTTGAGCATCACATGGAAATTTTTCTTTAGTATTTCCTCGACCCCCTTTAACAATACGATGTTTCCCTAGACTCAAGAAAGAGAAAATGAAACTGTAAAAACAAAAGTCTTCATGCTTCATGTTCCTCAAATGAATACCAAGTCTTCAAGGTCACACCAATTTCTTCACTTTCAAAGTCTTCAGAAAGTCTTCAGAAATCCAAAGTCTTCAGTCGAAGAACTTCATTTTTAGGGGTCGACTTTTCCTGTAAATATCAAACTCTTAATAGACTTATAGACCTGTGTACACTCATAAACACATTAGTCCCTTAACCTATAAGTCTTCAATACACCAAAATCACTAAGGGGCACTAGATGCACTTACAAATATGCTGGCAAGATAATACAGTAGAATGCAAGTAACAGAATAAAGGCTAACACTATATGCATATTTGGCTGGTGGAGGCTCTAAGGTTAGAGTTTTTGCATAAAGCCAATTTTTTCCTACAACAAAGGAATATATTTTATTTTAACTATCATGGTAGTTGAAACATCATTGAGAAGGTACCTCCAACTCAATCCTAATTAAAATAATCATTAACCCAACAAATTAATTTTAGAGTGATGAGATCAACCAATAATTCAAGTACCAGATACCCAAGATTGTCCATAACCGAGGACACTGCTAATCATGATTAGTTTGTACACTCTGCAGAGGTTTGTGCACTTTCCCCCCAAGACTCGATCTCCTCCATTGGTTTTCTCGCACTGCATGGTGTTTGAGAAACGGATGACCGAGACACAGTCTTTCAGAAGTATTTACTCTTTACCCCGGGTGGACTGGTACACCTACTTTCCCCTACATCTGCTAGTCCACCACTGAAAGAGCTCACACAACTTACTCATACTATGCCATAGCCCATAATGGCATTGTGGCTGCACACGGAAGTTTCTAGCATGAATAGTTTTATGATCCCTTTGAGCCTGGGTGGCATTTCATAGGACAATCACATGGAGCCCCGGGATTTCCTAGGACAACAGTGGATTCTCCAGGTGCCCTGCAACCAATCCACCCAGATTTGTATTCAAGTAGCCACCTTAAGTTGATCCATTAATTAACAACTCACATCTGTCATGGATTTCACTCAAACCCAAACCACGTCTACGAGCATAGCATGATAACCTAAGCATAGCATAGAAGTAACTCCCAAGGGTTTGAAAGTAATGCAGGTAATAGGTTCTACCTCAATCTACTTCCTAGTCCCACAAGTTAAGAGATCCTACTCATGCAATGTGTGAGGGTTTGATCTAATGCATAAAAACTGGGTAGTAAAGGGTATGATCAAAGTGTTACTTGCCTTGCTGATGATTCGCAAAACCTAGAGACTCGTAGTAGCATGCTTCATAGTCCGGGTATTCTATCGCAAACAAACAATAGTATACATAAGCAATCAAGCAAAAATGCACAAACAGAACTCCAAAAGAAGATCTAACCAGAAAGTTCAACTTAATAACTCCGGTTTGCAAAAAGAATCAAATCAAACGGAGCAATGAAACTCAAACTGCGAACGAAACAAGATTCGTTTACTAGATTGATCTAGGGTCAAATTTTACAGTAGCAAAACCTTGTTCAAGTTGATTAAACGGAAATAGGGCGTCCAGACGAAGATCTGGGATTTTGAATCACCTGATTCCGACTCTCGAGCGAAAAGAAAAACGAAAAACAAAATCAGGGCAGAAATCGCGATCGAAATAATCGCGGATAAAAACCCCGAAAAAGAAAACTGACGAACAGGCTAATGAACGAACGTTTGCTGTCTATAACTAACGGGCAGACAGCGTTCGTTAAAACGAACGTAAGGACGAACGTCCGCAAAGTAACTAAACCGAAAAAACAAACCAATCTGAAAAAAAAACAGATCTAGGGTTCCGAAAAAAAATGATCGGTTTTAAAAAAACCGACGGCGGCTACCTCGTTGAAACTAGACGGCGGAGGTGGCGGTCTCCGACTCCGGCGGCGGCGGGGCGGCGGCACAGCGAAACGGTGGCGCGGGGCAGCGGCGGCTGCGCGAGGCGGCGGCGGCGCGGGGCGGCGATGCTAGGGTTTCGGCGCGGGCGGGATGAGGCGCGAGTTGGGCTGGCGGCGGGGTCAGACTGCGCTTATAAAGGGCCCGTCTAGGAAGAGTCCTAGTCGGTTACGGCCCAAAGGTCGGTTCACTTGTTTTTTTAAACAAGTCCTGACGCACGAAAACGGACAAAAGAAATACTAAACGGACTGCAAAAATTCCGAAAGAAATTTTCACCGTCCGCTAATAATAATTAGGACAAAGTGAATATTTTTCCTGGATCTAAATGCAATTTTGAAAAACGCGCATTTTTCCTATGCAAATAAAATCGCAAAAAAATCCGAATAAAAACCAAAAGTGATTTTAACATTTTTCCTCCAATATTTCTTTTATTTTGGAGAAGTCATATTATCTCCGCTCATATATTTTTATTAGAAATATTTGTAGGGAGAGAAAAATAATTAAAACCAACGCGATCCTCGTACCGGTATTCGAGAAAACTCAAATACAAAAACGGTAGAATTCCCAACTCTCTCCGTAGGTCCTTGAGTTGCTTAGAATTTTCGAGGGTCGCCACGCACAAAATGCAATAAAATATGCAATGCAATATGATATGTGTATAACATTCCAAATTGAGGATTTGGGATGTTACATTTGCTTTGTGTGATTTGGGTGCTAGTGTTTTCATGAATTCGAAATCTCTTTGTGATGTTCTTGGTCTTACCAATATTGAAGATTGCTCCATTAATTTGCATGACGGATTCCACTATTAAAAAGCCTTTGGGAAGGATCAATGATGTTCTTATTCTCGTAAATAGGAACTATGTACCCATAGACTTTATTGTTTTTGACATCGATTGCAATCCGTCTTGTCCAATTATACTTGGTAGACCGTTTTTGCGCACTATTGGCGTGGTGATTGACTTGAAAGAAGGGAATATTAAATTCCAATTTCCCTTGAGAAAGGGCATGGAACACTTCCCTAGAACCAAGATCACATTGCCTTATGAATCTATAATTAGGGCAACTTATGGAACATCCAACAAGGATGTCAATACTTGAAATCTTGGTATTGTGCCTAGCTAAGGGCGTAAAACGATAGCGCTTGTTGGGAGGCAACCCAACTTGTATCTTTTTGCTAGATGTCTTCTTCTCTTTCTTTGATTCTCAATACCATATTCTCCTCGATGTTCTTGGAGATCTATCAGATGTAATCTTCTTTATGATCAGCTTATCTATGAATATTATTTGAGTCTTCTCTGAATTCTTATATGCATGATTTGATATCTTAGTAATTCTGTTCGAACTATCGGTTTGGTTTGGCCAAATAGATTGGTTTTTCTCTGCAATGGGAGAAGTGCTTTGCTTTGGGTTCAATCTTGCGGTGCTCAATCCCAATGATTGAACGGGACATGACACTTATTGTATTGTTGCCATCGAGGATAACAGATGGGGTTTTCATTATATTGCTTGAGTTAATTCCGCTACACAATGTCATCTTACTTAATGTGTTACTCTGTTCTTTATGAACTTAATACTCTAGATGCAGAATTGTTTTGGTCGATGTGTGGAGTAATAGTAGTAGATGCAGGCAGGCGTTGGTCTACTTGACACAGACGTGATGCCTATATTCATGATCATTTCCTTAGATATCATCATAATTATGCGCTCTTCTATCAATTGCTTGGTAGTAATTTTTTTACCCACCGTGATATTTGCTATCTTGAGAGAAGTCTCTAGTGAAACCTATGGCCCAGGGGTCTATTTTCCATCTTATAAGTTTTCGATCTACTAATTTGCAATCTTTTACTTTTCAATCTATAACCAAAAATACCAAAAATATTTACTTTATGTTTATTTATCTCTATTAGATCTCACTTTCGCAAATAACCATGAAGGGATTGACAACCCCTTAATAGCGTTGCGTGCAAGTTGTTTATTGTTTGTTGAGGTATTTGGCGATTTGCGCGTTGTCTCCTACTGGATTGATACCTTGGTTCTCAAACTGAGGGAAATACTTACTCCCCTTTGCTGCATCACCATTTCCTCTTCAAGGAAAAAACCAACGCAAGCTAAAAAGGTAGCAACTACCTGAGCTATTCTCCTCCATCATGTAGGCAAAGTACTTGTCAAAGGTCTCATACCTCTTGACATGGCCATGAGTAAGGAAAACCAATTTCATCTCTTGAAACATCTCATATGCTCCGTGGAGTTCAAAATGCTTTTGAAGTCCCGGTTCTAAACCGAAAAGCATGGCGCACTAAACTATTAAGTAGCCATCATATCGAGCTTGCCAAAATGTTCATAACATCTGCATCTGCCCCTGCAATAGGTTTTTCACCTAGCGGTGCATCAACAACATAATACTTCTATGCAACAATGAGGATAATCCTCAAATCATGGACCCAGTCTGCATCATTGCTACTAACATCTTTCAACTTAGTTTTCTCTAGGACCGTATCAAAAATAGGGGAGCTAAATCGCGAGCTAGTGATCTACAACATAGATATGCAAATACTATCATGACTATGTTCATGATAAATTAAGTTCAATTAATCAAATTACTAATGAAATCCCACTTAAATTAACATCCCTGAGGTTATTTAAGTGATACATGATCCAAATCAACTAAACCATGTCCGGTCATCACGTGAGATGGAGTAGTCGTCAATGGTGAACATCTCTATGTTAATCATATCAACTATATGACTCATGTTCGACCTTTCGGTCTCTAGTGTTCTGAGGCCATGTCTGCACATGCTAGGCTCGTCAAGTCTAACCCAAGTATTCCGCGTGTGTAAAACTGTCTTACACCCGTTGCATGGAAAACAAAAAAAATATGCGCACACGCAATGATCTATCCATGGAGATGCATAGCAACGAGGGGGAGAGTGTGTCTACGTACCCTCGTAGACCGTAAGCGGAAGCACTTCACAACGTGGTTCATGTAGTTGGACTTCTTCGTGCTTCAACCGATCAAGTACCGAACGCATGGCACCTCCGCGTTCTGCACACGTTCAGCTCGGTGGCGTCGCTCGCCTTCTTGATCGAGCAAGACGTCGAGGTACTAGATGAGTTCCGTCAGCAAAACGACGTGGTGACGGTGATGGTGAAGTAATCTCCGTAGGGCTTTGCCTAAGCACTATGAAAATATGACCGGGGTGTAAACTATGGAGGGGGGGCACCGCACACGGCTAAGCAATTGTGTGGGGTGTGCTAGGGCGCCCCCCACATATATATAGGTGGGAGGGAGAGGGGAGGTTGCCATGGGGCGCCCCAAGTAGGCCGAATCCTACTTGGGGTCCTCCTTGGACACACCCCCTCCCTGCCATGTTTGTCGGAGGGGGAAGGAAAGAGGGAGGGGGAAAGGAAGGGGGAATCATATTCCCATTCTTTCCTTTCCAGCCTATTTGGTTGGGGTAATTAGAGCTAGGGAATGGGAATTGTAGGGGTATGATACTTTAAATCTATTGTTTGGTTGGAGGGATTGGGAATTCATAAGGGAATAGTCATGGGACTTGAGACTCCAACTCCCACCGTTTTCTTAACATGGGAGGGGGTGGGAGTTGGGAGGAAATTGTTATAGTGAGTCAATCTTAACCGTTCATCATAACTTATGTTAACTTCTTTGTCTAGTCCTTCGTCAAGTCCCACGGACCAAACAAGGGAATACAATTTGTCCTCAATTCTCACACATAATTCCTATTGTGCGCCAAACAGAGGATTTGGAATAAAACGACTCATCCCATGTTTAATCTCAATACAACTCCCTACTCTAAACTCCCCTTCCCCTTCCCAAATATTGCTAAACATGTTGTTCCTTCTTCCCCTTTCCTTCTCCACCTTGGCTAGACCATATGGGGGTGCACCAGCCCCTTGTGGCTGGTGTGTTTCCCCTCTTGGCCCATAAGGCCCATATCTTTTGCCGGGGGTACCCGGAACTCCTTCCGGTGACCCGATAAGTACCCGATACCCTCCGGAACACTTCCGGCGTCCGAATACCATCGTCCTATATATCAATCTTTACCTCTCGACCATTTCGATACTCCTCGTAATATCCGCGATCTCATCCAGGACTCCAAACAACATTCGGTCACCAAATCACACAACTCATATAATACTATATCGTCAACGAACGTTAAACGTGCGGACCCTACGAGTTTGAGAACTATGTATACATGACCAAGACACATCTCTGGTCAGTACCAATAGCAGAACCTAGATGCCCATATTGGCTCCTACATATTCTACGAAGATCTTTATCGGTCAAACCGTTATGACAACATACACAATTCCCTTTGTCCGTCGGTATGTTACTTGCCCGAGATTCGATCATTAGTATCTCTATACCTAGTTCAATGTCATTACTGGCAAGTCTCTTTACTCGTTCCATAATACATCATCCCGTGACTAACTCATTAGTCATTTGCTTGCAAGGCTTATTATGATGTGTATTACCGAGAGGGCCCAGAGATACCTCTCCGATACTCGGAGTGACAAATCCTAATCTTGATTCACGCTAACCCAATAAAACACCTTCGAAGATGCCTGTAGAGCATCTTTATAATCACCCAGTTACATTGTGACATTTGATAGCACACAAGGTATTCCTTCGGTATCCGGGAGTTGCATGATCTCATAGTCAAAGGAATAAGTATACATGAAAGTAGTAGCAATAAACTGTACAATCAAATGCTAAGCTAATGGATGGCTGTTGTCCATCACATCATTCTCATAATGATGTGATCTCGTTATCAAATGAGAACTCATGTCCATGGTTATGAAACCTTAACCATCTTTGACTAACGAGCTAGTCTAGTAGAGGCTTACTAGGGACACGATATTTGTTTATTTATTCACACATGTATTTAGGTTTCCGGTCAATAAAATTCTAGCATGAATAATAAACCTTTATCATGAATAAGGAAATATAAATATTAACAACTTTATTATTGCCTCTAGGGCATATTTCCATCATCTAGGTGACATTAGAGTTGGTTGATGTGTATCATATGGTGTTATTGTAGTACGAATCCTTGATGGATCGATCGGAAAGGATAACTTGATGTTATTTTAGTGTGAACTCTTGATGGATCAATCGGAAAGGATAATTTGATGTTATTTTAGTATGAACTCTTGATAGATCGATCGGAAAGAATAATTTTGAGGTGCTTTCGTATCCTACAAACAATTTCTTCTTATGTTCTCCGCTAGATAGGAACTTTGGAGTGATTCTTCATCGCACGTTGAGGGATGGTTATGTGATCCAATTATATTAGCATTGTTGAGAGATTGCACTAGCGAAAGTGCGGACCCTAGGCCTCATTTTTAAGCATTGCAATACTGTTCATGCTCACTTTTGTTACTTGCTACCTTGTTGTTTTTTATTGTTCCTATGACAAAAATCAATAGCTACTATCCATATTACACTTTTATCACAATCTCTTCGTTAAACTGGTGCACCTATACAATTTGCCATTGTATTGGGTGTGTTGGGGACACAAGAGACTCTTTGTTATTTGGTTGTAGGGTTGTTAGAGGGAGACCATCTTCATCCTACACCTCCCACGGATTGATACACCTTAGGTCAACCACTTGAGGGAAATTTGCTACTGTCCTACAAAACTCTACGCTTTGAGGCCCAACACGAGTCTACAAGAACACGTTGTGTAGTAGACATCAGGGAGGTGCTGGAGGCAGGGGAGACTCGGAGATGTTCTGCTATCTTTTCAGTTTTGTCATGTTGGTCCTTACGTGACTTGTACTTTAATCTTTATCATATGAATGAGACACGTATTACCGTGCAAAAAACTAAATCTCAACGGAGAGGAAGAAAAGTTTGATGATGATAGATGATTCTCGCAGGTAGTTTATACCTCCCTGCCATGAGAATTATTCAACTGATTGAGGGTTGGAGTAGATGACCCCTTTGCGGCACTCACGCATTCCGAATTAGCGATCCGGCAAAACTTCATTGTCCACAACAAAATCTGACAAGATAAAACTAGAGGAAGAGGATCATAGCGACGATCCGTCTAGTTCTCAATTAGATGGAGAAGAGAGAGGTACGGTGGCTATGCGTGAGGGGGGTGCCTCCAAGGGGGCTTGTGTGTCACTATCTAACTTGTGGATGGGCAACCCCCTCCTTGGTTTGGAGGACCTAGGGTAGGAGTCCTCATAAGACTCCACCCACCCCCACCCCCACGCGGCTTCCCGCACCGAGCCTAAGAGGATGGCACCTCTAACGAGCCTTTAGGGCCCATTTGTTGCCTTGGCTTGGGCCAGCCAAGGGAGCAGCCCCGTATGACCCCTCCAAATATTTCGGAACCTTCGAGTACCTTACAAAAATTACAAGACGCTCCCATACACTGCTACTTGTGATATGATACGTCTCCAACGTATCTATAATTTTTTATTGTTCCATGCTATTATATATTCTATTTTGGATGCTTAATGGGCTTTATTATGCAATTTTATATTATTTTTGGGACTAACCTACTAACCCAAGGCCCAGCGCAGATTACTGTTTTTTTTTGCCTATTTCAGGGTTTCGCAGAAAAGGAATATCAAACGGAGTCCAAACGGAATGAAACCTTCGGGAGAGTTATTTTTGGAAACGTATCGTCACAGAAGACTTGGAGTACACACGAGGGAGCAAAGGAGGCGGCCACGAGGGTCCAGGGCGCGCCTCCCACCCTCGTGGGCCCCCCTCTGGCTCCCCTGATGCCCTCCTTCCTCCTATATATATCCATGTACCCTGAAAACATCGACGCAACAAAGAAAACCCTAATTCCACTGCCGCGACCTTCTGTTCCCGTGAGATCCCATCTTGGGGCCTGTTCCGGAGCTCCACGGAAGGGGGGATCTACCACGGAGTGCTTCTACATCAACACCATAGCCTCACCAATGAGTTGTGAGTAGTTTACCATAGACCATAGGGTCCATAGTTATTAGCTAGATGGCTTCTTCTCTCTTTCTGGATCTCAATACCAAGTTCTCCTCGATCTTCGAGGAGATATATTCGATGTAATCTTTTTGCGGTGTGTTTGTCGAGATCTGGTGAATTGTGGGTTTATGATCAAGATTATCTATGAGAAATATTTGATTCTTTTCTGAAATCTTTTATGTATGATTATAATATCCTTGCAAGTCTCTTCGAATTATGGGTTTGGTTTGGCCTACTAGATCTATATTTCTTTCAATGAGAGAAGTGATTGGCTTTGGGTTCAATCTTGCGGTGTCATGTCCCAATGACAGCAGGGCAGCAAGGCACGTATTGTATTGTTGCCATCGAGGATAAAAATATGGGGTTTATATCATATTGCTTGAGTTTATCCCTCTACATCATGTCATCTTGCTTAAAGCATTACTCTGTTCTTATGAACTTAATACTCTAGATGCATTTTGGATAGCGGTCGATGTGTGGAGTAATAGTAGTAGATGCAGAATCGTTTCGGTCTACTTGTCACGGACGTGATGCCTATATACAATGATCATGTCTAGATATTCTCATAACTATGCACTTTTCTATCAATTGCTCGATAGTAATTTGTTCACCCACCATAGAATTCTGCTATCATGAGAGAAGCCACTAGTGAAACCTATGGCCCCCGGGTCTATCTTTTATCATATTAGTTTCCCGTCAACTTGCCAATTTATGTCGCCGTTGTTTTACTTTGCATTCTTTACTTTTAATCTATAACAAAAATATCAAAAATATTATCTTATCATATTTATCAGATCTCACTTTTGCAAGTGACCGAGAAGGGATTGACAACCCCTTTATCGCGTTGGCTGCAAGGTTCTTATTTGTTTGTGTAGGTACGAGGGACTCGCGCGTGGTCTCCTACTGGATTTATACCTTGGTTCTCAAAAACTGAGGAAAATACTTACGCTACTGTGATGCATCACCCTTTCCTGTTTGAGGGAAAACAATGTAAGCTCGAGAAGTAGCAAGAAGAATTTCTGGCGCTGTTGCCGGGGAGATCTACGCAAAAGTCATATACCAAGTACCCATCACAAACTCTTATCCCTCGCATTACATTATTTGCCTCTCGTTTTCCTCTCCCCCACTTCACCTTTGCCGTTTTATTCGCCCTTCTTTTTCCGCTCACCTCTTTTCGCTTGCTTTTTGTTTGCTTGTGTGTTGGATTGCTGGTTTGTCACAATGGCTCCACCTATTAGTGTTGATCCTCACCTTCAGAGGTTGGAAGAAATTGAAAACAATGTTAGAAGTTTTATAACATTGCAATTTGAGCATAATAATTTCTTCAGAAACGAGATGAAAGAATAGAAAAGTTTTATGGAATACATGAATAAAGAGATTGATGATATGTCCAAAGAATTTTATGGCTTGAAATCTTAGTTTGCTCATCTTGAGAACTTAATAGCCCAAATCTCGGATAAGCAAGCCACCTTAGTTAATAAGATGGCTGCTAAACCAGAAGATCTAGAAATTAAAGATGAAGATCTAAAAGTGATTGATGTGTCTCCTATTATATCCTTGCTTTCTTGTATGAATCTTGATAAAGATGGGACTGGAGATTAGTCTACTTTAGTTAAAAGGCGTCCCAATGATTCAGAGTTTTTAGATCTTGATGCTAAAAGTGTTAAAAGTGGGATTGAAGAGGTCAAAACTTTACATAGCAATGAACCCACTATTTTGGATTTCAAGGGATTCAATTATGATAATTGCTCTTTAATAGATTGTATTTCCTTGTTGCAATCCATACTAAATTCTCCTCATGCTTATAGTCAAAATAAAGCTTTTACGAAACACATAGTTGATGCTTTAATGCAATCTTATGACGATAAACTTGAATTAGAAGTTTCTACCCCTAGAAAGCTTTATGATGAGTGGGAACCTACTATTAAAATTAAGATTAAAGATCATGAATGCTTTGCTTTGTGTGATTTGGGTGCAAGTGTTTCCACAATTCCAATAACTTTGTGTGATATGTTAGGTTTCCATGAACTTGATGATTGTTCTTTAAATTTGCATCTTGCGGACTCTACCATTAAGAAACCTATGGGAAGGATTAATGATGTTCTTATTGTTGCAAATAGGAATTATGTACCCATAGATTTCATTGTTCTCTATATAGATTGCTATCCTACATGTCCTATTATTCTTGGTAGACCTTTCCTTAGATCGATTGGTGCAATTATTGATATGAAGGAAGGAAATATTAGATTCCAATTTCCGTTAAGGAAATGCATGGAACACTTTCATAGAAAGAAAATCAAATTACCTTATGAATCTATTATGAGATCCACTTATGGATTGCCTACCAAAGATGGCAATATCTAGATCTATTCTTGTATCATGCCTAGCTAGGGGCGTTAAATGATAGCACTTGTTGGGAGGCAACCCAATTTTATTTTATTTGCTTCTGCTTCTGCTTAGTAATAAATAATGCATCTAGCTTCTGGTTATATGTGGTTTTGTGTTTTAATTAGTGTTTGTGCCAAGTAGAACCTTTGGGAAGACTTGGGTGAAGTTTATGTGATCATGCTGTAAAAAACAGAAACTTTTGCGCTCACGAGAATTGCTACCATCTTTTACTGGAGAGTGCTTTTTAGTTGATTATTTTTTCAGATGATTAATAGACAAATTCCCACGCCCACCAATTTATTTCAATTTTTTTAGAGTTACAGAAGTATTCGGAAGTTACAGGTTGCTGCAGGTTGTTCTGTTTTTGGCAGATTCTGTTTTCCATGTGTTGTTTGCTTATTTTGATGAATCTATGAGTTGTATAGGGGGTATGAATCATGGAGAAGTTGTAATATAGTAGGTTTAACACCAATATAAACAAATAATGAGTTCATTATAGTACCTTTGAGTGGTGGTTTGTTTTCTTATACTAACGGAGCTCATGACATTTTTGCTAAGTTTTGTGTTGTGTAGTTTTCAAGTTTTTGGGTAAGGATTTGATGGACTATGGAACAAAGAGTGGCAAGAGCCTAAGCTTGGGGATTCCCAAGGCACCCCAAGGTAAAATTCAAGGACAACCAAAAACCTAAGCTTGGGGATGCCCCGGGAAGGCATCCCCTCTTTCGTCTTCATCTATCGGTAACTTTACTTGAGACTATATTTTTATTCACCACATGATATGTGTTTTGCTTGGAGCGTCATGTATGATTTGAGTCTTTGCCTTTTAGTTTACCATAATCATCCTTGCTGGACACACCTTTTGAGATAGATACACATGAATTGGAATTTATTAGAATACTCTATGTGCTTCACTTATATCTTTTGAGCTAGATAGTTTTGCTCTAGTGCTTCACTTATATCTTTTTAGAGCACGGTGGTGGTTTTATTTTTTAGAAATTATTGGTCTCTCAAGCTTCACTTATATTATTTTGGGAGTCTCTTAGAACAGCATGGTAATGTGCTTTCGTTATAAAATTAGTCCTAATATGATAGGCATCCAAGATGTGTATAGTAAAAACTTTCATATAAAGTGCATTGAATATTATGAGAAGTTAGATACTTGATGATTGTTTTGAGATATGAGGATGGTGATATTATAGTCATTCTAGTAGAGTAGTTGTGAATTTGAGAAATACTTGTGTTGAGGTTTGCAAGTCCCGTAGCATGCACGTATGGTAACCGTTGTGTGACAAATTTGAAGCATGAGCTATTTCATTGAGTGTCATCCTTTGTGTGGAGGTCGGGATCGCGCAATGGTTAACACCTACCAACCCTTCCCCTAGGAGCATGCGTGTAGTAATTTGTTTTGATGACTTGTACATTTTTGCAATAAGTATGTGAGTTCTTTTATGACTAATGTTGAGTCCATGGATTATACGCACTCTCACCCTTCCACCATTGCTAGCCTCTCTTGTACCGCGCAACTTTCGCCGGTACCATACACCCACCATATACCTTCCTCAAAACATCCACCATACCTACCTATTATGGCATTTCCATAGCCATTTCGAGATATATTGCCATGCAACTTTCCACCGTTCCGTTTACTATGACACGCTTCATCATTGTCATATTGCCATGCATGATCATGTAGTTGACATCGTATTTGTGGCTAGGCCACCATGCATAATTCTTCATACATGTTACTCTTGATTCATTGCACATCCCGGTACACCGCCGGAGGCATTCATATAGAGTCATACATTGTTCTAGTGTCGAGTTGTAATCTTTGAGTTGTAAATCAATAGAAGTGTGATGATCATCATTATTAGAGCATTGTCCCAAAAAAGGAAAGGCCAAAGAAAAAAAATAAAGGCCCAAAAAAAAGAAAAAAGGGAAAGAAAAACGGGGCAATGCTACTATCTTTTTCCACACTTGTGCTTCAAAGTAGCACCATGATCTTCATGATAGAGAGTCTCTTGTTTTTTCACTTTCATATACTAGTGGGAATTTTCATTGTAGAACTTGGCTTGTATATTCCAACGATGGGCTTCCTCAAATGCCCTAGGTCTTCGTGAGCAAGCAAGTTGGATGCACACCCACTTAGTTTCTTTTGTTGAGCTTTCATACATTTATAGCTCTAGTGCATCCGTTGCATGGCAATCCCTACTCACTCACATTGATATCTATTGATGGGCATCTCCATAGCCCATTGATACGCCTAGTTGATGTGATACCATCTTCCTCTTTTGTCTTCTCCACAACCACCATTCTATTCCACCTAAAGTGCTATATACATGGCTCACGCTCATGTATTGCGTGAAAGTTGAAAAGGTTTGAAAAAATTTAAGTATGAAGTAAATGCTTGGCTAAAATCGGGGTTGTGCTTGATTTGAGTATTTTGTGTGACGAAGATGGAGCATAGCCAAACTATATGATTTTGTAGGGATGAACTTTCTTTGGCCATGTTATTTTGAGAAGACATGATTGCTTTGTTAGTATGCTTGAAGTATTATTATTCTTATGACGATATTAAACTTTTGTCTTGAATCTTTCGGATCTAAACATTCATGCCACAATAAAGAAAATTATTCAGAATTATGTTGGGTAGCATTCCACATCGAAAATTCTGTTTTTATCATTTACCTACTCGAGGACGAGCACCAATTAAGCTTGGGGATGCTTGATACGTCTCCAACGTGTCTATAATTTTTGATTGTTCCATGCTATTATATTATCTGTTTTGGACGTTTAATGGGCTTTATTATACACTTTTATATTATTTTTGGGACTAACCTACTAACCCAAGGCCCAGTGCAAATTGATGTTTTTTTGCCTATTTCAGTGTTTCGCAGAAAAGGAATATCAAACGGAGTCCAAATGGAATGAAACCTTCGGGAGAGTCATTTTTGGAACAATATCAACACAGAAGACTTGGAGTACACGCCAGGAAGCGAACGAGGTGGCCACGAGAGCAGGGGCGCGCCCCCTACCCTCGTGGCTCCCCTGACGTGCCTCTTCCTCCTTTATATACCTACGTACCCTGAAACCATCAAGGAGCACCACGAAACCCTAATTCCACCGCCGCAACCTTCTGTACCCGTGAGATCCCATCTTGGGGCCTGTTCCGGAGCTCCACTGGAGGGGGAATCGATCACGGAGGGCTTCTACATCAACACCATAGCCTCTCCGATGAGTTGTGAGTAGTTTACCACAGACCTTTGGGTCCATTGTTATTATCTTGATGGCTTCTTCTCTCTCTTTGGATCTCAATACAAAGTTCTCCTCGATCTTCTTGGAGATCTATTCGATGTAATTCTTTTTGCGCTGTGTTTGTCGAGATCCGATGAATTGTGGGTTTATGATCAAGATTATCTATGAACAATATTGGATTCTTTTCTGAAATCTTTTATGCATGATTTAAATATCCTTGCAAGTCTCTTCGAATTATCGGCTTGGTTTGGCCTACTAGATTGGTAGTTCTTGCAATGGGAGAAGTGCATGGCTTTGGGTTCAATCTTGCGGTGTCTGATACGTCTCCAACGTATCTAAATTTTTTGATTGTTCCATGCTATTATTTATGATGTCTTGGATGTTTATTGGGCTTTGTCATACACTTTTATACCATTTTTGGGACTAACCTACTAACCCAAAGGCCCGGTCCAGATTGCTGTTTTTTGCCTGTTTCAGGGTTTTGCAGAAAAGGAATATCAAACGGAGTCCAAACGGAATGAAACCTTCAGGAGAGATATTTTTGGATAAAATCACGCACGAGAGACTTGAGAACCACGTCAGGGGAACCACGAGGTGCCCACGAGGGTGGGGGCGCGCCCCCCTTCCCAAGGCATGTCCCCTGCCTCGTGGGCCCCTCGAGAGTCCCCCGGTGTCCTCCTTCCTCCTATATAAGTCTACGTACCCCGAAACCATCGGGAACAGAAAGAAAACCCTAATTCCACCGCTGTAACCTTCTGTTCCCGTGAGATCCCATCTTCGAGCCTGTTCTGGAGCTCCGCCAGAGGGGGATTGATGGGTCTCGAACCCCTCGTTGGTTACCATAAGTGGAAGGTGTAAGATGCAGTATTGTAGAAGTGTTTTCCCTTAGCAAAGATGCCAAGGATCAAATCCCCAGAGACTCCTAGGTTCAACAAGTAGGTGTCAACTGCTACGGCGCCAGATAGTAGCAATCAACGTGGACCTGCACACAGATACAAATAACTTTGCTCCCAACGAGTACAGAGAGGTTGTCAATCCCTCCGGCCTTGTAGTTTACAAAGGATTAAAAGCAATGATAGTAGTGATAGATAGTGTTTTGCAATAGTAAGTAATAACGAAAAGTAAATAGCGGATGTGATCAATGATGGTAATATGGACCGAAGTCTCATGATGTTCACTAGTGATGTCTCTCTCCCAAAAGACGATAAAACAACTATGTGAGGTAAACAAATTACAGCTGGGCAATTGACAGGACCACGAACGCAAACCAATGCTGACTACATTGCAAGAAAGGTTGAGGTTCAAAGCATGGGCGGTACGCCAAAGTAAGTAGACCGAAATCCATCAATATCTACTACTAATCATCCACCTTGAGATATCTATCCCGAACATCTCGCTGGTATTAAGTTGCGAGTCCCACCCATAGTGTAAACTCAATGCAACAGACAACTGCATTAAAAGAACTTTGCGTAAAGTAAACAATCCTTGCACCCGCGGGCACAAGCACCGTTGTTTTCCCCCTTGTGGCAACAGCACATCCCCTAGACTCATGTTTCTGTCACTCAAGCTAGTCATCGAGGGGCATGAACCCACAATCGAGCATAACGTTCCCTCTTGGAGTCACTACCTACTACTTGGCCAAAGCAATAAATAACAACGGAGAACATGCAAGAATTACTTATGAACATAAATATAAAAGAGGTAAATCAAATATATTACTCAAGATCAATCTGAACATAATCTCATAATCCATCGGATCCCAGCAAACTCAACATAGCAACAGCATAAGGATTACATAGGTGCCTCGATCATGTAGGGCAGCTCACGAGGACTAATTAGTGAAGCACAAGAACGGGAGGATAACATCACATAGCTACTGGTCATGGACTCATGGTCCAAGGGAGACTACTCACGAGTCATCCGGGAGGCGTCCATGGTGGTGGAGAAGCTCCCGGTGGTGATCCTCCCCTCCGGCAGGGTGCCGGGAAGAGTTCTCCTGGTGCTCCCGATCTTGGAAGTGGCGGCGGCGGCGGAGCAGAGATGGGATCGCGAAAAGAGTTCCTGTTCTGAGGGTTTCGGAGGACGCTTTAAATATATGCCAAAGGGGGGCATCGGGGAAGCTTCGGGGGGGCCAGGCGCCCCCTCGGCGCGGCCCAGGGGGGGCGCGCCGCCAGGGCGCCTGGAGCCCTGGTGCCCCCCCCCCCCGGCTGTCCTTCGGACGCACGGTTGTTTCCGAAACGCTGATTTTTTATATAATTTTTCTGGATTTTTCTGGGCAGTTCTCGTAACGTGAAAACCTGAAATACAAAAACAGCCGAAAACAGAAACTGGCACTGGGGTGCACTGGATTAGTAAGTTGGTCCAAATATGATCAAAAGTGTATGGAAGTGTATGAATATCATAGCAATATCACCCAAAAGTGGCATGGAGCAAGCAGAAATTATAGATACGTTTTGGACGTATCAGGGATCCATCACGGAGTGCTTCTACATCATCATCATCGCCATCACCATGAGTTGTGAGTAGTTTACCACAGACCTTCGGGTCCATAGCTAGTATCTAGATGGCTTCTTCTCTCTCTCTGGATCTCAATACAAAGTTCTCCTCGGTCTTCGAGGAGATCTATTCGATGTAATCTCTTTTTGCGGTGTGTTTGTCGAGATCCGATGAATTATGAGTTTATGATCAAGATTATCTATGAGAAATATTTGGTTCTTCTCTGAACTCTTGATGTGTGATCATAATATCCTTGCAAGTCTCTTCGAATTATTGGTTTGGTTTGGCCTACTAGATCTATAGTTCTTGCAATGGGAGAAGTGCTTGGCTTTGGGTTCAATCTTGCGGTGTCCTTTCCCAGTGACAGTAGGGGCAGCAAGGCACGTATTGTATTGTTGCCATCGAGGATAAAAAGCTGGGGTTTATATCATATTGCTTGAGTTTATCCCTCTACATCATGTCATCTTGCTTAAGGCGTTACTCTGTTCTTATGAACTCAATACACTAGATGCATGTTGGATAGCGGTCGATGTGTGGAGTAATAGTAGTAGATGCAGGCAGGAGTCGGTCTACTTGTCTCGGACGTGATGCCTATATACAATGATCATGCCTAGATAGTCTCATAATTATTCGCTTTTCTATCAATTGCTCGACAGTAATTTGTTTACCCGCCGTAGAATATTGCTTTCATGAGAGAAGCCACTAGAGAACACTATGGCCCTCGGGTCTATTCTCAACATATCAAACTGCATCTACTTTACTTTTTCCGCTTTTAATTTTTGTTCTTATAAACAAAAATACCAAAAATATAAACTATCATCTCTATCAGATCTCACTTTCGTAAGTGACCGTAAAGGGATTGACAACGCCTTATCGCGTTGGCTGCGAAGTTCTTATTTGTTTGTGCAGGTGCGAGGGACTCGCGCATGGTCTCCTACTGGATTGATACCTTGGTTCTCAAAAACTAAGGGAAATACTTACGCTACTGTGCTGCATCTCCCTTTCCTCTTCGAGGGAATACAACGCAAGCTCGAGAAGTAACAATGTCCTTTCTCAGTGACAGCAGGGGCATCAAGGCACGTATTGTATTGTTGCCATCGAGGATAAAAAGATGGGGTTTATATCATATTGCTTGAGTTTATCCCTCTGCATCATGTCATCTTGCTTATGGCGTTACTCTGTTCTTATGAACTTAATACTCTATACTCTAGATGCATGCTGGATAGCGGTCGATGTGTGGAGTAATAGTAGTAGATGCAGAATCATTTCGGACTACTTGTCACGGACGTGATGCCTATATACAATGATCATGCCTAGATATTCTCATAACTATGCACTTTTCTATCAATTGCTCGACAATAATTTGTTCACCCACCGAAGAAATCTGCTATCATGAGAGAAGCCACTAGTGAAACCTATGGCCCCGGGTCTATCTTTTATCATATTAGTTTCTCGCCAACTTGCCAATTTCTGTCGCCGTTGTTTTACTTTGCATTCTTTACTTTTAATCTATAAAAAAATACCAACAATATTATTTTATCATCTTTATCAGATCTCACTTTTGCAAGTGACCGAGAAGGGATTGACAACCCCTTTATCGCGTTGGCTGCAAGGTTCTTATTTGTTTGTGTAGGTATGAGGGACTCACGCGTGGTCTCCTACTAGATTGATACCTTGGTTCTCAAAAACTGAGGGAAATACTTACGCTACTGTGCTGCATCACCCTTTCCTCTTTGAGGGAAAACAACGCAATCTCGAGAAGTAGCAAGCACTAGAGCAACATCGCCAGAAAAGAGCTTCATTGACGGGATATGAAGCCGCTTAGCTAGCCTCCCTGACAACTATTTGAGGACTCTATTTTATGTAAAAACTTTCAGATCTAAGTATTTTATTAAAACAACAAGCAAACAAAATAAAATGACATTTCAAGAATAGCACATTTCATGTGAAGAAGCAAAAAGTTAGGATTAACCGATACTAACCGATAATTATTGATGAAGAAAGGTGGGATGCCTATCGGGGCATCCCCAAGCTTAGATGCTTGAGAATTATTGAAATATTATCTTGGGGTGCCTTGGGCATCCCCAAGCTTGAGCTTTTGTGTCTCCTTAATTCTTCTCATATCACGGTTTTCCTAAATCTCAAAAGCTTCATCCACACAAAACTCAACAAGAACTCGTGAGAGAAGTTAGTATAAATCAATGCAAAAACCTTACCATTCTCTACTGTAGCAAATCAGTAAAATTATTATTCAACATTGCGTACTAAATGCCTTTGCATATTTAATACTCCTATCCTCAAATAGAATCATTAAACACGCAAACATATGCAAACAATGCAAACATAACAACAATCTGCCAAATCAGTACAGTTTGTAAAGAATGCAAGAGGATACATACTTCCCTAACTCAAACTTTTTTGAAATTTTAACATGTTGTAGTAAATTTAGTATAGCTTGTTGTGCAAAAAGTTTCAACCTTTTATCACATTCTGACTTTTCTTGGGAATTTTTGCAACATCAACAAACTTTTTGTTTTCAAACAGCAACATGTAGACGTGCAAAATAAGCATGGTAAAGGCTATCCTTGATAATTTTATTGAAATAAAAGATACAAAACATTATTCTAAATACCAGCAATCAAATAGTAACAAAATAAAATTATGCTCCAAGCAAAACACATATCATGTAACGAATAAAAATATAGCTTCAAGTGAGGTTACCGATAATGTTGGAGACGAAAGAGGGGATGCCTTCCGGGGCATCCCCAAGCTTAGTTGCTTGGGTATTCCTTGAATGTTTCCTTGGGGTTCCTTGGGAATCCCCAAGCATAGGGTCTTGCCGCTCCTTATTCTCCTCATATCGACATCTCGCCCAAAACTTGAAAACTTCAATCACATAAAACTTAACAAAACTTCGTGAGATGGGTTAGTATGATAAAACAAATCATTCACTTTGGGTACTATCAAATATAATATTCATAATTGTTATCACATAATTCCTACTGTAGCATATCATTTCTACAGTTTATATTGATCAATATAAGCCATAGAAACTAGAAAACAAGCAAACTATGCATTGAAAACAGAATCTGTCAAAAATAGAACAGTCTGTAATGATCTAAACATTCACCATACTTCTGCAACTATAAAAATCTTGAAAAATAGGACAACGTAGGCAATTTGTACACCAATCTTCTGCAAAAAATAATCAACTCAAAAGCATTCTTCTGTAAAAAATGAGAATTTTTTTCGTGAGCGCAAAAGTTTCTTTTTTTCAACAAGATCAAATCTACTATCACCCAACATGATCCTAAGGTTTTGCTTGGCACAAACCTTTATTAAAACCACAAAACACATCTAAAAAGAGGTATTAATGGGTGTTTTATTGAAAACAGCAAGAAAACCAAAAGGAAAAAATATACAAGTTGGGTTGCCTCCTACCGAGCGCTTTTCTTTAATGCCTTTTAGCTAGGCATGATGATATCAATGATGCACACATAAAAGATATGAATTGAAACATGCAAGAGAGCATCATGAATAACATGGCAAGCACATTTAAGCCTAACCCACTTCCTATGCATAGGGATTTTGTGAGCAAATAATTATGGGAGCAAGAATCAACTAGTATAGGAAGGAAAAACAAGCATGACTTCATAATTTTCAACACATATAGAGGATACTTGTTATTATTACAATATGACAAAGCATATGTTCCTCTCTCATGGTAATTTTCAGTAGCATCATGAATGAATTCAACAATATATCCATCATATAAATCATTCTTTCCATGATGCAAAAAGCATAGAAATTTTGCTACTCTCCACATAAGCAAATTTATTCTCATGAATAGTGGTGGGAGTAAACTCAACAAAATAAATATCATGACATTGAAAATTAAAGTCATGATGACAAGTTTCATGGGTATCATTATTCAATATAGCATACATGTCATCACCATAATCATCATAGATAGCAACTTTGTAATCATAGTTAATTGAAACATACTCCATAGTGGATTCATCACTAAATAAAGTCATGACCCCTCCAATTCCATTTTCATCAATATAATCATCATAAATAGGAGGCATGCTTTCATTATAACAAATTTTCTCATCAAAACTTGGGGGACTAAAAATATCATCTTCATCAAACATAACATCCCCAAGCTTGTGGCTTTGCATATCACTAGCATCATGGATATTCAACGAATTCATACTAACAACATTGCAATCATGCTCATCATTCAAATATTTTGTGCCAAACATTTTATTGACTTCTTCTTCTAACAATTGAGCACAATTTTCTGATCCATCATTTTCAAGAAAGATATTATAAAGATGATCAATAATATGATGCAACCTCAATTTCATTTTTTATAGTTTTCTTTTAAAAAACCAAACTAGTGATAAAACAAGAAACTAAAAGATTCGATTGCAAGATCTGAAGATATACCTTCAAGCACTCACCTCCCCGGCAACAGCGCCGGAAAAGAGCTTGATGTCTACTACACAACTTGTTCTTGTAGACTTGTGTTGGGCCTCCAAGCGCAGAGTTTTGTAGGATAGTAGCAAATTTCCCTCAAGTGGATGACCTAAGGTTTATCAATCCGTAGGAGGCGTAGGATGAAGATGGTCTCTCTCAAACAACCCTGCAACCAAATAATAAAAAGTCTCTTGTGTCCCCAACACACCCAATACAACGACAAATTGTATAGGTGCACTAGTTCGACGAAGAGATGGTGATACAAGTGTAATATGGATAGTAGATATTGATTTTTGTGATAGTAACAATAAAAAACAGCAACATAGCAAGTGACAAAATGGAGCACGAATGGTATTGCAATGCTTGAAAATGAGGCCTAGGGTCCGTACTTTCGCTAGTGCAATCTCTCAACAATACTAATATAAATGGATCACATAACCATGCCTCAACATGCAATGAAGAATCAATCCAAAGTTCCTATCTAGCGGAGAGCATAAGAAGTTGTTTATAGCTATCCTTTCCGATTGATCTATCAAGAGTTCGTACTAACATAACATCAAGTTATCCTTCCTGATCGATCTATCAAGAGTTCGTACTAAGATAACACCAAAACATATTCAGATTTATAATACTCAATCCAACACAAAGAACCTCAAAGAGTGCCCCGAGATTTCTGATGGGCATCGAACCCCTCGTTGGTTACCCCAAGTGGAAGGTGTAAGATGCAGTATTGTAGAAGTGTTTTCCCTTAGCAAAGATGCCAAGGATCGAATCCCCAGAGGCTCCTAGGTTCGACAAGTAGGTGTCAACTACTACGGCGCCAGATTAGTAGCAATCAATGTGGACCTGCACACAGATACAAATAACTTTGCTCCCAACGAGTACAGAGAGGTTGTCAATCCCTCCGGCCTTGTAGTTCACAAAGGATTAAAAGCAATGATAGTAGTGATAGATAGTGTTTTGCAATAGTAAATAATAACGAAAAGTAAATAGTGGATGTGATCAATGATGGTAATATGGACCAGAGTCTCATGATGTTCACTAGTGATGTCTCTCTCCCAAAAGACGATAAAGCAGCTATGTGAGGTAAACAAATTACAGCTGGGAAATTGACAGGACCACGAACGCAAACCAATGCTGACTACATTGCAAGAAAGGTTGAGGTTCAAAGCATGGGCGGTACGCCAAAGTAAGTAGACCGAAATCCATCAATATCTACTACTAATCATCCACCTTGAGATATCTATCCAGAACATCTCGCTTGTATTAAGTTGCGAGTCCCACCCATAGTGTAAACTCAATGCAACAGACAACTGCATTAAAAGAACTTTGCGTAAAGTAAACAATCCTTGCACCCGCGGGCACAAGCACCGTTGTTTTCCCCCTTGTGGCAACAGCACATCCCCTAGACTCATGTTTCTGTCACTCAAGCTAGTCATCGAGGGGCATGAACCCACAATCGAGCATAACGTTCCCTCTTGGAGTCACTACCTACTACTTGGCCAAAGCAATAAATAACAACGGAGAACATGCAAGAATTACATATGAACAAAAATATAAAAGAGGTGAATCAAATATATTACTCAAGATCAATCTAAACATAATCTCATAATCCATCGGATCCCGGCAAACTCAACATAGCAACAACATAAGGATTACATAGGTGCCTCAATCATGTAGGGCAGCTCACGAGGACTAATTAGTGAAGCACAAGAACGGGAGGAGAACATCACATAGCTACTGGTCATGGACTCATGGTCCAAGGGAGACTACTCACGAGTCATCCGGGAGGCGTCCATGGTGGTGGAGAAGCTCCCGGTGGTGATCCTCCCCTCCGGCAGGGTGCCGGGAAGAGTTCTCCTGGTGCTCCCGATCTTGGAAGCGGCGGCGGCGGTGGAACAGAGATGGGATCGCGAAAAAGAGTTCCTGTTCTGAGGGTTTTGGAGGACCCTTTAAATATATGCCAAAGTAGGGCATCGGGGGAGCTTCGGGGGGCCCAGGCGCCCCCCCGGCGCGGCCCAGGGGGGCGCGCCGCCAGGGCGCCTGGAGCCCTGGTGCCTCCCCC
>LR738712.1:551023615-551044176 GCA_902687465.1 Secale cereale
CCCCCCCCGGCTGTCCTTCGGGCGCAAGGTTGTTTCCGAAACGCTGATTTTTTATATAATTTTTCTGGATTTTTCTGGGCAGTTCTCGTAACGTGAAAACCTGAAATACAAAAACAGCCGAAAACAGAAACTGGCACTGGGGTGCACTGGATTAGTAAGTTAGTCCAAATATGATCAAAAGTGTATGGAAGTGTATGAATATCATAGCAATATCACCCAAAAGTGGCATGGAGCAAGCAGAAATTATAGATACGTTTTGGATGTATCAATTTCCACTTGAGAAACAAAGACAAGAACGTACATCAACCCCTATGCATAGATTACCCCAATTTCATGGTGGGAATCCGCAATTGAGTGCCAAAACATATATCAAGTGAATCAATATGATACCCCATTGTCACCACGAGTATTTGAAAGCACATTTGCTCTCCGGGTGGTTTTGGTAATTAATGACAACATACTTTGTGGTTGGACTAATACTTTTATCAAGTATGTTTCAGGAAACCCAATCACATTGGTATGGCAAGATGATTGAAGAAGTGGACCCCTCAAGTGCTAAGACAAGCATTGGCAAAAGCTCGAGACTCCATTTTTGGTTTAGTGATCAAAGATCACATTGAGTCCATAGGAAAAGCCAATACTATTAAAAGGGGATGAGGTTGTGTTAATGTTCTTGTTGCTCAAGTGCTTGGTGATCTAACTCCCTCAACTATCAGCACTATTCACTACTTAACACACACCCATAAGTAATCTCGGTCAAACCAACTCTGTCTCACCGAGATGAAGTTATCTCTACAAACCCTAACATCTCGGTCACACCGATTCTTTCAACTCAGTCCCACCGAGATGAACCACTTCTGCCATATTCCAAACCCTAGAAAAATCGGTCTTACCGAGTTTGAGATCGGTCACACCGAAACTGAACTGCCAACCTTCTGTAACCACTTCACATCTTTTCGGAATAACCGAGTTTGTATTATCGGTCTCACCGAAATGGACAAGCTTCTGTCTTGGATCAAATCGGTCTCACCGATAATCAATTTTCGGTCTAACCGATTCTGGCATGTTCCTGCTCTTTCTCAAATCGGTCCAACCGAGTTTTCTTTCTCGGTCTCACCGAAATCTCCAACGTTCATATCAGATACACTTTCGGTCCCACCGAGATGGTATTTTCGGTCCCACCGAAAATCCCAACGTTCACTATATTTGAACTTTCGGTCTGACCGAGTTTTAACTTCGGTCTGACCGAGATTGGTCAAATGTGTGTGTAACGGTTGGATTTTGTGTGGAGGCTATATATACCCCTCCACCCCCTCCTCATTCGTGAGGAGAGCCATCAGAAAGTACTACCATTCCTACCATACACTTTCTGAGAAGTGAACCACCTACCCTTGTGTTGAGATCAAGCCATTCCATTCCTACCATATGAAACTTGATCTCTAGCCTTCCCAAGTTGCTTTCCACTCAAATCTTTCTTCCACCACAGCCATATCAGTGAGGAGAGTTGAGTGTTGGGGAGATTATCACTTGAAGCACAAGAGCAAGGAGTTCATCACCATCAACACCGTCTATTACCTTTTGGGGGGTGGTGCCTCCTAGATTGGTTAGGTGTCGCTTGGGAGCCTCCGTCTTGATGATGTGGAGTTGAACCAAGAAGTTTGTAAGGGCAAGGAGATCGCCTACTTCGTGAAGATCTACCCCGAGTAAGGCTAGTCCTCCGTGGGCGTAGGCCGTGATGGAATAGACAAGGTTGCTTCTTCGTGGACCCTTCGTGGGTGGAGCCCTCCGTGGACTCGCGGAGCCGTTACCCTCCGTGGGTTGAAGTCTCCATCAACGTGGATGTATGATAGCACCACCTATCGGAACCACGACAAAAATCTCCGTGTCACCAAACTGCGTTTGATCTTCTCCACTTCCATTTACTATATATGCAATTTACTTTCCGCTGCCCATACTCTAGAATTGCATGTGTAGTGTGTTGCTTGACATAATCTTAATTGTGAAACTGCCAAAAACCTTGCTTAATCAAAAGGCAGATTTTTATATTGTCAAGTAGTCTAATCACCCACCCTCTAGACCTACTTCTTCGATCCTACAATTGGTATCAGAGCTTTGGTCTCCATTGCTTTGGTTTACACACCATTGGAGGAAGATGGACGTGTCTACGGATGGGAGTGTTAGCCATAGAGTGCCTGTTCTTGATGGAAGGTTTTATAACTCTTGGAGGTCTGAAATGCTTAGTATCTTTAAAATGTACAATTTGTGCAAATATGTTGAGACCCCCTATGTGCCTCCTGTTGATCCCTTGCACCCTACCATGGATGAAGAGCTTGATTTGCTTCGTAACCTTAGAACTGTAAATCTTATCATTAGAGGGTTATCTGATGACTTGCTTAATCTTGTTACAAACTTTGAGTGTGCCTATGCTATGTGGAAGTTCTTGGAAGAACTTTATCCGGACTACTCATTGAGAAGTCTTGATGAAATTCTACACAAGACTATTGAATTTGATAAGTTGCACCCCAATGATCCTAACTTTGATAAATGCTTCTTTGAGCTTCGTGATCTTATGAAAAAGAAGGGTGATCCCGGTCTTATCAATATTAGAGTTAGAAATGCTCTTGCATTGCATTCCGAAGATTATTATTCCATTGACCAAACTAATGCAAGTACTTATCAAATTGACCTAGGTGTTGATGATGAACAATCTATGGGTCAATATGATGATGAGCATGAGCATAATGATGATTACTCCGATTCGGACACCGAGCTAGACAAGGTCATGAAGAGTCTCAATCTTATGGCAAATATGAGAGACTACATGTCCGGCGGAAAAGAGTGGATTCTTGATAGTGGATGCACCGACCACATGACCGGAGACAAAGACATGTTTCGAGAGCTTGCAAAGAACGATGGTCCACGCAAGTATGTGACTTTTGGAGACAACTCCAAGGGTAAGGTACTTGGCCTTGGTAAGGTGGCCATATCTCATGATAGCTCTATTCAAAATGTCATGCTTGTAGAATCTCTTGGATACAATTTACTTTCCGTGTCTAGACTAGCTGACTTTGGATTCAATGTGCTATTTACCAAAGTAGATTGCCAAGTCTTTCGTCGTGATAATCAAAACATGGCTTTTACTGGTGTTCGTAGAGGTGATCTATATATTGTTGATTTCACTAAGAAAGCCCAACCTAGAGCTTGTTTCATTGCTAAATCCTCTAAAGGTTGGTTGTGGCATAGAAGGCTAGGACATGTTGGTATGCGTAATCTAGACAAGCTGATCAAAGGTGATCATATTCTTGGTGTTAAAGATGTTTTCTTTGACAAAGACAGACTTTGTAGTGCTTGTCAAGCAGGAAAACAAGTTGGTGGAAGTCATCCCGTGAAAAACATCATGACCACTAGGAGACCGCTTGAGCTTCTTCATATGGATCTCTTCGGTCCCAATGCTTACAAAAGCCTTGGTGGTAACTCCTTTGGTCTAGTTATAGTTGATGATTATTCCAGATTTACGTGGGTATTTTTCCTTGATGATAAATCGCAGGTTCAGAAAATCTTCAAGACCTTTGCCAAAAAGGCCCAAAATCAATTTGAGGTGAAGATCAAGAAAGTTCGGAGTGACAATGGAACGGAGTTCAAGAACGCCAATGTAGACTCTTTTCTCGATGAGGAAGGGATTCTACATGAGTTCTCGGCTACGTACACTCCTCAACAAAATGGAGTTGTTGAGAGGAAGAACCGAACGCTCATAGAGATGGCAAGAACGATGCTTGATGAATACAAGACACCGAAGCACTTTTGGGGAGAAGCGGTAGAGACAGCTTGTCATGCTATCAACAGGCTTTATCTTCATAAGCTTCTCGGCAAGACATCATACGAGCTTCTCACCGGTAACAAACCCCAAGTGGGATACTTTCGTGTCTTTGGTTCAAAATGCTATATCCTTGATAAGCATCGTCGGTCTAAATTTGCTCCTAAATCTCATGAAGGCTTTCTTCTTGGTTATGGATCAAACTCCCACACCTACCGTGTCTACAATAATTTCACCCGAAAGGTTGAAGAGACGGTAGACGTGAAGTTTGATGAATCTAATGGCTCGCAAGTAGAGCAAATGCCTATTGATGTAGGAGACAAGGACCCATCGGAAGCAATCCAAGATTTATCTATTGGAAAGATCCGTCCCATGGAAGTGAAGGAGAGTACCTCATCTACATATGTGGAGCCACCTACCTCACAGAGAGATGAACCTCAAGGCAACATGGAGGCCTCCACAAGTGGAACTCATCAAGATGAGGAGATGCAACAAGAAGATCCACCACAACCTCCTTCTCCACCACCTCAAGACAACACCAACAACAATGAAGAAGAAGAAGAAGAAGAGGAAGATGAAGATGATGAGGAAGCTGAGCCACAACATCAACAAAAGCTATCCCGAGTTCGAGCAAGAGTCAAGAAGAATCATCCCGTGGAACAAATGATGAATGACATCAACTCCGGGAGAATTACTCGCTCTAAAACTCGCTTAGCTAACTTTTGTGAGCATTACTCATTTATCTCTAGTATTGAACCTATGAAGGTAGAAGAAGCACTTAAAGACCCGGATTGGGTGAATGCTATGCACGAAGAACTACACAACTTCGAGAGGAACAAGGTGTGGACTTTGGTAGAGAAGCCCAACGATGATCAAAACATCATTGGAACCAAATGGGTGTTTCGGAACAAGCAAGATGAAGATGGACAAGTCATCCGCAACAAGGCTCGTCTCGTAGCTCAAGGTTACACACAAGTCGAAGGTATGGACTATGGTGAGACCTATGCCCCCGTTGCTAGACTTGAGTCCATTCGCATTCTTCTTGCTTATGCCAATCATCATGATATTACTCTCTATCAAATGGACATCAAAAGTGCTTTTCTAAATGGTGAAATTGAGGAGGAAGTATTTGTTAAACAACCTCCCGGTTTTGTGAATCCCAAAAAGCCTAATCATGTTTACAAGTTGCATAAAGCTCTTTATGGTCTTAAACAAGCACCTAGAGCTTGGTACAAATGCTTAACTAGCTTTCTTCTTGAAAAAGGGTTTGAAATTGGAAAGATAGACTCAACACTGTTCACGAAAAGGGTTAATGGTGAACTATTTGTGTGCCAAATATATGTTGATGATATTATCTTTGGTTCAACTAACCCCCATTTTAGCAAGAAGTTTGGACAGCTCATGTCGGAGAAGTATGAAATGTCCATGATGTGTGAACTCAAATTCTTCCTTGGGTTGCAAATCAAGCAATCTAAGGAGGGTACTTTTGTCTCACAAACAAAGTACACCAAGGATCTCTTCAAGAAGTTCAACATGCAAGAAAGCAAAGGTATGAGTACCCCCATGCCTACTAGTGGACATAATGACTTGACAAAAGATGGAGAACCCGTTGATCAAAGGGTTTACCGTTCTATGATTGGTTCTCTACTATATCTTTGTGCTTCTCGTCCTGACATAATGTTAAGTGTATGCATGTGTGCGCGATATCAAGCAGCCCCTAAAGAATGTCATCTTAAAGCTGTTAAAAGGATAGTGAGATACTTGATACACACACCAAACTTTGGCATTTGGTATCCTAAGAGAGCTTCTTTCGATCTTGTTGGCTATTCCGACTCGGACTATGCCGGTGACAAGATTGATAGAAAGTCAACTTCGGGTACGTGTCAATTTCTTGGTCGATCCCTTGTATCTTGGTCCTCCAAGAAACAAAATTCGGTATCTTTATCCACTGCCGAAGCAGAATATATTGCTGCTGGTTCGTGTTGTGCTCAATTACTATGGATGACACAAACGCTTAAAGATTATGGGATACATGTGAGACGTGTTCCCTTGCTTTGTGACAATGAGAGTGCAATCAAGATTGGACACAATCCCGTGCAACACTCTCGAACAAAGCATATTGAAGTTCGTCACCATTTTATTCGTGATCATATTGCCAAGGGTGACATTAATCTTAAGCATGTTCGTACTGACAAACAACTTGCTGATATCTTTACAAAACCTCTTGATGAGAAGGTGTTTTGTCGCTTAAGGAGTGAGTTGAACATCATTGATGCTTCAAACTTGGAGTAAGAACTCCATTGATGCATGCAAGGCATGAGCTCTCTTGACTAATCCTTGATATTTCTCTTATGATGATGATCATATGTCTTGGACACATTTGCCTCCTTGTATTGCATCTAACTCTTTGCAGGTACTTGGATGATCTACATTCCACAAGATTACCACACACTCAAATCATGAGTAATCTTGTCATTGACCAAGTATCTAGCCCTTTGGGATGTTGAGCTCAAGGAACAAAATTCCACATATCCTTTTTTTGACATCTTATACATCTAGTTGTTCACTCTTGTCATCTTGGATATTCTTGAGTATTTCCTTGCTTGCCTAACCCATGTAGGAAGATGTTCTACACAAGTAGAAATGGCGCTCCAACTTCACATTCAATGAGCACCTACATCAAGCTTACCTACATGAGTAAAGCAACAACAAACCCAAGGTATGTTCTTCACATCTTTGAGGAGCTTTGCTCAAAAGCCATGAGTACAAGCAGCTTCATAAGATGTGATCACATCAAATGCTTAATCGAAAAATGGCAATCCCATTTTGAGCTTAAACGATGAGTATGACCTATGATCAAATGTCCTCATTTGACTCCTAAGTCAATATACTCAAACATAGGTGACTTTGTCGCCGACCTTTATCTAGATGAAGTACATATGCTTTTGGAGTTTTTCTGCTTTCTCTTATGTTCTCTCATTGAGTTTTCCTTTACAAAAAAAAAACTTCATCTAGGAATCTTTTTATCTCTTTTCTTATGTTTCTTTGTGAATATCCTTCTGGAAATCTTTTTTCTGGCTCTGATCAATTCCCTGAAAATCATTTACAAATTCATTGCAAATTCTTTGAAACATCCCTCGCAGAGTGAGCTGGATTATTTCTGTGTTTCCTTGGATTTATCTTCCAGGACATCACCTTCTGCAGCTCCACTCAGACTTAAATCTTAAAGAGGGAGAGGACTCAAATTTCAATTCAAATTGTTTCTCTATAAATGTTCTTGTTTGTCCCGTTGTGATTCTTAAGGATCCCACTTCTTTCTTTCTTTCTTTCTTTCCATCTTTCCTGTCCTACCTAGTTTACTGTCCTTTTCGGCACTTGATGTCAAAGGGGGAGAGAACTTAGGGGAAGTAGGGGGAGTAGGGGAGAAGAGAAGACTTAGGGGAAGAAGAAAAGCAATCTTATCTTAAGGGGGAGAGAATCACATCAAAGCTTTGTCGTGTTTTACATTGGACATTACAATTGGCATCTTTCTTTTGATTTTGCTTTTTACATCACACCCCTTGTTCTCACAATTGGTATCTTATGAAATCTTTTAGTTTAGGGGGAGAAGACTTAGAGGAATCTTCACAATTGATATCCTATGAAAAGCAAAATCTCTCTGAGTTCATTGAAAATCTTTTAGCTTCGGAGACATGTTTGCTGATTCAAGCCTGTGCTCAATATGAGACACTCTTTATACATGTCCTCCCTGGCTTGGTACTCTTGATGTTCTTGCAGTTGGTTGAAGGAATACTCTTGTGTTATCTAACCTTGTTTTCTCAAGTTTATCCCTTCAGGTACAATGTCAAGGAACCTCAAGGTAAGTATATGCATCTTGCAGAATGTGCATGATGGTGACTTGCTTGTAAATACTTGTTTGCAAGAAATCACCATGCACATATGCATTATCACTCACTTCCTTTTTCTTCTGCTCTGATGCATATAGCCAAGCTGCATGTAGCACATCTTGCTTATCTCTCTTGTGTGCTTGTGGTAGTCCAAAACCATAATCTATAAAAATCTTGCACACTTGTAGGGGGAGCCTGTGTACTACATGCTTGTCAAAGCTTTCATGATAATCCTGTCTTTCTTTCAATAAGCTTTGATGTCTCGTTCAATATAATTTCAGTGTGTTGCCATCAATTACCAAAAAGGGGGAGATTGAAAGCACATTTGCTCTCCGGGTGGTTTTGGTAATTAATGACAACATACTTTGTGGTTGGACTAATACTTTTATCAAGTATGTTTCAGGAAATCCAATCACATTGGTATGGCAAGATGACTGAAGAAGTGGACCCCTCAAATGCTAAGGCAAGCATTGGCAAAAGCTCAAGACTCCATTTCTGGTTTAGTGATCAAAGATCACATTGAGTCCATAGGAAAGCCAATACTATTAAAAGGGGATGAGGTTGTGTTGATGATCTGGTTGCTCAAGTGCTTAGTGATTTAGCTCCTTCAACTATCAGCACCTTTCACTACCAAACACACTCATAAGTAATCTCGGACAAACCGATTCTTCCAACTCAGTCCCACCGAGATGAACCACTTCAGCCATATTCCAAACCCTAGAAAAATCGGTCTTACCGAGTTTGAGATCGGTCTCACCGAAACTGAACTGCCAACCTTCTGTAACCATTTCACATCATTTCGGAATAACCGATTTTGCATTATCGGTCTTACCGAGATTGACAAGCTTCTGTCTTGGCTCAAATCGGTCGCACCGATAATTCATTTTCGGTCAAACCGATTCTGGCATGTTCCTACTCTTTCTCAAATCGGTCCAACCGAGTTTTCTTTCTCGGTCTCACCGAAATCTCCAACGTTCATATCAGATGCACTTTCGGTCCCACCGAGATGGTATTTTCGGTCCCACCGAAAATCCCAACGTTCACTATATTTGAACTTTCGGTCTGACCGAGTTTTCACTTCGGTCTGACCGAGATTGGTCAAATGTGTGTGTAACGGTTGGATTTTGTGTGGAGGCTATATATACCCCTCCACCCCCTCCTCATTCGTGAGGAGAGCTATCAGAAAGTACCACCACTTCTACCATACACTTTCTGAGAAGTGAACCACCTACCCTTGTGTTGAGATCAAGCCATTCCATTCCTACCATATGAAACTTGATCTCTAGCCTTCCCAAGTTGCTTTCCACTCAAATCTTTCTTCCACCACAGCCATATCAGTGAGGAGAGTTGAGTGTTGGGGAGTTTATCACTTGAAGCACAAGAGCAAGGAGTTCATCACCATCAACACCGTCTATTACCTTTTGGGGGGTGGTGCCTCCTAGATTGGTTAGGTGTCGCTTGGGAGCCTCCGTCTTGATGATGTGGAGGTGAACCAAGAAGTTTGTAAGGGCAAGGAGATCGCCTACTTCGTGAAGATCTACCCCGAGTAAGGCTAGTCCTCCGTGGGCGTAGGCCGTGATGGAATAGACAAGGTTGCTTCTTCGTGGACCCTTCGTGGGTGGAGCCCTCCGTGGACTCGCGCAGCCGTTACCCTCCGTGGGTTGAAGTCTCCATCAACGTGGATGTACGATAGCACCACCTATCGGAACCACGACAAAAATCTCCGTGTCACCAAACTGCGTTTGATCTTCTCCACTTCCATTTACTATATATGCAATTTACTTTCCGCTGCCCATACTCTAGAATTGCATGTGTAGTGTGTTGCTTGACATAATCTTAATTGTGAAACTGCCAAAAACCTTGCTTAATCAAAAGGCAGATTTTTATATTGTCAAGTAGTCTAATCACCCCCCCTCTAGACCTACTTCTTCGATCCTACAGTATTCAATTGCAAGACATATATCAAGTGTTATCAAATCCATAAAATTATTCAATCCAAATAAATCTCAAAGGGAAAACTCAATTCATCACAACAAGAGAGGGGAAAACACCATATGATCCGACTATATTAACAAAGCCTGCGATACATCAAGATTGTGCATCTCAAGAACACGAGAGAGAGAGAGAGAGAGAGAGAGAGAGAGATTAAACTCATAGCTACAGGTACAAACCCTCAGCCCCGAGGGTGGACTACTCCCTCCTCACCATGGTGACCGCTGGGATGATGAAGATGGCCACCAGTGATGATTTCCCCCTCCGACAGGGTGCCGAAAAGGGTTCTAGATTGGATCTCGTGAACTACAGAGCCTTGAAGCGACGGAACTTCTGATCTAGGTTCACCTCGAGGGTTTTTTGAATATTTGGGAATTTATAGGGTAAAGAGGGGTGCGGGAGGCCACCGAGGTGGCCACAACCCACCTGGGCGCGCCAGGGGGGATGGCGCGCCCTGTTGGGTTGTGCCCCCCTCGGGGCACCCCCCCCCCCATGTGCAGCTCTGGCCCATTGGGTGTCTTCTAGGCCATAAAAAATCTCCAACAAGTTTCGCGGTGTTTGGACTCCGTTTGATATATATTTCCTGCGATGTAAAAAACATGCAGAAAACAACAATTGGCACTTGGCACTATGTCAATAGGTTAGTACCAAAAAATGATATAAAATGACTATAAAATGATTGTAAAACATCCAAGAATGATAATATAACATCATGGAACAATAAAAAATTATAGATACGTTGGAGACGTATCATGAAACCAAGGTTATCAATCTAGTAGGAGAACCAAGCAAGAGTATGTAAACACCACTGATACGTTCATTTTGCATCATGCTTTTATATCGATATTTATTGTACTATGGGTTGTTATTACACGTTATGTCACAATAGTTATGCCTTTTCTCTCTTATTTTACAAGGTTTACATGAAGAGGGAGAATGCCGGCAGCTGGAATTCTGGACTGGAAAAGGAGCAAACATTGGAGACCTATTCTGCCCAACTCTAAAAGCTCCGAAACTCCACGAAACACCGTTTCATAAAATATAAAAAATATCTGGCGAAAGAGATCTGCCAGGGGGGCCACCACCTGTCCACGAGGGTGGGGGCGCCCCCCCCCCCCTCTGGGCGCGCCCCCTGCCTCGTGGGCCAGCCGGTGACCCCCCGATGCCCATCTTCTCCTATATGAGGTGTTTTGACCTGGAAAAAATCATAATGAGGCTTTCGGGACCAGACGCCGCCGTCTCGAGGCGGAACCTTGGCGGAACCAATCTAGGGCTCCGGCGGAGCTGTTCTGCCAGGGATACTTCCCTCCGGGAGGGGGAAATCGTCACTGCTGTCATCACCAACAACTCTCCCATCTTGGGGAGGGTTATCTTCATCAACATCTTCATCAGCACCATCTCCTCTCAAACCCTAGTTCATCTCTTGTATCCAATCTTTGTATCAAAACCTCAGATTGGTACCTGTAGGTTGCTAGTAGTGTTGATTACTCCTTGTAGTTGATGCTAGTTGGTTTACTTGGTGGAAGATCATATGTTCAGATCCATTATGCATATTAATACCCCTCTGATCATGAACAATATTATGTCTTGTGAGTAGTTATGTTTGTTCCTGAGGACATGGGAGAAGTCTTGCTATAAGTAGTCATGTGAATTTGGTATTCGTTCGATATTTTGATGAGATGTATTGTTTGGGCCTAGAGGAAGACATTGGGAAGTAATAAGTAGATGATGGGTTGCTAGAGTGACAGAAGCTTAAACCCTAGTTTATGCGTTGCTTCGTAAGGGGCTGATTTGGATCCACTTGTTTCATGCTATGGTTAGGTTTATCTTAATACTTCTCTTGTAGTTGCGGATGCTTGCAATAGAGGTTTATCATAAGTGGGATGCTTGTCCAAGTAAGGGAAGCACCCAAGCACCGGTCCACCCACATACCAAATTATCAAAATAACGAACGTGAATCATATGAACGTGATGAAAACTAGCTTGACGATAATTCCCATGTGTCCTTGGGAGCGCTTTCCTTCATATAAGAGTTTGTCCAGGCTTGTTCTTTGCTACAAAAAGGATTGGGCCATCTTGCTACACCTTGTTTACTTTTACTATTTGTCACTTGCTACCAATTACCTTATCACAAAACTATCTGTTACCGATAATTTCAGTGCTTGCGGAAAATACCTTACTGAAAACTGCCTATCATTTCCGTCTGCTCCTCGTTGGGTTCGACACTCTTACTTATCGAAAGGACTACGATAGATCCCCTACACTTGTGGGTCATCAAACACCTACACACAAACAACAAAACCTCGCAATCCAACGCGTAGAGGGATTGTCAATCCCTCCAAGGTAAGATAAATAGATAGATTGATAGATGCAAATAAAATAAAGGCAAATAAAACGCAACAAAGTCTTTTTGGTTTTTGGCAAAATCGGTCTGAAAATATATGATCGGAAAATAGACCCGGGGGCCGTAGATATCACTAGTGGCTTCTCTCGAGAAAATAGCATACGGTGGGTAAACAAATTACTGTTGGGCAATTGATAGAAGAGCAAATAATTATAACGATATCCAAGACAGTGATCATGTATATAGGCATCACGTCCAAGATTAGTAGACTGACTCCTGTGTGCATCTACTACTATTACTCCACGCATCGACCGATATCCAACATGCATCTAGTGTATTAAGTTTATGGAGAAACGGAGTAATGCTTTAAGAACGATGACATGATGTAGACAAGATCTATTCATGTAGGAATAGACCCCATCTTGTATCCTTAATAGCAACGATACATGCGTGTCATGTCTTCTTCTGTCATTGAGATTGAGAACCGCAAGATCGAACCCATTACAAAGCACCTCTTCCCATTACAAGATAAATCAATCAAGTTGGCCAAACAAAACCGAAATATTGAAGAAAAAATATGAGGCTATAATAATCATGTATGGATAGATCTGATCATAAACTCACAATTCATCAGATCCCAACAAACACACCACAAAAAAAGACTTACACCAAATAGATCTCCAAGAACATCAAGGAGAACATTGTATTGAAGATCAAAAAGAGAGAAGAAGCAATCTAGCTACTAACAACGGATCCGTAGGTCTATGGTAAACTACTCACACATCATCGGAGGAGCACCAATGAGGATGATGAACCCCTCTGTGATTGTGTTCCTCTACGGTGGAGTGCCGAAAAGGGCCTCTAGATTGGATCTCGTGGTTCTGAAACTTGCAGCGTCTGAAATAATTTTTCGTCGACTCCTCTAGGGTTTCTAAAATATTATGGTATTTATAGAGCCGTAGGTTAGTGGAGAAGGGCACCATGGGCCCCACAAGGCACCAGGGCGTGCTTGGGCCTTCTAGCGCGCCCTGGTGTCTTGTGGGCCCCACAGACCTCATCTGGTACACCTCTTGGGCTCGCTGGGTCTCTTCTGGGCAGAAAAAAATCTCCAAAAAGTTTTGTTGCATTTGGACTCCGTTTGGTATTAATATTCTGCAAAGTAAAAAAAACAAGCAAAAAAAAAGAACTGGCACTGGGCACTATGTCAATAGGTTAGTCCCAAAATGATATAAAGTTGCTAAAAATGTATGTAAAACATCTATGATTGATAATAGAGCAACATGGAACAATAAAAAATTGTAGATATGTTGGAGACGTATCATGCACTTCTGGGACACTCTCGGACACTTTGCGAGAGATGCTCCTGGCTCCATTCAGAACACTTTCGAGATCATCTGAAACTCTTCTGGAGCCATTCTCTATTTCTATTATATCCTCTAGTACTCAAATAAATCACTAGTCATCAATTGTGTGGCCCTGCAGGTTCGATGATATGTAGACATGACCTAGAACTGGACCAGAAGTATAGTTGTGGCTCTGCGTCGGATTTCCCTTCCAAACCTGGTCCAATCTGTTGTTGCCAATGACTCGATGGCATAGGTACAGTGCTTCGACCTACCATGGTGCTGGTCGCGCTCGTCTCTGCTGGCAACGGCCGACCAACCTACCTCTCGAGCGCAACGTGCCAGAGCGTGTGAGAGCGAAGAAGAGCGGAGAAAGATGGGCGACTACCGCTACCGTCAGTAGAGAGGTCGTGAGCGTCCCTTCCGTCACCAGTGGAGTGGCCGCTGCCGTCGGACTCCATGGGTGGGAGAGAGTGCGGGTGGCAAGGAGGCGGCGACTGAGGAGTGATTTGTGTGTGTGTGTGGGGGGGGGGTAGTGTTTGGGTACCATCGTCTAATAGCGTGTGATGGGCGGCGTCTTCATCAGGGCAACATGGCACCTGACAGTGAGACCCGACGTTCTATTTTCCCTTCAAACATCTGTAATCGACCGATCAAATGTTTTTACATACTGCCAGCACAATTATGATGGAGTTTTGCCAAAAATAAATAGTGACATGGTGATTTTTTTGATTTAGGGTCCACAAATATGATGGGTTTGTAGATTGGGGTGGAAGAAAGGGGTACTTGGGGCCTGCCAAGCAAGGCCGAGAGCAACGTCCTACCGTAACGGCCCCCAACAACCTCGGCTTCGCTTTCTCACTCCCGCGCCGGCCCGCACACGTCGCCGCCGTCGCCATGGCCACCATCTCCCGCTCCGGCTACGGCTCCGACGACGAGGACTCCACGCCGGCGATGCGCCGCCTCCGACGCCTCTCCCTCCACCTCCTACAGCCCTCCGATCGGCCCGCTCCCGAGGGGGCTGATGCCCTGGTCCCCGCCGCGTGCGCGGGGAAGCGGCGGGCGGGGGGCCTGGACGTGGACGCGGCAGCGCTCACCGCGTACCTGCGGGGGCGACACTGGGCGACGCAGGAGCTTTTATATAGGTTCTTCGTCGAGCGGCCGGAGCTCCATACGCCCGTCGAGCTGCCCATGGCCGCCCACCGCGAGCTCTGCTTCCGGCAGATGACGGCGCTCGTTCGAGAGGCCGGGGTGCGGCCGCTCAGCCTCATGGCAGACGATCCCGACGAGTACTTCGCCGTCATGGAGGCCGTCGGCGGGCTCGACATCTCCCTCGCCGTCAAGTTCGGCGTACAGTACAGGTTGGTTCGCTTTGCTTTTTCCACGGCGCGTTGCAGTTAATTTACTGGCAATTGGGCAATTCCCTCACAAATAAACTGGCAAAGAACACAACTCGATCCTGAATTTCTTCCATATGTTCCATATATATATGGGGATTGTTAGTGGGTAGTTAACGAGAGGGTTCCATCTGAAAAAAAAAGGTTAACGAGAGGGCTTACATAATTGCTTGATGTCACGAAGCGAACTGCGAACTACTACATCTATGGATCTCTTGGTAATTTGGCTGTCGGTATCAGCAACTAAATCGTTCTGTTTTACTCTTTTGAATGTGAATAACACAAATCATACTTATCTTGACCATACTGATTTTCCCATTCACGAGGATTCTAACTTGGAGCATGGTTAATGCGATTTATGAGTGTGGGCTTGGATCTGTTGATAACTTAATGCTCCAACCTACTCCATGGATCTGTTGATAGCTTAACTGCAACCTACTTCATGTACGGTAGGTTGCAATTGCACCCCTTTTGGGGGCAGGCACTTATGAGTGTGACAAGGACTCTGAAAACAGAGTTTCAGCACGAGTGCACATAGCTTCATATTTTGTGGTGGCTTGATAGTAGATGATAGCTTTTTGCTGCCGTAGCGTCAGCCTAATTAATTGTTGTGGTGAAAGAAGAAGCATTATTTCTTGATTAAGATGCTTGGTTTGCTACAACTTTGGTTATGGTTAGTTCATGAGCCATTTGATTGCCCACAGGGATGATTGCGCGCACAGTTTATTATTGTGAAATGTCAAGCATTTCATGTACCCATTTTTTGTAGTCACGACGATTCTGTTTCAAGTATTGGAATTATTTAGGGTATACATGCATCTGGAGTTTGGTTGGTGTTTCATTTCATACAACCTCAAACACTGCACCTTTTATCATTCTGGAATTCATGCAAAATGCCCTCAGCGGTATGTTGGATTATTTTCTTTGATGATCTTAGCAGGACAATAACATCATTTGACATTTGTAATTATTATTTACTGGTTTTACGCTACCTTTTCCTTGTCTGTCCGTTGTTATAAATCCACTAACTTGCCTGCTTGTTAACGCAGTCTTTGGGGTGGTTCTATAATAAATTTGGGAACCAAGAAGCACAGGGAAAAGTACTTTGACAAAATCGATAATTTGGATTATCCTGGCTGTTTTGCTATGACAGAACTGCATCATGGTTAGATTATCTATTCAATTTTTCCATCAGTATTGCTGATTTCTTGTTTGGTACTCCCTCTGTAAATTAATACAAGAGTGTTTAGATCATCTAAACGCTCTTATATTAGTTTACGGAGGGAGTACTTTGATTGGTTAGCAGTTTAACTGTCTATTGGGACTTTTACAACACTTAGAACACTGTTTACAATAGTTCGAAAAGATTCCCTTCATTTATGTTTGTTGCTTTTCGACAGGATCCAATGTTCAAGCCCTACAGACCACTGCTACATTTGATCCAGTTACTGATGAGTTCATTATTGATACACCAAACGATGGAGCCATTAAGTGGTGGATTGGCAACTCAGCTCTGCATGGAAAATTCTCTACTGTTTTTGCGAGATTAATTTTACCGCTTCAGGGAAAAGGAGGGGAACCTGCTGACATGGGGATTCATGCATTTATTGTCCCGATTCGGGACCTTGAAACCCATGCTGTTCTTCCTGGAATTGAGATCAATGATTGTGGGCACAAGATAGGCCTAAATGGTGTAGATAATGGTGCCCTGAGATTCCGTTCAGTTAGGATACCCCGTGACAATCTTCTGAACCGATTCGGTGATGTGGCGCGTGATGGAAAATACACAAGCAGTCTCCCCACAATTAATAAAAGATTTGCAGCAACCCTCGGTGAGCTTGTCGGGGGACGAGTTAGTCTTGCATATAGTTCTGTGGGAATACTCAAAGTTGCAGTAACCATTGCTGTTAGATATGCTTTACTGCGTCAACAATTTGGTCCACCTAAGCAGCCTGAAATCAGTGTGCTGGATTACCAATCTCACCAGCACAAACTAATGCCTATGTTGGCATCAGCGTATGCATTTCATTTTTCCAGGCAGTATTTGGTAGATAAGTACTCGGAAATGAAGAAAACCAATGACGAGGATATTAGTGCTGATGTCCATGTACTTTCATCTGGGTTGAAGTCCTACATAACTTCATACACAGCAAAATCTATTAGCATATGCCGAGAATCTTGTGGTGGCCATGGGTATGCTGCTGTAAATCGTTTTGGTGGTCTGCGGAATGACCATGATATATTTCAAACATTTGAAGGAGACAATACAGTTCTTCTGCAGCAGGTACCAATCGGAATCCTTTACGAAGCTCATTTTTGTAATATTTGATGGGCAGGTTCACCAATAGTTGAACTGCTAGTATTCCC
Source organism: Secale cereale (assembly GCA_902687465.1). NCBI lineage: Eukaryota > Viridiplantae > Streptophyta > Magnoliopsida > Poales > Poaceae > Secale > Secale cereale. Next base: position 551,040,760 of record LR738712.1, read on the forward strand.
TCTGTAAAGAAATATAAGATCATTTAGATCACTACTTTAGTGACCTAAACGATCTTATATTTCTTTACAGAGGGAGTATATATTAAGAACTCACACTTAATTACATATTGTGGGTAGAAGTTTGGGTGAGTAATTTCATGTGATATGAAGTTACTTATACCTCAAATATTGTACTGTACCTCTTATCATAATGCTATTGTAGGTTGCTGGCGATCTCCTGAAGCAATATCAGCAAAAATTTAAGGGAGGAACACTCTCAGTCACCTGGAACTACTTGAGAGACTCCATGAGCACCTACTTGTCTCAGCCTAACCCCGTTACTGCTCGGTGGGAAGGGGAAGATCATCTAAGGGATCCTAAATTTCAGCTGGATGCATTCAGAGTGAGTCTTATCTTCATAATAATATCAGTAGCAATTGGATAGAAGTCCTTCACTGATTGCATAAACCCTCTTCTCAGTACCGAACATCTAGACTACTGCATAGTGTTGCTGCTCGACTCCAGAAGCACATGAAGACACTTGGAGGTTTTGGTGCATGGAACAGATGTTTAAACCATCTGCTCACGCTCGCGGAATCACACGTTGAGTCTGTCATCCTCGCAAGGTTTATAGAAGCAGTGAAGAGGTATAGTTTTTGTGTCCTCAGTTACATTGTTCTTACCATCATTGCTTACTCGCTAGCTCGACACATTAGTTTTGCTAGTAATATTTTGTTGAATACTTACAATGAAGATTTGGTTGGTTGAGATCAGCAAAGGCATTGAAAAATCCTCCTGTCGCCCTGACTACAATTTACCACCCGTCGATCATGATAAATTGTGCTTGAGTTGTAGAATTATCCCTTGAAAAATCCTCCTGACGCCCTTTAGTACTCTCTCCGTAAAGAAATATAAGAGCGTTTAGATTACTAGAGGGAGTATAGTTCTCTTGCGACTTCTGGTACCGAGGACTCCTTTTTGGTTTTTGAGCCCTTATCCTCGTTCTGTTGTTTAGCTGAACCACGAATACAAATTAAAGGTGAACTATCAAAGCCTACTCTTACCATTGAAATGTTGTTTCCGTAACCCTTTTGACTCTATCCAGTGAGGTTAATGCGACAACAATGACTTCTGATGTGTCTATGCAGTTGCCCTGATGAAAAAACACGTGAAGTACTGAAGCTGGTGTGCGACCTTTATGCGCTCGATAGGATCTGGAAAGACATCGGGACATATCGGAATGTAGACTATGTCGCGCCAAACAAAGCCAAGGTTTGTATCTGCTTGTCATCAGCCCCATAGTACAAAATTGCAATGTCAGTCCTTGGCTTGAGACCAGAACCAGGACCTGATGCTACTCTGCTCCCCTGTATGCTTGCAGGCTATCCACAAACTGGTAGACTACCTCAGTTACCAAGTGAGGCTTGTTGCTCGAGAACTCGTCGACGCCTTCGATCTTCCAGATGAAGTCATCCGTGCGCCAATCGGCATGCAATCGGAGGCCTACGCTCAGTATACGCAGTGTGTCGGCTTCTAGACAAACATACAACCAACATAGGTCTCACATATTCTACTGCAAGCCCAGGCCGTTAGTCAAGAAGTTATATATAAACTAACTTCTATCATATATCCAACATAATAAGTTGGAAATCAAGTGTATAATAAGATAAGTACTCCCTCCGTTCGGATTTACTCCTCGTGGTTTTAGTTCAAATTTGAACTAAAACCACGACGAGTAAATCGGAACGGAGGGAGTAATAGAGATGAGATGTGTATAAGTGATAATATTGTGAACAATTTTTGTCAGGATGTGTTTTGGCAGCAACACTGTGAATAAAGCTCGTCGTACGTGGTGAGAAATTCTGTAGCTACAATGTCTTCTGATGAATAATCTCTCTTCTTCAGTCACGTGACAAACATGATGACGTGGCTAATCGGTTGGTTGAGAACATCATCAGGGATCGAACCATCTATCCTCAAGGCATTGTGCTGAACTATAACAGTGCATTTTTGCCGTAGCTGAAAAGAGACCACGCGATTCCTGATGAATTACCTTTTATGCCATTGTGAAAAGGCCTTGATGTGATCAGGGAAATACCAGGGGCGCATAAGAGCATCTCCAGCCGTTGCGCCCCCAAAACGCGCCGAAAACCGCCGCTTGGGGGCGAGCCGGCGCTATTTTAGGCGTGGGGGCGCGCACGTTGCCGGCCGCCGCCCCCGCAGTTCGGCCATAATGCAGCAAACACTGTCAGAATTCAGCAAACGCGACCAAATTTGAACAAACACAGCATATTTCTGATAAATTTAGGCGTTTTTACACGAAAAAGGGGTGAAAAAAAATTCCTAAACTACGAGCCGAAGTAGGCGCTGAGCAGGGCGTAGTCGTCGACGGCGTCGTCCTCCTGCTTCTCCTCCTTGACACGGCCGGCGCCGCTACTCGACCCCTCACCCCGGCGAGCTGCTTCACGACGGTGGCGTTCGGCGATCTCCTCCAGGGCGCGGCGCTGGCGGTCCAGCTCAATGCGCGCGTAGTCCTCGCGCGCCCACTTCAAAGCGGCCTCTTCTTCGTCGACCTCGTCGGCGAGAGCAGGCTCCGTCTTCACGGTGGCGAGCCCCGGCTCCGGCTTCACCGTCGCCAGCCCTGGCACCCTCTTCGGCTTGACGAGGCGAGGAGGGGCCGAGGAGGAGGAACCACGGCCGCCGACGTTGATGACGAGGCCGGCGCCGCGGGTGCGTCTACCAAGCGGCGTCGCGGCCGGCTCTGGCTTGACGCCGACCAAGGCCGGCGCGCCGGAGGAGTGAGAGGAGGATCGGGAGGAGGAGGAGGAAGAGGAGGATGACCAGCCCATCATCCTCCTCGGCAGCCACGCGCCGTCGCTCGGATACTCGAACAGCGGGTCGTTGCCGCCCTCGAGGTGCGCGAGCACGCGGCTGAGCGTGCGGCTCGGGACACCCCACCACAAGCGGCGGCCCTCGCTGTTGTTGCGGCCCCGCGGCGCCGGCGCGTTGTTGGTGGAGGCGAGCCTCTCCTCCTGCTGGCGTTCGAAGAACGCCGCCCATGCCGCGTGGTTGCCGACGGCGTACTCCGGGAGCACCCGCTCCGCGGCCGTCAGGGACGCCCGCGCACGCTCGATCTCGGCGTGGAAGTAGTTGTGTGTCTCGGGGACGGGAAGAGGGGGGACAGGGACGCCGCCGGCGCTGAGCCTCCACCGCGACGGAGCGCGTACGTCGGGCGGCGCGGGGTCGTTGGCCTCGTGGAGGAGGTACGCCTCCCACTCGTGCAGCGAGCGACGGCCGAAACCGTTGGCCGTCGCCGGGGTACCTCGCGCTCATGGTAGCCGGGTGGGAAGTGCGGCGGCGAGGGCCCGCGCACGCTCGATCTCGGCGTGGAAGTAGTTGTGCGTCTCGGGGACGGGAAGAGGGGGGGCAGGGACGCCG